>CM038143.1:79948286-81148286 GCA_021437245.1 Aegilops speltoides | reverse complement strand
AAGTGAGATCCAATGGCTTGGGAGTAGTCTTTGTAATTATGCACAATTTCCAAACTCTCCAAAGGTTTTTTGCAAATAAAACATTTAGGCCTTGTGTGTGCATCGCATATTGATCCAACGGCTCCTCGTTGCTCATATTAGGTGCTCCCTTAGCTTAATTACCCGCCACGGTGATATGAGCATCTAGGTCGATGATCAGTGATCGATGGCACATGTGTAGTACTTGTACTTTCACAAGATTTTCCAAACTCTCACCGATATTGCAAAAACATTCAAACCTCCTACCGTGGGCCGTTAGATCTCCGTGAACTCGTATCACTATAGAATCTACGGTGCAGGAGCACCTCATATTCTCCAGTGTGAGAAAACATAAGGTGCTATCACAGCTTGGATGCTACGGTGATACGAGCTTCGAGGTCGTTTGATCTGAGATCCAATGGCATCTGAGCAGTCCTTGTGCTTGTAAGCAGTGGCCAAACTCTTTGGGGGATTTTCTGCAAAAAACCATTCGAACCACCGAGGAGGTGTTGGATCACAAATCCAACGGCTCCAAAGAGCTTGTATCACCAAAGTATCTAAGGTGTGGTAGCACATGATATTCTTACATACAGGAGAATATGATGTCCTCCTTCATCTTAGATGCTACGATGCTACGAGCTTCGAGGTCGTTGGATATGGGATCCAAGGGCATCTAAGTAGTTTTTGTACAAATTGTGTGCAATTCTCAAACTCATCAAGGTTTCCTATAAAAATATTAAGACATCATGTGAGCCGATATATCTCAGATCTACAAGCTCCAAGCAACTCGTATAGGCATATAGCATCTAAGGTATGGAGGCACATGATATTCTCCCGGTGAGGAGGGGTGGGGGTGCACAACCAATCAGTGGTTGGGAGGGTGGGGACAAATATAATCTAAACAACCCTAAACAGAGCTTCACAATTTTATCTAAGATCGAGGGGTTGACCCCCGACAATCATAGCTCCGCCTAAACACAACATTTCCATGTACTGTAGTACTAGACTTAATATTCATGTTTCAGTTTCATGTTCATTTTAAATATTGAACTGAGGACCATGCATGTCTTACATTTTACTCCCTTCGTTCCCAAATATTAGTCTTTTTAGAGATTTCAAATGGACTGGCACATACGGATGTATATAGACATATTTTAGAGTGTAGATTCACTCATTTTGCTCCGTATGTAGTCACTTGTTGAAATCTCTAAAAGACTAATATTTAGGAATAGAAGGAGTATTTTTGAATTCGTGTCATACATGCATGGTTTGGAAAAATAGATGCACTATAATTATTGGATTGTTGTTGTGTTCGTGCGTGTGTGTCTCTATGTGTGTGTGTGTGGTCATATGCTTGATACATACAAAGTTTTCTCACCTCTATAGTGTTCATCTTTTAAATTTGAATTTGCATTGAAAAACTTACTAGGGATACCATGAAATGTGAAATCCACGTTGAGATCACTATATCACAAACTCACTCTAATTCAACAACTCGTTATAAATCAATTACCACGTTGAGATTAGTATTTGCAAGGAAAATACGGGCATTGTAATACACATAGATTCGTTCGGCATTTTAAAAGGTTCCTTTCATATTCTCGAATGGTAGGACCCAACGGCGTACCAGCCAGACCATGGCTCATGTTGATACTAAAAAAACTAGGCTCGTGTCCTTTTGGTGACGTGTGTGGTACGCACATTAGGCAACCCCAACCAGTCGAGCCTCAGCGTTTCGAGTCGAAATATCTGGCGGCCAAAATTCCAGCCCTAGGAAATTCCCCTCATGTCCCCGGTCCATAATGACTATCGATGAACAACGGAGGGATGCTTTAGTAACTAGACAACGTTACCTACCGTGCCGAGCACAGTTCAATTCCCTCGGTCGCTGCTCGCCAAGGTCACCCGTCAACTGCATTGCCTAGTACTACTACTACTACTACTACTACTACACTAGGATGAGCACATAATTGAGCCCGTTTGTTCGTGCCTAGTACTTGAGTTAATATATCAGGAAATGCACTGGTACGGAGGGATTATCCTTTTACTCTGCATATATAACTTATCTGAAGTCTAACTAAGCAAAATGTTTGACCAAATCCTTTCTTAAGAAATACAACAAGACAAATGTATGGCTTGAAAATTTATTGCATGATGCAGGTTATGATATTGTTTTGAATCCTGGATCTTAAATTTCAGAAAATCCAAAAGTGACCATAAATTCTTGAAACTGAGCATGGTCACGTGATATGGCACAAATATTACTTCGTAATTTTTTTCTTCAATTTTAGACAAGCTGCTTATGACAAGTTGCACAAATGAAGAGCCAAGGTATTTTGGAACAAAGACCTGTCACGTTAAGGCGAACGCTATCACTATTGCAACCGTGGGCGTTTACGTGCCGCCACGAGTCCTGCTTCTCATCGGCAGGTGCCATCCGAGCAAGCGTGTGAGTGGACGAGGAGGCGGCGAAAGCGCATCGCGCCGGCCGACAGAAGGCGCGGCGAAAGGATGTCGGTGCAGAGCTCACCGAGGCGAGCCTTTGACCAGGCTCCGCCGCCCACCTTCGTCCCAACTGCTCCCACTTTTAATGTTGCCGGTGCCGCAGTTTAAAATCAACCCCGCACTACCCGGTATCGCTACAATCTTCTCTCTTCCTCTCCGTTTCTCATGTCATCTACCTCCAACTAGCCAGACCTAATCGCACGCCATGCCGCATCACGATGGTCTGCCCTTAGTCTTCTAGTTTCCCGAGGAAGACACCCAGCCGGAGTCTCAAGAACATAAGGCGCTCTGGGACGAGCTTGAACTGGCCTTGCGTGAAGACGCCGTGCCTATCCACGCTCCCGTTCCGGCTCTCGTCGCCCCGATAGCGCCATCGCTCATCCCCATTGTCGGCGTCAAAACCGGCGGATCTCGGGTAGGGGTTCCGATCTATGCGTCCAAGGCTAATGGTAATAGGAGGCAAGGGACACCATTTTTTACCCAGGTTCGGGCCCTCTCGATGGAGGTAAACCCTACTTCCTGCTTGATTGATATTGATGATATGAGTAGTACAAGAGTTGATCTACCACGAGATCATAAAGGCTAAACCCTAGAAGCTAGCCTATGATGATTATGATCTTGTCTCTAAGGACTAAACCCTCTGATTTATATAGACACCAGAGAGGGCTAGGGTTTACATGGAGTCGGTTACAAAGAAGGAAATATAATATCCGGATCGCCAAGCTTGTCTTCCACGCAAAAGAGAGTCCCATCCGGACATGGGACAAAGTCTTGAGTATTGTATCTTCACGGTCCAACAGTCCAGCCAAAGTATATAGTCTGGCTGTCCGGATAACCCCTAATCTAGGACTCCCTCAGTAGCCCCTGAACCAGGCTTCAATGACGATGAGTCCGGTGCGCAGTTTAGTCTTCGGCTTTGCAAGGCAGGTTCCATCTTCGAATACTCCAAAGTAGTTATCGAACACTTGAACCGTGTCCGGATCTGCAAGATGATCTTCACATACCACCGTAGAGAGAATGATATGTCACAAATGTAATCTACTGACAACTCTAGACAAAGTGACATGACACTACGGTCGGGTCTTTATTTGAACCGTTTTCCCACAACCAGCCATAGCGCATATTGCGAGGCGGTTTCCTCGGCACGTCTTGTCAAAGCAGAGATGATGTCCCCTTATCGCGGGATTTCCATCAATACGGGTATGGGTAACCCAACTGCACAATCAATCGTGGTGCTTGGGAAATAAGCGATTCTCAACAGGAAAGTGGGGATGTGCACCGTTCTTGTCGCCTCTATAAAGGGATAAGGATTGCCCATTTTCACCCACGCCTTCTTCCTCCTCTGCTTATCCATTCTCACACCCTCGAGCTCCAGCGCCCTAGTTCATGCTTTCTCCGCACAGCCAAATATGTCCGGAGCAGGAGGCAAGTGGGTGGCCTCCACCGTGAAGGAGGAGCATATTGCAAAGCTCCGGGCGGCTAGATACTTGGCCTCAGACATCACGCACCAGCTACCGAACGAAGGGCAGATCATTCCAACTCCGGAACCCCATGAGAGGGTCGTGTTTCTCGCCCACTTCGTCCGTGGACTGGGATTTCCACTTCATCCCTTCGTCCGCGGGCTCATGTTCTACTACGGGCTAGATTTCCATGATCTAGCCCCAAATTTCGTCCTCAACATCTCGGCGTTTATCGTCGTGTGCGAGGCCTTCCTCTGCATCAAGCCTCACGGCTTGTGGCTACGAATATTCTGTGTGAAGCCGAAGATCATGAGCGGCCAGCAAGCGGAGTGCGGGGGCGCCATGGTGGGCAAGATGCCCAACGTCACCTAGCTTGATGGCTCCTTCGCGTAGACCGTGAAAGGGTGGCAATCGGGGTGGTTCTACTTCACCGAGCCGTGCGATGCCAATTGGGCGGTGGCCCCCGACTTCCTATCCGGAATCCCCATGCGGCTCACCTCCTGAGAAAAGAAGGGCTTGGCTCGGGCGAAATCTGGAGTCGACCGACTTCGAATCGCATCAAGAATACGGCGACAAGAAAATCAAGCTTGTCAACATGGTCCAAGTCATGCTTGTCCGCCGGATTCTTCCGTGCCAAAGGCGGGCATTTAATCTGTGGGAGTTTGTCCCGGCCGAACACCAGACGCTTCAAAAGCTCTACGGCATGACACATAAGGGCGCATGGACCGGTGAGTTTTCTGACTACCACCGGATGCAGTTTTTCCCAATGTACTCATGGGGCAATCTTAAGTCATTGTGTGTATTCGATCGGGAGTATGTGGAGACAGTGGAGCGGATTGACTGTCCAGCTCCACTGCCGGAAGGTCCAGCAAATGCTCTTCTGACGGAGATGCTAGTCCCGGCGCCCTACAAGGCGCCGGAAAAGAAGGCCGAAAAGAAGGCCCCGTGGACCAGGAAGGGTCTCCGGTGTAAGGTCGCCTTGTCCGAAGACGACGAGGCACACTCCTCCCCCGAAGGGGAGGAGGAAGAGGAAAGGGCCGCCCCATCCGGAGAGGACGAGGGGCCTAAGAAGGCGGCCCAGGGGACCGGGAAGGGTCCCTGGTGCAAGGCCGTCATACCCTCGCCGTCCAAAGACGACGAGGCAGATTCCTCCCGCGGAGGCGGGGGAAAACAAGAAGACACTCCGCCTCCCCGCACTGGGGAGGAGAAGAAGAGGAAAGCCGCCCCGGAGGGGGAGGCCAGGATGCCTAAGAAGGGAAAGGCGTCCCTTCCGGATTACTCCACCATGGCTACCTATAGCGAGGAGGAGTGGCTGCCCAGGGGGAAGCCCCTAGTAAGATCGTAAGTATCCGCACTCTGTTATACTTTAGTGCGACTTCGCTTCATAGTTTGTTATAATGCCGAACACATATATGCAGTCCGGCCAGGGTTCATCCCGAGGTATCATCTTCGGATGGGTCCTTGAGTGATTCAGTGATGAACTCGCTCCCAACGGACACTACTCCTCGGCCTGCGGATGACACGGAGGTGTTGTCCCAAAGGCTCTCAGAGCAGGGGGAAGTGACTCTGGAGACGCCCCAAGGCAAAATTCCAGACGCCGGGCACACGGGGTATAGGATCCCCATGGATTGTACCGACGAGAGCCGCAGCAAGCCGGGCTCTCAGCCAGATACTGTGCCGGAACCTCCAATGGTTCTGGATTCGGGCAGGCGGCCCCTCGCTGGGGAGGGCGAGCCGTCCGTGCCGATGACTTCCGTTACGCCAGAGGCGCTTGATAGTTCTGCGAGCGCCGCGCGCCCATGGATGATGAGCATCGTACTCTTATGAGTGCGGTGATTCAGAAGGTTCTGTCCGCCAAGAGCGGACTAACCGAAGCCTGCACCAGCCTCCTGACAGGTTTTGAGGTAAGTAATCAAAAATGTGTGAAATTATCACCCGATAGGTAGTAGCCCCTGATACTCTGTTTGGTGTTCGGAAAGAAAAGCCAAACGGAGGGTCAATAAAAATCTGTAGGAGTCTAATAGTAGGTGTGCATGTGAATAAGCAGGCAGTGTTGCTTGCCGCTGCTGCCCGCACGGCCGAGGTCGGCTGACTCAAACGGGACCTGGAGCAGGCACAGGGAGAGCTCGGCCTCATGAAGAGGCAGCTCAAAGAGAACAAAGGTTTGTGATTCCTCGTTCGCATATCATAAAGAATAGACAAAATTGGTGATTCTAACGACAAAGCGTCATGATTTTGAAATAGTGGCCACAACTGAAGTGGCGTCCTTGAAGAAAGCGCTGTCCGAGGCCGAAGACAATGCGGCCCTGGAGCGCATCGAGCGCGAAAAGCATAATGCTAGGGTGGGCGAGGTACAGCAAGAGCTCCAGGAGCTCGGCAAGAAGTTCGAGTCCTTGGAGCGTGACCTCAAGACGAAGGAGTCTGAGCTTGCGAAGGCCCTTGCGAGTATGAAAGACGCCAAGGCCGGCTGAAAAGGCCCAAAGAGGAAATCCAGTGCCAAGAAGATAGCGGCGGTAAGACATTCTTATGCAAAGCAAGCATGTGGAGGAGGCATTTTTTTACTTACCCAAATCGAGCTCTCCAGGGCATTCGCAGATCTGCCACGAAGCGATCGATGTCATGGAGTTCTACCGTGCCGAGGAGGGAGCTTAACGAGAAGCTGTTCTCGTCCCAAAGATGCTAGAGCCGAACACCCAATGCCTCGAAAGTGACCAATCAAGCAGTTGGTTGAATCGACAGGCGGCCAAGTGGCTATGAAAGATTTCATAGTCCGGATGTGGCCTGGTGAGCCCTTGCCTGCCAGCTACTTCGGCCTAATAAAGCGGATGGTAAACGCCTGTCCGCGGCTTGAGGTGATCAAGCGATCCGTTTGCATTGAGGGTGCCCGCCGGGCCTTTGCCCGTGCGAAGGTGCATTGGGGCAAGCTGGATGCGAAGAAGCTGGTGAAGGATGGGCCGCCGGAGGGCAAGGCGCATCGCTGTCCCGAAAAATATTATGATGGCGTTATGAAAGGCGCTCGTCTCGTGGCCAATAAATGTACCAAGGACACGATCCTTGAGTAAATGTACTTTTGTCATTGTTGTAATATAAAGACGAGTTACTGGCGCTATATAGCGCTTTTGATTTAAAATGTTACCTTCAGGCGGCTGTTTATAAAATTCTGAAAGTAGGCCACCGCCGGCTTCGCCCCCACATAACTAGTAATGGGGTGTTCCCGAAAAACCCAGACACTTTTATCCAAATTCTTGGTCCCTGAAGGAGGTGTTTGGCACAGCGAACAAGGCAATCGGACTATGCGGCTTTATAACATTCACTTAGCCATAGAACTCTGCAATTTTAAATTTCGGTGATGCCCCTAGAATTTGGAAAGCCGAATTGGGGCGCTATATACGCCTAAATCGGACGAAGCCGATTCCTCGCCTAAAGCGGAAAAAATCTTTAAGGATTTTAAGACCTCTCGAACAACGACCAGCTCTCACCGCATCATGCCGGTCAGTTTTTGGCTTTCTCTACTGAGGTGCTCGTTCGAAAGAACCGGGACACAATCGCAGTAGTTCTCCCTGTGCTACCTTAGCCGATATAATGGAACGTAAGGTACCAAAACAAGGGAGCCGGGCAAACCCAACTATTGACCCAAGACATGATTCGGAGCTGATGCATATAGTGCTATAAGTTCGGGGTGCTGCACTGTTGAAAGTGTCCGGACTTGTCTTGCCGTGTTATGGGGCGCCATAAGGAGCCCCTGGCAAACTAAATGTACCAAGGTGTACGGATGCAATATTAAATGAACATTTATAGAAAAAATGTGCAAATAGGAATAATAAGCAGACGCTATGTATTATCTCCCATTGATAAATAATACGCCTAAGCTGTATGTTTACAATGAATGCTAAGCGTAGTAAATAGGACTATTTGACATGTCCCATCCAAGGGCGGCTGCATGTAGGTATATAAAACAGTATAACGATCGTGAACAGATTCCACACTGGTATTCCTTTGTGCGCAAAGCCTTTTGCCTCCTTGGTTTTTTTCTCCCATGCAAGTCCGACAATCCGCTCTTCCAACAGCAGCCCGAAAGCAGATCCCGAAGGTAAGAAAGGGGGTTATTAGTATGTTGCGGCTGAGCCAAGACCGCTTTGACAGAGTCCCTTATTGTACCTCCGCCTATGCCCATGGTATTTTTAGTGCGCAATTTTGTACGCTGCGGCACGTAATGCTGCCTTGATGGTGCTAGAGCGAGGCGGACTGCTAGTCGTGTTTTGGCATGCCCGACGATGTTGTTGCGGGTACTGACTCGCTTGACGGTGTTCGGGTTGTTGTCGCCGGATTGGTGGTTTGCCGGAGAAGGTCAGATTGTACTTCCGCCATGAGGGCTACAGATGCTCTTTCTATACGGATAGAGCAGTCCATGTTTCCGCTGATCGCTATGGCCCCGCGAGGTCCCGCATCTTGAGCTTGATGTATGCATAGTGTGGTACTTCATTGAATTGAGCTTAATGCGGTTCGCCCAAGTAGTGCGTGATAACCATCATGAAAGGGACGATATCAAGATTAACTCGCTCGAAGTTATCTCGAGATCCGAAGACCTCGGTGTTATGGAGCCCGTGCAATGTGCCTCTACTCCCGGAGTTACACCTTTGAAGGTGGTTTTGGTGGGCTTGATCCTTGAAGGGTCGATGCCCATTTTGGCGACCGTGTCCCGATAAAGCAGGTTCAGTTGCCGCCGCCATCCATAAGGACTGGCGTGAGGTGGAATCCGTCAATGATTGGGTCTAGGACCAATGCGGCTGAACCACCGTGACAGATGCTGGTAGGGTTATCCCTACGATCGAAGGTGATTGGACAGGCTGACCATGGGTTGAATTTTGGGGCGACTGGCTCCATCGCATAGACGTCCCATAGTGCTTGCATCCGTTCCCGTTTGGGAATATGGGTGGCATAGATCATGTTGACCGTTTTTACCTGGGGAGGAAATTTCTTCTGTCCTCCTGTGTTTGGACGCCGGGGCTCCACGTCATCATTGCTATGCAGCCCCTTGTCCTTGTTTTCGGTGTTTATTTTACCGGCCTGTTTGAATACCCGGCAGTCTATGTTAGTGTGGTTTGCTGGCTTATCCGGGGTGCCATGAATTTGGCACGAGCATTCAAGTATGCGGTCCAGACTGGATGGTCCCTGATTGTTTCTTTTGAAAGGCTTATTCCGCTGACCAGATTTGGAGCCACGGAATCTGGCGTTAACTGTCGTGTCTTCAGTGTTGTCGCCGTTGTTCCGTCGCTTATGTCTGTTGCGCCATGGCCTGCCGTTATTGTCGCGGACATCTGAGGTGCCAGAATTTATAGGCGTGGTGCTACTGCGGGCCAGCCAGCTGTCCTCGCCCGTGCAAAAACGGGTCATGAGTGTCGTGAGGGCCGCCATGGACTTTGGTTTTTCTTGTCCGAGGTGTCGGGCGAGCCACTCGTCACGGATATTATGCTTAAAGGCCTCCAGGGCTTCAGCGTTCGGACATTCGACTATTTGGTTCTTTTTGGTTAGGAACCGAGTCCAGAATTTCCTGGCTGACTCTCCGGGCTGTTGGGTAATGTGGCTCAGGTCATCAGCATCCGGTGGTCACACATATGTGCCCTAGAAGTTGTCGGGGAACGCGTCCTCCAGGTTTTCCCAACTGCCAATGGAATTTACCGGCAGGCTGTTTAGCCAATGTCGGGCCGGTCCTTTGAGTTTAAGGTGGAGATACTTGATGGCGTGTAGGTCGTCTCCACGGGCCATGTGAATGTGGAGAAGGAAATCTTCGATCCATACTGCGGGGTCTGTTGTGACATCGTATGATTCGATGTTTACGGGTTTAAACCCTTCTGGGACTTCATGATCCATCACTTCGTCAGTGAAGCAAAGGGGGTGTGCGGCGCCTCTATGCCGGGCTATGTGGCTACGCAGTTCAAATGAGTCTGGGTGGCTGTATTCGTCCCGGCCGGACTTGTTCATAGTGTATCCGGTGTGACGATCATCGTCACATGTTGGGGCGCGCCCCTGCGATCCGTAGATCGATCTTGGCTATCCTGCCTTGTTTTCCAGTATATCTTGCAGGTCCTGCCTATTGCCCCGAGTCGTAGTGTATTGGCATGGGGATGCGGGCTGGTATTCGGGCTGATATGTCGTTTTATCCCAGCCACGAGGTGGCCGGTCAGCCATGTGGCATTCGAGTCCATATTCCTCAGCTGCCAGGACTTCGGTCCATCTGTCTGTGAGCAGGTCTTGATCAACTTGGAGCTGCTGCTGCTTCTTTTTCAGGCTTCTCACAGTGGCCATAAGCCAGCGCTTGAAGCGCTCCTGCTCCACGGGGTCCTCAGGCACACCAAACTCGTCGTCGCCGAGGCTAATCTCGTCTTCGGAGGGGGGCATGTAGTTGTCCTCCTCCGGATATCCGTCCGTCGCCTGTTCGTCTGGGCTGACCTGCCCGTCTTCCTGCTCGGCCTGCTCGAAGGCAGGCTGATCGGGGTTGTATTCATCTTCGGCACCATCCGGATTGTTTTCGTATCTTGTGCCGGTATTGCTGTGGTGGGGCTTGGAGCGGCACCAGCAATGCCCATGCTTTGCTTTCTTCCCTGAGGGGTTATCCTCCATTGCCTCATCGCCATTGGTTTCCTTCGGAGTGTCCACCATATATATATATCATATGAGGAGGTGGCTGTCCACCGCCCGTGCGAGCGGTGGTTCTCGTTTTTCTCCCGCATCGCCGTCCATACCGCCGATGTCTTGAGTCGAAGTCAAGCACGCCGGTTAAATCATCGATCGTGGCAATGGAGTGGGTGGTGGGTGGGCAACGAATTCCTTCGTCGCCTGCTTCCCACTCGAGCCGGACATAGTTCGGCCGAGAGTCTCCTAACAAAGAGAGGGACTTTAAAGAGTTTAGCATGTCGCCAAAGGGCGAGTGCTGGAAGATATCCGCAGCGGTGAACTCCATTACCGGAGCCCAACCAGATTCGGCGGGCTTGGAGGCGTGCCGACTGGGACCTACAACCGGATACGAGTCCGGGGGTCCGATGTCACAGGTTTCCTTGGGGGTGAAGTCTGTGTTCAGCTCTACCCCCGACGGGTCTGCAGCCTCCGGGGCGGGGCCAGCCACCCATCCTTGGGCGACGCAATCTGCCCCGAATTTAGGTCCAGGGTTCCTGCAGGGGCGATATCCCAAGCATTGTCCAACAGTAGGTCTAAGCCGTGCTCATCGTGACTGTCCGGCGCTCCTGCCGCTAGCCCGACTCCGTTGAAGATCAAGTCTCCGCAGATGTCGGTCATGTAGTTCAGGTTTCCGAACCTAACTTGCTGGCCGGGGGCATAGTTGTCGATCTGCTCCAGATGGCCAAGCGAATTGGCCCGTAGTGTGAAGCCGCCGAACACAAAAATCTATCCGGGGAGAAAGGTCTCGCCCTGGACCATGTTGTTGACGATTGAAGGAGCCATGGAGCCTCACAGCGACGACACAGAGGAACTCTATGTCGGCGTCAAAACCGGCAGATCTCGGGTAGGGGGTCCCGATCTGTGCGTCCAAGGCTAATGGTAATAGGAGGCAAGGGACACGATGTTTTACCCAGGTTCGGGCCCTTTCGATGGAGGTAAAACCCTACTTCCTGCTTGATTGATATTGATGATATGAGTAGTACAAGAGTTGATCTACCACGAGATCGTAAAGGCTAAACCCTAGAAGCTAGCCTATGATGATTATGATCCTGTCTCTAAGGACTAAACCCTCCGATTTATATAGACACCGGAGAGGGCTAGGGTTTACATGGAGTCAGTTACAAAGAAGGAAATATAATATCCGGATCACCAAGCTTGTCTTCCACGCAAAGGAGAGTCCCTTCCGGATACGGGACGAAGTCTTGAGTCTTGTATCTTCACGGTCCAACAGTCCGGCCAATGTATATAGTCTGGCTGTCCGGATACCCCCTAATCCAGGAATCCCTCACCCATGGCATTGATGGGCTGGGAGCCGCACATTATTGCCGAGCTTGATGCCACAGGGTTTCACGATGTCCCCACCGACTTTCACGCGTCTGCACCTGCCAAATAAGCTGGCGTCTGCAGACCGACGCGCGCGCCGCGTGCGGTGCCCATGCACACGAATCGTCTCCGCGCACCGCTGACAGTAGCCGCTGTCCCCACGCTGGTGCCCTCTCAAAGCATGGATGGCCGTCGTCGATCGCTTCCTTGCACCAATGCCAGTCGCCTCCTCCCGCCAGTTGACTCGCTCCGAAGTCTAGAACATTTTGGCCTTCTTTGAAGCTAGGCCAACCTCCTGGAATACGCCAACAACGGCGCAAGACGCCACTATCGCCACGTCGATCGGTCTGACGACGACACGTAACACGACAGAGGAGCCGCCGCACCAAGAAGACGCCCTGCCGCCAGCGTAATCTAAATTTGCCTTGAAAAATGTTCGGATTGCCATGCTTAAAATCCGAACATTTATCATTTCCGTTTATTTTATATTGATCATCGTATAATTTAAAGTCGGAGTCAGACTGAGTGAAATCTATGGTTTGGTCGATTGAATGTTGTGCTAGAGCCGTATCAAATTAAATATAAAACACCATCAAGCCACATGTATTCCTTGTCATCCAACGACCTAGACTGCTTCAATGTCGAACGCTCAACACATTTACCGTGCAGTTAATTGCATGCCAAAAAATAGTGTTAATCACATAATAAAACGCAAATAATATCCTACTTAATATCTGCATGCACTTAATATACTTCCAAATTAACGTGCATTGCACGTACACACTGACTAGTGCTGCTAGTACGTGAAACTGGTGTCGTAACTTGTGAAGGCAGCCAGATATGGTCAATGGCAACATCGCTCATGAGTTCTTCGTGTTTGCCCGTGCGTCTTAACGCAGAAGGGGAGGAGAGAGAGAGCACACATGGAACCCACCAGTAAGTGAAGGCGAATAGTACTAAAAATAATATTACATGTTATCCATTAAATAGGTTGTGATAATATAAAAACATTATGTGAACAAAGGGGGGTACAACAAACATTGTTGTTCTACGTATGTTGCCTATTGACGTGTGGCTTGAAGGCCCTGGTCGCATGTTCGATCCTCGTCCTTTATTTTTTAATTTTTATATGGGTCCCAATTTGTTTCATGACATGTGGGCCCCTTGGTGTGTAGTTTGTAGCACTTTAATTTGTGGGTCAAAATTTGTTCCATTCCAAGTGGACTATCGGTGTGTAGTTTTGTAGCTTATTTATAATAATTAAAGAGAACAACAGAGTTTTTTGCAATAATACCATGGTGCAACGTTGAAGGCAAGAAAGGATATGCGAGCTCGAGAGAGAGTTGACCGAGCCAGAGGGAAATTAACTAGGGGATTTGCGGGGGTTGCAACGGTGTTTGGTGTAGTTGTGGGCCGAATGCTACGAGAATATAATCTAAACCGACCGGAATAAATGCCTACACAAATTAATCCAAGTTTGGAGTGCCCCTCGCAATGTAAATAGCTCCGGCTTTGCGAGGGATGGAGAGGTAGCTTCAATGCGTGGAAGATATGGTGTGAGAAAGCGAGGTCAATCGAGAGACATATAGATAGAGAGGCAAAGTGAGTGTGATCCGACATTCATTGAACAGATATATATGCTCTGGAGAGATATTATCCGATTGAGCTTTTGGAAAGGGTGAGGGCTGTAAGATAGAGCTTGAGAGATGATCCAGTCACGGACGTGTAGATATATTTTGTGCGTGGGAGGAAGCAAGGTCAATCGATCACATAGGGTCGCCGTGCGATCGAAAGAGTGAGACAGGTTGGAGAGAGTGACCAAGATAGACAATGTGCGTGAGAGAGTATACAATGTGAATAGGTCGAATTGGGCTCAAACATGGTGATATATCATTTTGTCCGAGAAAGAGCGAGGTCAATTGAGACATACACACACACACACACACACACACACACACACACACACACACACACACACACACACACACACACAGAGAGAGAGAGAGAGCGAGCGTGGCCCGCCATGAGGTCGAAAGAGTGGGGGCGGCTTGGATGGACTGACCTAGATAGACAATCTGCGTGAGAGAGTATAGAGTGTGTCGATCGAGGCCCGAATAGGGAGATATATCATTTGTGTGTGAAAGAAAACGAGGTTAAACGCAACTCAGATAAAGAGAGTGAGATTGAGTGAGTGTGGCCCGCCGTGCGGAAGAAAGAGTGAGATAGTCTCGAGGGAGTGACCTAGATAGACAACGTGTGTGCGTGCGCACGAGAGATGGGGGGGCTAGATAGGCAATGCATGTATTAATTTAGCGCGAGAGGGTGAGAGGGAGAGGGAGAGAGAGAGAGCTCGGCATGGGGTGCAATGGTGGGTGTGTGAGGTAAATACATTTGGTAACAGAGTGGAAAAGGGGGGTTGTGTAGTTGAGAGAGTTAGAGATCGAAACATGGAGAGAAAGAATGAACGTGTGTTGGAAACCGATAGCTTCCTAAGGTGGTTAGGAGAGGAAGATTGACCGATACAGGAAGTATGTAGCGTGTGTGCGGGGGGGGGCCTAAAAACAACATTTGAATGTAGATAGTACGAGACTTAATATCGATGTTTCAATTCGGTGTACATTGTAAGATTTGAACTAAGGACCATGCATATGGGTAATTATTTCGAATTCGTGCCATACTAGGTTTCGAAAAGTTGAAATTGACTCGATTTGTTGTGCTATTTTGTAGGTCATATGTTTGAATCCAGCCAAAAGTTTTCTCACTACCATGGTGTTCATCATATACATATGAATTTGTATTAAAAAGTAGCGTGGATACAGTGAAATGCAAAATCCACGTTAGAATTGGAGATCGCTACGTGACACACACTCTAATTCAAATAACTAATTATGTGACACACACTCTAATCCACGTTAGCGTGGATACCGTGGATACCTTTTCGATTTTTTTCAAATAACTCATCATTAATTATTTTATAGTACTCCCTCTGTTCATTTTTATAAGACCTTGAAGACATTTCAGACAATGTGCAAAACAGTTCATTTTAAGTTGTTTGAAACGACTTACAAAAGTGAATGGAGGGAGTATCTCATTTCGAATGACTAATTATTGCAAGGAAAACACAGGCATGGTAATACATACAGATTCGTTTGCATTCTCAAATGTAGGTGCACCAGGCAGACGAGGGTCGTGTCGTGGTAGTCGCATGTGTCGGACGGACGCGTAGTACCCAGCCACCCACGCCCCCTCCCCTCCCCAAAAAAAGGACGCCGACAACATAAGTTCGCGCTTCCATGTTTCGGATTGAAATATCTGGCGGCCCCAATTCCAGCCCTGCAAAATCTCCCTTCTCCACTGCCCCTTCCACGCCCAAATTGCTCAAATCCCTAATTCGCCGCCAACCCAAGCAAAGTTCAAATCGCCCCTCATTTCCCTCGTCTCTTTCCCCACATCTGTGCCGGACGACGATGACAAAGACGACGGTCGCGCTTCACCACCGCACCGGAGCTACCTCATCTACACCCTCGTCCACCACACCAGGTGGTCCACCGACAATGTCAGCCGCCCCAACCGACGTGCCTCACAGACACCGACTTCCACCGCATCAGGTGCGCTTCACCGACGCCGTCTCCCATCTCACCGGGGCTACTTCACCGAGCACATCGTCGCACCTCCGCCCCCCGAGGCCGTTGGGGCTTCACCAATGGTCTCGCCCATCGCATCAGAAGCGCTCGCTGCCACTCAAGATCTGCATCCGTGCGCTGCCAGACAATGCCAACAAGATCACCCTCAATGGCTCAAGTGACCCGCACTCTAGCTAGGTGAGCATGCCCAAATGCCGCCCGAACTAGGTATCCACACATCACTCCCTTGTGCCTTCGCTACGACGATATTTGGATATCCTTTCACCGCTCTCTTAGCTTACACGCCTATGCAACTCGACTTTAACTCTTATTTCTTACCGAGATATCATCCGAAACAAGCAAATCCATTTTTAGCGAAGCATGATGGCGCTTACGGGATCTGTACACATCACGCACACCGTGATAACCTTGTAAGTATCGCCCTCTGGTACAACATCAAGGTCGATTCCTCTCATTTGATCAACCATTCGCCGTGTCAAAAATGCAGAGGGGATGCAAGGAGCACAAGGCCTGCACATCCAAGCAAGTGGTAACATGGACTTGTACATGGAACATCCCAAGCGCAAGTAGAGCTGCAGTGAGCCTATACAACGAGCTACTGTAAGTCCCTGCATTTCATTTAATTTGTACTGGCATTCATGTATGATTTGTGTGCAGTGGCGGATCCACGAATTCAAGTTACCAGGGGCGAACATTTAACTTAAAAAATGCGAAGGCACTTGCACTCCGGAAATCGACATAACTTGAGAAATGTGAAGCTACATGCACTTTGAAAACCAGCTAATGGTCCAAAGTAGTTCAGATTATAAACACTAAATGATGCAAGCACCAAAAAACACAAAACGAAACATGGTGTAGAAGGACTACAAACATGGTCTGTACCTGCTTGAATTATTCTCTCTCTGGCTGAAAATATCGAAGTGTAATTGCACCTATAACCAGTGCGCAAACTGCATATCAATATATCAATCCTGCACAAGTACGCCAATAGTTTCAAACAACAGATTAGAAAAGTATTTATGCTATGTTGTCATGATATGGGGACTTTCTGGTAGATGGCCTCGACGTTTCCTTAAGATATGAAAATGCACTATAATTTGCTTGTCATCAATGCCTGCAAATCTCTATGTCTCTCTCAACATAGCAGATCATCATTAGACACTAAATCCTTCAATGAGCTTGCAAAATGCTTGCATTAGATCCCTCATTTGACACTATATGTTCATCACCAGGAGCATGTAAAATGGTTGCATCAAATCCTTCATTAGCAGTCTGTTCATTAGACACTTCAGGCTCAAGAACAACATGAGCTTGTATGTTTGCACCGGAAACTTGATTAGATACATCAGATTCAGTTAGTTCAGTATTGATTGGGGGAGTTATAAAATAAGTAGAAATTGGTTTCATTTTCTCATAGATTCCCTACATACTAGCAGTTTTACAACACCGTTAGGTTTAACTATTGGCCAGAAATTGAAGAGTTGAATTAGATATAATCAGGGATCTGATGTACCGCCGCTATGCATGCTAATCTTGCAAGTGTGATTGTCTGCTTCGCAAGCTCGATGCCATGCCCATGCCGCTGCTGCCTCCCCAGAGCTACACCCGTGGTTGGATCTTCATCTTCTTGTCCTTCCGTTTGCTTGAAGCCGTGACCGCCCTCCAACGAGGGCACGAGGAAGTGTTGTGTCGGTTCATCCAGCGGCTAGGTTAGGAGCAAACCAGACCGAGGCTGGAGCGAATGAATTGGGATTTTCCCATTGTCGTCGATATGGGAGGCGCTCGCTTGGGCCATGAGCCTGCTATAGGGCCTGCCTTGCACTTATGTTATTGGCCCATCCAAATTGAATCATTTTTATTCATTTTTTACATTGCCTGCTCGTGCGTTGGGACGAACAAAATTAGCCTGGGCCAACCTGGACGACACAAACTAGGTGCACACTTTCCAGCCACCCGAGGCAGTCGCCCATACCAGCCCCTATGGTGGTGTCGCCCATTTTTGCGTGTATGATTGAGGTAGTGAAAAATATTCCAGTGGCGCTTTTGATTTACCCACATAATGGTTAAATTGCTTGTTTCTATGAACTGAGTTCGCCAATAATGTGAAGGATGCCAGTCTTTTCATCCTATTGTAGATTGCTTAGATCTCGATATGCCAAAAGTAATCACATGAAATATACAATAAAAGCCAGTGTGATGTGTGTGGCTACAACTAGTCTGACTACACGTCCTCATATAACATATCAAGGGCGCACCATCTTACCAAATTAACCATTCGACTTACCAATGCAGTGTGGGAAGAAAGAAGTATTGGGACTGCGTATCCAAGCAAATGATGCCATGGACTCCTTCGTACAACCTTGTAAGCGAAAAAGAAGTTGCAGTGTGGCTGTTCAAAGAACTAGCGTAAGTTCAGTTACGTGCTTCTTAGAATTTTAGTTAGCCACTTGTTGCAAAATTGTTCAATTATGTTGCTTGGCTTAATTTAGTTTGCTACTGATTACATAATGCCACAGACGGTTAATCCTATTATAGACTGCGCCTATCTATGTGTTTGATACTTACTATTAAGAATTACCTGTTTGCCTGAACTTAAATAGCTACTTGTTTGTTTAGCTGCTTCGCTGCTGCAACAACGGGTTACAATGATGTTAATAACTACTTTTCAGCATCCCATTGAAACTCTTCAATTCCTTGTTTGTTTAACTAGTTTGTCGTTATAACTCCCGAGCTGAGATGTTTTGCTAACTTCAACTTTTACGAATCCAATCGAACTTTAATGGCAAAACAGGCTAGCCCAAGATCAAAGAGTGAGGTCCCCATGGACGTTGTATCATCCCACAAAGAGGGCACCGCCCAATCGTGCATTATGAATTGCAAATCCGATGCTCTAGAGGCTAAACTAGTGGTAGAAAGAGATTCCGCTACGCACTTAGAGATGAAGTTGACATGTTGAGGAAGCAAACAGCACAATCACAAGCAGTACTCAAGACAACCATTAAATATTTGGTGGATTTCAAAACGAAGCAAGCTGAGACTGACCATATTGTTAAGGTCCTGAAGGAAAAAAGGAAATTAAATTCCCCCTTGCTAAATCATAGGTGAAATGTTCTTTCCATCGTTGAATAACGTTTGTGTTGTTTGTTCATGTAATCAATCAAACCATTTGTTTTAGAGATCATGTAATAATTTTTTTTTTTGTTTTTTGGTTTGTAATTTTATTTGAGCACAAGTCTGTATTAATTGATAAGACTCGGAGACATTTCATTTTGATTGTTGTGCCAGACCTACAAATATGCCAATCGGGCTGAATGTGCATTCAGCAATAATAGTAGTATAGATGGACCATAAGTGGCACGCATCGGAAAGGGCCAAGATGCTGTAGTAGCTTGGCTAAAAAAGGATGATGTTATAGCAAAAAAAAAGTACAGCGGCCTGGCTTATGTATGTTAGTTGATATTATTGATCCATATACTCTATAAGTGTTTATATGTCTGTTAGTTCTGTACATTCTTGGTTGATTGACTCGGTATTTGAATCTTCATACATCGCTTGTGTACATTATGCTGCGTGTGACATTTGAGTTGGACATGAAGTGTTCCAAATATTCGAATTCACCTTAAACTGGATTCTAACTTCTGAATTTGAGTATCGGCATTTGTAAACCATATTCATATATGAGAGTGGAATACATCTTTGTCGTCCTTTTTAAGATATATAAAAACACATAGAATGATTTATAAAGATTCGTACAGGAATACAAAATGGATTCGAATTTAGTTGTCAGGGTAAATGTGGATGCTTATTGTCCCAAAATTCGAAAGAAGCGGCAAAATGTCCACTCTCACGTCGACTGCCCGAAGCCAAGTGTTTGGGAGGTGGAAATTACTGTCTATCCATTACACGGACAATCCATCGGCCCAATTTCCACTTCTCTAAATAGGGGTAGGTTAGTAACTTCAATTAGACGTGACACGACCGCCTCTGAGCCCATTCCTACACGGTGGGCGCCAAACATGGGCGACAAAACACATTTGATTCAAGTTCGTCCGAAAGATCTCTGTTTATCCCTCCATTTCCCCATTCATACACGGTGGGCGGCAAAACAAACTCGACTCGGCCGAAATCGATGTAGGCAAATATTTTCAATAGGGGCAGGTTTGTAACTTCACTCACACGTGACACAACCGCCCTACCTGTCAACCCCGTTCATACACCGTGGGCGCCAACCATGGGCGCCAACCATCCTCTCGTCGCCCGAAATCGCTCTGGGCAAATATTGGTGAGATGCAAGATTGTCGTCCTATCCCCAACCGACGAGACATCCAAATTTTAAACGGGGGCTAAGTTCGTAACTTTCCCATATTTCAGACAGGCGCGTCCCAAAAACATGGTTCCCCGTACCTCTCCCTCCATTTTCCCATTCATACACCATCCGCGCTAGAACACCATCCCCACACCAGCCTCCGTCCGCCACCCCATCCATCGCCGCCGTCCTCCACCCCATCCATCGCCGCCGTCCTCCACCACATCCATCGCCGCCATCCTCCACCATGCCGGAGCGCCTACCAAGACCGCGTCGTCCACTGCTAGAGATGGACGTTTCTCATCCACGACGACGGACCAATAGCCTTGCATCGCGTCCTCTCGCTTCATCGTTGCCGTCGTCCTCTTTGCCGGGGCCGCTCACACGACCTTCTCTTCCACCGCAACGGGACTTATCCCCCGATGCACCGTCTCTCATCACAGATCTGCTTCAACGCCACCGACAGCCATCGCACCCCCGATGCCTACACAGCGCCGCAAGAGAGGTGGTACCTCATATCTCCTCAACTTTTTGAGCTCAACCAGAAAATAGATCTTAACTTGGTTACTCTACTTTCTTTTCAGCTCTTAGAATTTAGTTCTTAGTTCGAAGAAAACAATGGATGTTAGATATCATTTCTCCAGTTTGCAGCTTCAAATCTGCCATGGCACAGTCATAATATGGTTTAATTGATCATGCTTAGGGTTTAATTGATCATGTTGGTTCCGTGGTGGTTTCTTTAATAGAACGGAGGGGAAACCCTCTTTTGCTAAAAAAATATGCTTAGAGTTTCCCCCTTTTATGACCATTATATGATCAGAATACGTGCTTCATGTCATAATAGCACTGCTCCACCCATCAAGCTAAACAAGCTTAGTTGTTCAAATACGAAGATATTATTAAAACAGAGTCGTTTAATTGGTCACCCAAATGTTCCTAAATTAGTTTGAAAAATGCATGTTCGTCGCTCGGGTGTGTATCTCTACAGGGTGCCCACGGTGGGCCGGCCCACCCTAGGATTTTGGGTCGTCCCAGGCCCCGATTCCCCTATGTTCTGTTGCGTGCTTCTGATCTCTACTCGCCCCCAGCCGCCTGCCTCCCCTGCGACTTGCGTCCTCAGACGGCATGACTCTAGGAGGAGACGCCGGACTAACAGGAGGTCAGGAGCCGCTCGCCCAACAGCGTCACCGCTGCCCGGGCACGCCGCCGTGCCTACCTTCCCAGTCTGTTCAGGGCTTAGGCATGCAGCACCCACCAAGCTAACCCGATTTATCCTGAGATACGTCCTTAACACTCAGCAGCCACTCCTCATCACCCATTTTCTAATTGATTCATTACTCATTAGGCAGGACTGTCATTAGGGTTTGTTGTGTGCTCAGTGCTACCTACGCTTAATGGTTCAGATGTATTTCGGTAATCTTTAGTGCCTCTAAAGTTCACAGGGTTTTCAAAATTCCGGCCATCGGAATAGACACTAGTCATTTTGGATTGTTGGTCATAGTGACATTGACCCAAGGTTTGTTGACAATTGTACTTGTCTTTCTTACTCATTCAATATAATATACAATTATTCACGTCGATTAGTTGCAAACAATAAGTGTAGACAAACTTCTTGATTCAGATTTTGGACGGTCTCTTACTGCTGTTACAATTTTGCATACTTGTCCTAGTAAGCTCACAAGTAAATGACTGATTCACTACATCTATGCTTGCCTTGTCATATTTGTTGTCAATATTATTTTAGGGTGGACCACCCTGAAACTAAATACTGGAAGCGTAGACATGAATGAATAGTATTTCTCTATGTGATCTCTTCCATCATGTGTGGGCAATGAACACTGCATTGTATAGAAAGAAAGTGTCATTTCCAGCTTTTACATAGGTTTCGATCTTTTACGTGGAATACAATCTGCCTACTTGCTTTGTGTTGCACTACCAACACTCCACCCTTGAAGCTAAACATTATGTCACTCATAATTCCTTAGTTTATTTGTTCAAATATGAATTTCATATGATTCTAATGTTCCTACTTCAGTTTTGAAATGTGTGTCTGCCTGTTATAGAGACATAAGGGGTTTGTATTTCTGTGTGTGGTCTGTTCAGCATGGTTGGGGGTGAACATTGCATATGCAGGGGTTTAGAGGGAGACACTCTTCGAGGTGAATCCGCAATGCATTCCATAGATAATCTGACTACTTTTTATGTTTTCATGAATCTCAGATTCTGAACAGCATCATAATGATTATGAGCTTGCGCGCATGAAAGAATAAAGCAGAACAATGCCATGGCTGTCAAACTTGGCATTAAGGGACTGAAATCAAGTCTGGATGCAATGCAATGCAAACGCTCTCCACCTATAGATTCATGCTCAGAATATGATCCTAACAGTGATTCTGAGCTAGAGGGAGACCTAAGTCAATGTAGCTCCCTAGTGGAGGAGTCAGAGGAAGATGCCCTATCATATTCACCCATCAAGGTGCTTGCTCTAACTTTCCAAGGCTACATTGGCCGCACATATCTTGCAACTGATGCTTTGCATTGCTTCTACTTTGTTGAACTGCCATTAGCTTACACATCGTGTATGTGAATACACACTGCCTATCCATTTTCAGTAGTCAGTAAATATTCCATCTGTCATCATACCATATTTATCCATTAAAATGATGTTCTTGTGTATCAGACGTTCAAAAGGAAGAGGGCGATTGCTGATCATGGAGGAGCACAAGCAAAGTATCTGGAAAAGGTAGTGGCACCTGATAAATCAAATAGCCCATTAGGTGTAGTTGCAATATCACCTGACCCACAAAACACCCAAACTCTAGCAGACTCTAGCCCTACTACACGGGTCATTTCGATGCCCCAACTCAAAGCAGACCCCAAGCAAAGACAAGCAAGATGATTATGCCAATTGACATAGCACCAGCTCTACGACGCAAAACCCCCATTCCAGCAAAGAGTACACCAAATCCAGTTGCCAAATCCCTTTTCGAGCTAGAGAGAGCCCCAATTGCAGCAAATAGAACCCCTGTTCCATTTCTTCCCAGTTTAGAAGATGAAGCTTATATTGTTGTCAGGAACTTTGTGCACATCTTTCCTTCATGGAAAGATTATACTACAGACACAGAACTATTTCCAGTCTTCCTCCGCAACTTACGCGTAAGTAATGTACTAATGTTATTCATGGTCATTACTGCATATGTTTCTGCTGACAGAAGACACAAGATTTCATTCTTTTGAATAGGCGAGGAGCAAACTAGATAGTGAAGACGAGCAAGGGTTGGTTGCGCTTTTCAAGCACTCATTGATGAAGTATCATTCCTACCTGAGGCAAGCGCACTTCGATGGCAAGCCTCTAAATGAAATTTCTGTAAAGTCTCCGGTGCTACATTTATCCGACGGTGACTAGAATAATCTTGTTACACATTGGTCTCGGCTGCAATGGAAGGTACTGTCTATGATATCACATCACAATTTGAACTACATTTCTGCATTTGCCTTAATGTCTCACTTGTACGAAAACTGTTAGCAGAAGAACATTCGTTCTCAAGGGACCACGGAATCTCGCAACTATACTGCACACTGCATTGCTCTTTTGAGTATCTCTTACCCTGTATGACCATACTTACTTTCATAGTTGTTTGATTATGTAGCATCACTGCACATGTTAGCCTCGTAATCGTCCATTTGGTGGTCATTATAAGATCTGTATGGACTCTTACATAAATTTAGAATCAACCCAATGCTTTTGAAGAGGTTTGAACGTCGTCTATCACTGTACTTACATTAACAGCTACTCCCTCCGTCCCATAATATAAGAACGTTTTGTATAGTACACCAGTATTCAAAACACTCTTGTATTATGGGAAGAGGGATTGGTTCATTGTGTAGCATTCTGCATCTTATCTCCCTCGCCCACCATTTACTAAAAAAGATTAGATCTATATTTAATCTTACCAACAAGTAGAATACATGACAATGCCGGCAAGGTAAGTGTAGCCCATTGCTCTTGTCAAGACATTTTGTCTTATAACGCTTGTACTTCCAGGGATTGGTAGTTGATTATGTAGCATCAATCTGCATCTTATCTTCATTATCCTCTATCCCTTCCAGTATTATCATATCTATAATTACTCTCTACAAAATATAGAGTACAGGCAATGCTTATGAAGAAGATTTCGTGCTGAAATTCTTGAGTTATCCTTCCATTGACATGGAGAAGGGCATTATAAAGCCGGTGTTAACTGTTAATGTAAGTCAGACCTTCTAAAGCCTTTATCCTCAACTGTTGTTTAATTTGCTCATACTCCCTATTGTTTACTGCTCTTTAGTTTGTTGTTTCTACGAAAATGCATGTTCGCAAGAACCATAAGTTCTAAGTTATACTTGTAAAACCAAATTCCTTATTCATACCATGCACATTACTCAATACTCCCTATATGTATGCTTGCTTTTGTGGATCTATAATCCAGTGTGTGGTGAAGCAGCCCACGTTTGCACCTTGTCATCTCCTGTTTTATCTTACTTATGTGGCTGATGATATGAACAACATGCCATGCACATTAACCAAAATAGATACAATGATTTTTCTTTGCCCTTCATCTATGCTTGTTATGTTGACATGGTAATCCAGTAGTGTGGTGAAGCTCCCCACATTATGAACAATGCCAAATTATGCTATTGATATTTTGAACTTACTCTTTATTTTCTAATTTGAAATTGGATGGAATTGACATCACAGTTATCATCTTTGTTTATACACGTGCAAAACCTGTCATCTGTTTGCTTTGTTTCAGGGTGATATGCCTGATGGCATGCACAAGTCTGCTGAAGGCTGTGAGACAAACCCAACATATATTGCAGCAAAGAAGGCAAAACATCTTGAAGATAGCGAGACAACCCCAAAGTCTTGTCTTGATGCAGTGTTCAAATTACTTGAGACTAGCAGTCAGACAAGCTCACAGAATTGGTTGTCTGAATCAGTTCGACTTCTTTAGTCCCAAGTTCTAGCAGAAAGGCATTCTGCAACTCAACTTCGACTTGAAGTCCTATCTCTAAGAAAGATTGCGGAGAACACCAATGAGAACCTCATCGCTAAATAGCTACACCTGGAAGCTATGACCTGCATGCTATGCCGGTCTCACAGCCTTGCTCAGCAGCTTGCGCAGCAGTTCCCCGCCAAGGCTAACCTTTCTTGAACTATCTTGGAAGTGGTCTCGGTTCAAGATTATTTTATTCTGTTGCAATGGTGCCCGATTTTTATGTCTGCTTCTTCGTTGCACTTTATGATCACTTGTGGCGAACTTCGATGCCCAGTGGATGTAATATACCTTAAATCCTTTATTGTATAGTGTAGGTTTATCTTTAGTTACTATGCCATAATTTCTTTATTGTATAGAGTAGGTTTGTTCTTAATTCCTACTAGTTACTACCATCATTCGCTATCTGAAAAAAATCAGATGTAGTCGACCGGGTCGAAACATTCGACTCTAACGGGCCTGGTTTTTAGCAGGCCACAATTGGGTCGGCCTGCGTCTTTCTTGGGCCCGAATGATTGGGGCCTTCACACTTTGCGCCACGCCCACAACTTACACCAGCCTATATTTTAGTTGGGCCTTTTGTGCACCCACCGCTTAGTTTGGCCCAGGTAGCGTCGGGCCATTAACAGGCTGAATATTGTACTGGCCTGTTATGGCCCAGATGAAACCATGGGCCTTTAGCAGGCCGAAATGCATGTTGGGCCTCAATTTTCACTAGTCGTCGACGGCCTTGACGAGTGAAATGTGAGCCGGGCCTTTTGGGCCCGATTAGGTCACGGAGCCGTTACGAGCCGAAACATATCTCGGCCTTAGTCGCCCATCGATATCATGGGCCTTTAAGAGGCGAAAGCAAATCTGAGCATCGGCGGGCGAATTATGTGATAGGTCTTTAACATGCCCAAAGTCACGTTGGGCTTAACTGTTGCCACCTTTATCAAGGGTCGTTAGTGGGCCCGATGTCCCGTCGGACCATATATGGCCCATGGGCAGCACGGGCCATTCCCAGACCGAAAGTCACACCGGGCTGAAATGGGCCCATGTCAACATCGGGCCTCTAATAGGCCGAAAGTCACTGGGCTATAATTGGGCCCAAATATTCGGCGAACAATTAATGGGCCAGATCTGGCTTCGGGCCGTAAATAGGCCCAAATATTCGACGAATAATTAACGGGCCAGATCTGGCTTCCGGCCGTAAATGGGCCTTTATTAAGCAGGCCGATATTGGGCTGGCCCACTAGTACCTAAGTAAGTACTGCGGGCCTTTGACTGGGCCGACCTTTCTAACCTATATGGGCCTCTGTTGGGCCCAGCCACATGTCGACCTATCATAGGCATGTCTCCTCCAATGGACGGGCGACATCCGCCCATCGACGGCCGACCGGGTGTTCCTCTGCCAATCGTAATTTTACACGTGGAAATTTCCCATTGGTCCGGGCTGTTAACGGGTTATCGGATCCAAAACCCGACCCGATAGCTTAATGGCGTTCAGTTACGGTGGATGCCACATGTCGGTCACCCTTGACGAAAGCACTTTTGTGACGCGCGATTTATCGTCATGGAAGTGGACACTTCCGTGATGATAATTTTGGTAATGTCACGGAACACTTCTACGACGGCATAGGTATGACAATCTTGATTCTGTCATAAAATCGTCATGGATGTACATGCATGACAAAAAACGCGACCTACTGTGACAACCACGTATCATCACTAAAGTGTATTTTTTTGTAGTGTCTAGTCAACTATATCGATCCTTTCAGTTGGTATCAGAGCCTTGTCTCTTTATTAAGGACTTTGTCGTCCGAAGAGTATGGTTGACACCATAGACGGTGCGGAGGAGCACTCTGGTGTGAATCCGAGCTCGTCTACGGCCGATGGGGGAACCGCGGTCTCTCGTGAGGAATTCAATGTGGCTTTAGACACATTGAAAACCTCCATGACAACCGAGGTTGAAAGCATGTTTAATAAATTCTTAGAAGGACTTAAACTATCTACCTCGCCGATGAAAGTGGGTGATCCCACTAACAAGGTGACGGATGCTAACTCCGACAAGGGGGAAGCTACTAGTGAAAAGGGTCCTTCTACTAGTGGTAGAAATGGCACCGACATCTTTGCCCATGTGGAACCTCCACTTACTTATGGAGGACCGATTCCCTCTACTCATTTAAATCATGCCGGCCCTCCTCCTAAGATTGTGAAAAATGAAGATTTTGATGCTTGGGTCTATTGCTTTAAGCGTCATTTAAAACATGTTAACACTAATCTTTGGAGAATTATTGAAGAAGGTTTCTATCCGCATGACCCAAGCAACTTCACTCCAAGAGAAGCCGCGGATAATCAATTCAACGAGAATGCACTCTTCATCATTCAAGATGCAATTCCACCCGAAGACATTGCTCATCTCCGACCATTCACCATGGCCAAGGAAACATGTCACCATGTTGTTTCCCTCTACAAGGAAAGCGCTAGCATTCAACGCTCCAACTATGAAGTGGTGCAAGATGAAGCCGATGAGTTTGCAATGAATGAAGAGGAAGAACCTCGTGTGCTTTACCGGAGATTGACCACTCTTGCGGTCTCACTCAGAGATCATGGGAGTAAGGATACAGATGACAATTGGATCAAGTGCAGGTTCCTCAAGGCCATGATGCCCTACCACAAGGCCATGTCGTCCGTCATCCGTCAAAGACCGGACTTCCACTCCTTGTCCTCAAATGAAGTGTTGGATGAGTTTGTGGCAATGAGGATCTTGGACAAGACTGCCGACAACACGGTGTTGCATTCTCAAAGAGCAAAGAAGCCCAACCTTTCCTTGAAGGCCAAGGTTATTGTGGAAGAAGAGTAAGAAGAGGAAGATGAGAAGAGCAACCCCGAAGATACAAAATATGATTATTATGAGCACATGGCTCTTGCTTCAAGGCAATTTTGGAGCAAAAATAACACAAGGACCAACTTCAACAAGAACAACTCAAGTGGTTTCAAGGGCAAGCAACATGTGAGAACATTTTACAATTTTGGCAATGTGGGCCACTTTGTTGTGGATTGCCCTTACGAGAAGCGGGAAGACAATGGTGGCAAGCTCATCCAAAAAGACAAAGCCAAGTCCTTCCCCAATAAGAACAACTTCACCAAAAAGACTCCTACTCGAGGGTTGGTGGTTCAAGAAGAATACCATGAGGATGACGATGATGATGAAGATGGTGAAGCAAAGACCATAACCTCCTTTGCCATTGCCACAACTCCACGGGTGTCTCTCTTCGATTCACCCAACGAGAACATCACCGCCAAGTGCCTCATGGCTAAAGCCTCTAACAAGGTAACCCCCAACATCAAAACCACCATCATTACTAATCCATCCTTGACAGATTGCATTGATGAAAGTGAGGGGTCTAATGAGGAAGTGAATGAATTTGAGTCTTTTATGAGTAAGCTCAAGGGCAAATCCAAGAAGCACTTTATTTCTCTCTTGGAACAACTTGGTGAAGCCAATGACATGATCGAGGCTCATGAAGAAACCATCTCTAAGATGGAAGGTCATAGTCGTGACTATGCCGATGAGATATCGGATATGTCTAATGCTCTTGAAGAAGAGCGTGGGCATCGTTTGGCTCTTGAGGAGTCACACAACGATGACCATGCTAAATTAAAGAAAGATCTTGATCATGCTCTTGTTGTATGTCGTGTGCTAAATTCCGAGAAGGCTAAACTTGGGGTTGACCATGCTAAACTCAAGGAGGAGTTTGATATACTCGACAAGGCACACAAGGTCTTGAAGGGTGCTCATGCTAGCCTCAAAGAGTCTCATGATCAACTCCAAGTGAAGCTAACCAAGGAAAAAGCCACATTTCCTCATATGGTATTAATTGATAATGCAAATGCTACTAACCCGTGTTGTGAGCATGTGCATCTTGGGGAGGAGAATGCCAAGTTGAAGGAGCAACTTGAGAAAGGCCTTGTAACGTGCATACAAGGTGAGAAGAACCTCAATGACCTTTTGAGCAATCAAAAGGAAGTTGTGGCCAAGGAGAGAGTTGGGTTTTCACCCAAGTCCAAGAACAAGAAGAAGAACGACAAGACCAAACGACCTCCCCCTCTCAAGCAAACTTTTGTGAAGGAGGGAGAGGGTGCTCATCGGTGTCAAAACCGGCAGATCTCGGGTAGGGGATCCCGATCTGTGCGTCAAGGCTGATGGTAACAGGAACCAAGGGACACAGATATTTACCCAGGTTCGGGCCCTCTCGATGGAGGTAAAACCTTACTTCCTGCTTGATTAATATTGATGATATGGGTAGTACAAGAGTAGATCTACCACGAGATCGTAGAGGCTAAACCCTAAGAGCTAGCCTATGATGGTATGATTGTAATTGTGATCGGCCTTCTAAGGACCAACCTCTTAGGTTTATATAGACACCAGAGAGGGCTAGGGTTTACATGGAATCGGTTACAAGAAAGGAAATATAATACCCGGATCGCCAAGCTTGCCTTCCACGCAAAGGAGAGTCCCATCTGGACATGGGCCGAAGTCTTGAGTCTTGTATCTTCACGCTTCAATAGTTCGGACGTTGTACACAGTCCGGCTGTCTGGATACCCCCTAATCCAGGACTCCCTCAGTAGCCCCTGAACCAGGCTTCAATGACGATGAGTCTGGCACGCAGTATTGTCTTCGGCATTGCAAGGCGGTTCCTCCTCCGAATACTCCAAAGTGGTTATCAAACACTTAAATCGTGTCTGATTCACAAGATGATCTTTACACACATTTGTAGAGAATGATATTTCTAAATGCAATCTGCGACAACTTTTTACGATGGCGTGACATGTTATTACGGTCGGATCATTATTTGAACCGTTTTCCCACAACCAGCTCAACAAGCATATTGCGGCGGTTTCTTTAACACGTCTTGTCAAAGGCGGAGATCGTGTCCCTTATCACGGGATTCTCATCAATCTGGTATGGGTAATCTCACCACGCCATTGTCGTGGCTCTTGGGAAACAAGTGATTCTCAACGGGCAAGTGGGGAGGCGCACCGCTCTCGGCTCCTCTATAAAGGGATAAGATTTCCCCATTTTCACCCACGCCTTCTTCCTCATTTGCCCACTCTTGCCCCCTCGAGCTCCAGCGCCCAAGCTCAAGTCTTCTCCGCACAGCCAAACATGTGCAGGAGGGGAGGCAAGTGGGTGGCCTCCACCGTCAGGAGAAGCACATCACAAATCTTGAGCGGCGGATATTTGGTCGCGGACATAGCGCGCGGCTACGGACGCCCGGGCAGGTCATTCGACTCGGGACCCCACAAGAGGTCGTGTTAAATGCGCCCGCCGTCCGTGGACTGGGATTTCCACTCCATCCCTTCGTCCGCGGGCTCATGTTCTACTACGGGCTAGATTTCCATGATCTAGCCCCAAATTTCGTCCTCAACATCTCGGCGTTCATCGTCGTATGCGAGGCCTTCCTCCACATCCGGCCTCACTTCGGCCTATGGCTGCAAACATTCTACATGAAGTCGAAGGTTGTAAGCGGCCAACAAGTGGAGTGCGGAGGGGCCATGGTGGGCAGAATGCCCAATGTCACATGGCTCGATGGCTCCTTTGCAGAGACCGTAAAAGGAGGGCAATCGGGGTGGTTCTACATCACTGAGCCGCACGGCGCCAACTGGGCAGCAGCCCCCGAATTCATATTCGAAGCCCCCATGCGGCTCACCTCCTGGGAAAGGAAGGGCCTGTCCTGGGGCGATTCTACGGAGCTGACCGGACTTCGGACATGCATCAAAAGCATGAAGGACAAGAACATCAAGCTTGTCAACGTGATCCAGGTCATGCTCGTTCGCCGGATCCTACCCTGCCAAAGGCGGGTAGTCAATCTGTGGGAGTTCGTCCCAACCAAACACCAGACGCTCCGGAAGCTCTACGACATGATGCATAAAGGCGCATGGAAGGTGCTTTTCAAGGCCTCCGAAGTGCCTCCTCCCACATCCGAGGACTGCGGGCTTCACGCTGCACGGGCCCCTAGTCAGGTGAGTTCTCAGATTACCACCGGACTTGGTTCTTTCCAATATATTCATAGGAGAGCCTTAAGTAGTTATGCATGTTTGCTTCAGGATTATGTGGAGACGGCGGAGCTGGTTTCTTGTCGGCTCCGCTGCGGAAAACCCGGTGATGCTCTCTGAAGAAGATCTGGTCGGCACCGTACAAGGTGCTTGGGAAGAAGGTCGAAGAAGGCTCAGGGGACCGAAAGGGTCTTGGCGCAAGGTTGTGCGAAGCCTCGTCCAAGAGAGCGAGGCGCCTCCTCCCACGAAGGGAAGGAAGAAGAAGAAGGAAGGCGCCCCATCCGGAAAGGATGAGGGGTCAGGAGGCGGACCAGGCGGAAAAGGCCCTCGGCGTAAGGCCATCATACCCCCTGTCGTCCGATGGCGGCGAGGCAATTCCTCCAGGAGGCGGAGGAACCAGAAACTCTACCTCCCCATACTTGGGAGGAGAGGAAAAGAAAAGCCGCCCCGGAGGGGGAGGCTGGGGCGTCCAAGAAGGGGAAGGTATCCCTTCCGGACTATTCTACCACGGCCGCTCACAGCGAGGAGGGGTGGTTGCCCAGGGGGAAGCCCCCAGTGCGATCGTAAGTGTTCGCATTCTATCATGGTTTCACTTAGTAGTTTTTATACTTAATATGTCGAACATATATGCAGTCCGGCCAGGGATCACCCCGAGGTATCTTCCTCCGGGTCCTGGCGATCGGAGATGAATTCTCTTCCGACAGCCACTACTCCTCAACCAGCGGACGACACGGAGGTGTTGTCCCAAAGGCTCAGGCGGGGAGGTGACTCTAGAACGCCCGGCGGGGTCCCAAGCGTTGGACACGCGGGTTCAAGATCCCGGATTGTGTCGGCGAGCCATGGCCAGCCGGGCTCTCGGCGAACCATTCGGAACCTTTGATGGTTCGGACTCGACGGCGACCCCTCATTAGGGAGGCGAGCCGCTCATGATCGAGACTTCCGTTCGCATGGCGCCGGTCTGTCTGCTTTGGGCGCTTGGCGCTTCTGGATGAAAACACCGTGCTCTTATGAGTGCGGTGATTTAGAAAGGTTTTGTCCTAACGAGCCGAGGTAAGTAATAAATATGTGCAAAATTACCACCCGATGGGTAGTATCTGATACTCTGTTTGGTGTTGAAAGAGAAGCCAAATGGAGGTCGATTATAATCATGAGGTCTACTAATAAGTATTGTTGTGAATAAGCGAGGCTATCTTTGCTTTCTCTGCTGCTTCTTATCTTGCCGAGGTTGCCGGGTCAGGCGGGACTGGAGGCGAGGCCGCGGGAGGCTCGACCACGAAGAGGCAGCTCGAGAGAACAAGGGTAAGTGATTCCCTCTTATGCATTTAAGGATAGGCAGGGGTGGTGAGTCTAACAGCTTGCAGAGTAATGGGCCATGGGTAGGCTGACCCAGGCCCAAGATCTTCAAGACATCGGGCGGGCCGCGCCTCGGCCGAGTCCCGGTGGGCGACCGAGGAGGCCGAGTCCCAGTGGCGACCTCCCGAAGGCGAGTCAGTGGCGACCTTGAGAAGGCCGAGTCGGTGGCGACCTCGAAGAAACCGAGTCCCGGATGGCGACTCGAGACCAAGCCGACTCGGGCTTGCGACCTCTCAAGGGGCCGACTCGAGAGTCGGCCCGCGACCTTCCCGACGACCAGCGCAGGGTACAGCCGGCGTGGCTGTCCCCTCGGACCCGGGGGGCGTGGCTCTGATGGCAGCGTCACCGGAGATCTCGGTGGGCGCGGCCTTTGCCATGCCACCTGACCTCGGCCACCGATGCCTGCACCTTTGTACCTGACAATGACACGTACGGCCCGGAGATCGCCGGGCCCTCCGTCGATGAGATAGAAGCTCGGCGGAGAGTTCGAGGATGGCCCTCTGGTCGGCCTCCCGGTCGGCCGCCCCGGCGAGGCCCCACAAGCCATAAACCAGATTTGATGGGGAGTGGCATGATGATCACTGACGGTGGCGCCTTTGTTCTCACGACCCGTGACCATACTGCGTCATCGAGTCTGCCTGATTACTCGGCTGTCCATGAGACCGCCGGTCGGCGGGCCCAATCAGCGGAAAAGCGCTACAAGAAGGCCCGGCGGTGGGGCCCGCCCGGTCAGATTACCCTTGTACCCCGGAGATAGGCCTATCTAAACCCGGGCGCCCATCAAAAGGTTCGGCCTGAGTAGGTTCTTAGACACATAGCAAGAGGGAAGAGCTAGCCTTGCTCCTTCCGCCCCCATACAACTCGAGGAGCACCATTTGTACTATCTCCCCATAGTGATCATCGGAGACCCCTTGAGCAGCGATGAGGGTATTATCTCCTCGGAGAGCCAGGCTGGGTAAGATTAGCGGCGTGCATGTCTTCGCCTCATCCGTTTCGGGCACCGCTGACGTTCTACTCGCCCCCACCATGATAAGCCATCCGTTGGCATATATGCACGCAACCCCGACATTTAGGCGCCCACCGTGGGGCAAGGTGCACCGTCGTCCGGAGACTTGTTACGGGCGGAACCTTCTTCCTCCTGGCGGCGCAGCCAGCCCGACTTCGCCGGATAAATTCTGCGTCGGCCGGCTGCGCAGCGTCGAGGCCATCTAACGCGTGCCGGCGGCCTCGCCGAACTCCTCGGTGAGTCGCCTCTCCGGCGAGCCAGCGCCAAGCACCGGCGGGTGGCCGAGAACCTTCTCGCGGGCCTCCTTGACCAACTTCAAGTCGCGGCGAGCCAGCCGTAGATTTGGAGTCCGTGAAGCTCCTCCGACCCGATCTTTGGTCGACTCGGCGCCGTGTCGCGATACCTTCCCCGCGGCGTGGTGGTCTCTGACGAGCCTCTTCCGTCACGAGGAAGCGGCAGAGCGCCGTCCGCGGAGGTGCTCGTCATCGGCCCCACGGCGAGCACTCCGGGCGCCGGGGACCGCTGCTGCGCTGCAAGAACATCCGCCCCTCCGGAGGCAGCAGACCTTGAGATCTTTGGAAAAACGCCGCCTTCACTTATCGAAGCGCCGAAGTTAGCAAGCATGAGAGCGCTGTCTGAAGCGTACCAGCGCGAGGTGGATCATGTTGTAGAAACACGCCGGCTCCGCCGGGCGAAGCCGTCTTAAGCGCGATCCGAGCGCTGGCCGACACGTCGCCGATCTGTTCGAGGGTAGCGTCTCGTCTCGCCACCCCTGCGGAGAACATCCGCGCCGCCCAGCGGTGGCCGAGAAGCGAGGACCTCGGCGGCGAAAAGCGCCGTGTGATAGCCGGGCGAGTCCAGCAGCTCCTCGGCGGCTCTGCTGCTGAAAGCAGCGGCGGCAGCATGTGACTTCGCGGCAGCAGAAGAATAACGACATACCCCTCGCCGAGATCAAAGCGCGACCTCCCATACGCCGGTGGCGGAGTCCGCGGAGGAGGGAGAAAAGCGGCTGCGAGCCACGGTCGGACTCGCATCTCCATCGGCGAGACCAAGATAGCGCCCGAGCCGTGGAGCGGCGAGATGATTATCTGCCTCCCCCGCCTCGGAGAGAACAGCCGTCCAGCACAAGTTGTCGGCGCCTTGGGAGGGTCCCTTCATCATCAGCAAGGTCTTTGAAGCAGCGCCTACTACGTCGATGCTCGAAGCCTCGAGCACGCCAAGAAGAGCGACTACGGCAAGGAGGCAGGCGCCGTGGAATACAAATCTTCTTGAAGATTTTACAGGTGATCTGATATGTGTCGCTACTCCCCTTTACGTATTAAGCACCAAGACCTTGGGCCCCAGGCCGAGCTCGGGGACTGCTACTGATTATTTGTATGATATGAATCTAACGCTTGAAATGCTTCCCCATTTTATCATACCGTCGGCACCGGGTCCGACAAATCGGCCGGGGACTACCATGTAATGCTATAAACGCCCCTGAGTCGGACAAGTAATGTGCAGCGCTCAAAGCCGTCTCCTCTGAGCGCCCACATTTCATGAGAAGCGGCTAGCCGATAAGCGGGAGGCGGAAAGCAAGCGCACACATGAAAAACGGCTAAGGACTTAAGAGCTACGCATAGCCCAAGCCGGCTCCCAATTCTCCCTACTAAGTCGATTCACGAGCAGTCGGCTCACAGTTTTAACCTTTGTTAAGAACGGCCGACTTTGAGGGTCGGCCGGCCGATTTCCAGCCAAACTTGCTCTGACGCTTTAAGCGACTAAGTACTTGCCTCCCAAGGTAGTGAGCTCTTGACCCAGTGGCGATCCATGAGCGTGGCGGAATAACAAGCGGCAACCAAAAAGGCGGCAAAGGAAAACAGATGCAGAAAGAGCCAAAGCAAGCAAAAGGCGGAAACTTGATAAATATTTACATAAGGCCCTTGGCCGAATACAGCCCGCGGGTGGAATTGTTCGCAACTAACAAGTTTTTAAGCAAAAACAAAAGAACAGGTAAGGCTGATGCATCCTAGGGGCGGCCTCGGGCCGGGAGGGCGGGCGGCGGCAGCAGGCGTCAGGGCAGCCGGCTGGGCGGTCTCGGCTTAGTCGCCCTCGGCAGCGTTGCCTTGTCCTTAGAGGCTCGTTCTTGGAGGCCTTGATCAGTGAGGCTGATCGCCCGTCTTCGTGCTCTGGCGCCTCCTCCTCCTCCTCGCCTCCGTCCTCAGGCTCCCCTCGGTCTTTGGAGCCGATTACCTCCATGAGTCCTCTTCGTACTCTGGGTGCATCCCGAACCATTCAGGCGGAGCCTCCTCGCAAATCCTTGATCGCTCGGGCACAAGACACTAGTGTCAGTGTACTCGGCGATAGCCGCCCAGCGTTCGGCAGGCGCCTTCCACGGCTCCCAGCTCGGCTGGGCCTCCGGCCGGAGCAGCGGCGAGGCGGTCAGGTCCAGCCGAGGTACCAGCCCTTGGCGAACTCCGGGGCCGGCGTGCTCCGGCCGCAGGCGAGAGCCTCAAGCCTCGGCGGCCGCGGCGACCTCCGGCCGGTCGGCCGTCCATTGGCGGTCTGAAAAGCGGCACCTCCGGCCATAGGCGGTGGCGACTTAGGCGCCCGTAGCGTTGAAGCAGCGCATCGGGCGGTGAGCAGGCGGGCGAGCCCGATGCTCAAGATCGCTTTCGTCGGCAGTCGCGAAGCGCGTTGGCGGCGATCGCCGCCCTGCGCCCGCCGCTCCTCCGGTCCGCCTCGATGGCGGAATAGCGGCTGCGAGTGGCGGGAAGAAATCTGCGAAAGACAAGAAAAAACAATCAAGAAAAACCCGAAAACGGTTCGGCGAGAATCGAAAGACCAAAAAGAAGGGGAGTTCTGTCGGCGGCGTCCTCGAGCGCGTGGTGGCGGAGGTCGGCATCGCCTCGCATGGTCGGTCGAGCGGCCCGCTCCATCTCGAACTTCGGATAGGAGGGCATCTTCCGCGCTTGGCGTCTTCGCGCTTTCCGAAGCAGATCCCTACTGCTCACTTGACTGCGTCGCCCGAGAGTCGCGCTCTTGGCGAGCTTGTCGCCTCTTCCTCCTTAGTGCGGCGAGGCGGCGTTGGCCTCATCCGGCTGCCCTTGAAGGCGGCGTTGGCATCTGAAGCCCAAAGAAAGATAAACATCGTCGACAAAGAAGGTCGTCGGAAGATCCGGCCCATTGCGGCCGATCGGCCGAATCTCGGGGACTACAGCCATGGTAGGCGTAGCGCCTTTGTGTGAGAAGAAGAAGGAAGTCCCGGAGAGATCCGGCCCGGCTAGCGGCGATCGGCCGAATCTCGGGGACTCTGACCATGAGTCGCCAGCCGCGCCGCCAAAGAAGGAAAAATCTGCCTACCTCGACTCTCGCGCGGATCGTGATCCGCTTCTCGGCTCCTCAGCGTTGCGGTTGAAGGCGGTGCACGGAGGTTGTGGTACTCCTGCAAGGCGGCAAAAACGAGTCAGCCTTTGAAGATCGCTAAAAGGAGTTCGAGCCGCTGCTTTCGTGACCGACTCGAACTCGGGGACTACACCCGATGGGTCTTGGCGCGCCCACGAAAAGAGACAAGAGAACCAAAAACAAATCGTACCGGATTGAGGCCCGCATGGCGGATCGTCTGGTGTAGAGCTGGAGGGCCTCGCCTTCCTTCGCAACTGGGTGAGCGTCGAAGCGCTGGTTCGGCGGACCGTTGCCGCCTTCGCGCACCCAGCCGATGGTAGCGGCAACCTTTGGAAACCTCGGCGTCAGGTCGCCATCTTTGGCGGCGTCCGTCTCGAGCCCGTGGCGTGGGGCAAATCCTTCGACTTCGGCGAGTCGGCCTTCGTTTCTCTGAAGCGCTGTAGCGTCGGCGTCGTCCGCAGCCGGAGTCTGCGAAGACCCTGAGCTGCTTGCCGTCTTGACCTCGATAGCGGGCGGCGGAGGCGGAGGCGCGCGAGTGTCGAGCAAAGCATCGCCGCCGCCTTCCTCGGCGAAGGTTGTGATGCCGACCTCCGGTCTGCCCGTAAAGTCGGGCGGCGGCGCTGATGACAGCGGGGACAAAGCATCGCCCTTGTGGCAAGCAACCGCCTCGGCGTCCCGTTTAGCAGCGACGCGACGCGCACGGCCTCTTCGGATGCGGCTGGGCATTAGCGGCTGCCTTGTCGACTGCGCCTTCTCGGCGTTTGGCCTCCTCCTCAGCGCTTCTCCAGCGTTCGCTCCGTCGCCTCCGGAGATCGGCGCAGGTCAACCCGCCGCGTGTTGGATGACCTCGCCCCGACCCCATGGCCGGAGGCGCGGCGACTCTCGAGGAGAGGGCTGGAGATGAGAGGGGTGAGAGTCAGAGCAATTCAAGCAAGGTCAGAGAAGAACAAAGGGTAAAAAACTTACGAAGAGACAAGCGGCGGCTTCTTCACTTCCTTCCGGAAGCGGTTGGCCTTCGCGGCCGCCTCCTCCCGCTTGGTCGCGGCGGCGGTTCCCCTGGGCTTCTTCGGCCGGCCGCCGAGCGCTTCTTCGGCCCGGCCTGGTTGGAAGGGCCGGCTCTCGGTTGAGGGCGCGGGACGACTTCTGCGTCGATGTCATCCTCGAGCCAATCGGCGAAGGTCGCTGACGGCCTGAGGCCGCCTTCCTCCTCCTCCCTGCCGCCTTCGGCGTCGGCCTCCAGTGCCGCGGTTCCCAGGTCGGGGTCGTCAACGTCGCTGACCTCGCGGTCAGGGACATACACGCGCGGCTCTCTCTGGGCGCCGGCGGCAGGCGCCAAGAGGGGGTTCTGCTCAAAGAAACTAGCATGATCAGAGCTCGAAGTCAGATGCGAGCAAGATTGGATTCTGAGATGGGAAACTTACCTCCGGCGGAGGGTTGTCATGCAATCTGGCTCCTTGCCGAACTGCCACTCATCGAGTGAACTTGTAGTGGGCGATGAGGTTCACCATGTTCGCCACTTCCACGCGGCATGTCCTTGGTGCCTGGCCGGTGGGATCATGCCCGGCGCTCATCTGGCGAGATGAGATGGGGCCGACCTTAGGCGGAAGCACTCGGCGTGCTACAAAAGCGGCCGGGAGGTGGAGGCGGCAGGCCTCCGGCTGCGTCAAGACTCGGGCGCGCCAGCGCCCGACTCGAGGCCGAGGCGTCTTCGATCGGTGGGACCAGGTGGCGGCCGGCCGGTCGGTGCTTCGAGGTCGAAGGCGGCAGGTTGACCCGATCGCCCGTCGGTGGCGACATTCTTCGCGTAAAGTATGTCTTACCCACATCTTCACCGACTTTATCGGCGGATGGGCCGGGGAAGGGGTTGTCGGCCGTCGTCGCCGCGCCGTGGCGATGAGCGTGCCACGCTGCGCGGCGTCTTGCGGCAACTGCGTCGAGCTTAGGCGAAGAACTCTCCCACAGCTCAATGGTGGGGAGAACTCGATGTAACCGCACAAGGTGGCGAAGCGGAAAGCACCACGCGTGGGGGTAAGGTGGTGCGGCTGCGGATGGTACAGCTCGAGAATGGCGGAGAACCCGCTTCGCGGGAGGCCCATCCAGCGCATGAGTCGCGGCGGAATATAACCCTTCGCTTTGCCTCCGGCGGCGGATTCCCGCGGCCTTGGCGGGCCTGCACCGGTCGTATTTGGGAAGGCGGCGGGTCGGCGGAGAACTCGATGTCCTCCGCGTCCACATCGAACCGTCCCTCGCGGGCCTGGCGATGAAGCGCGGCGGAGGAGGAGCTCATCGTCGGCGAAGAGAGAAAGGAGCGGCGGAGCAGCGGTGCGGCGAAACAGAAAGAAGGATGAAAAGGCGAAGAGAGTGCGCGTGCTGCCGCCGCTCCCCTCGGCCTATTATAACCCATGGGCTGAAAGCGAGGCGGCGTGGGGATGCTGCGCCCACGACCCCTGGCGCCTCATGATTCAAAACCCCGCGATTCTTGCCCGCGATAGCGGCGTGGGGATCTCTTCCGCCCTCGCCGCAGCGGATCGCTCGGGGCCGGCGCGATAATCTTGAGCCCCCTGGCGACCCGTCCGTCCGCAGCGTGGGCGGCGAGCTATCACCTCCGCGTGGCGTCCGCGATAGGACCGTCTCGCGAGATGGCGAGGAAGCGTGGCGATACGCTGGTTTCCGCCATGACTTGCGGGGCGGCCCTGGCGAGCGGGCGGCTCGGCGAAAGCGGCGAAAACACGGCGGCCGAATCTGGTCGTGCTGCGAATCTGGCTGCGAAGCCTGGCGGCGCCCGCGAGCCGCCCGGCCGAGGACTCTGTCGGAGTAATGGGCCATGGGTAGGTGACCCGAGCCCAAGATCTTCAAGACATCCGGGCGGGCGCGCCCTCGGCAGTCAGTGGCGACCTTGAGGCGAGTCGGTGGCGACCTCGAGCCGAGTCGGTGGCGACCTTGAAGGCTGAGTCGGTGGCGACCTTGAAAGCAAGGTCCCGGATGGCGACTCGGACCAAGCCGACTCTGGGCTTGCGACCTCTCAAGGGCCGACTCGAGAGTCGGCCGCGACCTCCCGGCGACCAGCAGGGTACAGCCAGGCGTGGCTGTCCCCTCGGACCACGGGAGGCGTGGCTCTGATAAGCCAGCGTCGCGGAGATCTCGGTGGTGGCAGCCTTGTTGCCATGCCACCCTGACCTCGGCTCCTGATGCCTGTGACCTTGTACCACCAGCAATGACACGTCTGGCCGAGATCGCCCGGGCCCTCCGTCGATGAGATAGAAGCTTCGGCGGAGAGTTCGAGGGCGGCCCTCTGGTCGGCCTCCCGGTCGGCCGCCCCCAAGCCATAAACCCAGATTTGATGGGGAGTGGCAGTGATCACTGACGGGCGGCCTTGTTCTCACGACCCGTGACCATCTGCGTCATCGAGTCTTGCCTGATACTCAGCTGTCCATGAGACCCTTGATCAGCGGGCCCCAATCGGCGGAGAAAACGGCTGCAGAAGGCCCGGCAGTGAGGGGCCCGACCGGTCATATTGCCCTTGTACCCCGAGAGATAGGCCTATAAACCCCAGGGCACCCATGCAAAGGTTCGGCCTGAGTAGGTTCTTAGACACATAGCAAGAGGAAAAAGCTAGCCTTGCTCCTTCCTTCCCCTGACTCGAGGAGCACCATTTGTACTATCTCCCCATAGTGATCATCGGAGACCCATGAGCAGCGATAGGGGTATTATCTCCTCGGAGAGCCGAAGTAGGTAAGATTTGCCGGCGTGCATGTCTTCGCCTCATCCGTTTCGAGCACCGGCGTGACGTTCTACTCGCCCCCACCATGATAAGCCATCCGTTGGCATATATAGCACCAACCCCGACAAACACCTAAGTGTAAGTGACCGTATATGAGGGCCACCGCTTGAGTGGCGTCCACTGAAGAAAGCGTTGTCGAGGCGAAGACAAAGCTGACCTCGAGTGTAAAACACAAAAGCAAAGTGCTAGGGTAGGTGAGGTCTGACAAGGGCTCAGGACCTCGGCAAGAAATCTTGGTCGATGGAGCATGATCTGAAGCCGAAAGAGGCCGAGCTTGCGAAGGCCCTTGTAATTGAAAGGCGCCAAGGCGAAGCCGAGAAAGCCTGACGGGGAGATCCGGAGGCCAAGAAGATAGTAGCGGGTAAGAAGTTCTTTATACAAAGCAAACATGTGGAGGCGTTTCTTTTACTTACTGGTCGGAGCTCTCGGGGGCATTCGCGGATCGCCATCTGGCGTGTCGGGCGATCGGAGTTCTACCATGCCGGAGGAACTCAGCGAGAAGTTGTTACGGTCCTAGTATCTTGGGGCGAACACCCGATGCCTCTGGTGACCAAGCTGAAGCAGTTGGTCGAACTCCTGAGGCGGCGGCGGCTATGAAAGGTTTCATAGTCGGATGTGGCTGGTGAGCTCATGCTTGATAGCTACTTTGGCACGATCAAGCGGATGGTGGATCCTGCCAGCGGCTTGAGGTGATCAGCGATCCGTTTATGTCGAGGTGCCTTGAGGACTTTGCCAGCGTCAAGGTGCATTGGGGCAAGCTGGATCGGAGAAGCTGGTCAGGGCAGACATTTGGAGGCAAGCGCATCGCCATCCCGAGCTGTACTATGGTGGCGTTATGAAGGGTGCTCGTCTCGTGGTTGATGAATGTACCAAGGACACTGTTTTTGAATGAATTCACTTCTGTCATGTTTGTAATTTAAGGACGAAGATACTTGCGCTATGTAGCGCTTTTGTTATTTAAAATATTACCTTTTGTGCGGCTGTTTATAAAATCATGAAAGTAGGCCAGTCGTCGGCTTCCGCCCCCACGTGACTAGCACTAGGGTGTTCGTGGAAAACCCGGACACTCTTTATCCAAATGTTTGGTCCCTTAAGGAGGTGTCCGTAGCATGCGAACGAGGCAATCGGACTATCTTGACTTTATAACTTTCACTTAGCCATAGAAGTCTACAATTTTAAATTTCGGCGAAGCCCCTAGAATCCGGAAGGCCGAATTGGGACACAGATTTTTACCCAGGTTTGGTCCCTCTCGATGGAGGTAAAACCCGACATCCTGGTTGATTAATATTGATGATATAGGTAGTACAAGAGTAGATCTACCACGAGATCGTAGCGGCTAAACCCTAAGAGATAGCCTATGATGGTATGATTGTAATTGTGATCGGCCTTCTAAGGACCAACCTCTCCAGTTTATATAGACACCAGAGAGGGCTAGGGTTTACATGGAGTCGGTTACAAGAAAGGAAATATAATACCCGGATCGCCAAGCTTGCCTTCCACGCAAAGGAGAGTCCCATCCGGACATGGGCCAAAATCTTGAGTCTTGTATCTTCACGCTTCAATTGTCCGAACGTTGTACACAGTCCGGCTGTCCAGATACCCCCTAATCCAGGACTCCCTCAGTGCTCCTAAGGAGAAGAAGAACAATGTAAAGGGTGGTGATGTCAAAAAGGGCAATGCCACCTGAGGGAGTCCTGGACTAGGGGGTGTCCGGACAGCCGGACTATCATCGGCAGCCGGACTCCAAGACTATGAAGATACAAGATTGAAGACTTAGTCACGTGTAATAGGATGGGACTTTCCTTGGCGTGGAAGGCAAGCAGCGTCTGGATATATAGATCTCCTACCATTGTAACCGACTCTATGTAACCTAGCCCTCTCCGATGTCTATATAAGCGGAGGGTTTTAGTCCGTGGGGCGAACAACCATTACAACAATCATACCATAGGCTAGTTTCTAGGGTTTAGCCTCCTTGATCTCGTGGTAGATCCACTCTTGTACTACCCATATCATCAATATCAATCAAGCGGGAGTAGGGTTTTACCTCCATCGAGAGGGCGAACACAGGTAAAAACTTATCGTGTCCTTGTCTCCTGTTACCATCCGCCTAGGCGTACAGTTCGGGATCCCCTACCGAGATCCGCGGTTTTGACACCGACATTGGTGCTTTCATTGAGAGTTCCTCTCAATGCGTCGCCCGATGGGAAGGATGCCTCTTCCGTCTTCAAGGATGGTATCTTAGCCAAAGGAGCCTTGGCATGCCCGGCCAAACTATCCGACTAGGTGGTTTCTCATGACCGCTGTCCGGCCACCGCTCGAAAATGACCTCTCGGTCGTCAAAAGCAATCTTCCGTCGACAGGATTAATGGCGGCTGGATCAATAAGTCTCGTCAGTAAATGAGCTCTTGGATCGCATCGCGCATCTGAGGTCGCTCTGGACTACAATCAGATTGGGCTTAAAACCGATCGAGAGATCAACTCTCCCAGTCACCCTGCGTTGCGGTGGTAGAGGAACAAGCGACTCTCCTCTGTATTGAAAACTAGTCATGTCAGGGCTCCTGAACCCTCCATGCGGATTCCGCGGAGGATTCGATCAAGCTTGAACCTAAAGCGAGCACCGGACGGACTCGTTGGACAACATCCGATGATCAAGCTTCCAAATTTGGAAACTCCTCGGCCCTTGAGCCTCGAGATGGGTAGGGTTCGGACTTAATTCCACCCACCGCCCGGACATATCGATCTATCTCTAATCCGGCAAGAGCCCGTTGAAGCGATTACATCATTATTGGGCGATTCCTCCGGTTATGGGCGGGATAAAGGACTGCCGAGAGGAAAGCATAATCTCAATCTTTTGCAATAATTACGCAGACGAGGAATCTTGAGCGCCATCGGCCGTCGTGAAGTTACGCGCCCGCCCGACTGGCGTCCATAATCTGAAAATCTTGTGCGATGGAAGTTTCGGAAAACCGAAAATAAGTTTTGGGACAATCCGTCCCGAATACATCCTAGTCCGCAACAAAAGGGTGCATTACACTCGGGCGCGGTACAAAACCAAAAAGCAAAAACCCCACAAAGACGCGGAACCGTCTTTGGAGGGATGGCTTAGCGGACCTGTAAAATTCCACGATCTGAGCGCCATCCCAACACATAGCCGAGCATGTTGGATATTACGGCGGTGGCCAAAAGTGGCGAGAGCTTCTAGCCCGGAAAACCACTCCAACAATACCGATGCAGTATCAGCGATCTTCGAGACTTTCGCATCAAATAATATGCGAAGCGAACAATCCGCAGCCTCGCCGAAGTCTACCAAGTAGCAACAAAAAATCCATGGGTGACACAGCCATCACCTTCAGCGCCAAATGACGAACCTCAATTTCGAATAGCCGAGCACCGGCCGCCTTGCTGGTACTTAGTCAATAGTGGACAGCTTTACGACTTACCAAGGTCCTCATGGATGGCAGCAGCGGATTAAACCTCATCTACGAGAAACTCTTCAAAAATGGAAATAGCGGAGCCGCATTGGTAGTAGCACAACCTTGGAGGAATAATCCCTAGCAGGAAGCGCTGCCGGAAAAATCACACTCGATGTGGTGTTGGCTCATGGGACAATTCTGATCGAAGAAGTCATGTTCCAAGTGGCCCGTTCAGCAGCGGATATCACGCTATATTGGGGCGAGAGGCATTCACAATTTTTCAAGCTGTACCCCATTACGGGTACATGAAGCTCAAGATGCTGGGCGGCGGGATAATCACTCTCGCTAGTGATCCGGACATAGCACTCAGCGCCGAAAACAAAGACAGCCGCATTAGCCACGGAGGCACTATCCGAAGCCCTAAGCGGCGAGAAGAACTCACCGCGCTTCGCTCTCACGGTGAATAGAGGCGATGTGATACTCGATAAGAGATCCAAGTCCACCTCCTTTAAACCAGCGGACGAAATAGTAAAATTCGAGGTCCATCCAGCGGACCCGACAAAAGCGGCCTCCATCGAGGCGCGGTTGAACCCGATGTGAGCGCGCCTGCGAAATTCGCCGGGAAAATTGGGACATTTTACGCTGGCACCCTTCGGATATGCGGAATCCCACCTGATTGGGGCTCTTGACGATTTTCGAACCCAAAAAGGCGGGCAATGGGAGAAGAGCTAGCCAAACTATTGGAAGCGGTTCATCGAGACATCAAACATCTAGATTGGCTAGCAAACACGGTAATGGTACCAAGAAGGACAAATCACGGCGCCTATGTGCCGATTTTAAAGACCTCAACAAGGCCTGCCCAAAGGATCCCTTCCCCCGCATCGACCGGATAATCGGCGCTACCGCGGACACGATTCATTGTGCTTCCTTGGCGCATACTCGGCTACCATCAAATCAAGATGGCGAGCGGACCAAGCATAGCGGCATTCATCACTCCATATGGACCATGCGCTTCAACACGATGCCCTTCCGGACTTAAGCGCCGGCGCAACATATCGGCGCATGATTCAAACATGTCAGCCACCGGATCGGCAAAGCAGTGAGGCATACATAGGCAGCGTAGTCATCAAAACCAAACACGTCGAAACTCTAATAGACGACTTGAGGCTCACATTCGACAACCTCAGAGCATATGACATCAAGCTGAATCCGGAAAAATGCGTTTTCGGTGTACCAGCCGAAAAGCTCCTGGGCTTCATTGTATCCGGCATAGGAATCGAAGCGAACCCAGCCAAGATCCGAGCTCTGTCACAGCTGGATATCCCAAAGGACCTCAAACAAATACAAAAATTGACTGGATGCGTGGCGGCTCTAAGCGCTTTATCTCCGCCTAGGAGAAAAGGCATTGCCCTCTATTGCCTCCTTAGGCGCACGAACACCAGTGGGCGGATCTGCCCTTCTTGGGACTCGAAGAAATAAAAGCCATATTGGCAACAAATCCGGTCTGGCTGCGCCCAACACAGGCGAATCAATGTTGTTATACATCACGGCAACACATCAAGTTGTAGCGGTACTAAATCGTCGAATGAGAGAGCGAAGGGCATAAATTCCCTCTTCAAAACCAGTGTACTATGTATTCCTTTGTGTTAACCCCACAAGTCCCGTTACCGCACTATCAAAAGATAGCGTGTCACGGTGTTCATAGCATCCGGAAGCTCGACACTACTTTCAAGAGTGTTCGATAACGATGGCCTCTGAAGTACCCCTCAGCGACATTATAAACAACCCATGACCTTGACAGGCAGGATTGCAAAATGGGCCATTGAGCTCTTACCATTTGATATAACTTACAAACCTCGGCGAGCTATAAAGTCACAAGTTTTGGCTGACTTTGTCGCTGAATGGACAGCCGAACTCCCTAAAAGTCGGCGCATACTCAATTGGATTATGCACTTGACGGCTCTAAAATGTTGGCGGATTGAAATTTGGCGTCGTATTAGCGTCCCCAACCGAGGACACGATCAATCGTACTTCAAATAATGTACGAGACTCCAACAACGCGGCGAATCTGAGGCCCTTTTACACGACCTCCGGATGGCAATCTCCATGGGCATTCAAGCGCCTAGAGGTGCGCGAGATTCAAACCTTGCAATATCCCAAGTAAATGGAGACTTTGATGCCAAGGATCCGAAAATGGCAGCCTATCGTAACGCTGTCCTCAAACTGTCAGCTCGGTTCGAAGGACTCGAATTCCACCACGTAGCCCGGGATAATAACCGAGCAGCCGACGTACTGGCACGCATCGGTGCAAAACGTGATGCTGTCCCTCCATACATCTTCTTGGAACGGCTCTTTAAGCCATCCGTACTAGGGAAGAGGATGCGGATATAACAAAGCTGGGCGGTTTGCACCAACCGACCGAGCAATCGACATAACGGCGATTCAGCCGATGAAATAACACCTTCAGCCCACAACATAATGGCGATAATCGCCCCATGGACAGAACCATTCCTAGCCTACTTGCTTAGGCATGAACTTCGAAGACCAAAATGAGGCCCATTTGCATAGTCCAGCGATCTAAAGCCTACAAGGTCCATGAGGAGAACTCTATAAGAAAAGCACAACGGAGTCCTTCAAAGGTGTATCTCCGAAGAGGAAGGGCGAAACCTTGGCTGAAATTCATGCGGACTAGGCGGACACCATGCCGCAGCTCGGGCCCTTGTAGAAAAGGCATTCCATCAGGATTTTATTGGCCGGCGGCCGAGCGGATCTTTCGGGACTTAGTCAAAGATCGTCGGTTGTCGACTCTTTGCTAATCGAGCCATATGCCACCCACCGCCCTCAAAACTATACCCATCACTGGCGTTCATGATGCAGGGGCTTGACATGGTTGGACCCCTTAAAGGGGAACCCACAAGCAAAAGGTACCTATTGGTCATGGTGGATAAATTCACCAAATGGATAGAGGCCAAGCTAGTTAAAGCGGCGATGCGGACCGATGATAGACTTCATATCCGGGGTAGTACACGTTATGGTGTCCCCACAGCATCATCACCGATAATGGCACGAACTTCACGGCCGGCGAGGTTAAATCATGGTGCAAAAATATGGGCATTAAGCGATTACGCTTAGGTCTATCACCCTCAAACCAGCGGTCAAGTGGAGCGAGCAAATGGTCTAATAATGGCGGCATCAAACCCGGACTAGTGCGGTCACTACGAAATCGACACGCCTTTGGGTAGAGGCTTCGACTCCGTACCACAGGGGGCTACGGACAACGTAACCGTACTACGGATTCACACCATTTTTATGGTATCTGGCGCGAAACAGTTACGCCTGCGACATCATTCATGACTCACCTCGAGTGCGCGTATGCGAAGAAAGAGAAGCCGAGCTGGATCGGTAGGACAACGGGCGCATTGGAGGAAAAACGCGACATCGCCAAGGCTCGTTCCGCATTCTATCGGCAGCGAGCTCGAAGATACCAAAGCGAGAAATGCGGGCCAAGACTTACAGCGTTGGCGAACTAGTTCTCGCTGTCGGACAAAAAAAGGACAAGCTCAAGCCCAAATGGGAAGGCCCCTTCATTGTCGATCAAGTCTTGACCGGCAGAGCGTACCGCCTCTGAAATCGTCGGACAACCGACTCGAGCGAACCCATGGAGCGCAGCCGCCTCCGAAGATTCTATGCCTAGCGCCGGACTAAGAGTTAAATCCGCTTCCCCGTCAAATTTTGACACTTCAGCTGTCTTTTGTTTCTCTTTCTTCTCTCATCCCTTTTCCTAAAAAGCCCTTAAAGGCCTACTTGCACATTGTTCGCACACACTTGACGTGCCATCCGCACTCATTAAGCTTAATTATAAGGGCTTCATGCCCGGCACATGTGTCAAACTTCCACATGTACCTTTTATTCACCATTATATGCATCGATATGACTTAAGTTTTGGCCAAGCTGGGTTGCTGGCTCACATGCTTACCCTCGTTCCGATTGTTGGCTAGGAGGCAAAGGAGCACCTTTGCGATTATTCTTGCGGTTGACGGATGTGTACCTCGGTGGGTGAAGCTGAAAGCTAAGCGTTCTTAAGGGAATATTGATCGGTGACTTGAAAGATGATTTTTACCTACTTATTTATCTGCCCCGGATGTTTTCTGCTCTTTTCGCGGTCAGGACATGCACTTTAGGGCATGCCTCGAGAAAGGAACCCTAACGGAACTATTCTCCTGGAAGATGTTTCTTACTAACCATGTAATATAACATAACTAGTTGGGCACTTATGCGATAAAGCACTAATGACCCCCGCTTTGGTCTCCATGCATGCCCGGTTGTTTCTTTACTGAGAAGGTATTCGGACACACTCAGGACTCTAGGGTCCCGAGTCGAAGCGAAAAGGTCGGCAAAGACAAGCGATCTACAATCCGGCTAGAAGGCATTTTACATGTCATTTTAAAATACATTGTCAAATTAGTTGTTGTATTCCTCCTCAATCCCGTCTAACGGGTTGTCTAATTCTGATCCGTTGGGAAAATTTAGCGGCCAACTCTACTTGGCGTATACTAAACTCACGAGGATCTCCTTCCCATCGGGCCCCACAGTCCGACCTCGGCCATGTGGTTGGGATCCGCCTTCTTGTGCAGCGTCTTCACCATGGCCCGAGCCTCCTGGAACCTTGGCGGCAGGCGAAATCTTCCATAAGCAGGCGCAGCCGCACTCCTGAAGCTTCTCCACAAGCTCCCCAAGGCCCTCGGGTAGGGAGAGGGCTGGCCATAAAGCACAGACAGCGCCGCTCATTGCTGCCGAACTTCGTTCGAGCTCTTTGCAACAACTCGGGAAGTTGATCACCCGTTGATCTGGGCATCTCCTCCAGAGGCGACTGTGAGTATACCTCTGAGACATATTTTGTCAATTGACTTCCTCGCGAACTCTTCTTTTCAAAGGAGTTAGCTCAAGCACTACTATAAATGCCGCGACAAGCGCTGATTCTCCCTTGAGCGAGACAGCTCGGCCCGAACACCTTTCAGCTCTTCTCCAAGCTGGGCGTGGGCATCTGGAGCTTGTTCCTTTCTGCTGCACCTTATTGACACCCTCTCACGGCCTTTAGTGGCGCGATGAAGTCTTACTGTCCGGATCTTGTCCGTGCTTTCTAGCGTCATTATTAGACCTGCTGCGCCGCCGCACACCACTTATCTTTTAAAAATAATGTGTTACGGGGAGGGGTCTCTGTATTTCCTCCTGCGGCGGCAAGTGCGGCCTCGAGTTGGGCCTTGCACTCTTGCAGCTCTGAGGCAGTTGGGTATTCTTACATGTAAGATCACGCATGTCAAATGATCCTTAAATCAGTTAATATAACTACTTTAAGTCTCGGGGCTCTTGGCATATACAACTATTAAATTCTCTTACCGTATGTCTTTTACATCTTGCTCCGTAGCTCTGGTCAAACCATCTTGAGCAGCACGGAGTCTGCGTCCCAGCGTTAAAGGCATTCAACGCCTCGGGGAGAAGCACGCGTCACGAAAAACTGTCGTGGCGCTGTGGTTCATGGCGCTCTCCACCTCGAGACTTGGTGGCGGACGGTCTGTCGGCATCCTCCGTTGGAGGTATCGGCTCGCGCCTTGCGCTCGCCTCCCCCTCGAGACAGTCTTTGGAACTTGGCTGGTAGAGGCTGGGTTGGCAACTTCCATGCCCTTGATCCGTGAGCGCTTTTCTCTACAAAGTCATGAGCATTCAAGCGCTTCCTAGGAGCGTTGCTCTAAATAACAAACTTTGAGCTATACCTTTGCGGCGGCGTTTCAATCGCGCGCACTTCTCTTCCGCCCTCTTGGGCGGGCTGACCCTGTTGGTCGGCCGCCGCTTCGGCTTCCGCCTTGGGCGCCTCTGCAAAGTGCCGTCGTATCACGGTGGTGAGAAATGAGCAAGGAAGGAATAATGGTGTCGGGACTTGGTCACAATCACAGGAAGCGGATATAGTCCGGGGTAGTCGGCCGTAATGGCGACTAAAGCATTATCCATCTTGAGCTGGTGGAACACCCGTCGATTAGCTCCACTTTTATGTCGGATCCTCTTGGAGGCGGATCACAGGATCTCTGGATCCTCGGGTTGCGGAGATGGACTAAGCATGCCCTCCACGACCGGCGCAGCTCTGCGTCGAAAATATAATATAAACTTAAACTTGAAAGCATGGGTGGGCACACAGTGTTCTCTTACCCAGCGTCGGGATTATTCATGGAGAACCCATTCAGCGGGTTAAATGCAGGAGAAATCCTCCTTCTCCTCCTTATGCAGGCGGAATGGATCTTCGCGAGTCCTCGGCGAACCCGGCCCTTGCGGCCATGGCGGGTGGCATCGTCCTCCCGTTGAAATCCCACATAGGGTGGCCCCTGTATTGCGGCGGCTGCACCCCGCATAATGCATGTTGCCATGACTCAATCAAGGTCAACCCGGAATGGGCGATAACCTTATCCGGCCCATCAAATAATGGACACTCTTGTCTTCCTCCGGTTAGAGGCTCCGTGGGCGCCAACTAAAGGCGTTCTTCGGAGGAGCATTACTAAACTCCGGAGGCGATCCGAGCAGGTCGGCGGCGGGCGTCTTCTATGTAAAACCATTAGAAGGCCGGTCTTGAGCGCCTTCTTAGGGGTTCGGATGGATATCCGGTCCGGCGATGCGCCATATTTGGCGCCGCCCACTTGATATATGGACCCCTCGTGAGGCGGGGTACAAGCGAACAACCTCTTCCTAGCATAAAATGGGGCTCGGCGCGAAATAGCTTCATAAGAGCTATGTAACCCGCGATATCAGGATAGGCGGGCGTGGGTGATGGAGCTCGAGTCCATAGAACTCGAGGAGCTGCGGAGGAGCGGATGTCTGAAATCTGAGCCCCTTATCGGATAGGGGCCAAGCATACCCGCTCCCCTTTGTTGGGATTTGGGGTAGCCTCCGCTTGCTTCCCACCTTGGTAGGTGGCGAGCAGCTCAAGCCCGGGACCATGAAGGCGGAGGAGATATCCCTCCGCTTGGGCATCACCAGCTCGCTATGCGAGACAGAACATCTCCATGATCTCCTAGCGAGAGGCTGGGAGCGCTTGAGGAGGAGGAGCGTTGACGGTCCATGATGGAATGGATTTTTGGTCGAGCGCTCCGATGAGTACTTTCATGGAAGGAAGATGGTGTGATTTGGATCTGGATTCTTGCCTCTCTTATAGGCAGATTATTTGCATAGCTAGGGGTAAAACATAAAAGATACCACGGCTTTTCGCATTAGATGCGACAGCGTGGAAGATAGCCATTATTGGGCGTGGAAGCCAAGCGCAACATTGATAAGGAAGCGGACTTTGTTGGTAGGTACATGGAACAAGGAGAACCCACCTTGCGGCGCCGAAGACTCCATACGTGCTGGACTTATCGTCATTGAAGCCTGGTTCGGGGGCTACTGAGGGAGTCCTGGACTAGGGGGTGTCTGGATAGCCGGACTATCATCGGCAGCTAGACTCCAAGACTATGAAGATACAAGATTGAAGACTTCGTCCCGTGTCCGGATGGGACTTTCCTTGGTGTGGAAGGCAAGCTTGGCGATCGGATATGTAGATCTCCTACCATTGTAACCGACTCTGTGTAACCTAGCCCTCTCCGGTGTCTATATAAACGGAGGGTTTTAGTCCGTGGGGCGAACAACCATTACAACAATCATACCATAGGCTAGCTTCTAGGGTTTAGCCTACTTGATCTCGTGGTAGATCCACTCTTGTACTACCCATATCATCAATATCAATCAAGCGGGAGTAGGGTTTTACCTCCATCGAGAGGGCGAACACAGGTAAAAACATCGTGTCCCTTGTCTCCTGTTACCATCCGCCTAGACGCACAGTTCGGGACCCCCTACCCGAGATCCGCCGGTTTTGACACCGACACCACCCCTTCTAACAAAGCCGGCGACTTTAACCCATCTTATGTGTTGTGTCGTGCTTGTGATGGGCATGTTTATGCTAAATTTGTTGGTTCTCCTTATGAGTACATTGAATGGTCTATTTGGGTTCCTAAGACCCTTGTTACTAACATCAAAGGACCCATTACAAAATGGGTACCTAAAACCAAGGATTGATCTCTTGTAGGTATTTGCTTCCGGTGGGGGATCATGGTTGCTCGATAGTGGAGCCACAAATCATATGACCGAAAGCAAGGACTTGGTGGTCGACATGCACAAGATCCCTTCTATGCCCACCAACGTCGAGTGGGGTGATGCCTCATCTTCTAAGGTATTGGGTCTTGGCAAGGTTGTCATTTCTCATGATCTCACGATCGAGAAAGTCATGCTTGTTGAGTCCCTTGCTACAATCTACTTTCCGTTCGTCAACTTGCACTCATGGGCTTTGCCACTTTCTTTGATATTGATACCGTGGCCCTCTTGTGGAGAAAGAGTCTTAAAGTAGCCTTTGTTGGGCATGTCGAGAATGGTCTTTATGTGATTAACTTTTCGGAGCGACCCACTAAGACCGTGACATGCCTAATGGCTAAAGTTGATGTGGGATGGCTTTGGCATCACCGTTTAGCCCATGCAATATGAGATCTTTGCAAAGTCTTCTCAAGGGGGACCATGTCCGTGGACTAACAAATGTTAGTTTTGCCAAAGATCGTGCTTGCAGTGCTTGTATTGAAGGAAAGCTACATGAGAAGGCTCGCCCTCCCACGACTATCATCTACTCAAAGAGACCCTTGGAGCTCCTTCACATGGATATCTTTGGGCCTCCATCCTTTGATAGTCTTGGGGGTAGAAAGTATTTCTTGGTGATTGTGGATGATTATTCAAGATACACTTGGGTATATTTCTTCAAGAGGAAGAGTGAGACTCAACAAACCGTCATCGACTTTGCAAATGAAGCTCAACGTCAACATGATGCAAAGATCTTGACAATAAGGAGTGACAATGGTACCGAGTTCAAGAACTACACCTTGGATGAGTTTCTTAGTGATGAGGGGATCAAGCATCAATATTCTGCACCATACACCCCTCAACAAAACGGTGTCGCGGAGAGGAAGAACCGGACGTTGATGGATGTGGCAAGGACCATGATGGCGGAGTTCAAGTCTCCTTACAACTTTTGGGCCGAAGCCATCAACATAGCATGTCATGCATCCAATCGGCTCTATCTCCGCAAAGGCTTGAACAAGACTCCTTATGAAATACTTACCGGTAACAAGCCCAACCTCAAGTATTTCCAGGTGTTCGGGTGTAAGTGTTTCATTCTCAAGGAAGGTGTTTGTTTGTCTAAATTTGAGGCTAGAGCTCATGAGGGCATATTTGTTGGTTATGCTACAAACTCTCATGCTTACCGTGTCCTCAACAAGTCCACCGGACTCATTGAGGAGACGTGTAACGTGGACTTTGACGAGAATAACCGCTCCCAAGTGGAGCAAAGTGGTACTTGTGATGTAGGTGATGAAATTCCTCCCCAAGCCATAAGAAGAATTGGTGTTGGTCATATCCTACCCATTGAGGAACCCCTTGTGGCCAAAGGAGAAGGACAATGCTCCACCCAAGTCGAGGGTATCGACTATGGTGAAACCTTTGCTCCCTTTGCTCGCCTTGAATCTATTCATTTGTTGATTGCTTATGCTTCTCATCATAATTTCAATCTGCAACAAATGGATGTGAAGAGTGCGTTTCTTAATGGTCCCATTAATGAGTTAGTGTATGTCAAACAACCCCCGGGGTTCGAGGATCCCTATTTCCCCGATCATGTGTATCAACTCCATAAGGCGCTCTATGGCCTTAAACAAGCCCCACGTGCGTGGTATGAGCATCTTACGGAGTTGTTACAAGATCGTGGGTTCGAAATCAGAAAAATCGACCCCACTCTTTTTACTAAGAAGGTCAAAGGGGAGTTGTTTGTGTGCCAACTATATGTTGATGATATTATTTTTGGTTCCCCTAACAAAGCTTTCAATGAAGAATTTGCCGCTCTCATGACCTCAAAGTTCAAGATGTCTATGATGGGAGAGTTGAAGTTCTTTCTCGGGTTCGAAATCAAGCAAAGAAGAGAAGGAACCTTCATCAACCAAGCCAAATACACTCAAGACATGCTCAAGAGATTCAAGCTAAGTGATGTCAAGCCGCCCTCCACTCCAATGCCTGTGAAATGCCAACTTGACATTGATCCCAATGGTAAAGCGGTGGATCAAAAGGTATATCGCTCCATGATTGGATTCTTGCTTTACCTTTGTGCATCTAGACCGGATATCATGTTGAGTGTGGGAATTTGTGCACGGTTTCAAGCATCACCTAAGGAAAGCCACTTTGTGGCGGTCAAGTGAATCTTTCGATATTTGCCTCATACCCCAAACTTTGGCTTATGGTACCCAAGAGGAGCCAACTTTGATCTTTTGGTCTATACAAATTCAGATTGGGCGGGAGACGAAGTGGATAGGAAGTCCACCTCCGGAGGGTGCCAATTGCTTGGGTGCTCTTTAGTGAGTTGGTCTTCTAAGAAGCAAAGTTGTGTATCTCTCTCGTCCAGCGAAGCGGAGTATGTGGCTGCCAGTAGTTGTTGTGCTCAACTCCTATGGATGAGGCAAACTTTGAAGGATTACAGTTTCACTTGTGACGAAGTGCCTCTTTGGTGTGACAATGAAAGTGCCATCGAGATCTCTCTCAACCTGGTGCAACACTTCAAGATGAAGCATATTCAGACTCGGTATCACTTCATCTGGGATCACATTAGGCGAAGGGAGATCAAGCTCAAGTATGTCAACACTCATGATAACCTTGTAGATATTTTCACGAAGCCCTTGGACGAAGCAAGATTTCGCGAGTTAAGGCATGAGCTAAATATCATTGATTCGAGCAATGTGGTTTGAACCCTTGCACACCCCACCATACTCATCATGCTTTCTTGTCTAGGTGTAGGCATGGACATAGGGGGAGTGTTGTTCTCTCAATGAACTTTCCCTACCCCCATTATGCATAAACTGATCAAACTCTTTCACATTAGCCATATTTGATGGTACTTGTGCTTCAAAGATGAGTTTTGGTCATGGGCCCAAGGTTAAAATCTTCTCGGCGCCATACCTCCGGACTCAAACATAAGTGGCCTCGGCCACCGCCCTCTCTTTGGAGAGGAGTGTGTTTCTCGTCTTCTTTTTGGTTTGTTTTGCTTGTGTGTTTGCTCTCGTTTCTAGTTGACTTCTTTTATTGAGCTAAGCCTTTTGGGCCAGTCCTTTTGCGGCTGAGCGAGACTACCGCTGGAAGTGCGCGGTACTACCGCTGATGATCATCAAGCGGTACTACCACCCACCCCAGCGGCACTACCACTACGGGGCGGGCGATGGGGGTTATTTGGGGCAGGGGGAGTTGCCTTTATCCCCCATACCCATTCGCTCCACCCGCTTGTGTTCTTTGTCTCTCCAGCGATGTCTCGCCGCAGGAGAGCTTCAGCAGGCCGCCGTCTTCGTGTCGTCCCTCTCCAGTTCCTCCGGTGGAGTCGATCCCCACCACGTCCTCCTGCCATGGATGCCGGTATTGCCCCCATTCTCATTCTCTCTTTGCCTAGACTTCACGTCTAGTCGCTAGGGGCAATAGGCATTGCTTTTCTCGATTTTTGGCTAAGTCGAGGCTTGAGTAGGATGGAGATGGCTAGACCTTTTGGATTGATGTTTGGTAGGATTATTTTTGAATTTGGCATCCCGGTAGTGCCAGATCTGCCCACGGCAGTAGGGAACCGCCATTCCCCGTCTAGAGCAGTACTACCGCTCAACTGGCGTGGTACTACCGCTCGAGCGGTGCTGCCGCTTTTGGTTCGCGGTACTACCGCTGGATGCCCAATTCCATCATTTTCCTACCACCTTTTGATCCATGTTGTTTTGTTTGGAGGCTTATGCTCTTTCTTTCGTGTTGTTTCTTCTGCTCGTGTGTTTGGTTCCAGGTGATGAAAATCCTGAGCAGCAAGTCCGCCGTGTCAACCCCGGACGTTCAACGTCAAAGCGCTACCACACCTCTGAGGCAGCGGGTGCTTCCTCAAGTGCTCAACCTCCGTCTGAACACAAGAAGTCGACTGCCAACAAGTCGAAGCCGAGGGGCAAGACTGTGAAAGAGATGACTGCCAAGGAATTCTGGGAAAGGCGTCGCCGCAACCCCTATGCGGAAGACCAAGAACCCACTTTGGTCAACCGCCCGTTCTGGAACCGCTTTCAGTTTGCCATCTACTTTGATGTGATCAAGGCTAAGATGAATCTCTATGTTGATGTGCGTTCCATCGACACGGATGCTATGGAAAAGGACCCTGAGTACTTTGGCGAAGCCCTTCAGATGTGCTCTCATCTGAACATTCTCAGAATCATGCAGTTCAACAAGGACTTCGATGCAGATTTGGTGGCTCAGTTCTTTGCCACTGTCCATCTTGGAACTGATGAGGAAAGGACTCTGACTTGGATGACAAATGGCAAGCTGCTTTCTGTCAAGTGGAAGGCCTTCATGGGGTTACTTGGGGTGGAAGGTCACGGGCTTGAGACCCCAGTCGGCTTTCGCCCTCACTAAAATGCAACCTCCACTCACAAGCAAGCTCTCTAGCCCTACTGTACTGTGAAGATTCACCCCGTGACTGAGAAGGAGACCTATGAGTTGCCTCCCTTTCTAGACATCCTTCATCGCATCTTCCGAGAGACTCTCTTCCCTCGTATCGGGAAACTGGATATGGTCCACTCCTTTCTCGTGGACATGCTTCTCTTCAGCCAGCATGAGAAGGAAGCAAACACTGGCGAGTCCTTGGACATTTCCCATGTCATGTGGTCTGAACTTCGCTCTGCTGTCTCTGAGCGCAAGTGCCCGATCTATGGTCCGTTTATCATGTTGCTTATTGAGAAGGCCTGGGCTCATGTCTATCCTAGGGTTGTGCTAGAAACTGGAGAGTTGGTTTCTCATGAGATCAAGCGTCTAAGGAAGAAGGAGAATTGGGGCACCCCGGCTCCTAAGTCTGGTTGTCCATCTAAAGCTGCTGACATGGAGACCGAGGGAGAGGCTGAGGCCGATGATGATGAGGACTATGAGCCCTCCGGAGTAGGGCCCTCAAGGGCAAAGAAGATTAAGCGCAAGATGAAGAAACTCTTCTGCATGGAGTCTCATGGCCAGTACATGTCTCATGTCTCTGAGAAGAAGGCTTGGAGCCGTCACAAGGAGATCATGCGTCACTTGGGTGTAACAGTTGCCAGCGGATCTGAGGGAAGGATCACTGATGAGGAGGAGTGGGTTCAGCAGCACTGCCCGTGGACCGATTTAGACACCAAGCAGTTTCCTACCAATGACTGCGGTGCAGACGATCCCGCTAGGATGTGATGCTTGAGATCCTCAGTTTGCTATCACCTGGAGCCGTAGCAACGCTCTTTGCCTTTTTGGTGTATCGATGCCAAAGGGGGAGAGAGTCTAGGGATTTATGTCGTTGCCGAGTTGCGAGTATTTGTTTGTGGTTTGTTGTGTCTTGTCTTTCTCGCAACATTTCTCTCGTCGTTTGCTTTGTTTTGTTTTTTGCCTGTGAGACCTGGTTCCAGTTCATATGGTGTGAGACATATGCTACCTTATCCATTATTATCTATGTCCATCAAGTACTTTAGTAATTTGTGAGTTGCATGCTTATCCGGTTATATACCTTGCTCACACATACCCTTCTACATTTAAGCTATGTTTCTTTACTTGTTGCAGGTTGTTGGACTATAAAATATAGGGGGGGGTGTTGATCCTAATGTGTGCGCCTTGCATTTCAAAGGCACCACTAATTAGGTGCACACATTTAGGGGGAGCCCGTCTATATTTTGTAGTTCTAAGGTTATCTTTACATTCATGTCCTATCTTTGTGCAAATCACTGGTTGTCATCAATCCACCAAAAAGGGGGAGATTGTTACGGCATATCTCTCTCTATGTAGTTTTGGTGATTGATGACAACGCGCTTGCGGACTAATCGTGTGCTTTGAGCATTTCAGAGATTCATCCTTTGGCACGAGACGATTCCTTCCCCTCGGAGTTTTAATCAAAGACGTGTGGCTCTTTCGTTTCTGTTTTGGTGGACTTGTTTCGTAGGAGTCACCGTACTATCAAGAGGGGGTCCGCTTTGGTAAGGCTAGGGTGGAATCAACACATACACATCCTCTTTGCACCCACTGAGCCTTCCCGCTTCGATGGAGCTTCCTTTTTCCTTCCTGTGAGTATGTTTTGGTCCCAGCGGTAGTACCGCGGTGCCCAGCAATAATAGTACCGCTCAAGAGCCACAGGCGGCAGTGCCGCTCTGTAGCGGTAGTACCACCTGGGGGTCCTCAGCCGTAGTACCACTGCGGTACCGGCCTCCTACCGCCTCGACTCGAGGGGGTCGCCTCTCGTGTCGGATTATGCGGCACTAAGCAGCGGCAGTAGAAGCGGTAGTACCGCTCGCAAGCGGTAGTACAGCTAGTACCGCACTGGGTCTCATTCCTGCTCATGTTCTAGCCCTCCCAGTCTGCGCGGCAATACCGCGAGGGGGAGCGGTAGTACTGCTGGGCCCAGCGGTAGTACCGTTGCCCCCCCGCGATAGTACCGCCCTCTGCGGGGCTATTTTGGGGGGGGGGTAACGGTTGGATTGTTCCCCCTCTATAAAACGAGGCCTTCTTCTCCAAAGTTGACTCACCTCTTCCCCCAAAGCTCCATTGTTGCTCCAAGCTCCATTTTCGCCCGATCTCTCTCCCTAGCCAATCAAACTTGTTGATTTGCTCGGGATTGGTTGAGAAGGCCCCGATCTACACTTCCACCAAGAGAAATTTGATTCCCCCCACTAATCCCTTACAGATCTTGTTACTCTTGGGTGTTTGAGCACCCTAGACGGTTAAGGTCACCGCGGAGCCATAGTCCATTGTGGTGAAGCCTCGTGGTGTCGTTGGGAGCCTCAAATTAAGTTGTGGAGATTGCCCCAACCTTGTTTGTAAAGGTTCGGTCGCCGCCTCCAAGGGCACCAATAGTGGAATCACGGCATCTCGCATTGTGTGATGGCATGAGGAGAATATGGTGGCCCTAGTGGCTTCTTGGGGAGCATTGGGCCTCCACACCGCTCTAACGGAGACGTACTTCCCCTCAAAAGGAAGGAACTTCGGTAACATATCCTCGTCTCCATCGGTTCCCCATTTGGTTATCTCTCACCTTTACTTGTGCAAGCTTATTGTGTTGCATCTCTTGCTTGCTTGTGTGCTTGTTGTTATCGCATCATATAGGTTGCTCACCTACTTGCATATCTACACAACCTACTTTGATGCAAAGTTGATATTGGTAAAGAAAAGCTAAAAATTGTTAGCTGCCTATTCACCACCCCCCCTCTAGTCAACTATATCGATCCTTTCATCGGTTCCCCTCCTGTCACTGGGATCAAGCACCGTAAGATCGAACCCATCACAAAGCACCTCTTCCCATGGCAAGAAAAATTGATCTAGTCAGCCTAACTAAACCAAAGATTCGAAGAAGAAATACGAGGCTATAAGTAGTCATGCATATAAGAGATCAAAAGACTCAAATAACTTTCATGGATAAAAACATAGATCTGATCATAAACTCAAAGTTCATCGGATCCCAACAAACACACAGCAAAAAGAGTTACATCAAATAGATCTAGAAGAGACCATTGTATTGAGAATCAAAAGAGAGAGAGAGGAAGCCTTCTAGCAAAGAATCCTTCCATAAACTGGCAATTCAGCTCAAACTGTTGTATCATTCCGGCCATATATTCGGGCGGTGGTGGAGCGTTGGCCCCACGGCCATGACCAGCGGGTCTAACCATCCTTCTAGAGGGTAACAGGGATAGTTTAGCATTGAGCAATTGCAGAGACAAGGAATTATTCATGAAAGAAATACGATTGATACAACATAGCAGTCAAACACGACATCCAGATCCATACATAGAGTCGGTTACAAGCCAAAAGTACAAGTTCAGAAAGGGAAAGGTAGTCTAGACCAACCAGACGGCACGCAGGCGCGCGGCGGAGGGATACAACAACTGGACATGGTGATATGTTACATCAACGTCGGGGAAAACCTCTGAAGTTAGGCAGCTACCGGTGATGAAAAGCCAGACGGTGCTCAAGAGAAGGAGCTTGCACTCCGTGATTACTCTGGTGCAGGTACTGGTCCCGAACTGGAAGAGAGATCACGTCGCGAGGTATCACCTCAATGACATGCCACACAAGACACAGTGGCATCTACATCTGCGCAGGTAAAGGATGTACTCTGGCTGAATCCTCGCGGTAGCTACTGGCAGCATCTGTGTCATAGTGTCGTAGTGACGAGCACGAGTGACGTACAACTCGACGGCAAAAGCTTGAACAGTGCGATCCAGAGCCTCAATGTACTGAACCATAACCAAAGGGTCGTAATGATGGCTCACATAGGGGGTACAAACAGCAGTGTGGTATCTAGTCACATTCTCAGCTGGGACGTACGTGGTGTTTCTTAACCCAGTCTCCTCCAAGTGAGGGTGCTCTCCACAGAGGCAGGTGATAGCAACAAAGGCGGCATCATGGACTGCCATCTCAACGGTCAGTGCAACACCCCGGAAGGTGTGCAATTCATGGGTGGAGTTATCCCCCGTAGATGACAACCACAACGCGGTACTGCTCCTAGTTGAACCCGTGGTAGTTCTATGTGACGTTCTCTGTGTCCAATAGGGACCCCGATACACACACGAAGGCGACGACGGGGCTGATCCATTTATTGCGCCTGTGGCGGACAGTACACTCTAGGATCCCTACAGTAGCGGTTCAGTTCACAGTAGCGACCCTTTCGTTTAAAATTCAACATTTTTTTTAAAATGCAGATATTTCTTGAAAATTCCTGAACACATTTTTAAAATGGGGATATTTTTTGAATTGTTGATCAAATTATGGAAATAGTCCACCCTTTGAAATTCCGAACCATTTTCAAAAACACATAAATTCAGAAATTGTTTGTGAATTTATGTGTTTATGAATTCCGAACCATTTTCAAAAACACATAAATTAAGAAATAGTCCGCCCTTTGAAATTGTTTGTGAATTTATGTGAATTTAAGCAAACATTTTCAAAAACACAAACAATTTCTGAATTTATGTGTTTTCTCAAACGGGAATATTTTCAATATATGAAAACACTAATATGTTTTGAAATCCTAAATAAATTTTGAAAACAAAAACATTTTTAGAATTTTAAATTTTAGAAATCCAATTTTTTAAGCAAACATTTTGGAAAAGATAAAAAAATGAAATAAAAATGGGTAAAGGCATGGCACAAAAAATGAAAAAAGACAGGCCTTAATGGGTCATTGACCTTTTAGAAGGTTCTCAAAACCGTGATATGTGGAACACTAAACGGGTCGACCGAATTAGTCGCTCGCTTCGCTTAGTCTGTGCATTTTCCTGACAAATCGACACAAAAGCGTCATCTAGGATCTTCCTTTTCCTGGACGGTGATCAAAGAGATGTAACAAGATGAAGCCACCAGCCTCATCCGACCCAAAAGAAGGAAGAAGTCCAACCGGTTGTACGATCCAGAGACGGGAGCTCCAATAGGGCGCCCTCTGCGCCGTGGAACCAACTAGCGCTCACTATAGCCCTCAACTGGGCCGGTCCATGAAACGCGAGCATAGCAAACTTTCAGCGCGAAAAAGCGCAAAAAAGCAGCTTTGTCCAGGATTCAGACTCACGGCGTTGGATTCCCGCACGAGTTGCTAACAACTAGAGCTACTCAATTGTAGTGACTGAAAATTGCGTAAATAATATTTGAACAATCCTGCATGCACTATATCACTTATAGTTTGGAATTATTTGAAAAATGTGAATTTGGAAATTTTAACCGATTTGGAAAAAAATCATCATTTTTGAAGAAAAAGCTCATCGATTTCGAAAAAACATCAATTTCCAAAAAGTAAACAAAAATTGAAAAAAGTTATCGATTTGAAAAGGTTCATGAATTTGAAAAAAAATACAAAAAGATAAAATGTTCATCGATTTTTGAAAAAGTTCATTGATTTTTGAAAATAACATCCATCCACGTTGAAAAAAAGTTCATCAATATAATTTTGAAAAAAATCATCTGATTTGAAAAAGTCATCGATTTTCAAAGAAAAGTTCACAAATTTAAAAAAATCACACATTTTTATGAATACAAAAAAAAGAAATGAAATGAAAAAAATAAAAGAAAAGAATAAACTAAATTGAAGAACGAAATAAAACAAAGAAACAAAGTAAGTGTGGACAAGCGGGTGAGATGTCCTGCGGTTGCTACACTTCCTTTCGAACGATGTGGTCACTAATTTGATCATGTTGCCAACACCTTTTCCGCTATTAACGGAAAAAGATAGAAGGGAAAATGGACCTGCCCAGAGCGGAGAGGGGGTGTGAGCTCGTTCGCAATTAAAGAAGAAATGGACGCCTGAAGGGGACCTCCTATATGCCGCTAATTGCGGCAAACAGTCGATGAATCGCATAGGGCATAGCTGACCTGGGCCGGCCCATTTAAGGTAGCGAGCCGTGAAAAATAAAAGAAAAACTACGCCCCTGGTGGGAGTCGATCCCACAAACAGCGGCAACCACGACCAAGCAGGTAACTAGTGCGACGTGCAAACTCCAGTGGGTAAGAAATGAAAGCAATTGTATAGTACAAAGAGCAGTTTGCAATTTTTTTCCAAAAATGTATGTTTGTGGGATCGATCACACGACTTCAAGTGAGTGAACCAACATCGCTACCAACTGTGTTCACAGACTTCTTTGTCCAAAATGCCAGCTCATTTTACATGAAGTTTACACAGCAAACAAAAAACATTTTAAAAAATATCGAATGTGGTTTTCTTTCTCACAAAAGCAAACATACTTACGAAAACAAATATTTTCAAAATTCACTCACAGACTATGTTTGGGAATCTCAGATACTTTTTGTAAAAATAGGAACAAATAGAAATCAAGAACGTTCTTCGAAACTATGAACAACTTTAGCGAAATGCGAACATTTTTTAAAAACAGGAACAAAAATTGAAAAACTCCAAAAAATTCCTAAATTATGGATATTTAACGCAAACATCTTATGAAACTCATTTTTAATTTGCGGTAAAATATGAAAACTTAAAAAAATTGAGTTTGTGATTTTTTTGAAAACAGGAACATTTTAGAAAAGATGTGCACATTATTCAAAAAAATGAACTATTTTTGCAAGACGCGAACAATTTTCAATTTTTTATGTAATTAAGCAACATGTTTTGATATTGCGAACAAATTTGGAAGCATCAACATTTTTCAATTTGTTAACTGTTTTGAAAACAAGATCATATTTTGAAATCCGCAAACATTTGTGAATTTGGGTACAAAATTTAAAATGTAAACATTTTCAAAACTTAATCTTTTTTGTATTTTCGAACACTTTTCAGAAAGAACTGAACAAATTTTGAACTACTAATCTTTTTTGGAATTTCTGACGAAAATTTGAAAACGGGAACAAAATCTGGAAAAATGAAAAAAAATAAGAAATACGAACATTTTCAAATTCCAGAAATATTGTTAACAAAAGAAATAATTGAAAAGAAAATAAAACAAAAAAAGGAACATGGACATATGGACATTTTTTGTGAAAAAATGTGAACAATTTTTGTGGAAAAATGTTAAAAAAATTTGTAGTCCGAACAAAAATTTGAAACCTTGAACATTTTTTGAATTGGTGAACAAAAAATCTAAAAATGAAATATTTTATGAAATTCCAAACAGAAAATTGAAACCGCGAACATTTTATTAAAATCTTGAATATTTTTAAAATTTACAACCAAATTTGTAAACTGTGAACATTTTATGAAATTCCTCAACATTTTTCGAATGTTCAACACTTTTCCAATTTGAGAACTTCATTTCCAAAAACTGAGAACAATTTTTTGAATTTGTGAATTTTTTCAAATATGAATTTTTTTCGAGTATGTGAACATATTTTTTGAGAACGAAAAATTTAGAATTACCCAAACATTTTTCGAAAACATGAACACTTTTTGAATTTGAGAACAATGTATTAAAGCACGAACTATTTTTGAATCTTGAGAAATTTTTTGGAAGTATGGACTAATTTTTGAAGCACGAACATTTTTTTAATCTTGAGAACAAATTTTAAACCGAGAACAATTTAAAAAAATCGTGAACAAATTTGGAAGCACGAATACTTTTTTAAGCTACGAACTTTTTTGAATCTTGATAACATATTTTGAAACGGAGAAATTTTTCTTTTGAAACTACCGGGTTCCTATTGTATTCGGCGCTGCAGCTACTCGCGGGCCGGCCCATCTCGCCCCCGTTTTTCTGTTCTTTCTTTCTTATGAAACGCAAAAACTACAAAAGTGCAGAGAATCGAACTCGGGACCTCACGGATAGAACTACGCAGCAATAAACACAAGCCAACATACCTGACGTGATAACTACTTCAAACTTTCCTTATTTCTTCCTTCCTTTTTCTTTTTTCGGTTTTTCGTTTTTTCTGTTCCTGTTTTTTTTCTTTTTTTCTTATTCCTGGTTTGATGATTTCTTTCAAATTCGTGAACTTTTCTTAAAATGGATGAATTTTTTCTCAAAACTGATTTTTTTTTATTCATGTCAGTGAACATTTTTTAAATTTGATGAACTTTTTTCAAATTTTCAAATTATTTTTTGAAAATCCATGAACTATTTTCAATTTTGATGAACTTTTTAAAAATTTGATGAACTATTTTTTAAAATGGAAGAACTTTTTCAAATTTGATGTACTTTTTTCCAAAGTGATGAACTTTTTTTCAAATTTGATGAACTTTTAAAAAAATAGATGAACCATTTTCTAATTTGATGAACCTTTTTCAAATCGATGAACTTTTGTTTTCAATTCAATGAACTTTTTTCAAACTCGATGAACTTTTTCTCAAAATTGATGAACTCATTTTTAAAATTGATGAACTCTTTTCCAAATTTGTGAATTTGTTTGCAAAATCATTGAACTTTTTTTAAATTTTGTGAACTTTTTCTCGAGATGATGAACTTTTTTTAAAACGATGAACTCTTTCCATTTCCACGAACTCATTTGAATTCCTATGAATCTTTTTTCAAATTCGTAACTGTATTCAGTATTTTTATAGAATTCTGTTTTGATATTTATATTTTCTTTTAAAACAAATTTACACTTGATATATATAATATGTGTTAACTAGAGGAAGGGTCAAATAGAGATTTTTCTTATTTTGTTGTCAATGGCATGAGCTTTACCTGGTGGTTACGAGCGACTGCCCTTCACACTCGCGGTAGCAATTCGAAACCCAGTATTCACGGATTGCTACATGCCTTTTTTTTTCTGCTGTATTTGAGAGCCGATTGTTAGCATGTTTTTAATTGGGCCGCGGCCCATTGCTGGTCGCTGTAGGCGCCGGTTGGACAAGTGGCGTCTACAGCGCCGACTAGGAGCTCCCATTTTCCCGTGAAGTGCCGAGGAGGAAATGCCTCCAGATATCTTGGAGATGGGCAAGAGCTTTCGTCTTGCAGTAGGACAGTGGTAGAATTGGCCGGCCCAATGTGGCTGGTTTTAGGAAGTTTCTAGTATTGGTCTGGACCGATTTTAAATGCTTCTACACATTTTTTTCCAGGTTTCTTCACCGGTTTTCTTCTGCTTTTTATATTTTTCTTTCTTTCTTTTCTTAACAGATGACTACTACTTTTGATACACATTGTGTATTTTTGTTAGATGTGGAACATTTTTGATACACATTGAATATTTTTCAAATACATGTTTTGAACTTTTTAAAAATAAATGTTAAACATTTTTCAAGTACACGTGGAAATGTTTTGAGTGGCACGAACCACTTTTTGTTAAATTACACAAACATTTTTTGTACATTGTATAAACATTTTTAAAATGTCACGAGCACATTTTTAAATGTGTGAACGTTTTAGAAAACTGTCATGTACTCCTCTGATCCGAATTAACTGACACAACCTCTATATAATGTCTTTCTTACATTGTATAGAGGGCACGTCAATTAATTCAGATTGGGGGGAGCACATTTTTTTGAACGTATGAAAAATATTTTTTTTAGTTATGCAAACACTTTTACAATGTATAAACATTTTAGAAAAATGGCATGAACATTTGTTTGAAACATGTGAGCATTCTTTAAATATGACGAACATTCTTCTAATACTATCAACCTTTTCTAAAAGTTGTGTGGACATTTTTTGTATGTGCGATTAACCTTTTTGAAAATTCATGCGAATAAATTTTTGAAATATATGTATTTAGAATATTTCAGAAATGAAAAAATGAACGAAACACAACCGCGTAACAAAAACACGCTATTCTATTTTGCCAGCCCTTACAGCCTCGCTTCTTACCTTGTCGCTCTGGGAGATGATAGTGCGCAGAGTGCTTAGGCTTGACCAAGGGCCACGAGTGATTCCCCGTGAAAAAAGTCACCAATGAGGATACGAAGTTGACTGAACACAGTTACTAATTCCCCTTCCATTCTGCCCCGATCCCCTTCGCCTCCTACCTCTAGAACCCTAATTTCTCGCCAAATCATGTACTTCCTCTGTTCACTTTTATAAGACCTTAAAGACATTTCAGACAATGTGCAAAACAATCCATTTTGAGTTGTTTTAGACGACTTACAAAAGTGAACGGAGGGAGTACCAAACCGTGAGAGCTCGTGAAATTGAGTAGGCAAACGTGACAAAAGAAGGTGTTAAGAGTAAGGAAAGTGGTTTTGCGAAAGTTAATACTCCCTCTGTCCTAAAATAAGTGTCTCAACTTTAGTGCATACTACGACAAGGGCGAAAACGTTAAGAATATGTTTAAGGGAGTGTCTGACTAAGTTTTTTTAGGTAATCATGACTAGCTTTATTTCAACTCAAACAGAGAAACATCATCAACAATCAATCCATGGTCGATTGAGGTGGGTTCTCCATCCACAGAGACGGAGGATGAACCCTAGCTATACTCGCGAGCTCATGGGTAACACTATTTGTCTCAGGTATACAATGCTCGATAATAATCTTCTCAAAGGTTGATAATGTAGGTGTTGATATTCTTTTTGACTTAGAACAAGACCTTGTATATAGGAGTAGATGACAAAGGGAGTAATTGTAGACTGTAGTGCTCTCACATATTAAGCGTACAACATAGAAGACATGCCGGTTAGATCGATGTATCACGGATTCCCGGTCATCGATCATACGTTTTGCTGCGGCTCCACGGCAGTGGCCCCTGCCTCAATGTTGATGATGTACTCGATCTCGTCGGCGACTTCCTTCATGGACGGCCGGTTCTGCCGGCGATCCTCGAGGCAACCGAGCGCGAGGAACCCGAGCGCCTTCATCGTGTCGAGCTCCAGCTGCGTGGCGCGATTCTTCATTGCCGGGTCCACCACATCCAGGAGTCGCTCCTCGTCCGCCGCCCGCTGCACATGCACGGCGAGGTTGACATCGTCCTCGCCGCGGCCGAAGTCGATGGCGCGCTTTGCCGTGAGCAGCTCCAGCAGCACCACCCCGAAGCTGTAGACGTCGCTCTTGTCGGTGAGCTGGTAGTTCCTGTAGTACTCCGGGTCGAGATAGCCCAGCGTCCCTTGCGCGCAGGTGGAGACGTGGCTCAGCCCGGGCTCCGCCAGCCGGGAGAGCCCGAAGTCGGAGACCTTGCCGTCGAGCTGCTCGTCGAGGAGAATGTTGCTGGACTTGATGTCTCGGTGGTAGATGGGCGGCGAGGCGGAGAAGTGCAGGTAGGAGATGCCCTCGGCCGTGTGGCGAGCGATGGCGAGGCGGCGGCGCCACGGGAGCGGCGGCTGGCTCATGGCGCCGTAGAGGTGGTCGGCGAGCGTGCCGTTGGGGATGAACTCGTAGACCATGAGCGGCTGCTGGAGGTCGACGCAGCAGCCGAGGAGGCGGACGAGGCTGCGGTGGTTGACCTGCGACAGCACGCGCACCTCGTTGAGGATCTGGTCCGTGGACTTGGTGTTGCCGAGCTTGGCGCACTTGACGGCGACCAGGGTCCCGTCCGGGAGCGCGCCCTTGTAGACCTCGCCGTAGCCGCCGACGCCGAGGAGGTTGTCGCGGGAGAAGTTGGCCGTGGCGCGCTTGAGCTCGCGGCTGGTGAAGTTCTTGGCGGTGCGGCCGCTGGAGTTGTTCGCGTTCAGGATGTCCTCGCGCTCCTTGGTCAGCCTCTCCCGGGCTAACTGGATGCGCCGCTGCCGCCGGTAGAGGAACAGCCCTGCCGCTATCAGTAGCAGGGCGCCGCCGAGGCCGCACACTATCCCTGCATTGCAAATTTACTGCTCAGTTTGATCCAATCCAGTGATTAAACTCGGGAAGGAAATTCAAGTCGATTGAGTTAAAAGCAGTTATGTGTATTCCTCGTCCCCAATTTTGTTCCGAACAGGGCAACGGCTGCGTTTAGCAAGTCGTGCTGACAAATCTCTTTCTTTAAGTCTCCTTTTATTTTCTCGTCTATCCCGCAGTTTGTGCTGATTAGAGCATCTCCAACCGGGGCGCAAAAGTTTCGCGCGCTAAAATAGTTTTAGCGCGCCGGACCCAACATTGGTTTATCAGATGCCAAAAAACGCGCGAAAAAAAAAATGCAATGCACATTGTAAAGCGCGCGCAATCCGGCGCCCTAAGTTGGCAGCATGCAATAGCGCTTTTTAACGCGTGCCCAACTTTTTTTGCGCACTCACTGTCTTACAGCTTCTGCTGGAGCTGGCCGGCGCCCAAAAACTGCTTCACGCGTTAAAATTCAGATTTTTGGGCACATGTTGGAGATGCTCTTAGAAATGTTATACTTCCTCCATTCTACTGCAGTGTAGTGCGTATAGATTTTTTTTTTCAAAAGTCAAACTTTGACCATGTTTATAAAGAAAAAAACTTACATTTAGAAAACCAAATGCATATTATTGCATACATCGTGAGTTAAGTTTTCTTATTGTCTATGTTTGGTGTTGTAGATATCGATAGTTTTCTTCATAAAGTTGCTCAAAGTTTGCTAAGTTTGTTTTTTCATAAAATTTATATGCACTATATTATGGACTTGAAAAAGTATAATATAGGTGCATACATAAGCCAATAAACTTAGGAGTAGCAGTCCATTAACAGTTTTGGGTGCTAAGGGTAAAAAAGGGTCCAAAAGGGCACCTAAGCCCCCTCTCTCCCCCCCCCCCCCAAAAAAAAAGACTATTCACTCAATTTTCACCCTATCCTGCTTTCGGTGATATTTCGATGAAATTCACCGTATTTCAGTAATTTTAGTAGGCATTGAAATATTTAACTTTTGGCCAAAATATTTCAACAATTTTAGTAGTACACATGAATTTAAATAGGGGGGGGGGGTGGCAATCAAGCCTTAGTGCCTGTTCGGCAACGGACTGCTCCAGCTACTCCGTTCCGCCCAGCGCTGAAATGCGGAGTGACGGAATGGCAGCTCCATAAAAATGAACCGCGTGCCTCTCCGCCCCACCATTTCAGCTCCGCGGAGTTGAAAGCAGGAGTGTCTCCGAACGGGCCCTTAGTCAAGTGACATAACACTAAAAAGGAAAAAAAAGGAAAAACCGAAAAGAATAATTTACATGGAACTCAATGTAAGATCTCACTAAGAAATAAGAAGGTCTCAGTCGACTGCGATTTAGCAAAACTGTTTAAATATTTTTCTAGAAAAATACTCCCTCGTTCCTCAATCTAGTGTGCATAGTTTGCAGCACACGTACCAATGTATGCGCTGGCGGATGCTTTTGGATTGAGGAACGGAGGGAGTATTTATTTTAATTCAATTTTTTGGTTGTTTCGGCCATTTGGCCGAAACTCAAACCAAAATCAGTGAAATTTACTATATTTCAGAGATTTTTGTTATCGCTGAAATATTTCTAAAACTGAAAGTTGAAATGACACTCCAACTGAAGAACCATAGCTGGGAGGAAACTTTGAGCTATGTGCCTTTCTCTCTCGCCGGATCTATGTCCATTCTCGGCGTCGCTTTGCACCTCCTTCTCAATCCAATATGGCGATTATGCTAGAGTTGACCTTATGGACTTTTGGGAGGGGACAAAAGAAAGACGAGAAAAGGAAAGGAAAAAAAAACTCTATAGATACATCCATTTCAGCGTCAAGTAATTTCTACACGGATGTAGTTTCTAAATACTATATATTTTTTGTCACATTTAATACATATTTAGATAGTTAAATTGTCGGCCTAGAACTACGTAAATGACTTATACACCGAGACGGAGGTAGTATGTGTCTAACCCAATGATAGATGAATCCCATGCGTCAGGAAAGACACTGAGACTGAAGGACGGCGGCAGAGTTGGAGCCACTATTTGACCTTCGGGGCTCTGTTCCATCTAGTTTGTGAAGCCCAATATATTTTATCTCTAAATTGACCGACACATTCCTTATTTCTAAGTTGATCATTCATCTTAAACGTTGATTCTTTTAGTCTCAGTCAAAATTTTGAAATGAGCATCTTTCTTCTAATCCTAGCTGTTCCCTTTCATCCCACGCCAAAATATCGTTTTGGTGTCCGGGATTTGCTGGTCTGGCATTAGTCAAACATGGTGCGTCAATATTCAATCTTAGTACCAGATGTTTACGCCGCTCGTCCACGTACAAGTCTAGGACGGCACGGCAGCATGGAGCACACAGCAGTCGCTGCCGAAGCCCAAATTCAGAGCACGAGGACCCATGGCCAGTCAATGCTTGTTTTTCTAAGAGAGAAAGCCACCAATGTTGACCAAAACTGTAGTGAATGCGGCGTTTTCTTTAGTCAGAGCCGAACATATCTATAGCTACAGTCGCATCGCAAGTCGCTTGACATGACACCACTGATCTAAGCTAAACGCAACCGGAGCAGACAAAACAGATTTGCAAGTGACGATGAGAGTGTGTGAAGGTAACAAGGGAGACGTAATACCTGCGATGAGAGGGGCGCGGTTGGATCCCTCGCAGTCTCCAGCGCGCTCGCAATCAGAAGGAACTGCACAAAAAAGCATACGCGATGGATGAGCCGATGACCAAAATGAACCAGCTCGAGCTCAGTTCCGCGCTAGTATATCGCCAGATGATTCGTCGGCAACGTACTCTGCTGGCACGCGCCGGCGACGGGGTCCCACGCGAGCCCGGGGACGCAGAGGCAGCGCCGCACCGCGCCGGCCGCGACCGGGTCGCCGGCGCACGTGGCGTTGGCGCCGTCCTCGCAGTCCGCCTGCGTCTGGCAGAGCGGCTCCCTCGGCGTCGCCCACTGCAGCTCGAGGCCGAGGCGGCCGCCCCACGTCGCCGGGGGCTGCGCGGGGTCGAGGTTCACGAAGCTGGTGTAGGCGCTGCAGAGCTCGGGCGAGGCGCGGATCCGGTGCGACGTCGACGACCCGCCCGCCACGAACGTGCAGCAGAGCGGCAGCGGCGCGCAGGGCGACCGCGCGGCGTCGGCGTAGGCGTGGCAGAGCGAGCTGGACGAGCAGTTGAGCGGGGAGCGCAGCAGCGCGGAGGTGCAGTTGAGGAGCATGATGGTGTTGGAGGAGCTGACGTTGAACGGCAGCGACGGGTCCAGCTGCACGCCGCGGCCGGCGGGGGCCCCCACGGACACGCAGGTGTCGTTGGACACCAGCGGCGCCGGGGCGACCACGAGGCGCTGCGCCGCCGGGGACACGGAGGTGATCGGGTAGGAGGTGCCGTTGAGCGCGTCGAAGAAGAGCGTCGACGCGCCGGCCGCGCACCGGACCTTGTACGCGGGGTCGCCGCACCCGTCCGCCGTGCTCAGCGGGTACGGCACCGCCGTCGAGCCGCACGGGGGGCAGGCCCGCGCATGGCCGCCCGGCGGCAACAGCGCCGCGAGGATGGCGACTGCTGTAACCTCGAAGAGGAACAGGGGACGACGGCCGCAAAACGGTCTCGCCATTGCTTCAAGCTTCTTTGCCGTTGCTGTACGGCTGGCTGATCGATCCGCGAACCATTTAAGGTATGGTTGAATGTTTGTGGTTGCGTTGAGTGGAAGGTCGGAAATGTTTGACTCGTTTGGCAGCCGCCTTGACTTGTGCCATTTGGAAGCTTATCTTGGAAACCAACAAGGCTTTCCCTGTTTGCATCTGTTTGAAGCTTATTACCCGGGGACCCATGTGGAGTGTGGGGTTATCTGGAGCAGTATCTTCGCTTCACTGACGACTTTGCCGCTCTATCTTCGTCCCGCACGTTGAGTCGTCCATCCAAAGAGATACGATTCATCTGAATTGAAACAAACGATGTTGTCACTCTTTCACCACATAAACAATATCAATAAAGGTTTTTGAAAGCATCTTCAGTCGCCCATTCAAAAACATGAGAGGCCTTGATCGATGATCATACTTGGGCTAGGGAAGATACCCTGGAGGTCCAGGTTATTGAATCACAATATTTTCACCATGATGTCAATGTAAGATTTCACCTTCACAAGGAATAAAATTAAAAGAAAAAAGCTTGACACACTAAGATAAACTCATCAGATCCGAATAATCAAATCAATGAGGACACAAAACTCTTTAACCTCATGGCACCGCATAGAAAAAAAAAATTATTCTCAATAAGCTACGATGATAACTAGACGTTGACGAAGAACATAGAGCTCTTAAAGGTCTGAGGTCCCCGCCTCTTAACCCCAAAATGGCAGCCACAGGCTCGGAAGTTCCCTGACGGTTGTTGTAGTCCTTTGAGAAACCCTCTTTCTAGTCAGTTGATTGGAGTTAGGAAAAATTCACTCGCCGAACACCCAGGAGGGCTCGGATGAGCCGACGCACTCAACAGTGCTCATCATTGTAGCCTAAGAAGACACACTCAACAGACTGAGCGGACAGTTTGGTGCCTTCACGAGGGGCTAGAAGAACATAGCAAACATAACCAAACAAACGAAGCGCCGAGTAATCAGGAGAACGATCAAAGAGACGCTCGCAAGGAACGCCACCCTGCAAAGCAATGGACGGCTGAAGGTTGATGAGATAGGTGGAAGTGGAAACAGCCTCAGCCCAAAAGTGAGGTGGAAGTGGAAACAACCTCAACCCAAAAGTGAGGTGGAAAAGAGGCGGCGATCATCAACGCACGAGCCGTCTCAAGAAGGTGACAATGCTTGCGCTCAGCCACACCATACTGAGCATGAGCACCGGGACAAGAGAACTGGGCAAGAGTACCTTGCTCGGCAAGAAATCCACACAACATTTTGGAGATATACTCTCCAACAGAGTCAGCATGGAACACACAAATAGGTGTAGAGAACTGAGTGTGAACCATGGCAACAAAACGCTTATATATAGATAATACCTTACTACGAGAAGACATAAAGTATATTATGTGTGTCGAGAGAAATCATCTATGAAGATAATATAGTAGCGATGACCGCCCTTTGAGGCAAAGGGAGCTAGACCCCAAACATCAGAGTGAATAAGGTCGAAAGGACGCTCAGACGCGGTGTAAGGGCATACTTCTCCCTATGTGGTTTTGGTGATTGATGACAATGCATTTGCGGACTAATCGTGTGCATTGAGCATTTCAGATATCTCATGTCTAGGCACAAGACGATTCAGTGCCCCTCGGAGCCTAGTGAAGACGGCGTTTCTCTACGTTTCTTTTCGGTGGATTTGAGTCGTAGGAAAGCCGTACTATTAAGAGGGGGGTCCGCTTCGGAAAGGTTATGGTGGAATCAACACGTACACGTCTATCCCTATGCACCACCTTTCCTTTGCTTCTTTGGAGCACCGACCATTTATCCGTGTCTTTACAAAATGAAGGACTCCAAGTGCTATTGTGTTGTGGCATGTGGTAGTACTGCTCAAGGGAGCGATAGTACCATGATATTACACGGCGAGACCGGCGAGGAAGCGGTAGTACCGCGCTATGTGGTAGTATTGCTCCTCAAGAGCGGTAGTACCGTGGCCTCTAGCCCAGCACACTGATGTGTGCGGAAGTAGGCGCGGAAGTAATTTTTTTACATCCGCACCCTACGCGGTAGTATCGCTCCCAGCGTGCGGTATTACCGTGCCGGATTTTTGCACAGACCGAAACTCAACGGAAGTAGTCACGGATGTAATTTTATTAGTCCGTGCCTTTCCCTGCCTAGTCGAACCCTGCCTTGCGGTAGTACCGCAAGGACGCGTGGTAGTACCGCTCGGGCGGTTCTACCGCTCGTTGCTTTAATGCAACAGGGCCTCGTCTGGCCCCTACCGCGCAGGCGGTAGTACTGCACTGCCTAGCAGTAGTACCGCATGCCTGTGCTGTAGTACCGTAAGTATGTGTGGTAATACCGCATGTCGTGAGCTGAGTAAGTGGGTAACGGTTGGATCTTTCCTCTCACTATATAAGGGGGGTCTTCTTCCCCAAGTTGACCACCTCTTTCCTCCCCAAGCTCCATTGTTGCTCAAAGTTCCATTTTCACCCGATCTCTCTCCCTAGCCAATCAAACTTGTTGATTCTCTAGGGATTGGTTGAGAACCCCGATCTACACTTCCACCAAGAGAAATTTGATTCCCCCCACTAATCCCTTGCGAATATTGTTATTCTTGGGTGTTTGAGCACCCTAGACGGTTGAGGTCACCGCGGAGCCACATTCCATTGTGGTGAAGCTTCATGGTGTCGTTGGAAGCCTCCAATTAACTTGTGGAGATTGTTCCAACCTTGTTTGTAAAGGTTCGGTCGCTGCCTCCAAGGGCACCAATAGTGGAATCACGGCATCTCGCATTATGTGAGGGCGTGAGGAGAATACGGTGGCCCTAGTGGCTTCTTGGGGAGCATTGTGCCTCCACACCACTCCAACGGAGATGTACTTCCTCTCAAAGGGAAGGAACTTCGATAACACACCCTCGTCTCCACCGGCTCCACTCTTGGTTATCTCTCACCTTTACTTTTGCAAGATTATTGTGTTGTATCCCTTGCTTGCTTGTGTGCTTGTTGTTGTTGCATCATATATGTTGCTCACCTAGTTGCATATCTAGACAACCTACTTTGATGCAAAGTTTAATTTGGTAAAGAACAGCTAAAATTTGTTAGTTGCCTATTCACCCCCCTCTAGTCAACTATATCGATCTTTTCAATTGGTATCAGAGCCTCATCTCTTAGACTTTATCGTCCGAAGAGTATGGTTGACACCGTAGACGGTGGGGAGGAGCACCCCGGTGTGAATCCATCCTCGTCTACGGCCAATGGGGGATCCTCGGTCTCTCGTGAGGAATTCAATGCGGCTTTGGACACATTGAAAACCTCCATGACGACCGAGGTCAAAGGCATGTTTAAGGAGTTTCTTGATGGTCTTAAATTATCCACTGCACCGTTGGAAGTGGTCGATCCCACTAACAAGGTGACAAATGCTAACTCCGACAAGGGGGAAGTTACTAGTGATAAAGTTCCTTTGCCTAGTGGTAGAAGTGGAAACGGCATCTTTTCCCATGTTGAACCACCCCTTTCTTATTGAGGACCGGTTCCCTCCACTCATTTGAATCATGCTGGTCCTCCTCCTAAGTTTGTGAAAAATGAGGATTTTTCCTCTTGGGTCTACCGTTTTAAACGTGATTTAAATCATAGTTCTACTAATATTTGGAGAATTATTGAGCAAGGTTTCTACCTGCATGACCCAAGCAACCTCACTCCTAGAGAAGCCGCAGATCATCAATTCAACGAGTCCGCTCTCTTCATTATCCAAGATGCAATTCCACTCGAAGATATTGCGCATCTCCGACCTTTCACCATGGCCAAGGAAGCATGGCAACATGTTTCTTCCATTTGCAAGGGAAACACAAGCATTCAACGCTCCAACTATGAAGTGGTGCAAGATGAAGCCGATGAGTTTGCGATGAATGAAGATGAAGAACCTTGTGAGCTCTACCGGAGATTAACCACTCTCGTGGTATCACTCCGAGATCATGGGAGTAAGGATACGGATGACAATTGGATCAAGTGCAAGTTTCTCAAGGCCATGATGCCCTACCATAAGGCCATGTCATCCGTCATCCGTCAAAGGCTGGACTTTCATACCTTGTCCTCAAGTGAAGTGTTGGATGAGTTTGTTTACTATGAGAATCTTGGACAAGACCGTCGACAACGCGGTGATGCGCTCTCTACGGGTGAAGAAACCCAACCTTGGTTTGAAGGCCAAGGCTAGTGTGGAAGAATAGGAAGAAGAGGAAGAAGAGGAGAGTAACCCCGAAGATACAAAATATGCTTATCATGAGCACATGGCTCTCACTTCAAGGCAATTTTGGAGCAAGAAGAACTCAAGGCCCAACTTCAACAAGAACAACTCAAGTGGCACCAAGGGCAAGCAACGTGTGAGGACATGCTATAATTGTGGCAATGTGAGCCACTTTGTTGCGGAATGCCCTTATGAGAAGTGGGAAGACAATGGTGGCAAGCTTATCCGAAAAGACAAAGCCAAGTCCTTCCCCAACAAGAACAACTTCACCAAGAAGACTCCTCCCAAGGGGTTGTTGGCACAAGAAGAGTACAATTAGGATGATGATGAGGATGAAGACGGTGAGACGGTGGCCATGGCCTCCGTTGCCATTGCCACAACTCCACGGGTGTCCCTCTTCGACTCACCCAACGAGAACATCACCGCCAAGTGCCTCATGGCAAAAGCCACCAACAAGGTAACCCCCAACATCAAAACTACCATCACTACTAATCCTTCCTTGACGGATTGCATTGATGAAAGTGAGGGGTCTAATGAGGAAGTAAATGAATTTGAGTATTTTATGAGTAAGCTCAAGGGTAAATCCAAGAAGCACTTTGTTGCTCTCTTGGAACAACTTGGTGAAGCCAATGACATGATCGAGGCTCATGAAGAAACCATCTCTAGGATGGAAGGACATAATCGTGACTATGCCGATGAGATATCAGATCTCTCTAATGCGCTTGAGGAAGAGCGTGGTCATCATTTGGCTCTTGAGGAGTCACACAATGATGATCATGCTAAATTAAAGAAAGATCTTGATCATGCTCTTGTTGTATCTCGTGTGCTCAATTCCGAGAAGGCTAAACTTGGGGTTGACCATGCTAGACTCAAGGAGGAGTTTGATATACTTGATAAGGCTCACAAGACCTTGAAGGGTGCTCATGATAGCCTCAAGGAGTCTCATGATCAACTCCAACTGAAGCTAAGGAGAAAGCCACTTTTCCTCATATGGTCTTAATTGATAATGCAAATGCTACTAACCCGTGTTGTGAGCATGTGCATCTTGTGGAGGAGAATGCCAAGTTGAAGGAGCAATTTGAGAAAGGCCTTGTGTCTTGCATACAAGGTGAGAAGAACCTCAACAATCTTTGAGCAATCAAAAGGAAGTTATGGGCAATGAGGGAATTGAGTTTGCACCCAAGTCCAAGAACAAGAAGAAGAATGACAAGGCCAAACAACCTCTTCCTCTCAAACAAACTTTTGTGAAGGAGGGAGAGTGTGCTTCTAAGGAGAATAAGAACAATGTGAAGGGTGGTGGTGTCAGGAAGTGCATTGCCACTCCTTCCAACAAAGCCGACGACTTAAACCCTTCTTATGTGCTATGTCGTGCTAGTGATGGGCATGTTTATGCAAAATTTGTTGGTTCTCCTTATGAGTACATTGAATGGTATATTTGGGTTCCTAAGACCCTTGTTACTAACATCAAAGGACCCACTACAAAATGGGTACCTAAAACCAAGCATTGATCTCTTGTAGGTGTTTGCTTCCGTTGGGGGATCATGGTTGCTCGATAGTGGAGCCACAAATCATATGACCAGAAGCAAGGACTTGGTGGTGGACATGCACAAGGTCTCATCTATGCCCACCAATGTCGAGTGGGGTGATGTCTCATCTTCTAAGGTATTGGGTCTTGGCAAGGTTGTCATTTCTCATGATCTCACGATCAAGAAAGTCATGCTTGTTGAGTCCCTTGCATACAATTTACTTTCCGTTCGTCAACTTGCACTCATGGGCTTTGCCACTTTATTTGATATTGATATCGTGGCCCTCTTATGGCAAAAGACTCTTAAAGTATCCTTTGTTGGGCATGTCAAGAACAGTCTTTATGTGATTAACTTTTCGGAGCAACCCACTAAGACCGCGACATGCCTAATGGCTAAAGTTGACGTGGGATGGCTTTGGCATCGCCGTTTAGCCCACGTCAATATGAGATCTGTGCAAAATCTTCTCAAGGGGGACCATGGCCGTGGACTAACAAATGTTAGTTTTGCCAAAGATCGTGCTTGTAGTGCTTGTATCCAAGGAAAGCTACATGAGAAGGCTCACCCTCCCACGACTATCATCTACTTGAAGAGGCCCTTGGAGCTCCTTCACTTGGATCTCTTTGGGCCTCTTTCCTTTGATAGTCTTGGGGGTAGAAATTATTGCTTGGTGATTATGGATGATTATTCAAGATACACTTGGGTATATTTCTTTAAGAGGAAGAGTGATACTCAACAAACCGTCATCGACTTTGCAAATGAAGCTCAACGTCAACACAGTGCAAAGATCTTGACAATAAGAAGTGACAACGGCATCGAGTTCAAGAACTACACCTTGGATGAGTTTCTTAGTGATTAGCGGATCAAGCATCAATATTCCACACCTTACACCCCTCAACAAAATGGTGTAGCGAAGAGGAGGAACCAGACGTTGATGGACGCAACAAGGACCATGATGGCGGAGTTCAAGTCTCCCTACAACTTTTGGGCCGAAACCATCAACACCGCTTGTCATGCATCTAATCGGCTCTATCTCTGCAAGGGCTTGAACAAGACTCCGTATGAGATACTTACCGGTAACAAGCCCAACCTCAAGTACTTCCGGGTGTTCGGTTGTAAGTGTTTCACTCTCAAGAAAGGTGTTCGTTTGTCTAAATTTGAGGCTAGAGCTCATGAGGGCATATTTGTTGGTTATGATACAAACTCTCATGCTTACCGTGTCCTCAACAAGTCCACGAGACTCATTGAGGAGACGTGTAACGTGGAGTTTGACAAGAATAACGGCTCCCAAGTGGAGCAAAGTGCTACTTGTGATGTAGGTGATGAAATTCCTCCCCGATCCATAAGAAGAATGGGTGTTGGTCATATCCTACCCATTGAGGAACCCCTTGTGGCCGAAGGATAAGGACAAAGTTCCACTCAAGTGGAGCCATCACCAACCCAAGACCCACATGCTTTCGAAGAACAAAGTGAAGGCCCTCAACCAAGTGAACAAGATCAAGGGAAAGATCAATCTCAAGATGGTGGTGAACCACCAAGTGATGCCCAAGGTCAAGTTCTCCCTCCCAAGCAAGTTCAAGATCAAGAACAAGCTCAAGAAGATGCTCAAGATGATCAAGTTACCGCTCCTCAACTATCTCTTGAGGAGGAGTTGGAGCGTCGTGCCGCCAAGATTGCTTCCAAGCTCACTACCAAAGATCATCTTATGAATAATGCGCTTGGAAGTTTGAGAAAGGGGGTATGCACTCATAGACAATTAGCAAACTATTGTGAACATCATGCGTTTGTTTCTTGTGTTGAATCCCAAAAGGTCTATGAGGCGCTCGAGGATCCGGATTGGCTCAATGCCATGCATGAAGAACTCAACAACTTCAAGCACAACAAGGTGTGGAGATTGGTGCCAAGGCCAACGGGGAACCATAATGTCATTGCAAACAAGTGGATATTCAAGAACAAGCAAGATGCTCATGGAATTATCGTTCACAACAAGGCCCGTTTGGTAGCACATGGCTACTCCCAAGTCGAGGGTATCGACTACGGTGAAACCTTTGCTCCCGTTGCTCACCTTGAATCTATTCGTTTGTTGATTGCTTATGCTTCTCATCATAACTTCAAGTTGCAACAAATGGATGTGAAGAGTGCTTTTCTTAATGGTCCTATTAATGATTTGGTGTATGTCAAACAACCCCTGGGGTTTGAGGATCCCGAGTTCCCCAATCATGTGTACCAACTCGATAGGGCACTCTATGGCCTTAAACAAGCCCCACGTGCATGGTATGAACACCTTACCGAGTTCTTGCGAGATCGTGGGTTTGAAATTGGGAAAATCTACCCCACTTTTTTACTAAAAAGGTCAAAGGGGAGTTGTTTGTATGCCAACTATATGTTGGTAATATTATGTTTGGTTCCCCTAACAAAGTTTTCAATGAGGAATTTGCCGCTCTCATGACCTCGAAGTTCAAGATTTACATGATGGGAGATTTGAAGTTCTTTCTTGGGTTTGAAATCAAGCAAAGAAGAGAAGGAACCTTCATCAACCAAGCCAAATACACTCAAGAGATTCAAGCTAAGTGATGTCAAGCGGGCTTCCACTCCAATGCCCGTCAAATGCCAACTTGACATAGATCCCAATGGTAAAGCGGTGGATCAAAAGGTATATCGTTCCATGATTGGCTCCTTGCTTTACCTTTGTGCATCTAGACCGAATATCATGTTGAGTGTGGGAATTTGTGCACGGTTTCAAGCCGCACCTAAGGAAAGCCACTATATGGTGGTCAAGCGAATCTTTCGATATTTGGCTCATACCTCAAACTTTGGCTTATGGTACCCAAGAGGAGCTAACTTCAACCTTTTGGGCTATTCGGACTCGGATTGGGCAGGAGACAAAGTGGATAGGAAGTCAACCTCCGGAGGGTGCCAATTTCTTGGTTACTCTTTGGTGAGTTGGTCTTCTAAGAAGCAAAGTTGTGTGTCTCTCTCGTCCACCAAAGTGGAGTATGTGGCCAACGGTAGTTGTTGTGCTCAACTTCGCATGAGGCAAACTTTAAAGTATTACGGTGTCATTTGTGACAAAGTGCCTCTTTGGTGTGACAATAAAAGTGTCATCAAGATCTCTCTCAACCCGGTGCAACAATTCAAGACGAAGCATATTGAGATTCGGTATCACTTCATCCAGGATCACATTAGGCGAGGGGAGATCGAGCTCAAATATGTCAACACTCATGATAACCTTGTAAATATTTTCTTGAAGCCCTTGGATAGATTTCACGAGTTAAGGCATGAGCTAAATATCATTGATTCGAGCAATGTGGCTTGAACCCTTGCACACCCCACCATACTCATCTTGATGTCTTGTTTAGGTGTAGGCATGGACATAGGGGGGTGTTGTTCTCTCAGTGAACTCCCCCCATTATGCATAAATTGATCAAATCTTTCACATTAGCCATTTTTTATGGTACTTGTGCTTCAAAGACGAGTTTTGGTCATGGGCCCAAGGACAATTCTTTGCGGTGCCATACCAATTGACTAAAACATAGGTGGCTCCGGCCACCGCCCTCTCCTCTTGAGAGGTTTTGCTTCGTGTTTGGTCCTCATTGTCTTTTGCCTTCTTTTGAGCCGTGTTTGTGTTTGATTTGCCTTGTGTGTGTGCTCGTTTGCGTGTTCAGTTGCTTTGAAAAGGCCGTGTTTTTCTATTTTTGTTGAAACTTGCACTTTCTTGGGTTTACGATACTACCGTGGCAAGCCATGGTACTACCCTATGACCCACAAGTGTAGGGGATCAATCGTAGTCCTTTCGATAAGTAAGAGTGTCGAACCCAACGAGGAGCAGAAGGAAATGATAAGCGGTTTTCAGTAAGGTTTTCTCTGCAAGCACTGAAATTGTAGGTGATAGATAGTTTTGTGATAAGATAAATAGTAACAAGTAACAAGTAAATAAAGTAAATAAAGTGCAGCAAGGTGGCCTAATCCTTTATGTATTAAAGGATAAGACTGGACAATTTCTAATAATGAGAAAGGAGCTCCCGAGGACACATTGGGAATCGTCAAGCTAGTTTTCATCACGTTCATATGATTCGTGTTCGGTACTTTGATAATTTGATATGTGGGTGGACCGGTACTTGGGTACTGCCCTAACTTGGACAAGCATCCCACTTATGATTAACCCCTATTGCAAGCGTCCGCAACTACAAAAGAAGTATTAAGGTAAGCCTAACCACAACATTAAACATATGGATCCATATCAGCCCCTAACGAAGCAACACATAAACTAGGGTTTAAGCTTCTGTCACTCTAGCAACCCATCATCTACTTATTACTTCCCCATGCCTTCCTCTAGGCCCAAATAATGGTGAAGTGTCATGTAGCCGATGTTCACATAACACCACTAGAGGAAAAGACAACATACATCTCATCAAAATATCGAACGAATACCAAATTCACATGACTACTAATAGCAAGACTTCACCCATGTCCTCAGGAACAAACGTAACTTTTCACAAAGCATATTCATATTCATAATCAGAGGAGTAATAATATGCATAAAGGATCTGAACATATGATCTTCCACCAAGTAAACCAACTAGCATCAACTACATGGAGTAATCAACACTACTAGCAACCCACATGTACCAATTTGTGGTTTTGATACAAGATTGGATACAAGAGATGAACTAGGGTTTTGAGAGGAGATGGTGCTGGTGGAGATGTTGATGGAGATTGACCCCCTCCCGATGAGAGGATCGTTGGTGATGACGTTGGTGATGATTTCCCCCCTCGCGGAGGGAAGTGTCCCCGGCAGAACAGCTCTACCGGAGCCCTAGATTGATTCCGCCAAGGTTCCGCCTCGTGGCGGCGGAGTTTCGTCCCGTAAGCTTGCCCATGATTTTTTCCAGGGTAAAAGCGATGATATAGCAGAAGATGGACACCAGAGGCCCACCAGGGGGCCCAGGAGATAGGGTGCGCGCCCTATAGGGGGGCGCCCTCTTGTCTCCCGGACAGGGTGTGGGCCCCCTGGTGTATTTCTTTCGCTCAAAAATTCTTATTAAATCCAAAAAGATGTTTCGTGGAGTTTCAGGACTTTTGGAGTTGTGCGAATAGGTTTCAACGTTTGCTCCTTTTCCACCCGAATTCCATTCTTACCGACATTCCCCCTCTTCATGGTAAACCTTATAAAATAAGAGAGAATAGCCATAAGTATTGAGATATAATATGTAATAACAGCCCATAATGCAATAAATATTGATATAAAAGCATGATGCAAAATGGACGTATCAACTCCCCCAAGCTTAGACCTCGCTTGTCCCCAAGCGGAAGCCGAAATCGAAAAATATGTCCACATGTTTAGAGATAGAGGTGTCGATAAAAATAAAAATACGAACATGAGGGCATCATGATCATTCTAATAACAACAACGTATATAGATTTTGTCATACGATTTCCTATGCTCAAGTGACAATCAATTCACAATGTCAAGTATGGTTCAAAAACTTCATTGGGAACTAACAAACTATAATCTCAGTCATTGAAGCAATTGTAATTTATCATAACATCAGAAAGAGTCAACAAGAGAGCTTTTCAGCAAGTTCACATACTCAACTATCATGTAGTCTTCTATAATTGCTAACACTCATGCAATACTTGTGGTTATGGAGTTTCATGGGACCTCGAGAAAGATAGGGGCTTATTGTGTTGCCTCCCAACGTATTCACCTTTGATGTCAACAATAATAGCCCATGCTAACTTACATCCAATTGGATATATGTATCATGATCTTTCGAACACGAGGAGCTTGCCTAAGGATAAAATGAAAAAGGGAAAGGTGAGGATCACCTTGACTCAAGCATAAAGTAAAAACATAAAGTAAAAGATAGGCCCTTCGCAGAGGGAAGCAGAGGTTGTCATGTGCGTTTAGGGTTGATGCACAAAATCTTAATGCAAAAGAACGTCACTTTATATTGCCCCTTGTATGTGGACCTTTATTATGCAGTCCGTCGCTTTTATTACTTCCACAACAAGTTTGTACAAAGCTTATTTTCTCTGCACTAATAAGTCATACATATTTAAATAGCAATTTTTATTTCTTGCAACATGACAACTTACTTGAAGGATCTTACTCAATCCATAGGTAGGTATGGTGGACTCTCATGGCAAAACTGGGTTTAAGGATATTTGGAAGCACAAGTAGTATCTCTACTTGGTGCAAGGAATTTGGCTAGCATGAGGGGGGAAAGCAAGCTCAACATGTTTGGAAGGTCAATGACAATATACTTTAACTGAGATGTCGGAAAACATAAACCATTACGTTGTCTTCCTTGTCCAAAGTCAACTCTTTTAACATGTCATACTTAATGAGTGATCCCAATTATAAAAGGTGTCCAAGATAATATATTTATATGTGAACCCCTCTTTCCTTATCACTTCCTATTAATTGCAACGATGACAAAGGCTAAGTTTATCAACTCTCAACAATTTTTATGCCTCATACTTTCTATGTATGAAGTCTCACTATCCATAAGATCAATATGAACTCTTTTATTCTTTCTACTTTCTCAAGATCATAGCAACATAGCAAAGCCCTTGACTCAACACTAATCTTTATTATAGATAGTTCACGGACTTGATTACAAAATGATATCACAAAGAAAAACTCGAACCTACTTGTTATCTAAACTTCAATCTACTAAATCAAGATACTACTAAAAGGATCGAACTAAATAAAGTGGTAAAGATAGGAGTGTGATGGTGATATGATACCGAGGCACCTCCCCCAAGCTTGGCAGTTGCCAAGGGGAGTGCCCATAACCATGTGATTATGTCCTCGGAGGTGGTGAAGTAGGAGTTGTTGATGATGTAGGCTCGTCGTCCGTCTTACAAGGCATATGCTCTCCATCATAAAAGGATGATCGAGTCTCTGGGATCTTTAAATCTGCAGCCAAACTCATCCTCTTGAATCTATATTCTGAAGGACATATGCCCTAGAGGCAATAATAAAGTTATTATTTATTTCCACATATCATGATAAATGTTTATTATTCATGCTAGAATTGTATTAACCGGAAACATGATACATGTGTGAATACATAGACAAACATATAGTCACTAGTATGCCTCTACTTGACTAGCTCGTTAATCAAAGATGGTTATGTTTCCTAACCATAGACATGTGTTGTCATTTGATTAATGGGATCACATCATTAGAAGAATGATGTGATTGACATGACCCATTCCGTTAGCCTAGCACTTGATCGTTTAGTATACTGCTATTGCTTTCTTCATGACTTATACATGTTCCTATAACTATGAGAATTATGCAACTCCGTTTACGGAGGAACACTTTGGTACTACCAAACGTCACAACGAATCGGGTGATTATAAAGGAGTACTACAAGTGTCTCCGAAGGTACATGTTGAGTTGGCGATTTCGAGATTAGGTTTTGTCACTCCGATCGTCGAGAGGTATCTCTGAGCCCTCTCGGTAATGCACATCATTATAAGCCTTGCAAGCAATGTGACCAATGAGTTGGTTACGAGATGATGCATTACGTGAGCGAGTAAATAGACTTGCCGTAACGAGATTGAACTAGGTATTGGATACCGACGATCAAATCTCGGGCAAGTAACATCTCGATGACAAAGGAACAACGTATGTTGTTATGCGGTTTGACCGATAAAGATCTTCGTAGAATATGTAGGAACCAATATGGGCATCCAGGTCCCGCTATTGGTTATTGACCGAGAATAGTTCTAGGTCATGTCTACATAGTTCTCGAACCCGTAGGGTCCGCACGCTTAATGTTAAATGAGAGTTTTATTATGAGTTTATAAGTTTTGATGTACCAAAGTTTGTTCGGAGTCCCGGATGTGATCACGGACATGATGAGGAGTCTCGAAATGGTCGAGACATAAAGATCGATATATTGGAAGCCTATATTTGGACATCGGAATCGTTCCGGGTGAAATCGGCATTTTACCGGAGTACCGGGAGGTTACCAAAACCCCCCGGGGGGTTATTGGGCCTACATGGGCCTCGAGGGAGAAGAGGGAAGGAGCCAGGAGGGGGCCGCACGCCCCTCCCCTTCCTAGTCCAAATAGGACAAGGGAAGGGGGCGGCGCCCCCCTTTCCTTCCCCTCTTCCTCCTCTTTCCCCCCTTCTCCTACTCCTACTTGGAAAGAAGGGAGTTCTACTCCCGGTGGGAGTAGGACTCCCCCCTTGGCGCGCCCTCTTTGGCCGGCCGCCTCCTCCCCCCTGGCTCCTTTATATACGGGGGCGGGGGGCACCCATAGACACACAAGTTGATCTACGGATCGTTCCTTAGCCGTGTGCGGTGCCCCCCTCCACCATATTCCACCTCGGTCGTATCGTCGCGAAGTTTAGGCAAAGCCCTGCGCCGATAGAACATCATCACCGTCACCACGCTGTCGTGCTGACGAAACTCATCTCCGGAGCTTTGCTGGATCGGAGGCCGAAGATCGTCATCATGCTGAACGTGTGCTGAACTCGGAGGTGCCGTACGTTCGGTGCTTGGATCGGTCGAATCGTGAAGACGTACGACTACATCAACCGCGTTGTGATAACGCTTCCGCTTACGGTCTACGAGGGTACGTGGACGAACACTCTCCCCTCTCGTTGCTATGCCATCACCATGATCTTGCGTGTGCATAGGAAATTTTTTGAAATTACTATGTTCCCCAACAGTGGTATCAGAGCCTAGGCTTTATGCGTTGATGTTATATGCACGAGTAGAACACAAGTGAGTTGGGGGCGATACAAGTCATACTGCTTACCAGCATGTCATACTTTGGTTCGGCGGTATTGTGAGATGAAGCGACCCGGACCGACATTACGCGTACGCTTACGTGAGACTGGTTTCACCGTTACGAGGACTCATGCTTAAAGGTGGCTGGCGGGTGTCTGCCTCTCTCACTTTAGCTGAATCGAGTGTGGCTACGCCCGGTCCTTGCGAAGGTTAAAACAACACTAACTTGACGAACTATCATTGTGGTTTTTGATGCGTAGGTAAGAACGGTTCTTGCTAAGCCCGTAGCAGCCACGTAAAACTTGCAACAACAAAGTAGAGGACGTCTAACTTGTTTTTGCAGGGCATGTTGTGATGTGATATGGTCAAGACGTGATGCTATATTTTATTGTATGAGATGATCATGTTTTGTAACCGGTTATCGGCAACTGGCAGGAGCCATATGGTTGTCGCTTTATTGTATGAAATGCAAACGCCCTGTAATTGCTTTACTTTATCACTAATCGGTAGCGATAGTCGTAGAAGCCATAGATGGCGTAACGACAACGATGCTGGAGATCAAGGTGTCGCGCCGGTGACGATGGTGATCACGACGGTGCTTTGAAGATGGAGATCACAAGTACAAGATGATGATGGCCATATCATATCACTTATATTGATTGCATGTGATGTTTATCCTTTATGCATCTTATCTTGCTTTGATTGACGGTAGCATTTTAAGATGATCTCTCACTAAATAATCAAGAAGTGTTCTCCCGAGTATGCACCGTTGCGAAAGTTCTTCGTCGTTGAGACACCACGTGATGATCGGGTGTGATAGGCTCTACGTTCAAATACAACGGGTGCAAAACAGTTGCACACGCGAATACTCTGGTCATACTTGACGAGCCTAGCATATCTGAGATATGGCCTCGGAACACGGAGACCGAAGGTCGGCGTGAATCATATAGTAGATATGATCAACATAGTGATGTTCACCATCGAAACTACTCCATCTCACGTGATGATCGGACATGGTTTAGTTGATTTGGATCACGTGATCACTTAGATGACTAGAGAGATGTCTGTCTAAGTGGGAGTTCTTAAGTAATATGATTAATTAAACTTAAATTTATCATGAACTTAGTACCTGATAGTATTTTGCTTGTCTATGTTTGTTTGTAGATAGATGGCTCGTCTTTGTTGTTGCGTTGAATTTTAATGCGTTCCTTGAGAAAGCAAAGTTGAAAGATGATGGTAGCAATTACATGGACTGGTTCCAGTAACTCGAGGATTATCCTCATTGTTGCCTGTAAAAGTTACGTCCCGAAGCACCGTTGGGTGCGAGGCCATCGCTGATGCAACCGACGATGTTAAGAACGTCTGGCGAGAAAAGCTAATGACTACTCGATAGTTCGATGTGCCATGCTTTACGGCTTAGAACGGGTCTTCAACGACGTTTTGAACGTCATGGAGCATATGAGATGTTCCAAGAGTTGAAGTTAATATTTCAAGCAAATTCCGGATTGAGAGATATGAAGTCTCCAATAAATTCTATAGCTGCAAGATGGAGGAGAATAGTTTTGTCGGTGAACACATACTCAAAATGTGCGGGTATAATAATCACTTGATTCAAGCGGGAGTTAATCTTCCCGATGATAGTGTCATTGATGAATTCTCCAATCATCGCCACCAAGCTACAAGAGCTTCGTGATGAACTATAACATGCAAGGGATGAACAAGACTATTCCCGAGCTCTTCGCAATGCTAAAAGCTACGGAGGTAGAAATCAAGAAGGAGCATCAAGTGTTGATGGTTAACAAGACCACCAGTTTCAAGAAAAGGGCAAAGGGAAGAAGAAGGGAACTTCAAAAGAACGGCAAGCAAGTTGCTGCTCAAGAGAAGAAACCCAAGTCGGACCTAAGCCTGAAACCGAGTGCTTCTCTCGCAAGCGATCGACCTCGGAAGCGGAACTGCCCCAAGTATTTGGCGGATAAGAAGGATGGCAAAGTGAACAAAGGTATATGTGATATACATGTTATTGATGTGTACCTTACTAATGCTCGCAGAGCACACTGGGTATTTGATCTGGTTACATTGCTAATATTTGCAACTCGAAATAGGGACTACGGATTAAGCGAAGATTGGCTAAGGACGAGGTGACGATGCGCGTGGGAAATGGTTCCAAAGTCGATGTGATCGCACGCTACCTCTACATCTACCATCGGGATTAGTTTTAGACCTAAATAATTGTTATTTGGTGCCAGCGTTGAGCATGAACATTATATCTGGATCTTGTTTGATGCGAGACGGTTATTCATTTAAATCAGAGAATAATGGTTGTTCTATTTATATGAGTAATATCTTTTATGGCCATGCACCCTTGAAGAGTGGTCTATTCTTATTGAATCTCGATAGTAGTGATACACATGTTCATAGTGTTGAAACCAAAAGATGCAGAGTTGATAACGATAGTGCAACTTATTTGTGGCACTATCGTTTAGGTCATATCGGTGTAAAACGCATGAAGAAACTTCATACTGATGGACTTTTGGAATCACTTGATTATGAATCACTTGGTACTTGCGAACCGTGCCTCATGGGCAAGATGACTAAAACGCCGTCCTCCGGAACTATGGAGCGAGCAACTGATTTGTTGGAAATCATACATACCGATGTTTGTGGTCCAATGAATGTTGAGGCTCATGGGCGGTATCGTTATTTTCTCACCTTCACAGATGATTTGAGCAGATATGGGTATATCTACTTGATGAAACACAAGTCTGAAACATTTGAAAAGTTCAAAGAATTTCAGAGTGAAGTGGAAAATAATCATAACAAGAAAATAAAGTTTCTACGATCTGATCGTGGAGGAGAATATTTGAGTGACGAGTTTGGTCTGCACTTGAAACAATGCGGAATAGTTTCGCAACTCATGCCACCCGGAACACCACAATGAAATGGTGTGTCCGAACGTCGTAATCGTACTTTACTAGATATGGTGCGATCTATGATGTCTCTTACTGATTTACCGCTATCGTTTTGGGGTTATGCTTTAGAGACGGCCACATTCATGTTAAATAGGGCACCATCAAAATCCGTTAAGACAACGCCTTATGAACTGTGGTTTGGCAAGAAACCAAAGTTGTTGTTTCTTAAAGTTTGGGGCTGCAATGCTTATGTGAAGAAACTTCAATCAGATAAGCTCGAACCCAAATCGAAGAAATGTGTCTTCATAGGATACCCAAAAGAGACTATTGGGTACACCTTCTATCACAGATCTGAGGGCAAGATTTTCGTTGCTAAAATCGGATCCTTTCTAGAGAAGGAGTTTCTCTCGAAAGAAGTGAGTGGGAGGAAAGTAGAACTTGATGAGATAATCAGATCTACTCCCTTATTGGAAAGTAGTTCATCACAAGAACGGTTCTCGTGACAACTACACCAATTAGTGAGGAAGCTAATGATATTGATCATGAAACTTCAGATCAAGTTTCTATTGAACCTCGTGGGTCTACCAGAGTAAGATCCGCACTGAGTGGTACGGTAATCCTATTCGGAAGTCATGTTACTTGACCATGATGAACCTACAAACTATGAGGAAGCGATGATGAGCCCAGATTCATAAAATGGCTAGAGGCCATGAAATCGAGATGGGATCCATGTATGAAAACAAAGTATGGACTTTGGTTGACTTGCCGATGATCGGCAAGCCATTGAGAATAAATGGATCTTTAAGAAGAAGACTGACGCCGATGGTAATATAACTGTCTATAAAGCTCGACTTGTTGCGAAAGGTTTTGACAAGTTCAAGGAGTTGACTATGATGAGACTTTCTCACCCGTAGCGATGCTTAAGTCCGTCGAATCATGTTAGCTATTGCTGCATTTCATGATTATGAAATTTGGCAAATGGATGTCAAAACTGCATTCTTGAATGGATTTACGGAAGAAGAGTTGTATATGATGCAGCCAGAAGGTTTTGTTGATCCAAAAGGTACTAACAAAGTGTGCAAGCTCCAGCGCTCCATTTATGGACTGGTGCAAGCATCTCGAAGTTGGAATAAACGCTTTGATAGTGTGATCAAAGCATATGGTTTTATCTGACTTTTGGAGAAGCCTTGTATTTACAAGAAAGTGAGTGGGAGCTCTATAGCATTTCGATATTATATGTAGATGACATATTATTAATTGGAAATGATATAGAATTTCTGGATAGCATAAAGGGATACTTGAATAAAAGTTTTTCAATGAAAGACCTCGGTGAAGCTGCTTACATATTGGGCATCAAGATCTATAGAGATAGATCAAGACGCTTAATAGGACTTTCACAAAGCACATACCTTGACAAAATTTTGAAAAAGTTCAAAATGGATCAGGCAAAGAAAGGATTCTTGCCGTGCTACAAGGTGTGAAGTTGAGTCAAACTCAATGCCCGACCACAGCAGAAGATAGAGAGAAAATGAAAGATGTTCCCTATGCTTCAGCCGTAGGCTCTATCATGTATGCAATGTTGTGTACCAGACCTGACGTATGCTTAGCAATAAGCTTGGCAGGAAGGTACCAAAGTAATCCAGGAGTGGATCACTGGACAGCGGTCAAGAACATCCTGAAATACCTGAAAAGGACTAAGGATATGTTTCTCGTATATGGAGGTGACAAAGAGCTAGTCGTAAATGGTTACGTTGATGCAAGCTTTGACACTAATCCGGACGATTCTAAATCGCAAACCGGATACATGTTTTTATTAAACGGTGGAGCTGTAAGTTGGTGCAGTTCTAAACAAAGCGTCGTGGCGGGATCTACATGTGAAGCGGAGTACATAGCTGCTTCTGAAGCAGCAAATGAAGGAGTCTGGATGAAGGAGTTCATTTCCGATCTAGGTGTCATACCTAGTGCATCGGGACCAATGAAGATCTTCTGTGACAATACTAGTGCAATTGCTTTGGCAAAGGAATCCAGATTTCACAAGAGGACCAAGCACATCAAGAGACGCTTCAATTCCATTCGGGACCAAGTCCAAGTGGGAGACATAGAGATTTTCAAGATACATACGGATCTTAATGTTGCAGACCCGTTGACTAAGCCTCTCTCACGAGCAAAACATGATCAGCACCAAGACTCCATGGGTGTTAGAATCATTACTATGTAATCTAGATTATTGACTCTAGTGCAAGTGGGAGATCAAGGAAATATGCCCTAGAGGCAATAATAAAGTTATTATTTATTTCCTCATATCATGATAAATGTTTATTATTCATGCTAGAATTGTATTAATCGGAAACATGATACATGTGTGAATACATAGACAAACATATAGTCACTAGTATGCCTCTACTTGACTAGCTCGTTAATCAAAGATGGTTATGTTTCCTAACCATAGACATGTGTTGTCATTTGATTAATGGGATCACATCATTAGAAGAATGATGTGATTGACATGACCCATTCCGTTAGCCTAGCACTTGATCGTTTAGTATACTGCTATTGCTTTCTTCATGACTTATACATGTTCCTATAACTATGAGAATTATGCAACTCCCGTTTACCGGAGGAATACTTTGGGTACTACCAAACGTCACAACGTAAATGGGTGATTATAAAGGAGTACTGATGTCTCCGAAGGTACATGTTGAGTTGGCGTATTTCGAGATTAGGTTTTGTCACTCCGATCGTCGGAGAGGTATCTCTGGGCCCTCTCAGTAATGCACATCATTATAAGCCTTGCAAGCAATGTGACCAATGAGTTGGTTACGAGATGATGCATTACTGAGCGAGTAAAGAGACTTGCGTAACGAGATTGAACTAGGTATTGATACCGATGATCAAATCTCGGGCAAGTAACATACCGATGACAAAGGGAACAACGTATGTTGTTATGCGGTTTGACCGATAAAGATCTTCGTAGAATATGTAGGAACCAATATGGGCATCCAGGTCCCGCTATTGGTTATTGACCGAGAATACTTCTAGGTCATGTCTACATAGTTCTCGAACCCGTAGGGTCCGCACGCTTAACGTTACGATGACAGTTTTATTATGAGTTTATAAGTTTTGATGTACCAAAGTTTGTTCGGAGTCTCGGATGTGATCACGGACATGATGAGGAGTCTCGAAATGGTCGAGACATAAAGATCGATATATTGGAAGCCTATATTTGGACATCGGAATCGTTCCGGGTGAAATCGGCATTTTACCGGAGTACCGGGAGGTTACCGGAACCCCCCAGGGGGTTATTGGGCCTACATGGGCCTCGAGGGAGAATAGGGAAGGAGCCATGAGGGGGCCGCGTGCCCCTCCCCTTCCTAGTCCGAATAGGACAAGGGAAGGGGGGCGACGCCCCCCTTTCCTTCCCCTGTTCCTCCTCTTTCCCCCCTTCTCCTACTCCTACTTGGAAAGAAGGGAGTCCTACTCCCGGTGGGAGTAGGACTCCTCCCTTGGCGCGCCCTCTTTGGCCGGCCGCCTCCTCCCCCTGGCTCCTTTATATACGGGGGCGGGGGGGGGGCACCCATAGACACACAAGTTGATCTACGGATCGTTCCTTAGCCATGTGCGGTGCCCCCCCTCCACCATATTCCACCTCGATCGTATCGTCGCGGAGTTTAGGCGAAGCCCTGCGCCGGTAGAACATCATCACCGTCACCACGCCGTCGTGCTGACGAAACTCATCTCCGCAGCTTTGCTGGATCGGAGGCCGGAGATCGTCATCGAGCTGAACGTGTGCTGAACTCGGAGGTGCCGTACGTTCGGTGCTTGGATCGGTCGAATTGTGAAGACGTACGACTACATCAACCGCGTTGTGTTAACGCTTCCGCTTACAGTCTACGAGGGTACGTGGACAAACACTCTCCCCTCTCGTTGCTATGCCATCACCATGATCTTGCGTGTGCGTAGGAAATTTTTTGAAATTACTACGTTCCCCAACATATTCATACTCATAGTTCTGGTTTTGCAGATCATGGATCTGGGCTTGGAGGTGCTCGATTTTCTCTTGAAGCTTGAAGATGGTCTCCCCAATGACTTTGGCATCTAGCTTGTGGTTGTTGGTGAACTCCGTGATCATCATCTGGTTGGCGTTGAGTCCACGCTCCACCATCCCTTGACACTTGAAAACTTCCTGCTCCACGGCTTCGAGCTTTGTCTCCACGCTCCCGGTACGCCTTGGTCCCTCCACATCACGGATGTGCAGCACCCCCTCATGCATCTCAATGGTTTGAGGGTGTTGTAGCACCTCCGCGAGATAGGGGTTGATAACCCTCTCAAAAAACTTGTCCTTGGGAGAGCTTGGAGACGCCATGATGCTCTAGATCTGAAATAGAAACAGCTCGAAACGAAAACAGAGGATATTTGCGTGATACGGTGGTCAAAACCTTCGGGAGTATATGTAAGTGCATCTAGTGCCACCCCTTGTTGGTTTTGGAGTATTGACGGCAAAGTTGGTTGAGGGACTAATGCGTTTGTGAGAATTGCAGGATAACGCAGGTAGTGTCCCTCATTGATTCGGTTTACCTACCGGAGATGACCCCTAAAAATGTATGAAGACATTGAAGATAATGATGGTATGAGAAGATATTCATATTGAAGACTATGACATGAGAAGACATTGCGTGAAGACTTTGGAGCACGAAGACTGTGTGTTTTTCGTTGTTTCGTTTCTTCTTTGTTGAGTCATAGGAACCACCGTACTGTTAAGTGGGGTCCAAGTGAACTAAGTCAGAATGACTAAAGTGATGCTCAACCCAAATCCTATGTCTTCGAGCGAAGACAATGAGAGCAAATCTTATCCAGAGCTGGATGAGTTAGCTTTGCTTGTAGCCCAAGTAAAGTTGCCGTGTGTGTTTGAAATCTGACCGTTGGAACACGTGTCAGTTCCTTAGTGACCCAGGGTCATTTTGGACAAATCAGGTCGGGTTGGCTAGTGGCTATAAATAGCCCACCCCCTACACCATAAATTGGTGGCTGCTCGAGTTTGTGCACGCCTTTTGTCGCTTGAGAGCAACCCACCTCAAGCATTTGAGAGAGAAATCCTTGCGAGGACAAAGCCCAAACACCCAGAGCCAAAGAGTGTTAGGCATCATCAAGTCTTTCGTCTGTGTGACCAAGACTTATTACACTTGAGGACTGTGAATTCTCCGGCCGGTTAGGCGTCGCGCTCGAGCATCCAAGAGTAATTGTGGATTGCCGTGAACGAAGTCTGTGAAGGTTTGGAAGTCTCCTTGAAGACTTACCAGAGTGATTGGGCGAGGACTGGGTGTCCTTAGCTCAAGGGGAATAAGGTGAAGACACGGTCTTCGAGATAAATCTCAGCCTCCCTAACTGACGCACAGCTTGTCACAAAGAACTAGAACTGGTCCAACAAATCCTGTGTCTTCAACAAGCAACTCGTTCTATCCCTTCCAACCTTACTTAAGTTTGTCTTCATGAAGTCATTGCTTATCTGTTTATCTGTTTGACTTCATTGCTCGACTACTATTGTTGATTGGCTTCATACTATCTTCCATCTTGATCCTTACTGCCTAACCGCTATTAGTCTTGTACCTTCATATCATTATATACTTGACTATGGCTTGTTTAGGTTAGTTTATCTTCCGCTGCATATCAATTAGGTTGTTTCTGTTGTTTGTCTTTGAAACTTCCCTGTTTTGAAGACTTTCACAAAAATCGCCTATTCACCCCCTCTAGTCGATACTAGCACTTTCAATTGGTATCGAGCAAGGTACTCCTTGTTCGTGTGATTCGTTTAACCACCGGAGTTTCAGCTATGTCGATCGCAGGATTGAGGAACATATCTTGTCCCACCTTTGACGGTCATGAGTATCCCTGATGGAAGGCCATGATGAAGAAGCTACTCATGTCCAAGGATAGCAAACTGTGGACCATCACTGAGATTGGACTCACTGATCTATGCAAGATGGCAGAGGCTGATGACATTCGCAAGTATATGCTACTGAACCTCATGGCGAAGGATGTCATCTGCTGTCATTTGTCCAGAAATCAGTTCAGGAATGTTATGCACCTCAACCACGCGAAGCTAATCTGGGACCGTCTATCTGATGTATACGAAGGTCATCGCACTCGTCATGATCAGCCGTTTGAAGACTACAAGGAATCTCTCAAGAAAATGACCTTTACACCTGAACCATCATCATCCTCATCATGCCACATGGCAAGGGGTGATAAGGTAACTGAATGTTATCTCTCTGAATCTAGTGATGATGAATCAGGCGATGAATTTGGGCCCAGTTATGATAAGCTTGCTTCCCTTGCCACTAAACAACAAAGAATTTTAGAAAAGGTTCAAGACATGCTTAGTAAGAGCGATGATATGTTGGGTGCTGAAATGGATCAGTCAAAAGCTTTGGCTGATAGTCTTCAGAGACTCCATGCTAAGTTTGATGCCCTTCAAGATCAACATAATACTCTCTTATCTGATCATGAGAAGCTTTCTTCTGAATGTCTTCAAAGGAAGCTAGACCTTGGAAAGATAAGAGTGGATTATGAAGATCTTCAGAAGGAGCGAGATTCACTTCGCGCTCAACAGATCAGTTCTGCTCAGGAAGGATTTGAACCACCATGTCTAAAATGCATTGAGCGTGATAACGCTGCATCTGTTGCTGAATGTTCCACTGCTGCTACTGTTCCATTGACTTCACCTACTGTCGTGGTCACTAACCCCTCTGCGGAGGATACCACTGTTGTTGCTGATGAAAATGCTATGTTGAAGACATTGCTTGAAACAGGGATGTACAAAAGTTTGAAGGGACATCAGACTCTCTGCGATGTCCTCAAAAGCGATTCTCAACCAAACCCTAGGAAAGAGGGTGTTGGGTTCGAGAGGAAAATGAACGTTGATGGCTCATATCGAAGCCCGAGCAGTACCCCAAAACCACATGGGTTGTCAGAAGGGACCTTCAAGAGATCCATCTACCTTATCCGCTTTACTGTGCTAATCCTATTATCATTGATGAATCCTTTGATGCAAACTATAAGCTGTTCAAAAATCAGAATGGTGAGGTGTTTGCCAGGTACATTGGTACTAAATGCAGGAATGGACCACCTATGAAGAAGATCTGGGTACCTAAGCGGTGCATTGAGAATCTTCCTGTGAATGTCGTCATGACACCACCTAGGAAGAAGACAAACCCCACACCTATAGCTTCATATGGCCCAAAGGCTTCATACAGATACATGACTCACATGAGTCGCCCTAACGCCAATGTTTTGCAGGGAAATCATGCTTAGACCTATGAATATGAGTGGGTATCTTTGAACCGCTATGTTCATAAGACTAAGAACTTTTCTGCTTATTCATATGAGTATCATTCATCTCCTGCAAGGCTATTTGCTAGGGCTTCAAAGCCAAAGTTCTCAGATGCTGCACTTAGACTCATTGCTTCTAAGCCCCCACTGAAAATGTGGGTGGCAAAGAAGAACTAACTCTCTTTTGCAGAAAATGGTCTCCAGCCAGCAATCAATGGCGTCCGATACTATTGCTGGGGACCTAAAACTAACTAAGGACGCACGTTAAAATAGCATCCTATATGCTTCACATCTAAATCCCTCATCAGTCTATGTCATAACTTTGATATAAGCTGTGACTGTCCCTATATGTATCAAATGCACATGCTTCACAACACTTGTGTGAAGCCTATCCTCCTAACTGTTGGGGAACGTAGCAGAAATTCAAAATTTTCCTACGTGTCACCAAGATCTATCTATGGAGAAACCAGCAACGAGGGAAGGAGAGTGCATCTACATACCCTTGTAGATCGCTAAGCGAAGCGCTCAAGAGAACGGGGTTGAAGGAGTCGATTGTCGTGATCCAAATCACCGGAGATCCTAGTGCGAACGGACGGCACCTCCGCGCTCAACACACGTACAGCCGGTGACGTCTCCCATGCCTTGATCCAGCAAGGTGAGAGGAGAGGTTGGGGAAGACTCCGTCCAGCAGCAGCACGACGGCGTGGTGGTGATGGAGGAGCGTGGCAATCTGCAGGCTTCGCCAAGCACCGCGGAGAGGAGGAGTACTTGGGAGAGGGGAGGGCTGCGCGAGAACTTGTGTTGAGCTCCCATCGCCTCCCCACTTTATATAGGGGTGGAGGGCTGGTTTCTTGCCCTCCAAGTCCATTGGGGCGTTGGCCAAGGTGGGAGGAAAGAAATCCCATCATTTCCTTCCCCATCGATTGTTATCCCCCTTTTAGGGATCTTGATCTTATCCCTTGGGATATGATCTTATTCCTTCTAAGGGGGATCTTGCGCGCTTGACCAGGGGTGTGGGGCCTTTCCCCACTACCCACGTTCATGTGGGTCCCCCATGCAGGTGGGCCCCACTCCGAACCTTCTAGAACCTTCCCGATACAATACCGAAAAATCCCAACATTTTCGGTGGCCAAAATAGGACTTCCCATATATAAATCTTTACCTCCGCACCATTCCGGAACTCCTCGTGATGTCGGGATCTCATCCGGACCAACAACATTCGTAACCACATACAAACTTCCTTTGTAACCCTAGCGCCATCGAACCTTAAGTGTAGACCCTACGGGTTCGGGAGACATGTAGACATGACCGAGACGTTCTCGGTCAATAACCAACAGCGGATCTGGATACCCATGTTGATCCCACATGTTCCACGATGATCTCATCGGATGAACCACGATTTCAAGGACTCGGTCGATCCCGTATACAATTCCCTTTGTCTAACGGTATTGTACTTGCCCGAGATTCGATCGTCGGTATACCGATACCTTGTTCAATCTCGTTACGCAAGTCTCTTTACTCGTTCCGTAACACATCATCCCGTGATCAACCCCTTGGTCACATTGTGCCTGAGATGATGATGTCCTACCGAGTGGCCCAGAGATACCTCTCCGCTTGCACGGAGTGACAAATCCAGCCTCGATCCGTGTCAACCCAATAGACACTTTCGAGATACCGTAGTGCACCTTTATAGTCACCCGCCACGTTGTGACATTTGATACACCCAAAGCACTCCTACGGTATCCGGGAGTTACACGATCTCATGGTCTAAGGAAGAGATACTTGACATTGGAAAAGCTCTAGCGCATTTAACTACACGATCTTTGTGCTATGCTTAGGATTGTCTTGTCCATCACATCATTCTCCTAATGATGTGATCCCGTTATCAACGACATCCAATGTCCATAGCCAGGAAACCATGACTATCTGTTGATCACAAGGAGCTAGTCAACTAGAGGCTCACTAGGGACATATTGTGGTCTATGTATTCACACGTGTATTATGATTTCGGATAATTCAGTTATAGCATGAATAAAAGACAATTATAATGAACAAGGAAATATAATAATACTTTTATTATTGCCTCTAGGGCATATTTCCAACAGTCTCCCACTTGCACTAGAGTCAATAATCTAGTTCACATCGCCATGTGATTAACATTGACAGGTCACATCGCCATGTGACCAACATCCAAAGAGTTTACTAGTGTCATTAAACTAGTTCACATCATCATGTGATTAAGACTCAATGAGTTCGGGGGTTTATCATGTTTTGCTTGTGAGAGAGGTTTTAGTCAATGGGTCTGCAACATTCAGATCCGTATGTACTTCGCAAATCTCTAGGTCATTCTGTAAATGCTGCTTCCACGCTCCACTTGGAGCTATTCCAAATGGTTGCTCCACTATATGTATCCGGTTTGCTACTTAGAGTCACTCGGATAGATGTTAAAGCTTGCGTCGACGTAATCCTTTACGCCGAACTCTTTATCACCTCCATAATCGAGAAAAATGTCCTTATTTACTCCAAGGACAATTTTGATCGCTGTCCAATGATCCATTCTGGATCATTCTTGTACCCTTGATCGACTCATGGCAAGGCACACTTCCGGTGCAATTACACAAGATAGCATACCGAGAGCCTATGTATAAAGCATAGGGACGACCTTCGTCCTTTCTCTCTCTTCTGCCGTGGTCGAGCTTTAAGTCTTAACTTCATACCTTACATGTCGCAAGAACTCCTTCTTTGACTGATCCATCTTGAACACCTTCAAGATCATGTTAAGGTATATGCTCATTTGAAAGTACCATTAAGCGTTTTTGATCTATCCTCATAGATCTTGATGCTTATTATTCAAGTAGCCTAATCCAGGTTTTCCATTGAAAAACACTTTCCAAATAACCCTATATGCTTTCCAGAAATTCTACATCATTTCTGATCAACAATATGTCAATAACATATACTCATCAGAAATTATATAGTGCTCCCACTCACTTCTTTGGAAATACAAGTTTCTCATAAATTTGTATAAACCCAAAATCTTTGATCATCTTATCAAAGTACATATTCCAACTCTGAGATGCTTACTCCAGTCCTTAGAAGAATCGCTAGAGCTAGCATACCTTTTAGCATCCTTAGGATCGACAAAAACTTTCGGATTGTATCACATACAACCTTTCCTTACGAAAACTGGTAAGGAAACTCGTTTTGACATCCATCTGCCAGATTTCATAAATGCAGCAAATGCTAACATGATTCCGACGGACTTAAGCATCGCTACGGATGAGAAAATCTCATCGTAGTCAACTCTTTGAACTTGTGAAAAACTCTTCGCCACAAGTTGAGCTTCATAGACGGTGACATCACCGTCCACGTCCGTCTTCTTCTTAAAGATCCATTTATCTCAATGGCTTGCCGATCATTGGGCAAGTCCACCAAAGTCCATGCTTTGTTCTGATACATGGATCCTATCTTGGATTTCATGGCTTCTAACCATTTGTCAGAATTTGGGCCCACCATTGCTTCTCCATAGCTCGTAGGTTCATTGTTGTCTAGCAACATGACCTTCAAGACAGGATTCTTGTACCACTCAAGCAAGACACATCCTTGTCACCCCACGAGGTACAGTAGTGACTTGATCCAAGTTTCATGATCACTATCATAAGCTTCTACTTCAATTGGTGTAGGTGCCACAGAACAACTTCCCCGTGCCTCGCTACACACTAGTTGTAGTGACGGTTCAATAACCATATCAAGTCTCCACCATCCTCCCACTCAACTTTTCGAGACAAACTTTTCCTCAAGAAAGGACCCGATTCAAGAAACAATCCCTATTGCTTTCGGATCTGAATTAGGAGGTATACCCAACTGTTTTGGGTGTCCTATGAAGATGCATTTTATCCGCTTTGGGTTCAAGCTTATCAACCTGAAACTTTTTCACATAAGCATCGCAGCCCCAAACTTTTAAGAAATGACAACTTAGGTTTCTCAAACCATAGTTCAAACGGTGTCGTCTCAACGGAATTACGTGGTGCCCTATTTAAAGTGAATGTGGTTGTCTCTAATGCCTAACCCATGAACAATAGTGGTAATTCAATAAGAGACATCATGGTACGCACCATATCCAATAGGGTGCAACTATGATGTTCGGACACACCATCACACTATGGTGTTCCAGGCGGTATTAATTGTGAAACAATTTCCACAATGTCTTAATTGCGTACAAAGCTCAGAACTCAGATACTCATCTCTATGATCATATCATAGACATTTTATCCTCTTGTCACGATGATCTTCAACTTCACTCAAATTACTTGAACCATTCAATAATTCAGACTTTTGTTTCATCAAGTAAATATACTCAACATCTACTTGAATCATCTGTGAAGTAAGAACATAACGATATTCATTGATGCCTCAAAGACTCATTGGACTGCACACATCAAAATGTGTTACTTCCAACAAGTTGCTACCTGGTTCCATCTTATCAAACCGAGGCTTTTAGGTCATCTTGCCCATGTGGTATGGTTTGCATATCTCAAGTGATTCAAAATCAAGTGAGTCCAAACGATCCATCTGCATGGAGTTTCTTCATGCGTATACACCAATAGACGTGGTTCGCATGTCTCAAACTTTTCAAAACGAGTGAGTCCAAAGATCCATCAACATGGAGCTTCTTCATGCGTTTTATACCAATATGACTTACATGGCGATTGCCACAAGTAAGTGGTACTATCATTACTATCTTATATCTTTTGGCATGAAAATGTGTATCACTACGATCGAGATTCAATAAACCATTCATTTAGGTGCAAGACCATTGAAGGTATTATTCAAATAAACAGAGTAACCATTATTCTCCTTAAATGAATAATCAGATTGCGATAGACATAATACAATCATGTCTATGCTCAACATAAACACCAAATGACAATTATTCAGGTTTAATACCAATCTTGATGGTAGAGGGAGCGTGCGATGTTTGATCACATCAAACTTGGAAATACTTCCAACACATATCGTCACTCACCTTTAGCTAGTCTCCGCTTATTCCGTAGCTCTTTTATTTCGAGTTACTAACACTTAGCAACCGAACCGGTATCTTAATACCCGGTGCTACTAGGAGTACTAGTAAAGTACACATTAACATAATGTATATCCAATATACTTCTATCGACCTTGCCACCTTCTCATCTACCAAGTATCTAGGGTAATTCTGCTCCAATGGTTGTTCCCCTTATTACGAAGCACTTTGTCTCGGTTTGGGTTCAACCTTGGGTTTCTTCACTAGAGCAGCAGCTGATTTGCCGCTTCATGAAGTATCCCTTCTTGCCCTTGCCCTTCTTGAAACTAGTGGTTTCACCAACCATCAACAATTGATGCTCCTTCTGATTTCTACTTTCGCGGTGTCAAACATCGCGAATACCTCAAGAATCATTATATCTATCCCTGATATGTTATAGTTCATCACGAAGCTCTAGCAGCTTGGTGGCAATGACTTTGGAGAAACATCACTATCTCGGAAGATCAACTCCCACTCGATTCAAGTGATTGTCGACCGAGACAATCGAGCACAAGCTCAACGATTGAGCTTTTCTCCCTTAGTTTGCAGGCTAAGAAAATCGCGGAGGTCTTATACCTCTTGACGTGGGCACGAGCACGAAATCCCGATTTCAGCCCTCAAACATCTCATATGTTCCGTGACGTTTCAAAACGTCTTTGGTGCCTCAACTCTAAACCGCTTAACCGACTATCACGTAGTTATCAAAGCGTGTATGTCCGATGTTCGCAACATCCACAGACTACGTTTGGGGTTCAGACACCGAGTGGTGCATTAAGGACATAAGCTTTCTCGTCCGCATAATCGCCATCGTCAACTTTCAACTATATTTTCTCTAGGAACATATCTAAACAGTGGAACTAAAGCGCGAGCCACGACATAATGTGCAAAGATCTTTTGTCTATGTTCAGATAATTAAGTTCATCTTATGAACTCCCACCGATAGACATCCCTCTAGTCATCTAAGTGATTACATGATCCGAGTCAACTAGGCCGTGTCCGATCATCACGTGAGACGGACTAGTCATCATCGGTGAACATCTTCATGTTGATCGTATCTACTATACGACTCATGCTCGACCTTTCGGTCTCTTGTGTTCCGAGGCCATGTCTGTACATGCTAGGCTCATCAAGTTAACCTAAGTGTTTTGCGTGTGTAAATCTGGCTTACACCCGTTGTATGTGAACGTAAGAATCTATCACACCCGATCATCACGTGGTGCTTCAAAGCATTTAACTTTCATAACGGTGCACGATTAGGGGAACACTTTCTTGAAATTTTAATGAGGATCATCTTATTTACTACCGTCGTTCTAAGCAAATAAGATGTATAAACATGATAAACATCACATGCAATCAAATAGTGACATGATATGGCCAATATCATATTGCTCCTTTGATCTCCATCTTCGGGCTCCATGATCATCATCGCCACCGCATGACACCATGATCTCCATCATCATGATCTTCATCATCGTGTCTCCATGAAGTTGTCTCGCCAACTTATTACTTCTACTACTATGGCTACCGGTTAGCAATAAAGTAAAGTAATGACATGGCGTTTGTTCAATGACACGCAGGTCATACAAAAATAAAGACAACTTCTATGGCTCCTACCGGTTGTCATACTCATCGACGTGCAAGTCGTGATTCCTATTACAAGAACATGATCAATCTCATACATCACATATCATTCATCACATTCTTCTTTGCCATATCACATCACATAGCATACCCTGCAAAAACAAGTTAGACGTCCTCTAAATGTTGTTTGCATGTTTTACGTGGCTGTTATGGGTTTCTAGCAAGAACGTTTCTTACCTACGCAAAACCACAACGTGATATGCCAATTGCTATTTACCCTTCATAAGGACCCTTTTCATCGAATCCGTTCCGACTAAAGTGGAGAGGCGGCACCGCTAGCCACCTTATGCACCAAGTGCATGTCATCGGTGGAACCTGTCTCACGTAAGAGTACGTGTAAGGTCGGTCCGGGCCGCTTCATCCCACAATACCGTCGAAACAAGATTGGACTAGTAATGGTAAGCATATTGAACAACATCAACGCCCACAACTACTTTGTGTTCTACTCGTGCAAAGAATCTACGCAATAGACCTAGCTCATGATGCCACTTTTGGGGAACGTAGCAGAAATTCAAAATTTTCCTACGTGTCACCAAGATCTATCTATGGAGAAACCAGCAACGAGGGGAAGGAGAGTGCATCTACATACCCTTGTAGATCGCTAAGCGGAAGCGTTCAAGAGAACGAGGTTGAAGGAGTCGATTGTCGTGATCCAAATCACCGGAGATCCTAGTGCCGAACGGACGGCACCTCCGCGCTCAACACACGTGACAGCCGGTGACGCCTCCCATGCCTTGATCCAGCAAGGTGAGAGGGAGAGGTTGGGGAAGACTCCGTCCAGCAGCAGACGACGGCGTGGTGGTGATGGAGGCGTGGCAATCTGCAGGCTTCGCCAAGCACGCGGGAGAGGAGGAGTACTTGGGAGAGGGGAGGGCTGCGCTGAAACTTGTGTTGAGCTCCCATCGCCTCCCCACTTTATATAGGGGTGGAGGGCTGGTTTCTTGCCCTCCAAGTCCATTGGGGCGTTGGACAAGGTGGGAGGAAAGAAATCCCATCATTTCCTCCCCATCGATTGTTATCCCCCCTTTAGGGATCTTGATCTTATCCCTTGGGATATGATCTTATTCCTTCTAAGGGGGATCTTGGTGCGCTTGACCAGGGGTGTGGGGCCTTTCCCCACTACCCACATTCATGTGGGTCCCCCATGCAGGTGGGCCCCACTCCGAACCTTCTAGAACCTTCCGGTACAATATCGAAAAATCCGAACATTTTCGGTGGCCAAAATAGGACTTCCCATATATAAATCTTTACCTCCGGACCATTCCGAACTCCTCGTGACGTCAGGGATCTCATCCGGACTCAACAACATTCGGTAACCACATACAAACTTCCTTTGTAACCCTAGCGCCATCGAACCTTAAGTGTAGACCCTACGGGTTCGGGAGACATGTAGACATGACCGAGACGTTCTCCGGTCAATAACCAACAGCGGATCCGATACCCATGTTGGCTCCTACATGTTCCACGATGATCTCATCGGATGAACCACGATTTCAAGGACTCGGTCGATCCCGTATACAATTCCCTTTGTCTAAGCGGTATTGTACTTGCCCGAGATTCGATCGTCGGTATACCGATACCTTGTTCAATCTCGTTACGGCAAGTCTCTTTACTCGTTCCGTAACACATCATCCGTGATCAACCCCTTGGTCACATTGTGCCTGATATGATGATGTCCTACCGAGTGGGCCCAGAGATACCTCTCCGCTTGCACGGAGTGACAAATCGATCTCGATCCGTGTCAACCCAACGGACACTTTCGGAGATACCGTAGTGCACCTTTATAGTCACCCGATTCGTTGTGACGTTTGATACACCCAAAGCACTCCTACGGTATCCGGAGTTACACGATCTCATGGTCTAAGGAAGAGATACTTAACATTGGAAAAGCTCTAGCGCATTTAACTACACGATCTTTGTGCTATGCTTAGGATTGGGTCTTGTCCATCACATCATTCTCCTAATGATGTGATCCCGTTATCAACGACATCCAATGTCCATAGCCAGGAAACCATGACTATCTGTTGATCACAACGAGCTAGTCAACTAGAGGCTCACTAGGGACATATTGTTGTCTATGTATTCACACGTGTATTATGATTTCCGGATAATACAGTTATAGCATGAAGAAAAGACAATTATAATGAACAAGGAAATATAATAATACTTTTATTATTGCCTCTAGGGCATATTTCCAACACTATCTGCACTGTAGGGTACATCGCCAAAAGCTTCAGAATGGATTATGGACAGTGGATGCACAAATCATATGACTGGTGATCGAAGTCTTCTCATGGACTCAACCTTACGTCCATCCGACAAGAGTCACATCACATTTGCTGACACTGGTAAAAGCAAAGTATTGGGTCTAGGTAGAGTTGCAATCTGAAAGGATCAACACATGGATAAAGTGATGCTTGTTGAATCCCTTGGTTTCAACTTAATGTCTGTCTCAATGCTTTGTGACTTGAACATGATTGTGATATTTGGCAAATATCGTTGCCTTGTACTAATGGAATCTGACAAATCTCTAGTCTTTGAAGGGTATCGAAAAGATGATCTATACATGGTAGATTTCTTAGCAGGTCCACAACTTGCCGTTTGTCTTCTCACAAAAGCTTGAATCTTCGGCTCGCATCGAAGGCTGGGACATGCTGGCATGAGGAACTTACACTCACTCGTCAAGAAGAAGCATGTCATTGGCATTGAAGATGTCAAGTTCAAGAAGGATCATCTGTGTGGTGCTTGTGAAGCTGGAAAGATGACTAGGGCAAAGCACCCATCGAAGACAATCATGACAACATCTCAACCCTTCGAGCTGTTGCGCATGGACTTATTTGGACCTACTCACTACTCCACCCTCACAACAACTGCCTGTCTCTATGGCTTTGTCATTGTTGATGACTACTCTAGATACACATGGGTTCATATAATTCTGTACAAGACTGAAGTGCAATATGTCTTCAGACGCTTTGCAAATCGAGCCATGAACAACTATGGTGTGAAGATCAAGCACATCGAAGTGACAATGGCAATCAATTCAAGAACACCTTGGACTTGATCTCAGATCTGGATACAATGGGAATCACTCATGAGTTCTCTGCCCATACACACCTCAAAGCAAAATGGCATCGTTGAGCGCAAGAACAGAACCCTCATTGAAATGGCTCGAACAATGCCTGGATGAGTACAAGACACCAAGAAAGTTCGGCCCGGCTATTGATACAAAGATGTCACATCATCAACCGTGTGTACGTTCATAAGCTTCTGAACAAAACATCATATGAGCTACTTACTCGCAAGAAGCCAAATGTCAGTTATTTCAGAGTATTTGGAGCAAGATGCTGGATAAAGGATCACCGTCACAAGTCAAAATTTGCACCTAAGGCTCACGAAGGCTTCAGGCTTGGTTATGGAAAGGATTCACACTCCTACAGAGTCTTCAACCTTTATCTCTACAAAATCGTTGAAACTGTGGATGTGAGATTTGATGAAACGAATGGTTCACAGAGAGAGATCCTGCCAAGTACACTGGATGAAGCCCCTTCAAATGAGGCAATCAAGTTGACGGGAACTAGTGAAATCATGCCCTCTGAAGCACAACCTGAAGAGGAACTCATCATCTCTGCACCAAATCAACCTGAAGACAATGCTCAGTCCGAAGACAATCCTCCCAATGATGACAATGATCAGCCAGAGCAAAATCTTCACCCTGTTCACCCTCGTGTTGCAAATGAAGTTCAAATAGAGAAGATAATTGACAAGATCAATGCACCTGGTCCGCTCACTGCTCAAGAGCAACTCAGCTAGCAAACTTCGTGGGCACTTTTCATTTGTGTCAATATTAGAACCCAAGAAAGTTGTCAAGCATTTATGGAACCGAATGGATTCAAGCCATGCAAGAAGAACTTGCAGCTCAAACTGAATAATGTCGGGAACTTGTCAAGCGAATTGATCCTCGCAAGCATAACATTATTGGAACAAAATGGATATATCAAAACAAGCAAGATGAGCAAGGTCAAGTCGTCAGAAACAAAGCACGTCTTGTAGCTCAAGGATACACCCAAGTGGAAGGAATTGACTCTGATGAAACATTTGCTCCTCTTGCTAGGCTTGAAGCTATTAGCATATCGCTAGCTTATGCAAATCATCACAAGATCTTGCTATATCAAATGGATGTAAAGAGTGCATTTTCAATGGCAAGATTGAAGAAGAAGTGTATGTCGACAACCACCGGCTTTGAAGATCCAAAACATCCCGATATGGTGTACAAGCTAAACAAGGCAATCAGATGGCCTCAAACAAGCCCCTCGTGCTCGGTATGATACAATCAAAGACTTTCAAGAGCAAAGGCTTCAAACCTCGATCCTCGATCCCACTCTCTTCACGAAGACATATGATGGTGAACTGTTTGTGTGCCAAATATATGTGGATGACATAATCTTCGGATGCACCAAGCAGAAGTACAGTGATGAGTTTGGGTACATGATGCAAGAGCAATATCAAATGTCCATGATGGGTGAGCTAAAGTTCTTCCTTGGTCTTCAAATTCGTCAGCAGAGGAATGTCATCTTCATATCTCAAGGGAAATACCTCAAAGACTGTCTGAAGAAGTTTGGAATGGAAGACTGCAAAGGCTACACGACGCCAATGCCAGCCAAGCACCATCTTGACGACAATGGTAAAGAGTTCGATCAAAAGGTATACCGCTCCATGATTGGTTCTTTGCTTTATTTATGTGCATCTAGGCCAGATATTATGCTTAGTGTTTGCATGTGTGCTCGGTACCAAGCGGCACTAAAGGAATCGCATCACTTAGCCGTGAAGCTTAATTCTTAGATATTTGGCTTACACCCCAACACTCGGATTATGGTATCCCAAGGGCTCAAGATTCGATTTGGTTGGATTCTCGGATGCTGATTATGTTGGTGACAAGGTGGATCGCAAGTCTACTTCTGGCACATGCCATTTTATTGGTCGATCACTTGTCTGTTGGTCATCGAAGAAGCGTAACTCGTATCACTCTCAACCGCTGAATCTGAATACATTCTTCTTTGGATCTTGTTGTGCTCGGCTTCTATGGATGAAGCGAACTCTCAAGGATTATGGCATCAATCTGCAACAAGTACCTCTCTTCTGTGACAACGAGAGTGCCATCAAGATAGCCAACAATCCAGTCCAACACTCGAAGACAAAGCACATTGAAATTCATCATCACTTTCTCAGAGATCATGTTATGAAGAAAGACATCGATATCATTCACGTCAACACTGATGAGCAGCTGGCAGATATCTTCACAAAGCCCTTGGATGAGAAAAGGTTTTGCAAGTTACGGTGTGGGCTAAATATCTTAGAATCCTCTAATGTCCTGTGATCAGGCACACATCCTAACACTTATGCATGTTGATGACTTAGATGTGCAACACACAAAGTAATGTATGTCTTCAATCAATGAAGATTTACACTCTAAGTGTGAATACATTAACATGGAATTTGACTTCGGAGCGCCACGTTAATTGTGCGCTGTGTCTGGGTCTAATACTTCCTATACGGTGGGTAACGCCACCACCAACTTTTCTAGTTTGAAGTGTTTCACTCAAGGCGTTATATTGCAATGACTTCACATTTGGTTTGTCTTCAGTTTCAATTTGTCTTCATGACTTTCTGCACTATGATGATTTGATTGCTTTTTGATATATATATATATATATATATATATACTAGTGTTCTGTCCTCTACATCATTCACTTATAGCTATGTCTTCAAGATTGGACCTTTTGAACTAAGTGAATGTGATCGGACCCTGATCTCTCTATGCTTACTATCTCAAAATCTATCTGTCCAAATCATATGCATTCTATTGAAACTGTCGAATGTCTTCTCTGCATCCTAGTCAGCACAAGGCAAAGAGACAAACATTAAATCTGTTCTTAATGAATTATCTTTACTGTTGAAATCCGGAGAAGTCGGAACAACTCTCTGACATGCCTGGCGGGCGTGGGAACGTGGGACAACCCTGAGGGTGTTGCATGTTCGCCACGTGCCCCTCAGATGTGAACCGCCAGGGGCACCAGCGTAATTGCACTGTGTCTCTCACCTACTTATAAATACCTGTCCCCCTGCGGTAAAGAAATACTTCTTCCACCTCTCCACCTCCGTAAAAACCCTAGCGCCACCGCTAGCTCGAGACGACGCCGGCGACGAAGCGCTTAGCTGCTGCGACTTCTCCGACGCCGTCCTCACGCCGGCCGCGGACATCGTTCTCTCCGCCGTCGCCGTAGGTGTCCTCCGTCGCCAAGTTAGGGCACGGTGGGCTGAACTGCTCGGTCTCCTATTCTTCTCCATCTAGCAGTTCTTCGTGTGGTAATTATAACCCTATTTTTACCACCTTTTTGATCTTCAAGATTCATCCTGTTGACTGAAAGTTGTTTCTGTCTATTCAAAGCTAGATCTATTCCGTCTGCATCTCATAATGCTTAGTCGATTCACTTAGATTTCTTCTAGTTTGATTCCTCACTTGTACCTATTCACGGATAGGTACAAATCTGGAACCAACTCACCTATATAAGTGAATGTCTTCGCAACATGAGGTCAATGTCTTCAAACTGATTTATCTTCAAAATCTTACGAGAATGCATATGACCTCTTCCCCTTCCCTCGCATCTCTAATGCTGTCACAGGTACATGCCCGTGGGAGAATCCCTTGGTTCTCATAGTCTGCATTCGTTTGCAGAATACTTACAGCATCAGTTGAATTCTCCTGAAGCCAGTTCCTGCTTGACCAGCAAGCGCAAATCTCTGAAGCCTTTGAACATATTGAAGCCTTTCAGTTTAAAGTTCATGGCAACAGAGAAATCAACAAGGAAGGGTGGCAGACAGCACAGAGGAGGCACATCTAAAGATCTGCCTGATGACTTAGCGGAACTGTACAAGACAGATCCTGAAGAAAATTATCATCAGAGGAAGACGCGAATCTAATGGATTCGATGCTATTGGGCTGAGGAGTGGTTCAAATACAGATTTGTGACAAAGGAATATGCAGAGAAAAATGCCATCAAGAAACCTTGGGGTGTTATCCTCTATCGAGGGCTTCAACCCAAGAGCCGAGCTGAAGCCATTGAACAAGGATTCAATCCATGCATGGTCCGTGGGCCACAGCCAGCGAACGCAGATCCCACTTCACTACTATGGTGTCGTGATGATTCACTCTTCAAGTGCAACTATCAGTTTGCTGTGGCTTCGGCCAAAGAGAACAAGAAGACCTTTGGTTTGGACTTCAATCCAGGTCCCTCTGCTCCCCGTGCTGATGGCTCCCGTGAAGCAAATCCCAATGTCATTGGCCCCTATGCCAACCTTGACGGTCTCATCACTTACATCATGGTCCAAGGCTCCAGAGTGGATCATTGTGACGATGGTGCTGACTCTGATGAAGCCCCTGCTCCTCCTCCTCCAAAGCCGCAGAAGCAAAAGAAGTCTAAGGCTTCAACCTCAGCTGCAAAGCCACCTTTGAAGACTTTGCGTGCGAAGCCACTGGCCACTGCACCTCCTGAAGCCAGTGTGCAATCTGAAGATCTGTCCCGTGTCTCCAAGAGAACGGACAAGAAAAAGCAGCTTGTTAAAACATCTGATCAGCGAGCCTTGACTCCTGCTGCCATTCTGCGTGAAGAACCCATTGATCTATCAAGTGATGAAGATCTTGCGGATGATGCCCTTGAGCAGCTGATCAAGAGCAAAGAAGAAGCAGAAATCTTTAGCAACCTGCCTCTCTTTGATGTGGCCATCATTCACAATTTCATTGATGAATGGTTCGACACCCCCAACGTCAGCTTTGAAGATCTACAGCTCCCAGTTGGCCTCAGTGTCGCATTCAATGGCGCCATTGCTTCTGAGCTAGCTCTCGCTCATCGCATCGTTGAGCTCAAAAACAAGATTGATTTTGAGAAGGCTCAATTCAAGAAGCATGTGGCCAACCTGAGTGTTCAAGATGTCCGCAACTTCAAGGTCATGCTTCATGAGCTCAAAGAAGCTTTTATGGAGAAACGCCAAGAAGCTCAGGGCTCTAGAGAACGCATGAAGCTTTTGGCTGATAAGTGTGTGCTCGCCTACAATGAGGCTGAGAAGCACAAGTCCCTTGGCCATCCTGGCATTGACCCCAGGATGGCTGCAAAGAGGAAGAAGAAGCACCCTGCTGAACAGCCTGAGCCTTCAAGGCAAGAAGCCCCTCGCATTATCTTCCCGAGCAGCATGACTGGATCGAAGCCAAAGGTCACCTCAACCGCTTCAGAACAGAAGAAGACAAAGGCTGCCGAGGCTGATGCGAGGAAGAGAAAGCATGCTGAAGCCTCTGATGCCGCTCCCTCCAAGAAGAAGCGCAAGACCAAGAAGACTTGGGCTGCTTCCACAGAGCCCTTAGTCGTTGAACCCATCTCCATTGTTTGCCCTGTGTCTATTCATCAAGAAAGAAGGATGGTTGTCCATGAGCCTGCTACCACAGAGGCTCATGTGACTGAAGATATTTCAGCAGCTGAACCCAACGCTGCAGAAGACATTGGTCAAGATGACAATGTAAATGATGATGAAGTTCTTCCTCAGATTGAACATCAAGTGGTATCATCGCCTGTTCGTACGAACAGCGAAATCATCAGCATTGGTTGTTCATTGACGCCAATTGCTCAGGATGCTTCGTGGGCTGATCACCCACAACAACACCAAGACTCTCCCAGTACTCCCCAACAACAACAACAAGCTCCACCCCCAGTGCAAGAAGAGGATGAAGACTTTCAGGCTTAACAAAGTCCATCTCCTAACTTGAAGCCAGTGCTTCGCAGGCTTCAAAGAGGACAAAGGCCTGAAGTCCCTTTGTCGAGCGTTCCTGAAGGAGAAGTGCAACGTTCACCTGTTGCACGACAAGTATTCTCTGAACCAGCTCCAACAGTGAACATCTCCATGTCTGAAGCACATGCTGCTGAAGACATTCCGGCTGCATCAGCCGAAGAAAAAGAAGAAGAAGTACGTGTACCAACTCCCCCTGCTATTGAAGAAGAAGAAGTTCGTGTACCAACACCCCCAGCTATCGAAGAAGAAGTCGTTCATGATCTGAACATGCCTGTGCCCGACCCTCCTGCTAGTCAAGAGGAGGTTGAAAATGTTGAGGCTGCCACCACCAATGCAAATGAAGCCAATGACGTGGTCATGGCTGACGCCAACGTGAAGCCTGCACCTACCAGCGTGCCTGAAACCAATGAGGCAAGCGTGTTCAAGCAAATGTGGCCCCGAATCGACGCCAATGAGATCGCTTTTGACGCCAATGAGGAGGTTGCACAGGAGCGAATATGACAAATGCTCTGGAGCACTGTTGTCAGCGACTGGACCCTCGATGTTGCCCTGCTCTGCTCCGCCACCAAGGCCTCACACTATTGAGCAAGCATACGATCACGGTCAGCTTGTCACTGTCAGATGGCCCGTTCTAGTGCCTCCGCCTGCTGCCTCCGGCCCCCAATTTGACTATCATGTTGAGCATCAGCCTCAGGTCCAGAAGCCAAAGCCGAGATTGCCAAGGTTTCCAGGTTCTGCCAACTCCCCCGGGTCTTTCAATGCAAATGGCTTCAAGAGCCACAATACCTTCTTTGACAATACTTAAGAACCCCTACTCCAAGCCAAGGATTTCATCCGATCGGTTCGAGCTATCAACAGAGAAGCTATTACTCATCGTGCTATATGATCAAGGGCACATTTTCCCTCATATGCGCCTTTAACTGAAGCCATTATTTGGATGCCGTGCTTGGAAGAAGCACTTGATCTTCGCGATCTTTGGTTTGCTTCATTTTGTGATGCACAAGGAACACTTTGGAATGAAGAGCTATTGCTTCAATTCTACGCCACTCGCACATTTGCGGATACTACAGAGACATCAAGACATGGGTTCTCGAGTGGATGGTCGCAATGTTCATCATGAAGCCAAAGCCATGGATATCATCGAGCTTCTTGGGCTAGCCACTCTGGAGAATCTGTATGAGCCTAGCTATCGCCTACACCGCAATGTTTGGAGAGCATCTTTCATAAGCCGTAACCCAACATGAGCCAGATGCTGAGCATGATGAAGCCTTTGCCATCTGACGCTGAGTATCCCACACATTACTTTGTTGAAGACCTTGAGTATCTGCCTCGCACCATATATCATATCATCATGCGAACTCTATGGCCAGTCAAGGGACACTCGTCATCGGCCAAGCTTGAAGGAGCCATGAAGACATTGGTCTTCTATATTCTTCATGGCATCAGCTTCAACACTCAGGAATTCTTCATCAGGCAACTTGCTGCTTCCGGATCTGACCTGTTTGGTCTGAAGTTTTATGCTCCATGGGTCACGCGCCTCATCAAGCGACACTCATTTGTCAATTATCAGCCCTCTGCTCGCAATCACATCATATTTCTGCCCGAGGTTGATATGTCAGTTGATGCTATATATTCTGACCCTGCCAAGACGCCACTTTGTCTTCAGAACATCGAGCACCAAAGCTTCAGTCAGCCTACTGAAGGTGTTCAGGCAGCAACAAGAGTCTACCCACTAGCTGGTAACACCCGTCTGCCTCACAGAGCGCCAACTGAAGCCACTGAAAGCACCATTGCGCAAAGGCCTCAGAAGCGTTCTCGTGTTCTTAATGACCGAGAGCTTCTTGTGGCTCTTCATCAGAAGCAGGATAAGCATCATTTCTGGCTCAAGCGCCAAATGCAAAGCCTCTTAGTGGATGTCAATCGCATTCGCAACCTTGCCACCAAGAATGCCTTTGTTGCTCATGAAACTTGCCAAAGATCATGGAAGAGTTTGACCCTGCTCAGAGCTGAAGCTGATCTTCAAGATGATGGCTTCAATGAAAGATTCCAGTTCGACTCCACTCCTCCAAGGACTGCTACCCTACGTCGAACTCCATCTCTTGAAGACTCTGAATATTCCTCCTCCATGGCAACAAGATTAATGCGAGTGATCGATGATGAAGATGACGCTACTTCACCACCTCCAACTACAATGTGCGCGATCGACATCGCACCAAGCTCGCTCGCACCGCCAACCAACGCGGCGACAACCCTGCTGCTTCACCTACTCATGACGACGAGTAGATGCTCTATGTCTTCAAACCTTTTTGGTCATTACTGACAAAAGGGGGAGAAGCGTATGAGTTGATAGTCTTCAAGCGGGTTCACATGGGCGGTTTCATTATATTTTGCTGCGTGCTTACAACTCTTGCGTTTGAAACATTTGGTTCTTTGAGTTGTAACACCTAAACTTGATGGTCGTCTGCTACTTCTGCTACTTATTTGCTTTGCGATGATAAATTCTGCATGTGCGATGATAACTTCCGCACTTAGATCATTCTGTAGACGTCCATTTTTCATTATGCATGTCATTCTTATTGCTATATCATTTCATGCATGATGAATTATCTTCATAAGTTGAAGTGGATCTCCACAAGTACAACCTGCCATGTGCATTTGCATTCTAAAAGCAAATTACTTAAATGCACATCTTCAGGGGGAGCCCTTGCAACTTATGAAGACAAATTCTTATCCTTACAATTTCACATACTTTATCCCCGTTGAAAACTTCAACCAGTTTGTCATCAATCACCAAAAAGGGGGAGATTGTAAGTGCATCTAGTGCCACCCCTTGTTGGTTTTGGAGTATTGACGACAAAGTTGGTTGAGGGACTAGTGCGTTTGTGAGAATTGCAGGATAACGCAGGTAGTGTCCCTCATTGATTCGGTTTACCTACCGGAGATGACCCCTAAAAATGTATGAAGACATTGAAGACAATGATGGTATGAGAAGATATTCATATTGAAGACTATGACATGAGAAGACATTGCGTGAAGACTGTGTGTTTTTTGTTGTTTCGTTTCTTCTTTGTTGAGTCATAGGAACCACCGTACTATTAAGTGGGGTCCAAGTGAACTAAGTCAGTGTCACGCCCAATATGCGACCCTATCCAAAAGGAACTCGAATGACCCACTAAGGATAGACCCGCATATTGAAACGCTTTTGCAAGGTGGATATCATTACATCAACATTACATAATACATGGGGATACATACAAGAGGCATACAATGCCACACGAATACAACAATACAACATACAAGAACAACATCCGACTACGGATGAATCATAAATGAAACTCAAACAATATCCACCTCGCTAGCCCAGCTGCCGACCGAACCTATCCCCGATCGAAGAAGAAGCGTAAGAAGAACTCCAAACAAGCAAACATCGCTCTCGCGTCGGGATCATCGCCTAACCTGTACACAGAATGGTGTTGTAGTAATCTGTGAGCCACGAGGACTCAGCAATCCCATTACCATGGGTATCAAGACTAGCAAAGCTTAATGGGAAAGGAAGGGGTAAAGTGGTGAGGTTGCAGCAGCGACTAAGCAAGTATGGTGGCTAACATACGCAAAAGAGAGCGAGAAGAGGAACAAAGGAACGGTCGTCAACTAGCAATGATCAAGAGGTGATCCTGAACTCCGGGTTACGTCAAACATAACCCAGAAACCGTGTTCACTTCCCGGACTCCCTCGAGAAGAGACCATCACGGCTACACACTCGGTTGATGCGTTTTAATTCGGATCTGGTGTCAAGTTATCTACAACCGGACATTAACAAATTCCCATCTGCCACATAACCGCGGGCACGGCTCTCGAAATTTTATACCTTGCAGGGGTGTCCCAACTTAGCCCATGACAAGCTCTCACGATCAACGAAGGAATAGACCTTCTCCGGGAAGACCCGATCAGTCTCGAAATCGGTTTACAAGACATTTCGACAATGGTAAAACAAGACCAGCAAAGCCGCCCGATCGCCGACAATCCCGATAGGAGCTGCACATATCTCGTTCTCGGGCAACACGGATGAGACATCCTACGAGTAAACCAAACCTCGAGTTGCCTCGAGGGGCCCCTGATCTACTCGGTTCGAACCAGCACTTAGACAAGCACCGCCGGGGGCTAAAATAAAGATGACCCTCGAGAGAGCGACTCCCAAGGGAAAAGGTAGGTGGTGGTGAGGCAAATGGTAAAACCAAGGATGGGCCCTGCTGGACAAGTTTTATTCAAAGCGAACTGTCAGGGGGGTCCCATAAATCACCCGATCGCGTTAGGAACGAAAAATCCGGGAACATAACACCGGTATGACGGAAACTAGGGCGGCAAGAGTGGAACAAAACACCAGGCATAAGGCCGAGCCTTCCACCCTTTACCAAGTATATAGATGCATTAATAATATAAGAGATATTGTGATATCCCAACATAACCCTGTCCACCATGGAGAAATCTTCAACTTCACCTGCAACTAGCAACGCTATAAGAGGGGCTGAGCAAAAGCGGTAACATAGCCAAACAACGGTTTGCATAGGAAGGTGTCAAAGGTTAGAGGTTCATGGCAATATGGGATGGCTTGATAAACAGGTAATAGGTAGCGCAGCATAGCGATAGAACGAAACAACTAGCATAGCAATGATAGTAGTGAGATCCAGGGTAGCGGTCATCTTGCCTGAAATCCCGCTAGGAAGAAGAACGAGTCCATGAAGAAGATGAAGCCACGAAGACGAACCACACGTAGACGAACGAATCCTCACGATCGCAACGAAATGGGAACTATCGAAAAGAAGCACACAACATGGTAAACACACCACACATGGACAAGACATGTTGCACAACAAGCATGATGCATGACAAAGGCTACCCGAAGCTACTCATGGCAAGAGATGATGCATACAAGAGCAACACATCATGGCAAGTTTAAATGAGGCCGGGGACAACATATAACAATTCCGGAAAGTCCTCATATGCCTATTTCGAAATTGGTCCAGAACTGAATAAACCTTATGTTCAAGTTGTTAAACAGCAAGTTAGAGAGCACCAAGATGATCTACACGAAATTCTAGTCAAGTTCCATATAAAGTTCATTTAATTCGAAGCTACGGCCTAGAAGTTATGAGCAAAACAAGTTAAGCATGGCATTGATGCAAAATGCACCCAAACATCAAGCAAACACTTCAAAACATGGATGCAACATGATAATATGAAGCTACATGCAAAATCAAGCAAGTTTCATACAGAGCACACTCAAAACGGAGCAACGGTTCAACACACACACACTATACAAGTCATAACAACAATCTGTCCATAACAACAACTAGGCATCTTACAAGTATCAAAACAACATGCTACAGCACCCCAACATAATAACAAAAGGCATGGTCATGAAGTACACGTAAATCATAACAAAACATGAACACTGAGCTATCTCCAGAAACAACTAGAACATGCTCAAAAGGACATGGTAAGATTGCAAATAATAACAGTTTCAGACTTTAGCAGAAATAACATCAGGTTGCAATGTTCAGAGCTATCAAACAACATGTTACAGGAACTTATCATGGCAAACAAAGGCATGGCATGATACTACTAAATGCATAGAACAACAGTCCCTTACTGACCATGAGCCAAAAGGGCACAAAAAATATGATGGCACCCATGTAAACATGGCAAGTTTTATTACAGATTCAAACATGGCAGGAACAACAATGAGTAGGCATGTTGGTGAGCTTGAACCACTCACCACAGAGCAATACATGGCATGGCAGGCAACCAACAGTAAGAAGGCATGTTTGTGAAGCTAAGCATGGCAAGAGCAAGTTCATAGGGTGCATGGATCACTATCAAAACACATGGGTACTAGTGAACTTAATGTTAACAGGCTGACAGCAACATTATGAAGCAACTTTGGAGCAAGATATGAAAAATCTACAACAAGCTATAAATACAACCAGGGGCATTTATGGATAGGGCATAACATGTAGATCAAAACATGTTTATAGAGCATCTCCAGATTATGCATAGAATGATTAGTAGCAACATGTTAACATAGCAACAAAATATAACAGAATCTGTCAGGAAAACAGCAACAGCAAGTGCCCTACTTAACAAGCTCAATGCACTCAACACACAACTCACAAAAATACATGGTTGGCACCACTGGAAAGATGGCATAGCATAGATCAACACTCATGTAGACATCAACCTCATAGGATGCACACATCAATCATGGCAAAAATGTTAAATGAGCAAGTTATAACAGTTTCAGCAGATTAACATCAACATGCACTCTTACAACAGCATTTCGGGCATCAAGATGAGCTCAAATGAAAATGATGCAATGGAATGAAATGAAGTACTCGTCGAGGCGAACAATTTGACATATTACACGCACGAAACGGAGCTACGGATGCAGAGATGCAGCAGGTCAAACATGGCATGATTATGAAAAATGAACCGAGGACTTGGTGAAAACGGGGGCAACCTCATATGGATCTAGATCCGCACGGACTTCGAGGATCGCCGGGGCTCGCCGGAGTTGCGGTAGAGGCGGCCGGGGAGGAAGAAGAGGGCGCCGGAGAGGCGGGGAGGCCAGAGCTGGGCGCGGGGCGGCGCGCGGTGGCGTGGGGCGGCGCCAAGGGAAGAACGGCGGCGGGCGGCGCGGGTTGCGGCGGGCGGCGCGGTGCATGGCAGCGGCAAGCGCGCTCTCGAGCGGGCGACTCGGGCGTGGCTGCCGGAGGATGCGCTGGCGGCAGCGGCCCGCCGAGGAATCGGCGGCGCTGGAGCTAGCGCCGGGCGCGGAGGCAGCGCCACGCGGGCGGCGGGGAACAGTGCACTGGCGGCGGGAGCAGCGCACGGGCGGCGGCGGTGGTCGGCTGCGGGCGCGGGCGCGGGCTCGGGCGGCGGCGGTTCGAACCCGTCTGGGCTCAGATGGGCCCCACGGGCCGGCTCGGTGGAGAGAGAGAGAGGCGGTGAGGTGGCGGCGCGCGATAGGCTGGCGACGGCGGCGGGGTGACGTGGCGCGACACCATTGGTCGGAGCGAGGTGGCCGGCGGACATGTCCGGCTTGGGCGGACGTGTCCGGCGGCGCGAGGTAGGGGAAGGCTAGGGTTAGACCGCAAATTCGGGGGAGGCCACATATTTATAGGTAGAGGGAGCTAGGAGAGTCCAAATGAGGAGCGGTTTTCGGCCACGCGATCATGATCGAACGTCCGAGAGCATGGAGGGGAGTTAGATGGGTTTTGGGGCCACTTTGGAAGGGGTGTTGGGCTGCAAAGAGAAGGGGCCTTTACGGTTACCCGGTTAACCGTTGGAGTATCAAACGGACTCCAAATGGCACGAAACTTGACAGGCGGTCTACCGGTGCTATACCAAGGCCGCTTGGCAAACCTCGGGCCATTCCGAGAAAGTTTAACACCCACTCACAAAGAGAGACAAAAGGGGGACGCCGGAGGGCATAGGAGTGCCGGATTGAAAAACGGACCACGGGGAAAATGCTCGGATGCATGAGACGAACACGTATGCGAAATGAGATGCACATGATGACATGATATGAAATGCAGATGATGACATGGCAAAGTGCAACATGCAAGCAAGTGACATGGCAATGACGGCGAATAACTGGCAGACACCTGGCGCATCGAATCCGGGGCGTTACAGTCAGAATGACTGAAGTGATGCTCAACCCAAATCCTATGTCTTCGAGTGAAGACAATGAGAGCAAATCTTATCCAGAGCTGGACGAGTCAGCTTTGCTTGTAGCCCAAGTAAAGTTGCCGCGTGTGTTTGAAATCTGACCGTTGGAACACGTGTCAGTTCCTTAGTGACCCAGGGTCATTTTGGACAAATCAGGTCGGGTTGCCTAGTGGCTATAAATAGCCCACCCCCTACACCATAAATTGGTGGCCGCTCAGAGTTTGTGCATGGCTTTTGTCATTTGAGAGCAACCCACCTCGAAGCATTTGAGAGAGAGAGAGAAATCCTTGCGAGGACAAAGCCCAAACACCCAGAGCCAAAGAGTGTTAGGCATCATGAAGTCTTTACATGCGTGTGACACGAAGACTTATTACACTTGAGGACTGTGAATCCTCCAGCCGGTTAGGCGCCACGTTCGAGCATCCAAGAGTAATTGTGGATTGCGGTGAGCGAAGTCTGTGAAGGTTTGGAAGTCTCCCTTGAAGACCTACCAGAGTGATTGGGCGAGGACTGGGTGTCCTTAGCTCAAGGGAATAAGGTGAAGACACGGTCTTCGAGTTAAATCTCAGCCTCCCTAACTGACATATACAGCTTGTCACAAAGAACTAGAACTGGTCCAACAAATCTGTGTCTTCAACAAGCAACTGGTTCTATCCCTTCCAACCTTACTTAAGTTTGTCTTCATGAAGTCATTGCTTATCTGTTTATCTGTTTGACTTCATTGCTCGACTATGTTGATTGGCTTCATACTATCTTCCATCTTGATCCTTACTGCCTAACCGCTATTAGTCCTGTACCTTCATATCATTATATACTTGACTATGGCTTGTTTAGGTTAGTTTATCTTCCGCTGCATATCAATTAGGTTGTTTCTGTTGTTTGTCTTTGAAACTTCCAAGTTTTGAAGACTTTCACAAAAATCGCCTATTCACCCCCCTCTAGTCGATACTAGCACTTTCAATTGGTATCAGAGCAAGGTACTCCCTTGTTCTGTGTGATTCGGTTAAACCACCTGGAGTTTCAGCTATGTCGACTGCAGGATTGAGGAACATATCTTGTCCCACCTTTGACGGTCATGAGTATCCCCGATGGAAGGCCATGATGAAGAAGCTACTCATGTCCAAGGATAGCAAACTGTGGACCGTCACTGAAATTGGACTCACTGATCTATGCAAGATGGCAGAGGCTGATGACATTCGCAAGTATACGCTACTGAACCTCACAGCAAAGGATGTCATCTGCTATCATTTGTCTAGAAATTAGTTTAGGAATATTATGCACCTCAACCACGCGAAGCTAATCTGGGACCGTCTATCTGATGTATACGAAGGTCATCGCACTCGTCATGATCAGCCGTTTGAAGACTACAAGGAATCTCTCAAGAAAATGACCTTTACACCTGAACCATCATCATCCTCATCATGCCACATGGCAAGGGGTGATAAGGTAACTGAATGCTATCTCTCTGAATCTAGTGATGATGAATCAGGCGATGAATTTGGGCCCAGTTATGATAAGCTTGCTTCCCTTGCCACTAAACAACAAAGAATTTTAGAAAAGGTTCAAGACATGCTTAGTAAGAGCGATGATATGTTGGGTGCTGAAATGGATCAGTCAAACGCTTTGGCTGATAGTCTTCAGAGACTCCATGCTAAGTTTTACGCCCTTCAAGATCAACATAATACTCTCTTATCGATCATGAGAAGCTTTCTTGAATGTCTTCAAAGTAAGCTAGACCTTGAAAAGATAAGAGTGGATTATGAAGATCTTCGAAGGAGCGAGATTCACTCGCCTCAGCGATCAGTTCCGCTCGGGAAGGATTTGAACCACCATGTCTAAAATGCATTGGCGTGATAACGCTGCATACAAGGTTGAATGTTCCATCGCTGCTACTATTCCATTGACTTCACCTATCGTCGTGGTCACTAACCCCTCTGCGGAGGATACCCCGCATTGTTCTTGATGAAAATGCTATGTTGAAGACATTGCTTGAAACAGGGATGTACAAAAGTTTGAAGGGACATCGACTCTGCGATGTCCTCGTAAAGCGCTTCGAACCGAAACCCTAAGAAAGAGGGTGTTGGGTTGAGAGGAAAATGAGCGTTGATGGCTCATACTAGAAGCCCGGCGGTACCCCAAAACCACATGGGTTCTTGCAAAGGGACCTTGAGAGATCCATCTACCTTATCTGGCTTTACCTGTGCTAATCCTATTATCATTGATGAATCCTTTGATGCAAACTATAAGCTGTTCAAAAATCAGAATGGTGAGGTGTTTGCCAGGTACATTGGTAATAAATGCAGGAATGGACCACCTATGAAGAAGATCTGGGTACCTAAGCGGTGCATTGAGAATCTTCCTGTGAATGTCGTCATGACACCACCTAGGAAGAAGACAAACCCCAGACCTATAGCTTCATATGGCCCAAAGGCTTCATATAGATACAGGACTCACATGAGTCGCCCTAACGCCAATGTTTTGCAGGGAAATCATGCTCAGACCTATGAATATGAGCGGGTATCTTTGAACCGCTATGTTCATAAGACTAAGAACTTTTCTGCTTATTCATATGAGTATCATTCATCTCCTGCAAGGCTATTTGCTAGGGCTTCAAAGCCAAAGTTCTCAGATGCTGCACTTAGACTCATTGCTTCTAAGCCCCCACTGAAAATGTGGGTGGCAAAGAAGAACTAACTCTCTTTTGCAGAAAATGGTCTCCAGCCAGCAATCAATGGCGTCCGATACTATTGCTGGGGACCTAAAACTAACTAAGGACGCACGTTAAAACAGCATTCTATATGCTTCACATCTAAATCCCTCATCAGTCTATGTCCTAACTTTGATATAAGGTGTGATTGTCCTATATGTATCAAATGCATATGCTTCACAACACTTGTGTGAAGCCTATCCTCCTAACTGCACTGTAGGGTACATCGCTAAAAGCTTCAGAATGGATTATGGACAGTGGATGCACAAATCATATGACTGGTGATCGAAGTCTTCTCATGGACTCAACCTTACGTCCATCCGACAAGAGTCACATCACATTTGCTGACACTGGTAAAAGCAAAGTATTGGGTCTAGGTAGAGTTGCAATCTCAAAGGATCAACACATGGATAAAGTGATGCTTGTTGAATCCTTGGTTTCAACTTAATGTCATCTCAATGCTTTGTGACTTGAACATGATTGTGATATTTGGCAAATATCGTTGCCTTGTACTAATGGAATCTGACAAATCTCTAGTCTTTGAAGGGTATCGAAAAGATGATATATACATGGTAGATTTCTCATCAGGTCCACAGCTTGCCGTTTGTCTTCTCACAAAAGCTTCGAATCGTTGGCTCTGGCATCAAATTTGGGACATCTTGGCATGAGGAACTTACACTCACTCGTCAAGAAGAAGCATGTCATTGGCATCGAAGATGTCAAGTTCAAGAAGGATCATCTGTGTGGTGCTTGTGAAGCTGGAAAGATGACTAGGGTAAAGCACCCATCGAAGACAATCATGACAACATCTCAACCCTTCGAGCTGTTGCACATGGACTTATTTGGACCTACTCACTACTCCACCCTCACAACAACTGCATGTCTCTATGGCTTTGTCATTGTTGATGACTACTCTAGATACACATGGGTTCATATAATTCTGTACAAGACTGAAGTGCAATATGTCTTCAGACGCTTTGCAAATCGAGCCATGAACAACTATGGTGTGAAGATCAAGCACATCAGAAGTGACAATGGCACTGAATTCAAGAACACTGGACTTGATCTGTATCTGGATACAATGGGAATCACTCATGAGTTCTCTGCTCCATACACACCTCAGCAAAATGGCATCATTGAGCGCAAGAACAGAACCCTCATTGAAATGGCTCGAACAATGTTGGATGAGTACAAGACACCAAGAAAGTTCTGGCCCGAAGCTATTGATACAGCATGTCACATCATCAACCGTGTGTACGTTCATAAGCTTCTGAACAAAACATCATATGAGCTACTTACTGGCAAGAAGCCAAATGTCAGTTATTTCAGAGTATTTGGAGCAAGATGCTGGATAAAGGATCACCGTCACAAGTCAAAATTTGCACCTAAGGCTCACGAAGGCTTCATGCTTGGCTATGGAAAGGATTCACACTCCTACAGAGTCTTCAACCTTTATCTCTACAAAATCGTTGAAACTGTGGATGTGAGATTTGATGAAACGAATGGTTCACAGAGAGAGATCCTGCCAAGTACACTGGATGAAGCCCCTTCAAATGAGGCAATCAAGTTGATGGGAACTAGTGAAATCATGCCCTCTGAAGCACAACCTAAAGAGGAACTCATCATCTCTGCACCAAATCAACCTGAAGACAATGCTCAGTCCGAAGACAATCCTCCCAATGATGACAGTGATCAGCCAGAGCAAAATCTTCGCCCTGTTCACCCTCGTGTTGCAAATGAAGTTCAAATAGAGAAGATAATTGACAGCATCAATGCACCTGGTCCGCTCACTCGTTCAAGAGCAACTCAGCTAGCAAACTTCTGTGGGCACTTTTCATTTGTGTCAATATCAGAACCCAAGAAAGTTGTTGAAGCATTTATGGAACCAGAATGGATTCAAGCCATGCAAGAAGAACTTCAACAGTTCAAACTGAATAATGTTTGGGAACTTGTCAAGCGACCTGATCCTCGCAAGCATAACATTATTGGAACAAAATGGATATATCAAAACTAGCAAGATGAGCATGGTCAAGTCGTCAGAAACAAAGCACGTCTTGTAGCTCAAGGATACACCCAAGTGGAAGGAATTGACTTTGATGAAACATTTGCTCCTGTTGCTAGGCTTGAAGCTATTCGCATACTGCTAGCTTATGCAAATCATCACAATATCTTGCTATATCAAATGGATGTAAAGAGTGCATTTCTCAATGGCAAGATTGAAGAAGAAGTGTATGTCGCACAACCACCTGGCTTTGAAGATCCAAAACATCCTGATATGGTGTACAAGCTAAACAAGGCACTGTATGGCCTCAAACAAGCCCCTCGTGCCTGGTATGATACAATCAAAGACTTCCTGAAGAGCAAAGGCTTCAAACCTGGATCCCTCGATCCCACTCTCTTCACGAAGACATATGATGGTGAACTGTTTGTGTGCCAAATATATGTGGATGACATAATCTTGGATGCACCAAGCGGAAATAAGTGATGAGTTTGGGTACATGATGCAAGAGCAATATCAAATGTCCATGATGGGTGAGCTGAAGTTCTTCCTTGGTCTTCAAATTAAATCACAGAGGAATGGCATCTTCATATCTCAAGAGAAATACCTCAAAGACTATCGAAGAAGTTTGGAATGGAAGGCGCAAAGGGTACACGACGCCAATGCCGATAAGCACCATCTTGGTCCCGCGAGAATGGTAAAGAGTTCGATCAAAAGGTATACCGCTCCATGATTGGTTCTTTGCTTTATTTATGTGCATCTAGGCGGATATTATGCTTAGTGTTTGCATGTGTGCTCGGTACCAAGCGGCACCAAAGGAATCACATCACTTAGCTGTGAAGCGAATTCTTAGATATTTGGCTTACACCCCAACACTCGGATTATGGTATCCCAAGGGCTCAAGATTCGATTTGGTTGGATTCTCGGATGTTGACTATGCTGGTGACAAGGTGGATCGCAAGTCTACTTCTGGCACATGCCATTTTCTTGGTCGATCACTTGTCTGTTGGTCATCGAAGAAGCAGAACTGTGTATCACTCTCAACTGCTGAATCTGAATCCATTGCTGCTGGATCTTGTTGTGCTCAGTTTCTATGGATGAAGCAAACTCTCAAGGATTATGGCATCAATCTGCAACAAGTACCTCTCTTCTGTGACAACGAGAGTGCCATCAAGATAGCCAACAATCCAGTCCAACACTCGAAGACAAAGCACATTGAAATTCATCATCACTTTCTCAGAGATCATGTTATGAAGAAAGACATCGATATCATTCACGTCAACACTGATGAGCAGCTGGCAGATATCTTCACAAAGCCCTTGGATGAGAAAAGGTTTTGCAAGTTACAGTGTGAGCTAAATATCTTAGAATCCTCTAATGTCCTGTGATCAGGCACACATCCTAACACTTATGCATATTGATGACTTAGATGTGCAACACACAAAGTAATGTATGTCTTCAATCAATGAAGATTTACACTCTAAGTGTGAATACATTAACATGGAATTTGACTTCGGAGCGCCACGATAATTGTGCATCGTGTCTGGGTCTAATACTTCCTATACGGTGGGTAACGCCACCACCAACTTTTCTAGTTTGAAGTGTTTCACTCAAGGCATTATATTGCAATGACTTTGCATTTGGTTTGTCTTCAGTTTCAATTTGTCTTCATGACTTTCTGCACTATGATGATTTGATTGCTTTTTGATATATATATACTAGTGTTCTGTCCTCTACAACATTCACTTATAGCTATGTCTTCAAGATTGGATCTTTTGAACTAAGTGAATGTGATCGGACCCTGATCTCTCTATGCTTACTATCTCAAAATCTATCTGTCCAAATCATATGCATTCTGTTGAAACTGTTGAATGTCTTCTCTGCATCCTAGTCAGCACAAGGCAAAGAGACAAACATTAAATCTAATCTTAATGAATTATCTTTACTGTTGAAATTCGGAGAAGTCGGAACAACTCTCCGACATGCCTGGCGGGCGTGGGAACGTGGGACAACCCTGAGGGTGTTGCATGTTCGCCACGTGCCCCTCAGATGTGAACCGCCAGGGGCACCAGCGTAATTGCGCTGTGTCTCTCACCTACTTATAAATACATGTCCCCCTGCGGTAAAGAAATACTTCTTCCACCTCTCCACCTCCGTAAAAACCCTAGCGCCACCGCTAGCTCGAGACGACGCCGGCGACGAAGCGCTTAGCTACCGCGACTTCTCCGACGCCGTCCTCACGCCGACCGCGGACATCGTTCTCTCTGCCGTCGCCGTAGGTGTCCTCCGTCGCCAAGTTAGGGCACGGTAGGCTGTACTGCTCGGTCTCCTATTATTCTCCATCTAGCAGTTCTTTGTGCGGTAATTATAACCCTGTTTTTACCACCTTTTTGATCTTCAAGATTCATCCTGTTTACTGAAAGTTGTTTCAGTCTATTCAAAGCTAGATCTATTCCGTCTGCATCTCATAATGCTTAGTCGATTCACTTAGATTTCTTCTAGTTTGATTCCTCACTTGTACCTATTCATGGATTGGTACAAATCTGGAACCAACTCACCTATATAAGTGAATGTCTTCGCAACATGAGGTCAATGTCTTCAAACTGATTTATCTTCAAAATCTTCTGAGAATGCATATGACCTCTTCCCTTCCTCGCATCTCTAATCTTTGTCACAGTACATGTCCGTGGGAGAATCCTTGGTTCTCATAGTGCGCATTCGTTTGCGAATACTTACAAACATCGGTTGAATTCTCCTGAAGCAGTTCTGCTTGACCCATAGCGCAAATCTCTGAAGCCTTTGAACCTATTGAAGCCTTTCAGTTTAAAGTTCATGGCAACAGAGAAATCAGCAAGGAAGGGTGGCAGACAGCATAGAGGAGGCACATCTAAAGATCTGCCTGATGACTTAGCGGGCTGTACAAGACAGATCTCAAGAAAATTATCATCGAGAGGAAGACGCGAATCCAATGGATTCGACGCTATTGGGCTGAGTGGTTCAAGTACAGATTTGTGACAAAGGAATATGCAGAGAAAAATGCCATCAAGAAACCTTGGGGTGATATCCTCTATCGAGGGCTTCAACCCAAGAGCCGAGCTGAAGCCATTGAACAAGGATTCTATCCATGCATGGTCCGTGAGCCACAGCCAGCGAACGCAGATCCCACTTCACTACTATGGTGTCGTGATGATTCGCTCTTCAAGCGCAACTATCAGTTTGTTGTGGCTTTGGCCAAAGAGAACAAGAAGACCTTGGGTTTGGACTTCAATCCAGGTCCCTCTGCTCCCCGTGCTGATGGCTCCCGTGAAGCAAATCCCAATGTCATTGGCCCCTATGCCAACCTTGATGGTCTCATCACTTACATCATGGTCCAAGGCGCCAGAGTGGATCATTCTGACGATGGTGCTGACTCTGATGAAGCCCCTGCTCCTCCTCCTCCAAAGTCGCAGAAGCAAAAGAAGTCTAAGGCTTCAACCTCAGCTGCAAAGCCACCTCCGAAGACTTTGCGTGCGACGCCACTGGCCACTGCACCTCCTGAAGCCAGTGTGAAATCTGAAGATCTGTCCCGTGTCTCCAAGAGAACGGACAAGAAAAAGCAGCTTGTTAAAACATCTGATCAGCGAGCCTTGACTCCTGCTGCCATTCTGCGTGAAGAACCCATTGATCTATCAAGTGATGAAGATCTTGCGGATGATGCCCTTGAGCAGCTGATCAAGAGCAAAGAAGAAGCAGAAATCTTCAGCAACCTGCCTCTCTTCGATGTGGCCATCATTCACAATTTCATTGATGAATGGTTCGACACCCCAACGTCGACTTTGAAGATCTACAGCTCCCGGTTGGCTTTTTGTCGCCTTCAATGGCGCCATTGCTTCGAGCTAGCTCTCGCAACAAGATCGTTGAGCTCAAAAACAAGATTGATTTTGAGAAGGCTCAATTCAAGAAGCATGTGGCCAATCTGAGTGTTCAAGGCGTCCGCAACTTCAAGGTCATGCTTCATGAGCTCAAAGAAGCTTTATCTAAACGCCAAGAAGCTCGGGGCTCTAGAGAACGCATGAAGCTTTTGGTGATAAGTGTGTGCTCGCCTAAAATGAATTTGAGAAGCGCAAGTCCCTTGGCCGTCTGGCATTGACCCTGGATGGCTGCAAAGAGGAAGAAGAAGCACCACGCTAAACAGCTGAGCCTTCAAGGCAAGAAGCCCCTCGCATTATCTTCCTGAGCAGCATGACTGGCTCGAAGCCAAAGGTCACCTCAACCGCTTCAGAACAGAAGAAGACAAAGGCTACCGAGGCTGATGCAAGGAAGAGAAAGCATGCTGAAGCCTCTGATGCCGCTCCCTCCAAGAAGAAGTGCAAGACCAAGAAGACTAGAGTTGCTTCCACAGAGCCCTTAGTCGTTGAACCCATATCCGTTGTTCGCCCTGTGTCTGTTCATCAAGAAAGAAGGATGGTTGTCCACGAGCCTGCTACCACAGAGGCTCATGTGACTGAAGATATTTCAGCAGTTGAACCCAATGCTGCTGAAGACATTGGTCAAGACGACAATGTAAATGATGATGAAGTTCTTCCTTAGATTGAACATCAAGTGGTATCATCGCCTGTTCGTACGAACAACGAAATCATCAGCATTGGTCGTCCATTGACGCCAATTGCTCAGGATGCTTCGTGGGCTGATCACCCACAACAACACCAAGACTCTCCCAGTACTCCCCAACAACAACAACAAGCTCCACCCCCAGTGTAAGAAGAGGATGAAGACTTTCAGGCTCAACAAAGTCCATCTCCTAACTTGAAGCCAGCGCTTCACAGGCTTCGAAGAGGACAAAGGCCTGAAGTCCCTCTGTCGAGCGTTCCTGAAGGAGAAGTGCAAGGTTCACCTGTTGCACGGCAAGTATTCTCTGAACCAGCTCCAACAGTGAACATCTCCATGTCTGAAGCACATGCTGCTGAAGACATTCCGGCTGCATCAGTCGAAGAAAAAGAAGAAGAAGTACGTGTACCAAATCCCCCTGCTATTGAAGAAGAAGCAGTTCATGTACCAACACCCCCAGCTATTGAAGAAGAAGCCCTTCATGATCTGAACGTGCCTGTGCCCAACCCTCCTGCTAGTCAAGAGGAGGTTGAAAATGTTGAGGCTGCCACCACCAATGCCAATGAAGCCAATGACGTGGTCATGGTGGCGTAACGTGGAGCCCGCACCTACCGGCGTGCTCGAAACCAATGAGGCAAGTGTGCGAAGCAAATGTGGCCCCCGAATCGATGCCAATGAGGCACTTTTGACGCCAATGAGGAGGCTGCACTGAGCGAATATGATAAATGCTCTGGAGCACTGTTGTGCAGCACTGGACCCTCGATGTTGCCCTGCTCTGTTCCGCCACCAAGGCCTCACACTATTGAGCAAGCATACGATCACGGTCGACTTGTCCTTTGTCGGATGGCCCGTTTGATGCCTCCTTTGCTGCCTCCGGCCCCCAATTTGACTATCATGTTGAGCATCGGCCTTAGGTCCAGAAGCCAAAGCCGAGATTGCCAAGGTTTCTAGGTACTGCCAACTCCCCCGGGTCTTTCAATGCAAATGGCTTCAAGAGCCACAATACCTTCTTTGACAGCGCCAAGAACCCCTACTCCAAGCCAAGGATTTCATCCGATCGGTTCAGGAGCTATCAACAGAGAAGCTATTACTCATGCGTGCTATATGATCAAGGGCGCATTTTCCCTCATATGCGCCTTAACACTGAAGCCATTGTTGGACTGCCGTGCTTGGAAGAAGCACTTGACTGCTTTCGCGATGCTGGTTTGCTTCATTTTGTGACAGACAAGGAACACTAGAATGAAGAGCTATTGCTTCAATTCTACGCCACTCTGCACATTTGCGGATACTACAGAGACATCAAGACATGGGTTCTCGAGTGGATGACTCGCAATGTTCATCATGAAGCCAAAGCCATGGATATCATCGAGCTTACTGGGCTAGCCACTCCTGGAGAACTGTATGAGCCTAACTGTCAGCTACACCGCAATGCTGTGGAGAGCATCTTTCATAAGCTAGACCCCAACATGAGCCAGATGCTGAGCATGATGAAGCCTTTGCCATCTGACGCTGAGTATCCCACACATTTCTTTGTTGAAGACCTTGAGTATCTGCCTCGCACCATATATCATATCATCAGGCGAACTCTATGGCCAGTCAAGGGACACTCGTCATCGGCCAAGCTTGAAGGAGCCATGAAGACTTTGGTCTTCTATATTCTTCATGGCATCAGCTTCAACACTCAGGAATTCTTCATCAGGCAACTTGCTGCTTCCGGATCTGACCTGTTTGGTCTGAAGTTTTATGCTCCATGGGTCATGCGCCTCATCAAGCGACACTCATCTGTCAATTATCAGCCCTCTGCTCGCAATCACATCATATTTCTGCCCGAGGTTGATATGTCAGTTGATGCTATATATTCTGACCCTGCCAAGACGCCACTTTGTCTTCAGAACATCGAGCACCAAAGCTTCAGTCAGCCTACTGAAGGTGTTCAGGCAGCAACAAGAGTCTACCCACTAGCTGGTAACACCCGCTCGCCTCACAGGCGCCAATCGAAGCCACCGAAAGCACCATTGCGCAAAGGCCTCAGAAGCGTTCTCGTGTTCTTAATGACCGAGAGCTTCTTGTGGCTCTTCATCAGAAGCAGGATAAGCATCATTTCTGGCTCAAGCGCCAAATGCAAAGCCTCTTGGTGGATGTCAATCGCATTCGCAACCTTGCCACCAAGAATGCCTTTGTTGCTCATGAAACTTGCGAAGATCATGGAAGAGTTTGACCGCTTTCGGTCAAGCTGATCTTCAAGATGATGGCTTCAATGAAAGATTCCAGTTCGACTCCACTCCTCCAAGGACTGCTACCCTGCGTCGAACTCCATCTCTTGAAGACTCTGAATATTCCTCCTCTGCGGCAACAGTTAATGCCAGAGTGATCGATGATGAAGATGACGCTACTTCACCACCTCCAACTACAACTGTGCGCATCGACATTGCACCAAGCTCGTCTGCACCGCCAACCAACGACGACAACCCTGCTGCTTCACCTACTCATGATGACGAGTAGATGCTCTATGTCTTCAAACCTTTTTGGTCATTACTGACAAAAGGGGGAGAAGCGTATGAGTTGATAGTCTTCAAGCGGGTTCACATGGGCGGTTTCATTATATTTTGCTGCGTGCTTACAACTCTTGCGTTTGAAACATTTGGTTCTTTGAGTTGTAACACCTAAACTTGATGGTCGTCTGCTACTTCTGCTACTTATTTGCTTTGCGATGATAAATTCCGCATGTGCGATGATAACTTCCGCACTTAGATCATTCTGTAGACGTCCATTTTTCATTATGCATGTCATTCTTATTGCTATATCATTTCATGCATGATGAATTATCTTCATAAGTTGAAGTGGATCTCCACAAGTACAACCTGCCATGTGCATTTGCATTCTAAAAGCAAATTACTTAAATGCACATCTTCAGGGGGAGCCCTTGCAACTTATGAAGACAAATTCTTATCCTTACAATTTCACATACTTTATCCCCATTGAAAACTTCAACCAGTTTGTCATCAATCACCAAAAAGGGGGAGATTGTAAGTGCATCTAGTGCCACCCCTTGTTGGTTTTGGAGTATTGACGACAAAGTTGGTTGAGGGACTAATGCGTTTGTGAGAATTGCAGGATAACGCAGGTAGTGTCCCTCATTGATTCGGTTTACCTACCGGAGATGACCCCTAAAAATGTATGAAGACATTGAAGACAATGATGGTATGAGAAGATATTCATATTGAAGACTATGACATGAGAAGACATTGCGTGAAGACTTTGGAGCGTGAAGACTGTGTGTTTTTTGTTGTTTCGTTTCTTCTTTGTTGAGTCATAGGAACCACCGTACTGTTAAGTGGGGTCCAAGTGAACTAAGTCAGAACGACTGAAGTGATGCTCAACCCAAATCCTATGTCTTCGAGCGAAGACAATGAGAGCAAATCTTATCCAGAGCTGGATGAGTCAGCTTTGCTTGTAGCCCAAGTAAAGTTGTCGCGTGTGTTTGAAATCTGACCGTTGGAACACGTGTCAGTTCCTTAGTGACCCAGGGTCATTTTGGACAAATCAGGTCGGGTTGCCTAGTGGCTATAAATAGCCCACCCCCTACACCATAAATTGGTGGCTGCTCAGAGTTTGTGCACGGCTTTTGTCATTTGAGAGCAACCCACCTCGAAGCATTTGAGAGAGAGAGAGAGAAATCCTTACGAGGACAAAGCCCAAACACCCAGAGCCAAAGAGTGTTAGGCATCACCGAAGTCTTTCTGTCTATGTGACCTGAAGTCTTATTACACTTGAGGACTGTGAATCCTCCAGCCGGTTAGGCGTCGCGTTCTGAGCATCCAAGAGTAATTGTGGATTGCCGGTGAACGAAGTCTATGAAGGTTTGGAAGTCTCCCTTGAAGACTTACCAGAGTGATTGGGCGAGGACTGGGTGTCCTTAGCTCAAGGGGAATAAGGTGAAAACACGGTCTTGAGTTAAATCTCAGCCTCCCTAACCAGACGTCTGAGTTGTCACAAAGAATCGAACTGGTCCAACAAATCCTGTGTCTTCAACAAGCAACTGGTTCTATCCCTTCCAACCTTACTTAAGTTTGTCTTCATGAAGTCATTGCTTATCTGTTTATCTGTTTGACTTCATTGCTCGACTACTATTGTTAATTGGCTTCATACTATCTTCCATCTTGATCCTTACTGCCTAACCGCTATTAGTCTTGTACCTTCATATCATTATATACTTGACTATGGCTTGTTTAGGTTAGTTTATCTTCATTGCATATCAATTAGGTTGTTTACATTGTTTGTCTTGAAACTTCCAAGTTTTGAAGACTTTCACAAAATCGCCTATTCACCCCCTCTAGTCGATACTAGCACTTTCAATATATATAATGAATTTTTACCGACCAAAATCGTAAGGTGCAAGAAAGCGAGTCAGGGAGGCACGAGGTGCCCACGAGGCGAGGCGCACCCTATAGGGGCGCCTCCTCTCGTGGGAGCCTCGTGTCCCTTCGGACTACTTCTTTCTTCCTAAAATTCTTAAATAATCCAAAACTGATAAAAATTACCATTGGAGTTGTTTTGGAGTCGGTTTACTTACCGTACCACATACCTATACCTTTTCGGAGTCTGGAATGTTCTGGAAAGTGTCCCTTATGTATTCCTCAGGGGTTACGGTTTCAATAATATTAGTTTCAACATTGATAGGATTACCTGAAATATAGTGTTATTTCTTTGACCGTTTACCACCCTTGGATTTGTGCCTTCGAAGTTGTTGATTTTTATAGCACCAGAACGATAGACCTCCTCAATAACGTAAGGACCTTCCCATTTTGAGAGAAGTATTCCTGCAAAAAATCTTAAACGGGAGTTGAATAATAATACATAATCTCCTACGTTAAACTCACGCTTTTGTATCCTCTTATCATGCCAGCGTTTGACTTTTTCTTTGAATAGCTTGGCATTCTCATACGCTTGGGTTCTCCATTCATCAAGTGAGCTAATATCAAACAACCTTTTCTCACCGGCAAGTTTGAAGTCATAATTGAGCTCTTTGATAACCCAATATGCCTTATGTTCAAGTTCAAGAGGTCAATGACACGCTTTTTTATAAACCATCTTATATGGAGACATACCCATATGATTTTTGTATGCAGTTCTATAGGCCCATAATGCATCATCAAGTTTTTTGGACCAATTCTTTCTAGATCTATTCACAATCTTTTGCAAAATTAATTTGAGCTCTCTATTGCTCAACTCTACTTGACCACTAGACTGTGGATGATAAGGAGATGCTATTCTATGATTGACAGCATACTTAGCAAGCATCTTACGGAAAGCACCATGAATAAAATGTGAACCACCATCAGTCATAAGATATCTAGGGACTCCAAACCTCGAAAAAATAACTTCTTTAAGCATTTTAAGAGAAGTGTTATGATCAACACTACTAGTTGGAATAGCTTCTACCCACTTAGTAACGTAATCGACAACAACTAAAATATGTGTATAACCATTAGAGGCAGGAAAAGGTCCCATATAATCAAAGCCCCAAACATCAAACGGTTCAATAACAAGAGAATAATTCATAGGCATTTCTTGACGTCTACTAATGTTACCTATTTTTTGACATTCATCACAAGATAAGACAAACTTACAAGCATCTTTGAAGAGAGTAGGCCAATAAAAACCAGATTGTAGTACCTTGTGTGCAGTTCTATCTCCAGCGTGGTGTCCTCCATAAGATTCAGAGTGATTCACGTAGAATCATTTCATTCATTCTCAGGCACACAACGTCTAATAACACCATCTACTCCTTCTTTATAAAGGTGTGGATCATCCCAGAAGTAATGCCTTAAATCATAAAAGAACTTTTTCTTTTGCTGGTATGTGAAACTAGGCGGCATATATTTAGCAACAATGTAATTAGCATAATCAGCATACCAAGGAGTAGTACGAGAAGCATTGACGACCGCTAATTGTTCATCAAGAAAGCTATCATTAATAGGCAGTGGTTCATCAAGAACATTCTCTAACCTAGACAAGTTATCTGTGACGGGGTTCTCAGCTCCCTTTCTATCAATAATATGCAAGTCAAATTCTTGGAGCAAGAGAACCCATCTAATGAGTCTAGGCTTAGCATCTTTCTTTTCCATAAGATATTTAATAGCAGCATGATCAGTGTGAATAGTAACTTTGGAATCAACAATATAAGGTCTAAACTTATCACATGCAAACACAACTGCTAAGAACTCTTTTTCAGTAGTAGCATAATTTCTCTGGGCAGTATCAAGAGTCTTACTAGCATACTGGATTCAATTTCTTATCGACTCTTTGCCCTAGAACAACACCTACAGCATAATCATTAGCATCGCACATAATTTCAAAAGGTAAGTTCCAATCAGGTGGCTGAACAATAGGTGCAGTGATCAAAGCTTTCTTAAGTGTTTCAAATGCTTCTACACAATCATCATCAAAGACAAAAGGAATATGTTTTTGCAATAAAATAGTCAGAGGCCTAGAGATTTTAGAAAAGTCCTTAATGAACCTCCTATGAAAACCGGCGTGGCCAAGGAAACTTCTTATACCTTTTATGTCCTTGGGACATGGCATCTTTTCAATAGCATCAACTTTGGCTTTATCAACTTCAATACCTCTCTCGGAGATCTTGTGCCCCAAGACAATGCCTTCATTAACCATAAAGTGACACTTTTCCCAATTCAGGACGAGACTAGTGTCTTCGCATCTCTGCAAAACTCGAGCAAGGTTGCTCAAACAATCATCAAAAGAGGATCCATAGACTGAGAAGTCATCCATGAATACCTCACAAATCTTTTCACAAAAATCAAAGAATATAGCCATCATGCATCTTTGAAAGGTAGGAGGTGCATTACATAAACCAAAAGGCATACGTCTATAAGAAAAAGTACCAGAAGGGCAAGTAAAACTAGTTTTAGATTGATCCTTCGCTGACACAGGTATCTGAGAGAAACCAGAATAATCATCTAGAAAGCAAAAATGTGTGTGTTTGGATAGTCTTTCTAGCATTTGATCAATAAAAGGTAAAGGGTAATGATCTTTCTTAGTAGCTTTATTTAACTTATGGAAATCAATTACCATCTTATAACCTGTAATAATTCTTTGCGGGATCAATTCATCTTTATCATTAGGAACAACGGTAATACCTCCCTTTTTAGGAACTCAATGGACAGGGATTACCCATTCACTATCAGCAACAGGATAAATAATACCTGCCTCAAGGAGCTTTAGTATCTCCTTTCTTACCACTTCCTTCATCTTGGGATTCAATCGTCTTTGAGGATCTCTAACTGGTTTGGCATCGTCCTCCAATGTAATTTTGTGTTGTCATAACGTGGGACTAACGCCCTTAAGATCATCCAGAGTATATCCAATAGCAGCTCGGTGCTTCTTCAAAGTTTTCAATAATCTTTCTTCTTCTTTCTCTGAAAGGTTAGCACTAATAATAACAGGATATATTTCTTTTTCATCAAGATAAGCATACTTAAGATTATCGGGTAATGGTTTGAGTTCAAACACAGGATCACCCTTGGGTGGAGGGGGATCCCTAAGAATTTCAACGGGAAGGTTATGTTTCAGCATAGGTTCCTGTTTAAGGAACACTTCGTCTATTTCCTCCCTTTGCTTCATAAACATATCGTTTTCATGGTCTAGCAAATACTGTTCTAACGGATCAGTTGGAGGAACAGCAATGGATGCAAGACCAATAATCTCATCCTTACTAGGTGGTTCCCTATCACGAGGTTGTCTACTAAACTTAGCAAAATTAAACTCATGAGACATACCATCTATGCCAACAGTGACAATATTATTTTCACAATTAATCTTAGCACTAGCCGTATTCAAGAAGGGTCTACCAAAAATAATGGGACAAAAATAATCTTGTGGGGAACCAAGAACAAGAAAATCAGCAGGGTATTTAACCTTCCCACACAAAACTTCAACATCTCTAACAATCCCAAAGGGTTTAATGGTATCCCTATTAGCAAGCTTGATAGTAACATCAATGTCTTCTAATTCAATGGGCGCAATGTCATGCATAATTCTTTATATAGATCATAAGGTATCGCACTAGCACTAGCACCCATATCACATAAGCCATGATAACAATGATCTCCTATTTTAACAGAAATAACAGGCATGCCTACGACAGGTCTACGTGTCTTAGTATCAGGTCTAGCAATATTGGCAGTCTCACCACAGAAAGAAATAACATGTCCATCTAAATCCTCATCCAAGAGATCTTTAACCATAGCAATACTAGGTTCAACATTAATTTGCTCAGGAGGTGTATAAGTCCTAGTATTACTCTTATGAACAACAGTCGAAGCTTTAGCATGATCCTTTGTCCTAACAGGAAAAGGAGGTTTTTCAACATAAGCAGTAGGAACAATAGGATCACTATAGGTAATAGTCTTTTCTTCGACTGTAATAGGTGCAACTTCTTTCACTTCAATAGGAGGATTATATTTAAACCACTTCTCTTTAGGGAGATAAACGTGAGTAGCAAAAGATTCACATAAAGTAGCTACTATCTCAGAGTCAAGTCCATACTTAGCGCTAAATCCATGAAAAGCATCGGTATCCATAAAAGATTTAACACAATCAAACTTAGGTGTCATACCTGACTCCTTACCATCGTCGGAACCCCAATAATTCTTTCCAATAAGTCCCATTTGAAATCAATAGTCTTCAGCATATAAGAACCAACACAGGAAGTATCGAGCAGGTTGCGATTATCAAGAGAAAGCCGAGCATAAAAATTCTGAATAATCATTTCCCGAGAGAGCTCATGATTGGGGCATGAATATAACATTGACTTAAGCCTCCCCCAAGCTTGAGCGATGCTTTCTCCTTCGCGAGGCCAGAAATTATATATGTAATTACGATCACGATGAACAAGATGCATAGGATAGAACTTTTGGTGAAATTCCAACTTCAATCGCTTATAATTCCAAGATCTTGTGTCATCACATAGCCTATACCATGTCAATGCATCTCCCTTCAAAGATAAAGGGAAGACTGTAACGACCCGGATCCGATGCGCCAGGTGTTCCGCCAGTTATTCGTCGTCGTTGCCATGTCATTTGCTTGCGTGTTGCAGTTTGCCATGTCATCATATGCATTTCATATCATGTCATCATGTGCATCGCATTTGCATACATGTTCATCTCATGCATCCGAGCCTTTTCCCCGTTGTCCGTTTTGCAATCCGGCGCTCCTATGTCATCCGGCGTCCCCTTCTTCTCTCTTGTTGTGAGCGGGTATTAAACTTTCTCGGAATGGCCCGAGGTTTGCCAAGCGGCCTTGGTATAACACCGATAGACCGCCTGTCAAGTTTCGTGCCATTTGGAGGTCGTTTGATACTCCAACGGTTAACCGGGTAACCGTAAAAGCCTCTTTTGTTGCAGCCCAACACCCCTTCCAAAGTGGCCCAAAACCCATCTAACTCCCCTCCATGCTCTCGGTCGTTCGATCACGATCGCGTGGCAAAACCGCTCCTCATTTGGACTCTCCTAGCTCCTCTACCTATAAATATAGCCCTCCCGAAATTCACGGGTGATCCCCTGAAACCCTAGATTTTTCCCTCGCCTGGCCGGACACGTCCTCGCCGCCGCCGCCCGCCAATCGCGGGCCGCCACGTGGCGCGCCGCCGCCTCCTCGCGCTGCCCCGCGGCGGATCGAGCCCATGGGGCCCATCACGCCGCCAGCATCCTCGCCGCCCGCGCCCGCCGCCGGCGAAGCTCTCGCCGCCACGTCGCCGGCGCCTCCCGCCGCGCCGCCCAGCAGCAGCCGCTGGTCGCGCCCTTGCGCGCCGCCGCCGCGAACCCCGCCGGCCTCGCGGCCTCGCCGCCCGGGCCTCGACCGCGCCTTCCCGCCGCTGGCGGGCGCCGCCGCCCAGCGCCACCGGCCGCCCGCCGCCATGCGCGAGCCGATGCCGCCGTGCTGCTTTCGCCGCCGCCCGCCGCCGTCCGCGATCGCGCTGGCCGGCGCGCCTGCCCGCCCTCGCGCCTCCTCCTGCCGCCTCCCCGTCGCCCCGTCGCCGGAGCTCCTCGCCGGAGCTCCTCCACCCCAGATCGGGATGAGATCCACCGGGATCTCATCCAAACAGTCCGCCTGCACCGCCCCGTCCCCGAATCTCTCCGTCCAATTTTTCGCGGGGTGAGAATTCCACTAAGTCCCAGATTTCAGTAATTTTCATGGGATATTCATCGCATCACATCTCGGCATCCGTAGCTCCGTTTCGTGCGTATAATATGTCAAATTGTTCGCCTCGACGAGTACTTCATTTCATTCCATTGCATCATTTTCATTTGAGCTCATCTTGATGCCCGAAATGCTGTTGGAAGAGTGCATGTTGATGTTAATCTGCTGGAACTGTTATAACTTGCTGTTTTAACATTTTTGCCATGATTTATGTGTGCATCCTATGAGTATGAGCTCTATATGAATGTTGAACTATGCCATGCCATCTTTCCAGGGGTGTTAACCATGTATTTTTGTGAGTTGTGTGCGGAGTGTGTCAAGCTTGCTAAGTAGGGTAGTTGTTGTTGCTGTTTTCCTGACAGATTCTGTAATATTTTGTTGCTATGTTAACATGCTTCTAGTAATCATTCTATGCATAATGTGGAGATGCTCTATAAACATGTTTTGAACTAAATGTCTTTCTCTATCCATTTATGCCCTTGGTTGCAATTATAGCCTGCTGGAACATGTTCTTTTCTTGCCCCAAAGTTGCTTGAAAATGTTTCCTGACAGATTGTTTGCGTGAGATTCAATTTTCACGAGGTCGTTGTAGTTGATCCGTGTATGCTATGACCTTGCTCTTGCCATTCTTAGCTTCATAAACATGCCTTCTTACTGTCGGTTGCCTTTCCGTGCCATGTATTGCTCTGTGGTGAGTGGTTCAAGCTCACGAACATGCCTACTTATTGTTGTTTCTGCCATGTTTGAATCTGTAATATAACTTGCCATGTTTACATGGGTGCCATCATACTTTCCGTGCCCTTTTGGCTTATGATCAGTAAGGGTCTTTTGATATATGCAATTAGTAGATTCATGCCATGCCTTTGTTTGCCATGATAAGTTCCTGCAACATGTTGTTTGATAGCTCTAAACATTGCAACTTGATGTTATTTCTGCTAAAGTCTGAAACTGTTATTATTTGCAATCTCTCCATGTGCTTTTGAGCATGATCCATTGATTTCTAGAGATAGCTCAGTGTTCATGTTTTGTTATGCTTTACCAGTACTTCATGCCCATGCCTTTTGTTATTATGTTGGGGTGCTGTAGCATGTTGTTTTGATGCTTGCAATATGCCTAGTTCTTTGTTTTGGATGATTGTTGCTATGACTTGTATGGAGTGTATGTGTTGCACCGTTGCTCCGTTTTGAGTGTGCTCTATATGAAACTTGCTTGATTTTGCATGTAGCTTCATATTATCATGTTGCATCCTTGTTTTGGTGTGTTTGCTTGATGTTTGGGTGCATTTTGTATCAATGCCATGCTTAACTTGTTTTGCTCATATCTTCTAGCCCGTAGCTCTGAATCTAATGAACTTTATATGTAACTTGACTAGAATTTCGTGTAGATCATCTTGGTGCATCTTAAACTTGCTGTTTAACAACTTGAACATAAGGTTTATTCAGTTCTGGACCAATTTCGAAATTTGCATATGAGGACTTACCGGAATTGTTATATGTTGTTCCCGGCCTCATTTAAACTTGCCTTGATGTATTGTTTTTGTTTGCATCATCTTTTGCCATGAGTAGCTTCATGTAGCTTGGTAATGCATCATGCTTGTTGTGCATCATGTCTTGTCCATGTGTGGTGTGTTTACCTATGTTGTGTGCTTCTTCTCGATAGTTCCCATTTCGTTGCGATCGTGAGGATTTGTTCGTCTACGTTTGGTTCGGCTTCATCCGTTCGTCTTCTTCATGGACTCGTTCTTCTTCCTTGTGGGATTTCAGGCAAGATGACCGCTACCCTCGATCTCATTACTATCATTGCTATGCTAATTGTCTCGTTCTTTCGCTATGCTGCGCTTCCTATTACCTGTTTGTCCAACCATCCCATATTGCCATGAACCCCTAACCTTTGACACCTTTCCTATGCAAACCGTTGTTTGGCTATGTTACCGCTTTTGCTCATCCCTCTTATAGCGTTGCTAGTTGCAGGTGAAGTTGAAGATTTCTCCACGGTGGACAGGATTTTGGTTGGGATATCACAATATCTCTTATATTATTAATGCATCTATATACTTGGTAAAGGGTGGAAGGCTCGGCCTTATGCAGTGTTTTGTTCCACTCTTGCCGCCCTAGTTTCCGTCATACCGTGTTATGTTCCCGGATTTTGCGTTCCTAACGCGGTCGGGTGATTTATGGGACCCCCCGACAGTTCGCTTTGAATAAAACTTGTCCAGAAGGCCCAACCTTGGTTTTACCATTTGCCTCACCACCACCTACTTTTTCCCTTGGGAGTCGCTCTCTCGAGGGTCATCTTTATTTTGCCCCGGGCGGTGCTTGTCTAAGTGCTGGTTCGAACCGAGTAGATCGGGGCCCCCTCGGGCAACTCGAGGTCTGGTTTTACTCGTAGGATGTCTCATCCGGGGTTGCCCTGAGAACGAGATATGTGCAGCTCCTATCGGGATTGTCGGTGCATCGGGCGGCTTTGCTGGTCTTGTTTTACCATTGTCGAAATGTCTTGATGTACCGGGATACCGAGCCTGATCGGAGTGTCTTGGGAGAAGGTTTATTCCTTCGTTGATCGCGAGAGCTTGTCATGGGCTAAGTTGGGACACCCCTGCAGGGTATAAACTTTCAAGAGCCGTGCCCGCGGTTATGTGGCAGATGGGAATTTGTTAATGTCCGGTTGTAGATAACTTGACACTTGATCCGAATTAAAACGCATCAACCGAGTGTGTAGCCGTGATGGTCTCTTCTCGTGGTCCGGAAGTGAACACGGTTTACGTGTTATGTTTGGCGTAAGTAGGTGTTCGGGATCACCTCTTGATCATTGCTAGCTTCACGACCGTTCGCTTGTTCTCTTCTCGCTCTTCTTTGCGTATGTTAGCCACCATACTTGCTTAGTCGCTGCTGCAACCTCACCACTTTTCCCTTCCTTTCCCATTAAGCTTTGCTAGTCTTGATACCCATGGTAATGGGATTCTTTGAGTCCTCGTGGCTCACCGGATACTTCAAAACCAGTTTGCATGTGCCTATGTTACCGAGCAGGTGACGCAACCAAGCTCAAGGAGGAGCTCGTGAAGATCTTGCCCTTTGTGTTGTTTCGTTCTAGTTGATCAGTAGTGGAGCCCAGTTGGGGTCGATCGGGGACCTTTTGTCGCATTTGGGGTTCTTCTTTTGTTTTGGTTCCGTAGTCGGGCCTTGATTGTATCTGGATGATGTAATGCTTTATTCTTGTAATTGTGTGAAGTGGCGATTGTAAGCCAACTATGTATCTCTTTCCCTTATGTATTACTTGGGTTGTGTGAAGATTACCTCATTTGCGACATTGCTTTCAATGCGGTTATGCCTCTAAGTCGTGCTTCGACACGTGGGAGATATAGCCGCATCGAGGCGCTACAAGTTGGTAATCGAGCCTTCCCGACCTTAGAGCCCCACCGCTTGATCATTTTAGCGGCCGAGTTGTGTCTAGAAAAATGTTTTGAGTCATTTAGAATTATATATATCGGAGAGTTAGGAATTCTTTTTACTCCTTAGTCCCTTTGTCGCTCTGGTGAGGTCTCCTGACGTAGAGTTTTGACTCTTCTCTTCTAAAATTTCACTAAAAAAATTCTTTAGGATCACGCGGGTATCTTAGAATCGTTCCGATGGTTTTATGATGACAACATTGTCTTGGTGCCTCCCGTCAGCAGGGGTTTTTTTTAGTGGAGGTGTCCCGGGGAGTTGAGCTCTGAGGTGTTGTCGTCATAATTTTATCGTTGCAGTTCTGGAATACCGAGTTTAGTACGCCGACATCGAAAATCTCTTTTATGCAGTTGTTGGTGAGATAACCCGCTAACCCTTGATCTTCGAGGTGAGTACGGAGGATTGCCATGACTCGTATAACGGATGCTTTTGAAGGTTGAGGTAGACGATTTCTGAAGGTTTCTTGGTTATGTGTTGACGGATGGATACAGCTGGATGTAGGTATTGTTAGTTTGGGTGAGATATATTGCTTCCCCTGTATCCCCAACACCAGATTGCATAACCAGAAAGTTTTGGGAGTTTATAGGTGGGAATTCAAGTAGCTCCTAGAATATCTTTTCGATAGATGCATGATATGGGATTGGGTAAATCTCTATCATATGTTTGTTCTGGCTTATTCTGCAAGCCAAATCCTTTGTTTTGTTTATTTGTGGTATTCGAGTTGCTTCGAAGTCAAATGTTGAATCCATACCTTTCCTAAACGGTGTTCTCATATTGCTATGTGAATACCAATCCTTCTCGACAATTGAGATTGTCATGTCAATCCTTTTCAACCGGCGTGCTTCTCTTCAAGTGGATCCCATCATTCTCCCCATCCGCAAGATCATTTCTAAGTTTTCTCAACGGTGTTTGTTTCATCCGTCTCCAAGTTGCCTTTGTTTTTCCCGCCCACCCACCCTTTTTCCTCAAGGACTAAGATTTCTTTACCAAGTATCCTTTTACTTTTGTGAAGTCTCTTCATTCTTTTCAATCAATGTTCTTATCCGGTGATTTCCCATGAAGATGCTCACGAGCTTCAAGTTCATCATCCTTCTTTGTTGTTTCTTCTCCGGTGGATCCTATTCAAGCTTTCGATATTCATCATATTCCTTTCCTCGTTTCTAATGCTTTCTCATACCGGCGCACCTCTTAATCATTCACTTCCTATTCATTCGTTCTGGAGTGCTGAAGATATCTCACAAGACTTGTGTTTCCATTCTTAATCCGTTCAAGCCATTTGGAGATTGTTACCTCATTTAAGCCATTAAATTCTACCGGTGCAATCTTTATTTCAAGCAATCATTTTCAACGGTGTTTTCTTTTGAGTGGGCCCTAACCCACAGGTCTTTTCCCAGGATCTTACCTGACTCTTCTATTTTCCCAGAGCTATCCTAAATTCTTCTCCAAGTTTGACGTAAGAATGGGTTATCATCAGTCAAATGCTTTTCTCCAAGATCTTTCAAATTCTTTTCATAGTTGACTCAACCTGTTCGCTTTTGATTCTTCCGGTGTGCCTCAATAATTCTTGGTGGTGTTTCTCGTTGTCATTCTCATCATTTGAAGACTGAAGAAGAGTTTCTCTTTAATCTTGCTCTATTCTCTTCAAGATTCATGGTTCTAGCTTGATGCCATCCTCTCATAATTGTTTTCGATTGTGAGAATTCTTTTCTTACCATCCGGAGCATTTCTTGACTTGTTTCCATTTCTTTCCTCCGAAGGCCATCATGTCATAATTCTTCATTCTCAGCGTGTAGTTATCATTCTCCAAATCTTACCGGTGCATCATTCAAGTATTCTCTAATCAGCTCGTGATCTATTCATTCATTGGTATCTAAATACCCTCAAGTATCTTCATTCATTTTGCAATTCTCTCCAGTGAATTGTGCCCTTGCTACTCTCTTCTTCAATTTTTACGGTGGTTCGTTCGAGATTTCACTTCCTTTGTTATCATATCAATTCATTCGTTCTTTCCTATCCTACCGGTGGTTCGTTGAAGACCTTCTCAAGTTTCGATATATCCCTCTTAATTCTTTCTACGAGAATAAGTAGTATGCCAAATCCGTTGCTGTCATCAATTTAATTTGGTGAAGGATAGGCATAACGTAATTCTTATTATTATTTCATCCAAGTGATTAATTTCTTCTTTTCGGAGTTGTTCATCATATCACATTCTTGGTTCGAGATGCTTCATCTTTTCTTTTCCGGAGTTCCAAGTTTTTTCCGCTTGATCTCGTCACAAAGCTCCATCTAAATCATTGCAAGGATTCACCTTATGTTTTCAACTTCTCGTTGTTTCTATCACCCTTTTGTTTACCGGAGTTCTTCATGGAGGCTCTACATGGTGCTCAACACTTGTTTTGTTTTGAGGAGCTCAAGTATTCTTCTTCTTGCATTCTGAAGTGCAATACTTTCTACCTTATCTTTTGAGGTGGTGTTATGTCACTCTTGACAATTTCCTTCATGTTTCATGATTCATATTGTTGTCAAGAATGAGGTATTTTAAATCCATCAATCTCTCCGTTGGATTCTTCTTTGCAAGGATGCTTTCCAAGTTCACTTGTGGCAAAAGTTGTCATTTTCTTCTCTGTCCCTTTATCTCAACGGTCTAACTTCTATTCTTTCGTTACGGGGGCATTGTGATGTTGTGCTCTTCACCCATCACCTCGTTTTGTGAGGATCGTGTTCTTTTCATGCTTATCCATTTAACCGGAGTGTTGTATCATCTCTTCAATATCTTTTCATCTCATCAAGTTTTCTTCTCTTTTCTACCGGAGAGCTGTCCAAATTATGCCATTCTTGTTCCTTGGCTATCTCATTATACCAATTTGGTCATATTCTTTTTGTTCGTGAAGCTCTTTTTTCCATGTCTTTCAACCTTCAAGTTCTCGTAATACTACTTGTTCATCTTTTCTAACGGATTGTTTGCAATCTCGTTCATCTCTATTGTTACTCTTTCTTTTAAGTTGCTCAACCTCTCAAGGTTTGTGGTTTCACACGTTCGTCAAAGAAGCAACTTAGTTTTACCTCTCCTCTTCCTCTTCCGTTTTCCCTCCGGTGCCATCCTAGATCTCGGGACGAGATCCTCTCGTAGTGGTGGAGTGTTGTAACGACCCGGATCCGATGCGCCAGGTGTTCCGCCAGTTATTCGCCGTCGTTGCCATGTCATTTGCTTGTGTGTTGCAGTTTGCCATGTCATCATATGCATTTCATATCATGTCATCATGTGCATCGCATTTGCATACATGTTCATCTCATGCATCCGAGCCTTTTCCCCGTTGTCCGTTTTGCAATCCGGCGCTCCTATGTCATCCGCGCCCCTTCTTCTCTCTTGTTGTGAGCGGTATTAAACTTTCTCGGAATGGCCCGAGGTTTGCCAAGCGGCCTTGGTATAACACCGGTAGATCGCCTGTCAAGTTTCGTGCCATTTGGAGGTCGTTTGATACTCCAACGGTTAACCGGGTAACCGTAAAAGCCTCTTTTGTTGCAGCCCAACACCCCTTCCAAAGTGGCCCAAAACCAATCTAACTCCCCTCCATGCTCTCGGTCGTTCGATCACGATCGCGTGGCCGAAAACCGCTCCTCATTTGGACTCTCCTAGCTCCCTCTACCTATAAATATAGCCCCTCCCCCGAAATTCACGGGTGATCCCCCCGGAACCCTAGATTTTTCCCCTCCGCGCGAGCCGGACACGTCCGCCGCCGCCGCCCGCCAATCGCGGGCCGCCACATGGCGCGTCGCCGCCTCCCTTGCCGCCCGGCCCTTGCGGCCGGATCGAGCCCGTGGGGCCCATCGCGCGCCGCCAGCGCCTCCGCCGCCGCGCCCGCCGCGCGGCAGCTCTCCACCGCCACGTCGCGCCGGCGCCTCCTCGCGCCGCGCCGCCTGCGCCGCTGGCCTGGCTTGCGCTGCGCCGCCGCCCCGCGAACCCCGCGCCCGGCCTCGCCGCCTCGCCGCGGGGCCTCGACCCGCGCCTTCCCGCCGCTTTGGCGGGCGCCGCCGCCCAGCGCCACCGGCTTCGCCCGCCGCCATGCGCGAGCCAGCGCACGCCGTGCACCTTTCGCCGCGCCCGCCCCTGCCATCCGCCGCCGCCCGCGACCCTTCTTGCCAAGCGCCTGCCCGCCTCCGCGCCTCCTCCGGCCGCCTCCCCGTCGCCCCGTCGCCGGAGCTCCTCGCCGGAGCTCCTCCACCCCAGATCAGGATGAGATCCACCGGGATCTCATCCAAACAGTCCGCCTGCACCGCCCCGTCCCCGAATCTCTCCGTCCAATTTTTCGCGGGGTGAGAATTCCACTAAGTCCCAGATTTCAGTAATTTTCATGCCATATTCATCGCATCACATCTCGGCATCCGTAGCCCCATTTCGTGCGTATAATATGTCAAATTGTTCGCCTCGATGAGTACTTCATTTCATTCCATTGCATCATTTTCATTTGAGCTCATCTGGATGCCCGAAATGCTGTTGGAAGAGTGCATGTTGATGTTAATCTGCTGGAACTGTTTTAACATTTTTGCCATGATTTATGTGTGCATCCTATGAGTATGAGCTCTACATGAATGTTGAACTATGCCATGCCATCTTTCCAGGGGTGTTAACCATGTATTTTTGTGAGTTGTGTGCTGAGTGTATCAAGCTTGCTAAGTAGGGTAATTCTTTGTTCTTTGTTTTCTGACAGATCCTGTAATATTTTGTTGCTATGTTAACATGCTTCTAGTAATCATTCTATGCATAATCTAGAGATGCTCTATAAACATGTTTTGAACTACATGTCTTTCTCTATCCATTTATGCCCTTGGTTGCAATTATAGCCTGCTGGAACATGTTCTTTTCTTGCCCCAAAGTTGCTTGAAAATGTTTCCTGACAGATTGTTTGCATGAGATTCAATTTTCACGAGGTCGTTGTAGTTGATCCGTGTATGCTATGACCTTGCTCTTGCCATGCTTAGCTTCATAAACATGCCTTATTGCTATAGGTTGCCTTGCCATGCCATGTATTGCTCTGTGGCGAGTGGTTCAAGCTCATGAACATGCCTACTTATTGTTGTTTCTGCCATGTTTGAATCTGTAATATAACTTGCCATGTTTACATGGGTGCCATCATACTTTCCGTGCCCTTTTGGCTTATGATCAGTAAGGGTCTTTTGATATATGCAATTAGTAGATTCATGCCATGCCTTTGTTTGCCATGATAAGTTCCTGTAACATGTTGTTTGATAGCTCTAAACATTGCAACTTGATGTTATTTCTGCTAAAGTCTGAAACTGTTATTATTTGCAATATCTCCATGTGCTTTTGAGCATGATCCATTGATTTCTAGAGATAGCTCAGTGTTCATGTTTTGTTATGCTTTACCAGTACTTCATGCCCATGCCTTTTTTTATTATGTTGGGGTGCTGTAGCATGTTGTTTTGATGCTTGCAATATGCCTAGTTCTTTGTTTTGAATGATTGTTGCTATGACTTGTATGGAGTGTATGTGTTGCACCGTTGCTCCGTTTTGAGTGTGCTCTATATGAAACTTGCTTGATTTTGCATGTAGCTTCATATTATCATGTTGCATCCTTGTTTTGGTGTGTTTGCTTGATGTTTGGGTGCATTTTGCATCAATGCCATGCTTAACTTGTTTTGCTCATATCTTCTAGCCCGTAGCTCCAAATCTGAACTTTATATGTAACTTGACTAGAATTTCGTGTAGATCATCTTGGTGCATCTTAAACTTGCTGTTTAACAACTTGAACATAAGGTTTATTCAGTTCTGGACCAATTTCGAAATTTGCATATGAGGACTTACCGGAATTGTTATATGTTGTTCCCGGCCTCATTTAAACTTGCCTTGATGTATTGTTTTTGTTTGCATCATCTTTTGCCATGAGTAGCTTCATGTAGCTTGGTCATGCATCATGCTTGTTGTGCATCATGTCTTGTCCATGTGTGGTGTGTTTACCTATGTTGTGTGCTTCTTCTCGATAGTTCCCGTTTCGTTGCGATCGTGAGGATTTGTTCGTCTACGTTTGGTTCGGCTTCATCCGTTCGTCTTCTTCATGGACTCGTTCTTCTTCCTTGCGGGATTTCAGGCAAGATGACCGCTACCCTGGATCTCATTACTATCATTGCTATGCTAGTTGCCTCGTTCTTTCGCTATGCTGCGCTTCCTATTACCTGTTTGTCCAACCATCCCATATTGCCATGAACCCCTAACCTTTGACACCTTTCCTATGCAAACCGTTGTTTGGCTATGTTACCGCTTTTGCTCAGCCCTCTTATAGCGTTGCTAGTTGCAGGTGAAGTTGAAGATTTCTCCACGGTGGACAGGATTTTGGTTGGGATATCACAATATCTCTTATATTATTAATGCATCTATATACTTGGTAAAGGGTGGAAGGCTCGGCCTTATGCCTGGTGTTTTGTTCCACTCTTGCCGCCCTAGTTTCCGTCATACCGGTGTTATGTTCCCGGATTTTGCGTTCCTAACGTGGTCGGGTGATTTATGGGACCCCCCTGACAGTTCGCTTTGAATAAAACTTGTCCAGCAAGGCCCAACCTTGGTTTTACCATTTGCCTCACCACCACCTACTTTTTCCCTTGGGAGTCGCTCTCTTGAGGGTCTCTTTATTTTAGCCCCCCGGGCCAGTGCTTGTCTAAGTGCTGGTTCGAACCGAGTAGACTGCGGGGCCCCCTCGGGGCAACTCGAGGTCTGGTTTTACTCGTAGGATGTCTCATCCGGTGTTGCCCTGAGAACGAGATATGTGCAGCTCCTATCGGGATTGTCGGCGCATCGGGCGGCTTTGCTGGTCTTGTTTTACCATTGTCGAAATGTCTTGATGTACCGAGATACCGAGCCTGATCGGAGTGTCTTGGGAGAAGGTTTATTCCTTCGTTGATCGCGAGAGCTTGTCATGGGCTAAGTTGGGACACCCCTGCAGGGTATAAACTTTCGAGAGCCGTGCCCGCGGTTATGTGGCAGATGGGAATTTGTTAATGTCCGGTTGTAGATAACTTGACACTTGATCCGAATTAAAACGCATCAACCGAGTGTGTAGCCGTGATGGTCTCTTCTCGGCGGAGTCCGGGAAGTGAACACGGTTTCTGTGTTATGTTTGACGTAAGTAGGTGTTCAGGATCACCTCTTGATCATTGCTAGCTTCACGACCGTTCTGCTTGTTCTCTTCTCGCTCTTCTTTGCGTATGTTAGCCACCATACTTGCTTAGTCGCTGCTGCAACCTCACCACTTTTCCCCTTCCTTTCCCATTAAGCTTTGCTAGTCTTGATACCCATGGTAATGGGATTCTTTGAGTCCTCGTGGCTCACGGATACTTCAAAACCAGTTTGCGGTGCCTATGTTACCGAAAGGTGGCGCAACCAAGCTCAAGGAGGAGCTCGTGAAGATCTTGCCCTTTGTGTTGTTTCGTTCTAGTTGATCATGAGTGGAGCCCGGTTGGGGTCGATCGGGGACCTTTTGCATTTGGGGTTCTTCTTTTGTTTTGGTTCCGTAGTCGGGCCTTGATTGTATCTGGATGATGTAATGCTTTATTCTTGTAATTGTGTGAAGTGGCGATTGTAAGCCAACTATGTATCTCTTTCCCTTATGTATTACTTGGGTTGTGTGAAGATTACCTCACTTGCGACATTGCTTTCAATGCGGTTATGCCTCTAAGTCGTGCTTCGACACGTGGGAGATATAGCCGCATCGAGGGCGTTACAAAGACCTTCCTTTTGACAACATCATTGGGAATACCTGCAAGCTTAAATAATCCACAAACTTCATCCACAAAGATAAGGTGTAAATCGGGATGCAATGTTCCATCTCCTGCAAATGGATTAGCTAGTAGTTTTTCTATCATACCCGAAGGAATCTCAAAGTAAATATTTTCATAAAGTTCAGTAGGTTGAGGAGCAACTCTTTGCTCTTCTGGTTGGGGTGAAGATACCCCAAACAAGCCCCTCAAAGGATTAGTTTCCATAGAGACAAGTAACAGAAAATTTCAGCACACTTTATAAATGTTTCCTTACCAAGTTCCACTCACCAAAAGCGCTACACTCCCGGCAACGGCGCCAAGAAGAGTCTTGATGACCCACAAGTGTAGGGGATCAATCGTAGTCCTTCGATAAGTAAGAGTGTCGAACCCAACGAGGAGCGAAGGAAATGATAAGCGGTTTTCGATGAAGGTTTTCTCTGCAAGCACTGAAATTGTAGGTGATAGATAGTTTTGTGATAAGATAAATAGTAACGAGTAACAAGTAAATAAAGTAAATAAAGTGCAGCAAGGTGGCCCAATCCTTTATGTAGCAAAGGATAAGCCTGGACAATTTCTAATAATGAGAAAGGAGCTCCCGAGGACACATTGGGAATTATCGTCAAGCTAGTTTTCATCACGTTCATATGATTCACGTTCGGTACTTTGATAATTTGATATGTGGGTGGACCGGTACTTGGGTACTGCCCTAACTTGGACAAGCATCCCACTTATGATTAACCCCTATTGCAAGCGCCCGCAACTACAAAAGAAGTATTAAGGTAAACCTAACCACAACATTAAACATATGGATCCATATCAGCCCCTAACGAAGCAACCCATAAACTAGGGTTTAAGCTTCTGTCACTCTAGCAACCCATCATCTACTTATTACTTCCCCATGCCTTCTTCTAGGCCCAAATAATGGTGAAGTGTCATGTAGTCGATGTTCACATAACACCACTAGAGGAAAAGACAACATACATCTCATCAAAATATCGAATGAATACCAAATTCACATGACTACTAATAGCAAGACTTCACCCATGTCCTCAGGAACAAACGTAACTACTCACAAAGCATATTCACATTCATAATCAGAGGAGTAATAATATGCATAAAGGATCTGAACATATGATCTTCCATCAAGTAAACCAACTAGCATCAACTACAAGGAGTAATCAACACTACTAGCAACCCACAGGTACCAATTTGTGGTTTTGATACAAGATTGGATACAAGAGATGAACTAGGGTTTTGAGAGGAGATGGTGCTGGTGAAGATGTTGATGGAGATTGACCCCCTCCCGATGAGAGGATCGTTGGTGATGACGTTGGTGATGATTTCCCCCTCCCGGAGGGAAGTGTCCCCGGCAGAACAGCTCTGCCGGAGCCCTAGATTGATTCCACCAAGGTTCCGCCTCGGGGCGGCGGAGTTTCGTCCCGTAAGCTTGCCCACGATTTTTTCCAGGGTAAAAGCGATGATATAGCAGAAGATGGACACCAGAGGCCCACCAGGGGGCCCAGGAGATAGGGGGCGCCCTCCTGTCTCCTGGATAGGGTGTGGGACCCCTGGTGTATTTCTTTCGCTCAAAAATTCTTATTAAATCCAAAAAGATGTTTCGTGGAGTTTCAGGACTTTTGGACTTGTGCAGAATAGGTTTCCAACGTTTGCTCCTTTTCGGCCCGAATTCCATTGCCGGCATTCCCCTCTTCATGGTAAACCTTGTAAAATAAGAGAGAATAGCCATAAGTATTGAGATATAATATGTAATAACAGCCCATAATGCAATAAATATTGATATAAAAGCATGATGCAAAATGGACGTATCACTACCACGGGAGATGGGTTGCCCTGTGCGTGCACAGCTGCATCCCAGGCATGGTACTACCGCTTCCATCGCGGCAGTAATTATTTTACTGCCGCTAGAAGAGCGGTACTACCGCCCTGTGTGCGGTACTTACGCTCGGGCGATACTACCGCGATGACCCGCGCTACTACCGCGCCGCCGCGAGCGAGTGGGGGTTAAGAGCAGGCAGGGGGTCCAACTCCCCCATACCCATTCATCTCTTTTTTTCCACTCCATCTCTCTCTCTCTCCTGCCCAAGAACGGCCGAAGGACCTCGCAAGATCTCTGTCTCCGGCCGCTCTCCTCGCATTCCGAGCGGTGGGATCGATCCCCACCTCTCCCACTTGCCATGGAATCCGGTATCTCCCTTAGTCCTTCTCTATTTGCCTCATAATTTTGCTTCTAGGTTTTGGGAGATGCATGTGTAGTTCTTGAGATTTTTGGCTAAAACGTTGCAAGAGGAGGGTGTAGGAGAGTGCTAGTGCTGTAGAGATGCTATTTGGTATGTCGCAACACTGCAATTTTGATCAATGGTAGTACCGATCTAAATTTCCAGATGTGCCTAGAACCGCTCTTGCCAGATTCAAATCCGTGCAGTACTACCGCTCCTCTCGTGCGGTACTACCACTCTAGCGCGATCCGCCCTGTACGGAACTACCGCTCCGTTGGAGCGGTACTACCGCCCGGCGCGCGGAAGTAAAAAAATTACTTCCGCTCTAGGCGCGGTACTACCATGCCATCCTGGTGCAATACTACCGCGGCTAGAGCAGCTGTAAATTTTTACGTCCGCCTCATGGTGCGGTACTACCGTTGACATATGAACTACCTTGTTGTGACTACCCAATCTCATTTCTACATGTTTCATTTGGTTTAGCCTTGGTCTTTGCAATGACCCTTCTTGTTCTTCTCGTGTGTTTTGTGTCGTGTGTCATAGGTGGTGGCTCCAATGTCCATCGCTTGAATCCCAGCCGCGACACAGCTCCAAGCGGCTTCGTAATCAAGAATCACTTGAGGGCTCCAATGCCCCACAGCGCAACGTCAAGAAGACCGCTAACAACTTCAAGGAGCCAACTGTTGGCATGGACGAGATGCCTCAAGCCGAGTTCATCACTCGAAGGAGGATCAACCCCTATGTGAACCCTCGTGAGAATGTCAGAGGGAATGAGTTGTTCTGGACCAAGCAGCAAAATCTCATCTACACTGATGTGATCTGTTGGAGAATGCGGTAATTTCAAAAAAAATCCTATTATCACACAAGATCTATCTAGGATATGCATAGCAACGAGAGGGGAGAGTGTGTCCACGTACCCTCATAGACCGAAAGCGGAAGCATTATGACAACGCGGTTGATGTAGTCGTACGTCTTCATGATCCGACCGATGTTAGCACCGAACGTACGGCACCTTCACGATCAGCACACGTTCATCTCGGGGATGTACCTCGTACTCTTGATCCAGTTGAGGCCGAGGGAAAGTTTCGTTAGCACGACGGCGTGGTGACGGTGATGATGAAGTTACCAGCGTAGGGCTTCACCTAAGCACTATGACGATATGACTGAGGTGTGTAGATGTGGAGGGGGCACCGCACATGGCTAAACAATGTCAACTTGTGTGTCTATGGGATGCCCTCTAGCCACGTATATAAAGGATGGAGGAAGGAGGAGGCCGGCCCTCATAGGGCGCGCCCAAAGTGTGGAGTCCTACTAGGACTCCCTAGTCCTACTAGGATTCCACCTCCCACATGGAACAGGAAAATGGGAAGGGAGAAGGAGAAGGTAGGAAGGGGCCGGCCCCCTCCCCTAGTCCAATTCGGACCAGTCCATGGGGAAGGGGCACGGCCACCCTTGAGGCCTTTCTCTCCTTTCCCGCATGGCCCATTAAGGCCCAATACGAATTCCCGTAACTCTCCGATACTCCCAAAAATACCCGAATCACTCGGAACCTTTCCGATGTCCGAATATAGCCTTCCAATATATCGATCTTTACATCTCGACCATTTCGAGACTCCTCATCATGTCCATGATCTCATCCGGGACTCCTAACTACCTTGGGTACATCAAATCACATAACTCATAATACAAATCGTCATCGATCGTTAAGCGTGCGGACCCTACGGGTTCGAGAACTATGTAGACATGACCGAGACTCATCTTCGGTCAATAACCAATAGCGGAACCTGGATGCTCATATTGGCTCCTATATATTCTATGAAGATCTTTATCGCTCAAACCGCATAACAACATACGTTGTTCCCTTTGTCATCGGTATGTTACTTGCCCGAGATTCGATCGTCGGTATCTCAATACCTAGTTCAATCTCGTTACCGGCAAGTCTCTTTACTCGTTCCGTAATACTTCATCCCGCAACTAACTCTTTAGTCATGATGTTTGCAAGGCTTATAGTGATGAGTATTACCGAGAAAGCCCAGAGATACCTCTCCGAAACTCAGAGTGACAAATCATAATCTCGATCTATGCCAACCCAACAAACACCTTCGGAGACACCTGTAGAGCACCTTTATAATCACCTTTTTACATTGTGACATTTGGTAGCACACAAAGTGTTCCTCCGATATTCGGGAGCTGCATAATCTCATAGTCTGAGGAACTTGTATAAGTCATGAAGAAAGCAGTAGCAATGAAACTAACACGGTCATAATGCTAAGCTAACGGATGGGTCATGTTTATCACAGGATTCTCCTAATGATGTGATCCCGTTCATCAAATGACAACACATGTCTATGGTTAGGAAACATAACCATCTTTGATTAACGAGCTAGTCAAGTAGAGGCATACTAGGGACTATATGTTTTGTCTATGTATTCACACATGTACTAAGTTTCCGGTTAATACAATTCTAGCATGAATAATAAACATTTATCATGATTTAAGGAAATAAATAATAACTTTATTATTGCCTCTAGGGCATATTTCCTTCAGTCTCCCACTTGCACTAGAGTCAATAATCTAGTTCACATCACCATGTGATTTAACACCAATATTCACATCTATATGTGATTAACACCCATAGTTCACATCGTCATGTGACCAACACCCAAAGGTTTACTAGAGTCAATAATCTAGTTCACATCGCTATGTTATTAACACCCAAAGAGTACTAAGGTGTGTGATCATGTTTTGCTTGTGAGAGAAGTTTAGTCAATGGGTCTGTCACATTCAGAGCCATATGTATTTTGCAAATATTCTATGTCTACAATGCTCTACATGGAGCTACTCTAGCTAATTGCTCCCACTTTCAATATGTATCCAGATTGAGACTTAGAGTCATCTAGATCGGTGTAAAAGGTTGCATCGACGTAACTCTTTACTATGAAATCTTTATCACCCCCATCACCAAGAAACATTTTCTTAGTCCTCACTAAGGATAATTTTGACTGTTGTCCGGTGATCTGCTCTTAGATCACTATTGTATCCCCTTACCAAACTCATGGCAAGGTACACAATAGGACTGGTACATAGCACAACATACTTTATAGATCCTATGATTGTGGCATAGGGAATGACTTTCATTCTCTTTCTATGTTTTGCCATGGTCGGGCTTTGAGTCTTACTCAACTTTACACCTTGTAATGCAGACAAGAATTCCTTCTTTGACTGATCCATTTTGAACTCTTTCAAAAACTTGTCAAGGTATTTACTCATTTGAAAAATCTTATCAAGCGTCTTGATCTATCTCTTAAGATCTTGATGCCTAATATGTAAGCAGCTTCACCGAGGTCTTTCATTGAAAAACTCTTATTCAAGTATCCCTTTATGTATCCAGAAATTCTATATCATTTATAATCAACAATATGTCATCCACATATAATACTAGAAATGTTACACGCTCCCACTCACTTTCTTGTAAATACAGGCTTCACCGCAAGTCTGCATAAAACTATATGCTTTGATCAACTCATCAAAGCGTATATTCCAACTCCGAAATGCTTGCACCAGTCCATAGATGGATCGCTGGAGCTTGCACACCTTGTTAGTACTAGGATTGACAAAACCTTCTGGTTGCATCATATACAATTCTTCTTCAAAAAATATCCATTTAACGATACCCATATCTGCTTAAATTGTTGGGGAACGTTGCAGAAAATTAAAAAAATTCTACGGTTTCACAAAGATCCATCTATGAGTTCATCTAAGCAACGAGTCATGGGAGAGAGATTGCATCTACATACCACTTGTAGATCGCGTGCGGAAGCGTTCAAGGGAAGGGTGATGATGGAGTCGTACTCGCCGTGATTCAGATCACTGATGACCAAGTGCCGAACGGACAGCACCTCCGCGTTCAACACACGTACGGAACGGATGACATCTCCTCCTTCTTGATCCAGCAAGGGGGAAGGAGAGGTTGAGGAAGATGGCTCCAGCAGCAGCACGACGGCGTGGTGGTGGTGGAGCAGCAATACTCCGACAGGGCTTCACCAAGCATGTGACGGAGGAGGAGAGGTGTTGGGGAGGGGAGGGGCTGCGCCTTGGGGTGTGTCCAGTAGCCCTCCCCTCACCCCTCTATTTATAGGGGAAGGCGCAAGGGGGCCGGCCCCTCTAGATGAGATTTAGAGGCGGCGGCCGAGGAGGGCTTGCCCCCAAGCAAGGCGCGCCCCACTAGGGTTTCCCCCAACCCTAGGCGCTGGGCCCAGGCGCCCAGCCCTCCGGGGCTGGTTACTGCCCCTGCGGCCCATGAGGCCCTCAGAGAGGGTGGCCCCTCCCGGTGGACCCCCGGAACCTCTCCGGTGGCCCCGGTACAATACCGATATGCCCCCGAAACTTTCCGATGTCCGCATGACAACTCCCCATATATATGAATCTTCACCTCCGGATCATTCTGGAACTCCTCGTGACGTCCGGGATCTCATCCGGGACTCCGAACAACATTCGGTAATCACATACAAGTCTTCCTAATAACCCTAGCATCACCGAACCTTAAGTGTGTAGACCCTACGGGTTCGGAGACATCTGAACATGACCGAAAGCGACTCTCCGGTCAATAACCAACAGCGGGATCTGGATACCCATGTTGGCTCCACATGCTCCTCGATGATTTCATCGGATGAACCACGATGTCGAGGATTCAAACAACCCCGTATTCAATTCCTTTGTCAATCGATGCGTTACTTGCCCGAGACTCGATCGTCGGTATCCCAATACCTCGTTCGGTCTCGTTATCGGCAAGTCACTTTACTCGCATCCGTAATGCATGATCCGTGACCAAACACTTGGTCACTTTGAGCTCATTATGATGATGCATTACCGAGTGGGCCCAGAGATACCTCTCCGTCATACGGAGTGACAAATCCCAGTCTCGATCCGTGTCAACCCAATAGACACTTTCGGAGATACCTGTAGTGCACCTTTATAGTCACCCAGTTCCGTTGTGACGTTTGGTACACCCAAAGTACTCCTACGGTATCCGGGAGTTACACGATCTCATGGTCTAAGGAAAAGATACTTGACATTGGAAAAGCTCTAGCAAACGAACTACATGATCTTGGGCTATGCTTAGGATTGGGTCTTGTCCATCACATCATTCTCCTAATGATGTGATCCCGTTATCAATGACATCCAATGTCCATAGCCAAGAAACCATGACTATCTGTTGATCAACGAGCTAGTCAACTAGAGGCTTACTAGGGACATATTATGGTCTATGTATTCACACGTGTATTACGATTTCCGGATAATACAGTTATAGCATGAATAAAGACAATTATCATGAACAAGGAAATATAATAATAATCCTTTTTATTATTGCCTCTAGGGCATATTTCCAACAGTCTCCCACTTGCACTAGAGTCAATAATCTAGTTACATTGTGATGAATCTCACACCCATAGAGTTCTGGTGTTGATCATGTTTTGCTCGCGAGAGAGGTTTAGTCAACGGATCTGCGACATTCAGATCCGTATGTACTTTACAAATATCTATGTCTCCATCTTGAACATTTTCACGGATGGAGTTGAAGCGACGCTTGATGTGCTGGTCTTCTTGTGAAACCTGGGCTCCTTGGCAAGGGCAATAGCTCGGTGTTGTCAAAGAAGAGTTTGATCGCCCCGACGCATTGGGTATGACTCCTAGGTCGGTGATGAACTCCTTCACCCAAATTGCTTCATCGCTGCCTCCGAGGCTGCCATGTACTCCGCTTCACATGTAGATCCCGCCACGACGCTCGCTTGCAGCTGCACCACTCACTTTGCTCCACCATTCAACATATACGTATCCGGTTTGTGACTTAGAGTCATCGGATCTGTGTCGAAGCTAAGCGTCGGCGTAACCCTTCTGACGAGCTCTTCGTCACCTCCATAAATGAGAAACATGTCCTTTGTCCTTTTCGGTACTTCAGGATATTCTTGACCGCTGTCCGGTGTTCCTTGCGGGATTACTTTGGTACCTTCCTACCAAACTTACGGCAAGGTTTACATCGGTGCAGTACACAGCATGGCATACATAATAAATCCTATGGCTGAAGCATAGGGGATGACACTCATCTCTTCTTTATCTTTTGCCGTGGTCGGGCATTGAGCCGAGCTCAATCTCACACCTTGCAATATAGGCAAGAACCCCTTCTTGGACTGATCCATTTTGAACTTCTTCAAAATCTTATCAAGGTATGTGCTTTGTGAAAGACCTATGAGGCGTCTCGATCTATCTCTATAGATCTTGATGCCTAATATATAAGCAGCTTCTCCAAGGTCCTTCATTGAAAAACACTTATTCAAGTAGGCCTTAATGCTGTCCAAAAGTTCTATATCATTTCCCATCAAGAGTATGTCATCTACATATAATATGAGAAATGCTACAGAGCTCCCACTCACTTTCTTGTAAACGAGGCTTCTCCATAAGTCGCATAAACTAAACGCTTTGATCATCTCATCAAAGTGAATGTTCCAACTCCGAGATGCTTGCACCAGCCCATAAATGGATCGTTGGAGCTTGCATACTTTGTTAGCATTCTTAGGGTCGACAAAACCTTCCGGCTGGATCATATACAGCTCTTCCTTAAGATGTCCGTTAAGGAATGCTGTTGTGATGTCCATCTGCCATATCTCATAATCATAGTATGCGGCAATTGCTAACATGATTCGGACGGACTTCAGCTTCGCTACGGGAGAGAAAGTCTCATCGTAGTCAATCCCTTGAACTTGTCGATAACCCTTAGCGACAAGTCGATCTTTATAGATGGTAACATTACCATCCGCGTCCGTCTTCTTCTTAAAGATCCATTTGTTTTCTATCGCTCGCCGATCATCGGGCAAGTCTGTCAAAGTCCATACTTTGTTTTCATACATGGATTCTATCTCGGATTTCATGGCTTCAAGCCATTTGTTGGAATCTGGGCCCGCCATCGCTTCTTCATAGTTTGAAGGTTCACCGTTGTCTAACAACATGATTTCCAGGACAGGGTTCCCGTACCACTCTGGTGCAGAACGTGTCCTTGTGGACCTATGAAGTTCAGTAGCAACTTGATCCGAAGTACCTTGATCATCATCATTATTTTCCTCTTGGTTGGTGTAGGCATCACGGAACATTTTCTGAGCTGCACTACTTTCTGTTCAAGAGGTAGTACTTCATCGAGTTCTACTTTCCTCCCACTTACTTCTTTCGAGAGAAACTCTTTTTCCAGAAAGGATCCGTTCTTGGCAACAAAGATCCTGCCCTCAGATCTTAAGTAGAAGGTATACCCAATGGTTTCCTTAGGGTATCCTATGAAGACGCATTTTTCCGACTTGGGTTCGAGCTTTTCGGGTTGAAGTTTCTTGACATAAGCATTGCATCCCCAAACTTTTAGAAGCGACGACTTAGGTTTCTTCCCAAACCATAATTCATACGGTGTCGTCTCAGCGGATTTAGACGGTGCCCTATTTAAAGTGAATGTAGCTGTCTCTAGAGCGTATCCCCAAAATGATAGCGGTAAATCGGTAAGAGACATCATAGACCGCACCATATCCAATAGAGTGCGATTACGACGTTCGAACACACCGTTATGCTGAGGTGTTCCAGGCGGCGTGAGTTGTGAAACGATTCCACATTTCCTTAAGTGTGTACCAAATTCGTGACTTAAATATTCTCCTCCACGATCTGATCATAGAAACTTTATCTTTCGGTCACGCTGATTCTCTACCTCATTCTGAAATTCCTTGAACTTTTCAAAGGTCTCAGACTTGTGTTTCATTAAGTAGACATACCCATATCTACTCAAGTCATCAGTGAGAGTGAGAACATAACGATATCCTCTGCGAGCCTCAACACTCATTAGACCGCACACATCGGTATGTATGATTTCCAATAAGTTGGTTGCTCGCTCCATTGTTCTAGAGAACGGAGTCTTGGTCATTTTGCCCATGAGGCATGGTTCGCATGTGTCAAATGATTCATAATCGAGAGACTCTAAAAGTCCATCAGCATGGAGCTTCTTCATGCGCTTGACACCAATGTGACCAAGGCAGCAGTGCCACAAGTATGTGGGACTATCGTTATCAACTTTACATCTTTTGGTATTCACAGTATGAATATGTGTAACATTACGCTCGAGATTCCTTAAGAATAAACCATTGACCCTCGGGGCATGACCATAAAACATATCTCTCATATAAATAGAACAACCATTATTCTCGGATTTAAATGAGTAGCCATCTCGTATCAGACGAGATCCAGATACAATGTTCATGCTCAAACTTGGCACCATATAACAATTATTAAGGTTTAAAACTAATCCCGTAGGTAAATGTAGAGGTAGCGTGCCGATGGCGATCACATCGACCTTGGAACCATTCCCGACGCGCATCGTCACCTCATCCTTCGCCAGTCTCCGCTTATTCCGCAGCTCCTGCTGTGAGTTACAAATATGAGCAACGACACGGTATCAAATACCGGGAGTTACTACGAGTCTTGGTAAGGTACACATCAATTACATGTATATCAAATATACCTTTGGTGTTGCCGGCCTTCTTGTCCGCTAAGTATTTGGGGCAGTTCCGCTTCGATGACCCTTCCTTTGCAATAAAAGCACTCGGTCTCGGGCTTGGGTCCATTCTTTGACTTCTTCCGGCAAGCGGCTTACGGGCGGCAACATCCTTGCCGTCTTTCTTGAAGTTCTTCTTGCCCTTGCCCTTCTTGAACTTAGTGGTTTTATTGACCATCAACACTTGATGTTCCTTCTTGATTTCTACCTCTGCTGACTTTAGCATTGAAAATACTTCAGGAATGGTCTTTACCATCCCCTGCATATTGTAGTTCATCACAAAGCTCTTGTAGCTTGGTGGGAGCGACTGAAGGATTCTGTCAATGACCGCCTCGTCCGGAGGTTAATGTCCAGTGGGACGGCGGTTGTGCAACCTGGACATTTTGAGTATGTGCTCCTTGTGAATTATTTTCCTCCATCTTACAACTATAGAACTTGTCGGAGACTTCATATCTCTCGACACAGGCATGAGCTTGGAAAACTAGTTTCAGCTCCTCGAACATCTCATATGCTCTGTGTTGCTCAAAACGCTTTTGGAGTCCGGTTCTAAGTCGTAAAGCATGCCGACCGAGCGAGGGAGTAATCATCGAGCACGAGGCGCCAAGCATTCATAACGTCTTGGTTCTCTGAAGCAGGTGCAACACCTAGCGGTCCTTTTAGGACATATTGTTTCTGGCAGCTATGAGGATGATCCTCGGGTTAGGACCCGATCCGTATAGTTGCTGCCATCATCTTTCAGCTTGGTTTTCTCTAGGAATGCATTGAAGTTCATGTTGACATGAGCGTTGGCCATTTGATCTACAAGACATATTTGCAAAGGTTTTAGACTAAGTTCATGATAATTAAGTTCATCTAATCAAATTATTACAATGAACTCCCACTCAGATTAGACATCCCTCTAGTCATCTAAGTGTTACATGATCCGAGTCGACTAGGCCGTGTCCAATCATCACGTGAGACGGATTAGTCATCGTCGGTGAACATCTTCATGTTGATCGTATCTTCCATACGACTCGTGTTCGACCTTTCGGTCTCTGTGTTCCGAGGCCATGTCTGTACATGCTAGGCTCATCAAGTTAACCCTAAGTGTTTTGCATGTGTAAAACTGTCTTACACCCATTGTATGTGAATGTAAGAATCTATCACACCCGATCATCACGTGGTGCTTCGAAACGACGAACTTTAGCAACGGTGCACAGTTAGGGGAGAACACTTCTTGAAATTGTTGTAAGGGATCATCTTATTTACTACCGTCGTTCTAAGTAAACAAGATGCATAAACATAATAAACATCACATGCAATTATATAGTAGTGACATGATATGGCCAATATCATATAGCTCCTTTGATCTCCATCTTTGGGGCTCCATGATCATCTTTGTCACCGACATGACAGCATGATCTACATCATCATGATCTCCATCATCGTGTCTTCATGAAGTTGTCACGCCAACGACTACTTCTACTTCTATGGCTAACGCGTTTAGCAATAAAGTAAAGTAATTTACATGGCGTTCTTCAATGACACGCAGGTCATACAAAAATAAAGACAACTCATATGGCTCCTGCCGGTTGTCATACTCATCGACATGCAAGTCGTGATTCCTATTACAAGAACATGATTTCATACATCACAATATATCATTCATCATTCATCACAACTTTTGGCCATATCACATCACAAGACACTTGCTGCAAAAACAAGTTAGACTTCCTCTAATTGTTGTTGCAAGTTTTTACGTGGCTTCTATAGATGATCTAGCAAGAACGTTTTCTTACCTACGTTAAAGCCACAACGTGATTTGTCAACTTCTATTTACCCTTCATAAGGACCCTTTTCGTCGAATCCGCTCCAACTAAAGTGGGAGAGACAGACACCCGCCAGCCACCTTATGCAACTAGTGCATGTCAGTCGGTGGAACCGGTCTCACGTAAGCGTACGTGTAAGGTTGGTCCGGTCCGCTTCATCCCACAATACCGCTGGAGCAAAATAAGACTAGTAGCGGCAAGAAAGTTGACAACATCTACACCCACAACAAATTGTGTTATACTCATGCAATAGAGAACTACACATAGACCTAGCTCATGATGCCACTGTTGGGGAACGTTGCATAAAATTAAAAAAAATTCTACGGTTTCACCAAGATCCATCTATGAGTTCATCTAAGCAACGAGTCATGGGAGAGAGATTGCATCTACATACCACTTGTAGATCGCGTGCGGAAGCGTTCAAGGGAAGGGTGATGATGGAGTCGTACTCGCCGTGATTCAGATCACCGATGACCAAGTGCCGAACGGACAGCACCTCCGCGTTCAACACACGTACGGAACGGACGACGTCTCCTCCTTCTTGATCCAGCAAGGGGGAAGGAGAGGTTGAGGAAGATGGCTCCAGCAGCAGCACGATGGCGTGGTGGTGGTGGAGCAGCAGTACTCCGATAGGGCTTCGCCAAGCACGTGACAGAGGAGGAGAGGTGATGGGGAGGGGAGGGGCTGCGCCTTGGGGTGTGTCCAGCAGCCCTCCCCTCACCCCTCTATTTATAGGGGAAGGGGCAAGGGGGGTCGGCCCCTCTAGATGAGATCTAGAGGGGGGCGGCGGCCAGGGAGGTTGGCGCCCCCACTAGGGTTCCCCCCCCCCCCCAACCCTAGGCACATGGGCCCAAGGGGGGACGCCCAGCCCTCCAGAGGCTGGTTCCCTGCCCCTTGCGGCCCATGAGGCCCTCTGAGAGGGGTGGCCCCTCTCGGTGGACCCCCGGAACCTCTCCGATGGCCCCGGTACAATACCGATATGCCCCCGAAACTTTCCGGTGTCCGCATGACAACTTCCCATATATAAATCTTCACCTCCGGACCATTCCAGAACTCCTCGTGACGTCCGGGATCTCATCCGGGACTCCGAACAACATTCGGTAATCACATACAAGTCTTCCTAATAACCCTAGCGTCACCGAACCTTAAGTGTGTAGACCCTACGGTTTGGAGACATGAGACATGACCGAGACGACTCTCCGGTCAATAACCAACAGCGGGATCTGGATACCCATGTTGTCTCCCACATGCTCCTCGATGATTTCATCGGATGAACCACGATGTCGAGGATTCAAACAACCCCGTATTCAATTCCCTTTGTCAATCGGTATGTTACTTGCCCGAGACTCGATCGTCGGTATCCCAATACCTCGTTCAGTCTCGTTACCGGCAAGTCACTTTACTTGTACCGTAATGCATGATCCCGTGACCAAACACTTAGTCACTTTGAGCTCATTATGATGATGCATTACCGAGTGGGCCCAGAGATACCTCTCCGTCATACGGAGTGACAAATCCCAGTCTCGATCCGTGTCAACCCAACAGACACTTTCGGAGATACCTGTAGTGCACCTTTATGGTCACCCAGTTACATTGTGACGTTTGGTACACCCAAAGTACTCCTACGGTATCCGGGAGTTACACGATCTCATGGTCTAAGGAAAAGATACTTGACATTGGAAAAGCTCTAGCAAACGAACTACACGATCTTGTGCTATGCTTAGGATTGGGTCTTGTCCATCACATCATTCTCCTAATGATGTGATCCCGTTATCAACGACATCCAATGTCCATAGCCAGGAAACCATGACTATCTGTTGATCAACGAGCTAGTCAACTAGAGGCTTACTAGGGACATATTATGGTCTATGTATTCACACATGTATTATGATTTCCGGATAATACAGTTATAGCATGAATAAAGACAATTATCATGAACAAGGAAATATAATAATAATCCTTTTTATTATTGCCTCTAGGGCATATTTCCAACATAAATCATCTGTGAAGGTCAGAAAATAACGATACCCACCATGAGCATCAACACTTATTGGACCGCATACATCGGTATCTATTATTTCCAGTGAGTCACTAGCTCGTTCCATTGTTCCGGAGAGCGGAGTTTTAGTCATCTTGCCCATAAGGCATGATTCGCAAGCATCAAATGATTCATAATCAAGTGATTCCTAAAGTCCATCTTTATGGAGTTTCTTCATGCGCTTTACACCGATATGACCCAAACGGCAGTGCCACAAATATGTTGCAGTATCATTATCAACTTTGCATCTTTTGGCATCAATATTATGAATATGTGTATTACTGCGATCAAAATTCAATAAACCATCAACATTGGGTGTATGACCATTGAAGGTTTTATTCATGTAAACAGAATAACAATTTATTCTCCATTTTAGATGAATAATCGTATCACAATAAAGATGATCTAATCATATTTATGCTCAACGCAAACACCAAATAACATTTATTTAGGTTCTACACTAATCTCGAAAGTATAGGGAGTGTGCGATGATGGTCATATCAATCTTGGAACCACTTCCAACACACATCGTCACTTTACCCACAACTAGTCTTTATTTATTCTGTAACTCTTGTTTTAAGTTACTAATCTTAGCAACCGAATAAGTATCAAATACCCAGGGGCTACTATAAACACTAGTAAGGTACACATCAATAACCTGTATATCAAATATACCCTTGTTCACTTTGCCATCCTTCTTATCCACCAAATATTCAGGGCATTTCCGCTTCCAGTGACCATTTCCTTTTCAGTAGAAGCACTCAGTTTCAGGCCTTGGTCTAGCTTTGGGTTTTTTCACGGGAGTGTCAACTTGCTTGCCATTCTACTTGAAGTTCCCTTTCTTTCCCTTTGCCCTTTTCTTGAAACTAGTGGTCTTGTCAATCATCAACACTTTGATGCTCTTTCTTGATTTCTACCTTCATTGATTTCAGCATCACGAAGAGCTCGGTATTCATTTTCGTCATCCCTTGCATACTATAGTTCATCACGAAGTTCCAGTAACTTGGTGATGGTGACTAGAGAACTCTGTCAATCACTATCTTATCTGGAAGATTGATAACCCACAAGTATAGGGGATCAATTGTAGCCTCTTTCGATAAGAAAGAGTGTCGAACCCAACAGGGAGCTAAAGGTATAAAAAAATATTCCCTCAAGTTCTATCGACCATCGATACAACTCTACGCACGCTTAGCATTCGCTTTACCTAGAACAAGTATGAAACTAGAAGTACTTTGTAGGTGTTGTTGGATAGAATTGCAAGATAATAAAGAGCATGTAAATATAAACTAAGGGCTGTTTAGATAAAAAAAGCAATAAAGTAAATATAGCGAGTGTGGAAAAGTGGTGGTAGGAGTTATGAAGCTGTTCCTAAGCAATTGACTACTTTACTAGACCGATACCAAGTTTTATGTGGGAGAGGCATAAGCTAACATACTTTCTCTTCTTGGATCATATGCACTTATGATTGGAACTCTAGCAAGCATCCGCAACTACTAAAGATCATTAAGGTAAAACCCAAGCATAGCATTAAAGCATCAAGTCCCCTTTATCCCATACGCCACAACCCCCTTACACGGGTTTATGCTTCTGACACTCAAGCAACCCACTATAAGCGAATCATGAATGTATTGCAACACCCTACAGCGAGAATACCTCACGCTTGCGCGACATGGAGGGCACAATAGGACAACAACATAACCACAAGAAAATTAAACCAATCATAGCAATTCACTAATCACCGGTAGGACAACGAAAATCTACTCAGACATAATAGGATGGCAACACATCTTTGGATAATAATATGAAGCATAAAACACCATGTTCAAGTAGAGGGTACAGCGGGTTGCGGTAGATTGGACCGCTGAATATAGATGGGGGAAGGTGATGGAGATGTTGGTGAAGATGGTGGAGGTGTTGGTGTAGATCGCGGTGATGATGATGGCCCCCGGTGGCGTTCCGGCGCCACCGGAAGCAAGGGGGAGAGAGCCCCCCTTCTTCTTCTTCTTCCTTGACCTTCTCCCTAGATGGGAGAAGGGTTTCCCCTCTGTTCCATGGTCTCCATGGCGTGGGAGGGGCGAGAGCCCCTTCGAGATTGGATCTGTCTATTTGTGTCTCTCTGTTTCTCATATATCTGGAGATCCGTAACTCCGATTGGATTGAAAACTTTGCCAAGATTTTTTTCCTGAAAATTAGCTTTCTTGCGGCCAAAGAAGAGCAGCAACTGCCTTACGGGGTGCCCACGAGGGCCAGGAGCTCACCCACCCCCCTGGGGCGTGCCCCCTGCCTCGTGGCCCCCTCGGGCGCCGTCTCGCGTTGATTCTTCTTCCCAAATATCACAAATATTCCAAAAATATTCTCCGTCCATTTTTATCCCGTTTGGACTCCGTTTGATATGGGGTTTCTGCGAAACATAAAACATGCAACAAACAGGAACTAGCACTAGGCACTGGATCAATATGTTAGTCCTAAAAATAGTATAAAAAGTTGCCAAAAGTATATGAAAGTTAAAGAATATTGACATGGAACAATCAAAAATTATAGATACGACAGAGACGTATCAACATCCCCAAGCTTAATTCCTGCTCGTCCTTGAGTAGGTAAACGATAAAAAGATAATTTTTGATGTGGAATGCTACCTAGCATAATCTTGATCATGTAATCTAATCATGGCATGAATATTAAGACACGAGTGATTCAAGGCAATAGTCTATCATTTCACATAAAAACAATAATAGTCAGGCATCCCAACAAACAATCATGCCTTTCAAAATATCAATGCTTACAGAATGTTATCCCTATAAAATCATATAGTCTTGTATGCTCCTTTTTCTTAACACAAGGTACCCCTCATGCCTATCCCGGTGTCAGCCAAGCAATTGGTTCATATTTTTTTAACGCGCTTCAGCTCTTTTCAACCTTCGTGCAATACATGAGCGCAAGCCATGGATATAGCACTATAGGTGGAATAGAGTATGATGGTGGAGGTTGTATGGAGAAGACAAAAAGGGAGAAAGTCTCACATCGACGCGGCTAATCAACGGGCTATAGAGATGCCCATCAATTGATGTCAATGTGAGGAGTAGGGATTGCCATGCAACGGATGCACTAGAGCTATAAGTGTATGAAAGCTCAAACTGAAACTAAGTGGGTGTGCATCCAACTTGCTTGCTCATGAAGACCTCACGCATTTGAGGAAGCCCATCATCGGAATATACAAGCCAAGTTCTATAATGTCGCTGGAGATCATGTGTTTGGTACTACGCAAGCGCACGTGACACATAGGAGGGTGATTCCTATACGGCGCGTAGGTCGCCAGCTATCGACATAGCGTGCACCCCCCATCGAGCACTAGAATTCCTACGGGCCGGCCCATTAAATTCGGGATTCACCCCCGACCGGTTCTGGGAAGGTTCTAGGACCTTCCCTGAACCGGTTTTTTTTCTTCTGGTTTTCTTTTTCATCTTTTGGTTTTTCATTTTATTTCCTTTTTCTGTTTTCATTTCATTTTTTATTTTCTTTTTTTGTTTTCTTTCCATTTTTCTTTCCTGTTTTCCTTTTCTTCTTTACTTTTTCATCTTTTTTATGAATTTTCTTTTCAAATCCATGAACATTTTTTGTTCATCGAATTGAAAAAATGTTCATTGAATTTAAATTTTGTTCATCGAACTCAAAATAATATTCATCGATTTCCAGAAAACTTTATGGTATTCAAAATTTTTCATCGAATTCGAAATTTGTTCATCATTGAAAAAAATGTTCACCAAATTCGAAATTTCTTCACCGATTTCAAAAAATGTTAACCAAATTCAAAATTTGTTCATCGAATTAAAAATTTCTTCACCATGTTTTTTTCAAAAAAATCATCTAACTGAAAAAATGTTCATCATATTCAAAATTTGTTCACAATAATGTTTTGAAAAGTTCAAATGATGAGCAAATTCCGAGTATGATGAACAAATTTGAATACGATGAACAAATTTCGCAATACTATTTTTTCTTCTTTTTTTTTGTTTTATATTGTCTATTTTCTTTTTTCTTCTTTACTTTTTCACTCTTTTTTGTGAATTTTCTTTTTTAAATCTACAAACATTTTCTTTTCATCAAATTCAAAAAATGTTCACTGTATTCATCGAATTCAAAAAATGTTCATCAAAATCAAAATTTGTTCATCGTATTCAAATTTGTTCATCATTTAAAAAGTGTTCTTCAAATTCACAATTTGTTCACTGATTTCCAAAAATGTTCATCAAATTCAAAAAAATTCACCATGTTTTCAAAAAATCATCTAACTGAAAAAATGTTTGTCATATGCAAAAATTGTTCACAATAATGTTTCAAAATGTTCACCAGATAAAAAAAATGTTCATCAGTACCCAAATTCTGTAGCATTTCTTGAAATAAGGAAAACAAATTGAAATCATGAACATTTTTCAAATTTGTCAACATTATTCGGATCCGCTGACATTCTTTTGGCTCCGTGAACTGTTTTCAAATTCACATTTTTTGAATTTTGGATAGTTTCTTAAATTCGGAATTATTCACCTTTTTTTGAGTAACTCGGTATTATTTGCTAAAGAGAAAAAAAGATACAGGAAAAAAATTTGGCGCGCGGGGGCTTCCCGCTACCGCTCATGGCCCGGCCAAAATGGGCGCACAGGTACAGCGGGGGGGTGGGTGGGGGGGGGGGCGTCCGCACCCTGGCGCATGTTGTGCCGTATAGGCGCTCCCACATAGGAGGTCCCGGGAACACTCGCTGAAGGGACGACTAAGATGGGCCACCTCGGGAGCGCGGGAGGTCACAACCTTCTTTTAATGTTCTTTGGTTTCGTTTCTTGTTTTATCTTTACGTCTGTTTATACATTAAAATACTCTCTCTTTCTCTCTCTCTCTCTCTCTTTCTCTCTCTATATCTATCTGTCTATCTATCTATCTCTTAAATTAAAATATAATATAATACACACACTACAAAATTCACTCTATAAAATACATTTGAAGAATATTGACCAAGCATTTAGAAAAATGTTAAATGTATATAGAGAAAAGGATTCTCGCGTATACGAAAAATGTATACAAAATATGTGCAAATAATTGATCATTTATTAAAAAACTAATTAAGCATTTGAAATCTTTGTAAACAAGTATTTGAAAAATGTTGACAAAGCATTTCAGAAATGCTAAATGTGTATAGTGAAAATGTTGACCATGTATCAAAAAATAATGAAATTTCATAATCGTGTATAAAAAATGTTGATCAACTATTTGAAAAATGTTAAATGTGTATAAAAATGTTGACCACGTATAAAATGACGATTTTTTATCATGTAAATAAAAAATATGTTAATCAAGCACTTGAAAACATGAGTATTTGAAATTTTTTAATCAATCATTTGGAAAATGTTAAAATGTGTATAAAACAAATTTTGACCATGTGTTCAAAAATGTTAATATTGTATTTAGAAAAATGTTAATCTAACATTTGAAAAATCTTAAATGTGCATAGAAATAATGTTGATCATGTATTAGAAAATGTTAAGCTTGTATTTAAAAAATGTTAATCAAGCATTTAGAAAAGATTAAAGTGTGCATAGGGAAAAGCAACAATTTATTCAAGAAATGTTAATCAGGCATTTGAAAAATGTTTAAAAATTGTATATAAAATATGTTGAGCATATATTAAAAATGTTAAATGTTATTGAAAATATGTTATATATGTATTAGAAAAATGTAGAATGAAAATTAAAAGAAACAAATAAAAACTAAAAAGGAAACCCAAAAAGAATCCAAATAAATAATAAGATCAAAGAAAAAAATGCAAAAAGGAATGAAAACAAAACAACAAATCTGATAAGAGAAAAGAAAATAAACTTAAGAAAACGAAAAGGCATTGAAAATCAAGAAAGAAATAAAGAAACTAAAGAATAAAAGAAGAAAATGTGTAAGAAAAACAAATACCAATAAAAAAATAAAAGAAACAAAGAAAAACAAAAAAAGTGAAGAAATTAAAAACCAACAAAAAAAGGAAAAAGAAAGGGGGGAAGAAAAAAGCCAGAGAAAACCAAAAGAAAATGAAGAAAAAAAATAGTAAAAACAGGAGAAGAAGTGAACGTGTAAAAACCGGCCTTCTTTCCTTTTAAAATGTTGCGCCCTAGTTTTTATAGAGCAGTTCGATATTGGCGCAATGGCTAGCAGCATTGCCTCGCAACCTGAAGATTCTCGGATCGATGACTGGCGGAAAAATGCGCTAGTGGTCTAGCCTTTTAGTCTAGCTATCGAAGCGAGAGATCCACCGTCTCGCTTAATGAGATATAGCTCGCGCGACGCCTCCTATTTGGTGAAAAGATCCCCCGCAGGCGACCTGGCGCGTACTACCCTCACGTGCTGGGAGTTCAAAGGGACCGGCCCTTTTCCCTTTTTTCCTTTCGTTTATTTTCTTCTTTTGATCTTTTCTTTTCTATTCTGCTTTGTTTTTTATTTTATTTTTATTTTCCTTTTTCATTTATCACTTTGTCTTCTTTTTCTTTTTTGTCTTTTTTCTTTTTCAATTTGTAAGCATCTTTAAAATTGGTGAACTTCTTTTAAATCATGAATATTTTTGGAAATTATGAACAATTTTGGGAATTATGCATATTTTTAATTGTTTTTTCTACCAATTCATGTACATTGTCTTAAATAATTAACATGTTTTGTATTCGCAAACATTTTTTATGAAATCATTAGTTATTTTAATTAGGGAAGTTTTTATAATTCACAAACAATTTTTTTCGAAATCATGTACATTTTTATAATTCGTGAAATACATTGACAAATTCATAAATATTATCTTAAATCGTGAACAATTTTCGAATTCGTAAACATTTTTTAAATCATGAGCATTATTTTAAATTCTTGAACAAATTTGAAATTCGTTACTACTTTTGTAAAAATCATGAACATTTTTTAAATCGTGGAAAATTATCGAAATTGCCAATATTTTGGGAATTCATGAACATTTTTCCAAGATTCATCATTTTTTATATTTAGAACATTTTTATACCCCTAATTAGTGAAAAAAAGGGGGGCGTCCCAACCCGCACAAGGCCCGCCCCTGAAGGGCGCGAAATGGAGCATCGGGGGGTACCCCCCCTCTCTTCGGCGCCCTTCTGGGCAAATCCTACCTTATGTATGTCGGTTTGTCGAGGAAACGAACATAGCGAGCGACCAACTAATTTTGTCATTTACCCTTCCACACATAACGGTTTTGGGAACCTTTTTCTCACCTATTCATGCAATTTTCTTGCTTTTCTTTCTTCTGCTATTGCTTCTAGCGATTTTCTTTGATTTCATTTTTCATTTTACCTTTCCAAAATGTTCACTTTTTAAAAAAAGTTTGGAATTTTCAAAATTTAGAATTTCAAAAATATTTCATGTTTAAAAAAATTGTTTGGTATTTCAAAAAATGTTCGTGTTCTGAAATATTGTTCGGAATTTCAAAAGTAATCCCAGTTTGTTAAAAGCTTCATAAAATGGTTGCGTTTCCAAAAAATATTGAGAATTTCAAAAATGTTTATATTTCCATAATTTCATCACCAATTTAAAAGTTCCCATTTTTTAATTTGTTTGGGACTTTTCAAATTCTTTTTGAAATTTTAAAAGATACGCAATCTCAGAAAATGCTCCTAATTCCAAAAGGGTTTAGAATCTTAAAAAATGTCCATAATGATAATAATAATAATAATAAATAAAGACCAGTTGCCACTGTGACCCAGTCGCCATGGTATTGGACACAGAGAGCATCACATAAGACCTTCCCCAAGAAACATATAACTGGAGGAACTGGGATGGCACTATATTTCTTTACTCCATCAGTTTGCATTACGCCATGTCAACTGCGCTGCTATTTTTTTTAGAGGAAAGGCTTGGCCGAGCCCAAGAAAGGCTCGAACCTAACCCGACTTTGAATTAACAAAGCCATCAACCGGCCAGGAGATTACAAACGACACCTTACAAGGAGAACAGAAAAAGAAGAACATCAAAAGATACAAAGTGTTGTGCCAACAACTAATAGGCTCCATACGCACAACAAGCAAAGATATGATAACTAAGGCCCTAACCCGCTTGAAGACGATGAAGCCCTCCAGCATGAGCAGACCACCACACAAAAGCATCAGCAGGACCTACAAAAGCGTTATGGATCACGCTACAAAAGCGTTGTTTGATGGCAGAAAAAATAATTCTATGTGGCTTTCATGAGAAGTGATCAACAAAAGAGGGGTGCTTTTAGTCGTGATTATCGAGTAGTTCATTTTGAGAGAATTTTTATGCGTCCAGCCTTACCTCCTTACTGAACAACATGTTTATTACACACATGTTTTGGTTAACGCATGCCTCCTTAGTTAACAATATATAGTTAGCTTATGCTACCCCAACTGTCTTTCGTAGAGGTGCGGGAAAATGGAACTAACAAATATGAAGAAATTTCAACTTAGGTTCACCTGTTCTAAAACTAATTATTGGACTCCAGATACACAGGCTTGCTTATCTAGTCCCATGGGTTTGATCATGATCGATGAGATGAGATTCTTTTTTTTTCGCAATGAAAATGTGTGGACCATGAGAGGTGAGGAAAATCTAGGGTTTGATGCGCAAAATTACCAATAAGAAAAAAACGAACAACATATAATGCATTGGCTCATGAGATCATGACACAGCCATACCATTAGAATTTTTTTCTCGTGTTCTTAGAAGATTTGTTATCAAAACTGACTAAAAGTTCTAATCGAGCTTTGGAAGACCAGAGAGAACAAAAAGAGTGCCCATTCATCTGATCCCGAATCAAATTCTCAAGCTCAGTAGATAGTTTAGTTCGGTTGATAGATGCTTTTGTAGAGGAGGGGGTGTCCTCAGGCTTTTTTTATCTCCCAACATTCAACATGAACTTCGTAATGTTGTTCAATGTTTAATTAAAATCTCTGATTCATGAAAATAATAGTTCTTTTGAATCCCTAAAAGTTTATTGCTCGTATCAAAAGATTTACATCTTGTAGTACAAAAGGGCAACAAGAACGAGGGTGGATCACCATCCCAATTTAAATGTAACTTAAGTTCATAAGAATTTTATGCCAATTGATGTGCAACATTATTCGCTTCTTGTGGGCAGTGTATAAATGAAATTCCTTCAATCAACAATGCCTTTGCAAAAACCCCGCTAACATTGAAGTATATGGGGTGAAGGTGTTGGCTTTCCAATTACATGCGTTGATCAATTCCAAAGAATCAGATTCGATAGTGACCTGCGTGTACCCTAAACTCGCGACCATCTCAATCGCTTTCAACACTACAATAGCCACCACCGAGGCAGCATCAAGAACGGTCCTTAGGTAGGTCGCTGTACCAGCCACGGCTTCCCCTTGGTGGTTGCGAAGTACAACACCGACAACCCATGTTCCATTCTCATGAAAGGAAGCATTCGTGTTTACATTATAGCAGCCAACTATTGCTTCACGAAAAAAATAGTTAGTTCCCCGTGCTTGAATGTAAATTGCAACTGCCTAGACCACGACCACCCACTAAAACACCATTTATTTATGACAGTATAAACGAGCCTAAACCGAGCTCTCTCACGCATCCGATGATTTCGGCCGTCAGATTTCGCGTCTGAATCGGTTCTAACCGTCATATCTCTGTTTTTGCGCCAGTTTACCGCGACGTGGGCTGCCTGTCCTAATGGGCTGCTATTCTGGGGACTTTTTTGGAGCCCTGGTGTTGATTGGGCTTTATTGGCCCATTTATCTGTCTAACCGATGACCTTTCAAAGAAAAAGCGATATCAGCTGAGGCGACGCGAGCTGCGAGATCCAAACTGAGGCGATGCGAGCAAGGGGATCCGGCGCGGGAGGGGCTGAAGCCGACGCGACACACGCGAGGGATCCAGCTGACGCGAGCTTCGTTCGAGGGGATCCACTTCTCCGCATCCATTGATCCCCTCCTCTACCTCAGAAACAAGCCTCCTCCCTCTTGCCCCGGATTCCAATGGGTTGCGTCGGCATCGCCACCGACATCCCTACAAGTTCTTTCTTCCCTCCCAACCACCATCATGTCGCCATCGTCGTATCGTCCTTGCGCTGCCGCAGATCTTCTTCCCTTGGTTCACTTGATTCCAAGGCGGCGAACCCTAGACGGCATGAGACGACAGTGAATCGGGGATGAAGCCCTTCTCTTGTGGTGGTGTGAAGTGACGACATAAAGCAAGTCCCTCTCCCTCTCAATTCCTCTCCTCTTGCGGGGTGATATATGTGTTCTGCCACCAAGGTATTGTCTGTACGTCCCCTTGCCTGAAGAGATCATTTTACATAGTTAGTCACCTCAAGATTTAGTGTTGATTCCAGTCAGATTGATTTGCTGCATACTTAAGCACCACGCTGCAGATGAATTATTATTTGTTTCGTCATATATGTAGTTCATCTTGTCCAACGCTCTGCACTAATTACTAATTTGTGTGCCAGGCCACCGCGGTGGTAGTGCCCATGTCTCTTCTTCAGTCAGTCACATCGTGCTATGATGCACACATCCTCAAGTCTGGGAAGCAACCCTGGTAAGCCAATCATTAGAAACACATTTTTTTGTCCCATCACATGCGCAATCTCATCAATGGTTAATTTTCCATTATCATGTTCAAGAGTTTCTTGGTCAACTCTCATAATTGGGATCTCATGGGTGAAGCAAATATGCCCTAGAGGCAATAATAAAGTTATTATTTATTTCCTCATATCATTATAAATGTTTATTATTCATGCTAGAATTGTATTATCCGGAAACATAATACATGTGTGAATACATAGACAAACGTAGTGTCACTAGTATGCCTCTACTAGACTAGCTCATTGATCAAAGATGGTTGAGTTTCCTAACCACAGTTATCATTTGATCAATGGGATCACATCATTAGAAGAATGATGTGACTTGACCCATTCCGTTAGCCTAGCACTTGATTGTTTAGTATGTTGCTATTGCTTTCTTCATGACTTATACATCTTCCTATGACTATGAGATTATGTAACTCCCGCATACCGGAGGAACACTTTGTGTGCTACCAAACGTCACAACGTAACTGGGTGATTATAAAGGTGCTCTACAAATGTCTCCGAAGGTACTTTTTGAGTTGACGTATTTCGAGATTAGGATTTGTCACTCCGATTGTCGGAGAGGTATCTCTGGGCCCTCTCGGTAATGCACATCACTATAAGCCTTGCAAGCAATGTAGCTAATGAGTTAGTTGCGGGATGATGCATTACGTAATGAGTAAAGAGACTTGCAGGCAACGAGATTGAACTAGGTATTGAGATACTGACGATCGAATCTCGGGCAAGTAACATACCGATGACAAAGGAAACAACGTATGTTGTTATGCGGTTTGACCGATAAAGATCTTCGTAGAATACGTAGGAGCCAATATGAGCGTCCAGGTTCTGCTATTGGTTATTAACCGGAAACGTGTCTCGGTCATGTCTACATAGTTCTCGAACCCGTAGGGTCCGCACACTTAAAGTTCGGCGACGATCGGTATTATGAGTTTTTGTGTTTTGAAGTACCGAAGGTAGTTCGGAGTCCCGGATATGATCACGAACATAACGAGGAGTCTCTAAATGGTTGAGACGTAAAGATCGATATATTGGATGACTATGTTCGGACACCGGAAGTGTTTCGGGAGGTTTCAGACATATACTGGAGTACCGGGGGTTACCGTGTTGGAAATATGCCCTAGAGGAAATAATAAAATGGTTATTATTGTATTTCCTTGTTCATGATAATTGTCTATTGTTCATGCTATAATTGTATTAACTGGAAACTGTAATACATGTGTGAATACATAGACCACAACATGTTCCTAGTGAGCCTCTAGTTGACTAGCTCGTTGATCAATAGATGGTCATGGTTTCCTGACCACGGACATTAGATGTCATTGATAGCGGGATCACATCATTAGGAGAATGATGTGATGGACAACACCCAATCCTAAGCATAGCACAAGATCATGTAGTTCGTTTGCTAAGAGCTTTTCTAATGTCAAGTATCATTTCCTTAGACCAGGAGATTGTGCAACTCCCGGATACCGTAGGAATGCTTTGGGTGTACCAAACGTCACCTGGCAATGGCGGGTGGCTATAAAGGTGCACTCTGGTATCTCGAAATTATGCATTGGGTTGGTACGAATCGAGACTGGGATTTGTCACTCCGTATGACGGAGAAGTATCTCTGGGCCCACTCGGTAATGCATCATCATAATGAGCTCAATGTGACTAAGTAGTTAGTCACGGGATCATGTATTATGGAACGAGTAAAGTGACTTGCCAGTAACGAGATTGAACGAGGTATTGGGATACCGACGATTGAATCTCGGGCAAGTAACATACCGATTGACAAAGGGAATTGTATACATGATTGATTGAATCCCCGACATCGTGGTTCATCCGATGAGATCATCGTGGAACATGTGGGATCCAACATGGGTATCCAGATCCCGCTGTTGGTTATTGGCCGGAGAACGTCTCGGTCATGTCTGCATGGTTCCCGAACCCGTAGGGTCTACACACTTAAGGTTCGGTGACGCTAGAGTTGTTATGGGAAATAGTATGTGGTTACTGAAGGTTGTTCGGAGTCCCGGATGAGATCCCGTACGTGACGAGGAACTCCGGAATGGTCCGGAGGTGAAGATCGATATATTGGACGAAGGGTATTGGAGTCCGGAATTGTTCTGGGAGTACCGGGTGACAACCTGCGTGACCGAAAGGTGTTTCGGAGGCCCCGACAAGCGTTTGAGGGGCTTATGGGCCAAGGGGAGGGGGCACACCAGCCCACTAAGGGGTTGTGCACCCCTCCCAACCCTTCTCACGTTACCTGGAGAGGTGGGGGTGAGGGAGTCCTGGATTAAGGGGTCCTCAGACAGCCAGACTATATACTTTGGCCGGACTATTGGACTATGAAGATACAAGATTGAAGACTTCGTCCCGTGTCCGGATGGGACTCTCCTTTGCGTGGAAGGCAAGCTTGGATATTCGGATATGTAGATTTCCTTCTCTGTAACCGACTCTGTGTAACCCTAGCCCCCTTCGTGTCTATATAAACCGGAGGGTTTAGTCCGTAGGACAACAAGAATCATAATCATAGGCTAGCTTCTAGGGTTTATCCTCTACGATCTCGTGATAGATCAACTCTTGTAATACTATATCATCAAGATCAATCAAGTACGAAGTAGGGTATTACCTCCATCGAGAGGGCCTGAACCTGGGTAAACATCGTGTCCCCTGCCTCCTGTTACCATTAGCCTTAGGCGCCTGATTCGGGACCCCTACCGAGATCCGCCGGTTTTGACACCGACATTGGTGCTTTCATTGAGAGTTCCACTGTGCCGTCGCTATAAGGCTTGATGGCTCCCTCGATCATCTTCAACGATGCGGTCCAGGGGAAGGTTTTCCTTCCCGGACAGATCTTCGTATTCGGCGGCTTCGTACTGCGGGCCAACTCACTTGGCCATCTGGAGCAGATCGACAGCTACGCCCCTGGCCATCAGGTTAGGTTTGGAAGCTTAAACTATACTGCCGACATCCGCGGAGACTTGATCTTCGATGGATTCGAGCCCATGACAGGTGCGTCGAACGGTCATGACAGAGATGACTTCGATCTGCTGTCGGACAGTATTCGGGAGATCGCACCCGCGTTGGCACTGGGAATCAATCCGGAGTAGATCGTGCCTTCTGAGGACGGGTGGATGGACCCCGCCACGGAGGCCGCACACTCATCGGCGTCGGAGCCGAACACTGATCCCACCTCCTGTGAGAGTGGCGTTATCGGACCCCCGGACTCGCCTCTGGCTGCAGGATCCGAACCGCGTGCATCCATGCCTATCTAATCTGGTTGGGCACCCGTCATGGAGTTCACTGCCGCGGATGTCTTTCACCACTCACCCCTGGGTGATGTGCTGAACTCATTAAGGTCTCTGTCCTTGTCAGAAGATTCGTGGCCGAACTATGTCCGGCTCGAGTGGGGAGCGGATGACGAAGAAATTCGTTACCCACCCACCACCCACTTCATAGCCACTGTCGAAGACTTAACCGACACGCTCGATTTTGACTCCGAAGACGTCCACGGTATTTACGACAACGCAGGAGAAGAACAGGAACCACCGCCCATTGGGCGCTGGACTGCCACCTCATCATATGATATTTACATGGTGGACACACCAAAAGAAGGTGATGGTGATGACACAACGAAGGATAATCCCCTTGATAAGCCACCAAAGCGGCGCCGTAGACGCCGCTCTAAATCCCGCCACAGTAAAAATAGCGACAACAGCGTAAGAAATAATAATACCCCGGTTGATTCCAAAGGAAACGACGGCCCCAAGAACCCAACGATGGAGCAGGAGGAGCCAGGGGACGGTGAAAACAGTCCAGAGCCGACGTCAGATAACACTGATCCCGAGGGTAAAATTCAACAACCTCTCTCCGGAGAGGAGGACAGCCCGGACGATGACGCACTTATCATCCCACAAAATCTCTTGGAACAAGAGAACCTCCATAGAAGACTTATTGCCACCGCGAGGAGCCTAAAGAAGCAGAAGCAAAAGCTTAAGGCCGCGCAGGATACGCTCAACCGTAGGTGGAGAAAAATGCTCGACATGGAAGAAAAATACGGCAACGATTGCCACGCAAAGAGCTATCCAAAGCACAAGCTACTGCTCGAATTCGACGATGAGGCCTTAGAGCCCACTCAGCCGAAAACTACCGATCGGCCAGACCGACCGCCCCGTGGCCGTGACAAGATGGCTAAGGATGCCACACACAAGTTAACACACGATTTACGTGAGCTCCTGGACAGAAAGTCCGATATGGCCAGATCCATCTACGGATCTAGGAAGCACGCTCCAGCGCAGGATCAGAACTACCAAAATGATCACATCGATTGAAAACCAGCTTGGAATCAGAACCAAGCACAACAACCGTCGATAGCATGCCACGACACAACCAAATACAGGGGTGCCGCACACCCCCTGTGCTTCACCGATGAGGTGCTGGATCATGAATTTCCGGAAGGATTTAAACCCGTGAATATAGAGGCATACAACAGAACTACAGACCCTGGGGTCTGGATCAAGGACTTTATCCTTCATATGCATATGGCTCGTGAAGATGATCTCCACGCCATCAAATATCTACCCCTCAAATTAAAGGGACCAGCTCGGCACTGGTTGAAAAGCCTTCCCGAAAACTCTATTAGAAGTTGGGAAGAGCTCGAGATGCTTTCAGGGCCAATTTTCAAGGGACCTATGTCCGGCCTCCGAACGCTGACGACCTAAGTCACATAATTCAACAGCCCAGAGAGTCAACCCGAAAGCTCTGGAATAGATTTCTCACTAAGGAGAATCAAATAGTCGATTGCTCGGACGCCGAAGCCTTAGCGGCCTTCAAACACAGTATCCGGGACGAATGGCTTGCCAGACACCTCGGTCAAGAAAAGCTGAGGACAATGGCAGCCTTAACAAGCCTTATGACCCACTTCTGCGTGGGCGAGGACAACTGGCTGGCTCGTAGCGGCACCAGCGACCCAAGCACATCTGAAGTCAGGGATGGCAATGGGAAGCCGCGACGCAACAAAAACAAGCATCGAAACAATAATGACAGCGCAGAGAATACGACAGTCAATGCCGGATTCAGGGGCTCCCGACCCGGTCAGTGGAAGAAGCCATTTAAAGGCAGCAGAGAAGGACCGTCCAGCCTAAACAAGATTCTAGACAAATTATGTCAGATTCACGGCACCCCCGAAAAGCCTACAAACCACACCCACAGAGAGTGTTGGGTTTTCAAACAGGCCGACAAGCTGAACGTCGAACAAAAGGGGAGGGAGACGCCAAGTGAGGACGAGGAGGAGCCTCATCAGCTGAACACTGGAGGACAGAAAAAATTCCCACCAGAAGTCAAAACAGTGAACATGATTTACGTAACTCACATTCCAAAGAGAACGCATAAGCAGCACTTTCGAGACGATATCGCTGTTGAGCCCATTGCCCCCAAATTCAATCCCTGGTCGGCCTGCCCGATCACCTTAGATCGCAGGGACCACCCGACTAGTGTCCGGCACGGAGGATCGGCCGCCTTGGTGCTCGACCCAATAATTGACGGATACCATCTCACGAGTCCTCATGGACGGCGGCAGTAGTCTAAACCTGATATATTAGGACACTGTCCGCAGAATGGGGATAGACCCTTCAAGGATCAGCCTAAGTAACACTACCTTTAAATGAGTAATACCAGGCGTTGAGGCCCACTATACGGGCTCCCTAGTACTAGAAGTTGTATTCGGTTCCCCCGACAACTTCAGAAGCGAGGAATTAACCTTTGACATCGCTCCATTCCGGAGTGGCTATCACGCACTACTCGGACGAATGGCCTTCGGTCGTTTTAATGCAGTACCGCATTACGCCTACCTCAAACTTAAGATGCCCGATCCACGCGGCGTCATCACAGTTAGCGGAAACACAGAGCGTTCCTTACGAGCGGAAGAATACGTGGCGGCTCTAGCAGCCGAACACTGAGTGGTCCCTCCAACCAAGACTAATGGCCGGTCGTCAAGACCACGGACACGGTTAGATGAGTCCGGCGCTCCACCTAATGTAACAGCCCAGTTGGGATTTCCCCATAAAAGATGCTAGGGGCTGCTCGCAAAAAGAGCCCATAGTTTGGCTCGACTTTATCAATACAATAGCATATTGCATTTTCATTAACGAACACCTCGCATGAAGTCTGTCACCTGGGTTTTTTCTTTTACAGGCGACCATCGCGCTACACCCTTCCAGGATATGGCACAACGGATATAAAGGCGCAGACGTGCAGCAGGGCCCCGCACAAAGGTTTCTCTTTAGATTAAGACCCTGCGTAAACCTTTCTAACATCTCTTGTTACTTCTCTCCCCCGGAAACTTTATACAACCGGGGGGGATACTGGTGTCTTCGGCATTTTTGTCACACCAGAACACTGCTCATACCTGGAAACTCAGGGCTCATTGTTAAGGGCGTTACTCAGCCTAGTACACACTATAAAGTCTGAATACCTTAGGGAGTGTTCGGCGTCGCAAGTTTGGCCTTATATGCATCAGCTCCGAATCATGTCTTTGGTCAAATGTTGGGTTTGCTCGGCTCCCGTGTTTTGCTACCTTACGTTCCGTTCTATCGGCTAAGGCGGCACCGGGAGAACTACTGTGATTGTGCCCCGATTCACCTAGACGAGCGCCTCAGTAGAGAAAGCCGAAAACTGACTGTCATGATACAGTGCGAGACTGGTCAACCACTCGATGACCCTGCGGAATCCTCGCGATTCCTCCGCATTAATGAAGGACCGGTTTTCTGGTCACGTACATACGCACACCATATCCGGCTGAATGCGAAAGTACCAGGGGCTATATAGTAGCCCCACCATCAAACTCGTATGGCGAAGTGAAAGTGTTAAAGCTATATAGTTTGATTGCCTGGTTCGCCGCACTATCACCTCCTTAATGGACCAAGACATTGGATCAAGTGTGACTACGCGCTTTCCCGAACACCCCCGCATTATATGCGTGGGGGCTGAAGCCGACGACTGCAAACTTTCAGGATACATATATATACATAAACGGCCGCACAGGAGGCATTATAATACTTTCAGGCAAAAGTATAAAAACAGCCTTTATAATCGAAATAGCATTGTCTTTACAATCGAGATACATGTCATTCAAACATGGCACTCTTCGAGCACTGAGCCTCTATTAAACGAGCGCCTTCTAAGACTTCTTCGAAATAGTGCTCGGCCGGGTCCTGGTCGTCCGCCGCACTCCGGGTTGCAATAGCGGTCGCTTCCATCCTAGCCCAGTATGTTTTAACATGGGCAAGAGCCATCCGCGCACCCTCTATGCACGCCGACCTCTTTACAATGTCGATATGCGACACAACACCAAGGAATTATTGCACTAATCCAAAATAAATGTCCGGCCTTGGCCCTTGTGGCCAAAGATGATCCACGACAGACCTCATAGCAAGCCCGGACAACCTGTGGAGTTCGGCCCACGAGGCCATCTTTTCATTTAATGGCAGCGGACGCGTCGGAGCACTGAACTGCGACCAGAATAACCTCTCAGCCTTATGGTCCTTCCGATCTTTGTAAAACTCAGATGCATCAGCAACACTCTTTTCCAGGTCCGCATATTTGTCCGCCGACTCCTGGCCCGATCGAGAGGGCATGCCGGATCTCCAATTTCATCCATAGAAGATAGGGCTTTCCAGCCACGATATCTCCGGCTTCACGAAGCTCCTCCTTCACCCCCCTCATTTTAGAGCGGGTTTCCTTGGCTGCCTCTAGGGCCTTCTTCAGGTCAGCTGCTTTTGCTTGATTTTCCTTTTCAAGGAGCTCGCGGCGGTTGGCAGCATCTTCTAGCTCGGTGGCCGTCTAAGCCATCTTTTCTTCGCTCCGGCGACAAGTAGCCTGTTTGGCTTTTAACTCCTCGACCGCCTTTAGAGCGTCCGCATCACTTATCCGCGCTTGCTCCTTGGCTCGGGCAAGCTCCGCCCAAAGGGTCTCCACGGCAGCAGCTCCATCTACAGTAAACAGCATATTATAGATACTAGCATCATGCTCCTCTTAAAGATTTGCTGACAAGCCAAATATACATACCCTGGGCCTCGTCAAGCCACTTGTTAACAAGCGTGATGTTGGCATCGGCCATGTCTAGCTGCCGCTTTAGTTCGTCAAAATCAGTAGATCGATCGACCGCCGAACCCTCAGCCACCTGCACATAAAGCAGCGCGATTATTAACAGAGATTACGATCCTCTGTCCGCCACGTCGATGGCAACCAGAGTCTCAGGGGCCACTATCTATATAGAGCACACTTAGCATGTGCGGCAACATCAAAATTGCACTTGTTGCGTACCTCAAAGCCTCTGAATAGACTCGTAAAAGCTTCATTCAAACCGCTTTTCGCGGATGAAATCCTCTCAACTACCATGCCCATTAGAGCATGACGCGTCTCAGAGATGGTCGCTCGCTCCAGAAGGCCCATTAGTGTGTCCGGTTGTGCGCCGAACAATCCTGGACTCCTCCTGTAGCTCTCCTTGGGAGCCGGATATCGCAGACTCTGGGCGGCCGAAGTGTCAACTTCTGGCCTTGGTGGATCCAGAGAAATCCTCCGTGACGACACTTCGAGGTCGTCCGCCCCATGTGGCGGGGAGGCAGAGGGAGGCTAGTCGCTCTCCATCATCTCCGGAGGAAGATCCCTCGAGGACGAATTCTGTGGAGAAGGGCTATGAGCCGGACTGCAACAAATATGTTTTGGTCATCATTCTTAGAGACAAAACAGGATATGTTTATCAAAGTACTCTTTCACTTACGGTTCGGTGGAGGACCGGTCCCCTTGTGAGGTCTTCTTCCCTCGTTTAGAAGCCTCCGTTTCCAAATCTTCAGAGGCGGCTCTTTTCTTACCTTGGGGAGCGGGGATTTTATATTCCCCTCCATGATTATACTCCTTCGCGGAGGCATCTACTCCTCCAATATGGATGTGTAAAAAATGAGGCCCATATGTGGCTTCTCTATTCCTCCCCTCGTCTTCGCCTGATGGCACCTGATACGGCGCACGGTCAAGCATCCTGGTGAACAAAGGATTCGGCGAGCCTTCGGGGAGAGGGGACGAACACCTGATCCTCTCCACCTTTTTCAGCCAGTCCTGGTAGAGAACGTTTCTTAGAATTATGTTATAATAAATATAAAGGATGGTGTGTTCGGCAACAGAAGTATTTACCGGGGTATCCGGACGGTTTCTATTGAGACCCGCGTCCTCGGTGGTGTCCGGACACTTTATTCGTGATCCGAATAATAACTCATACATCTCTTTGAGCGTCAGGCCAAAAAAATTGTTGGATGGTTCGCGGTCCTTCCAAGTTGAACTCCCACATACGGAGAGGACGACGTTGGCAGGGAAGGACTCGACGGACCAGCATCACTTGCATTATCTTGGCAAGACTGATATTTCTCTTGAGAAGGTCTCGAATGCGGCTCTGCAATGTCGACACATCATTTGCTGGCCCCCAGTCCAGCCCTTTGTTGACCCATGACATCGGTTGTGGTGGAGGGCCCGGGCAGAACACTGGAGCAGCAACCCGCTTTGTACCCCGGGGAGCGGTGATGTAAAACCACTCCCGCTGCCATAAATCAGAGGTCTCCACAAAAGAACCCTTTGGCCATGGGGCGTCAGCGCCCTTGTTTATTATAGCGCCCCCGCACTCCGGATGACGCCGTCGATCACCCTTGGCCTCACATTGAAGGTCTTGAGCCATAGGCCAAAGTGGGGGGGCGATGTGGAGGAAGGCTTCACACATGACGATAAACGACGAGATGTGAAGAACGGAATCCAGAGCTAGATCATGGAAATCTAGTCCATAATAGAACATGAGCCCTCTCACGAAGGGATCAACGCTAAAACCTAGCCCTCAAAGAAAGTGGGAGATAAAGACAACGCTCTCGTTGGGCTCGGGAGTGGGCACGACCTGCCCTGGAGCAGGTAGCCTGTGCAGAATCTCGGCGGTGAGATACCTGGCCTCCCTAAGCTTCTGAATGTCCTCCTCTGTGACGGAGGAGGCCATCCACCAGCCTTGATTGGATCCGGACATGGTTGAAAGACCAAGGTGCTTTAGCTTGAGCCTTGGGTGTTGGAACTCGAGGTAGGGGAGGGGAAGGATTGAGCGTGGAAAGAAAAAGACAGGCCTTGGCCCCTTTTATAAAGAGGACGAATATCAAGCATCCCCCGCGTGACCGTTTGGGATTTGCCTAAAATCAAAGAGTCATTAAGCAAACACGGTTGGGTTACCCACGCAATCCCGTGATAAGGGAGGACACGACCTCTGCTTCGACAAGACGTGCCAGTAAAACTGCCTCGCAGCGCGTGTAGTGGCTAGTTATGAAAATGGTTCGAATAAAGGCCGAATCGTGGCATCATGAAAAGCTATCAGCAGATTAGTTTGTGGGATATTATACTATATATGGTGGTATGTGGAATTTGTTTTGTAGAGCCGGACACGATCCTTGTGTTCTAAATCTTCTATGAAGTATTCGGAGAAGGAACCCGCCTTGCAATGCCGAAGACAATATGCGCGCCGGACTCATCGTCATTGAAGCCTGGTTCAGGGGCTACTAAGGGAGTCCTGGATTAAGGGGTGCTCGGACAGCCGGACTATATACTTTGGCCGGACTGTTGGACTATGAAGATACAATATTGAAGACTTTGTCCCGTGTCTGGATGGGACTCTCCTTTGCGTGGAAGGCAAGCTTGGATATTCGGATATGTAGATTTCCTTCTCTCAGAACGATGTGTGTAACCCTAGCCCCTCCGGTGTCTATATAAACCGGAGGGTTTAGTCGTAGGACAACAACAATCATAATCACAGGCTAGCTTCTAGGGTTTAGCCTCTACGATCTCGTGGTAGATCAACTCTTGTAATATTCATATCATCAAGATCAATCAAGCGAGGAAGTAGGGTATTACCTCCATTGAGAGGGCCGGACACAGGTAAACATTGTGTCCCCTGCCTCCTGCTACCATTAGCCTTAGGCGCACAGTTCAGACCCCCTACCCGAGATCCACCAGGTTTGACACCGCAGGGGCGCCTCCCCTAGGGGCCGCCTCTCGGCTTGGGGGGCAAGTTTCCTAGGGGTAGGGGAGCCCAAACCCATCTAGGGTTTTCCCTGTGGCCGCCACCCCTCCCCTAGGGAACCCTAGGGCGCCTCCTCCAACCCCCTTCCCCCTATATATAGTGAGGGAGAGAGAGGGCAGCCACACCCCTTCCCCTGGCGCAACCCTCTCCTCCTCCAACACCTCCTCCTCCTTCGTAGTGCTTGGCGAAGCCCTGCCGGAGAACCACGAGCTCCATCGCCACCACGCCGTCGTGCAGCTGGAGTTTTCCCTCAACTTCTCCTCTCCCCTTGCTGGATCAAGAAGGAGGAGACGTCCCTGGGCTGTACGTGTGTTGAACGCGGAGGCGCCATCCGTTCGGCGCTTAGATCGGAATCGACCGTGATCTGAATCGCTGCGTGTTCTTGTAACGCTTCCGCATCGCGATCTTCAAGGGTATGAAGATACACTCATCCTCTCCCTTTCTTGTTGCTAGAATCTCCATAGATTGATCTTGGTGATGCGTAGAAAATTTTGAATTATTGCTACGTTCCCCAACAGTGGTATCAGAGCTGGGTCTATTGCGTAGATTCTCTGCACGAGTAGAACACAAGTAGTTGTGGGCGTTGGTTTGTTCAATTTGCTTATCGTTACTAGTCCTATCTTGTTTCGACGGTATTGTGGGATGAAGCGGCTGAAGGAAATATGCCCTAGAGGCAATAATAAAGTTATTATTTATTTCCTCATATCATGATAAATGTTTATTATTCATGCGATAATTGTATTAGCCGGAAACATGATACATGTGTGAATACATAGACAAACTTGATGTCACTAGTATGCCTCTACTTGACTAGCTCATTAATCAAAGATGGTTATGTTTCCTAACCATAGACATGTGTTGTCATTTGATTAATGGGATCACATCATTAGGAGAATGATGTGATTGACTTGACCCATTCCGTTAGCTTAGCAATTGATCGTTTAGTATGTTGCTATTGCTTTCTTCATGACTTATACAAGTTCCTATAACTATGAGATTATGCAACTCCCGTTTACCGGAGGAACACTTTGTGTGCTACCAAACGTCACAATGTAACTGGGTGATTATAAAGGAGCTCCATAGGTGTCTCCAAAGGTACATGTTGAGTTGGCGTATTTCGAGATTAGGTTTTGTCACTCCGATTGTCGGAGAGGTATCTCTGGGCCCTCTCAGTAATGCACATCAATATAAGCCCTGCAAGCAATGTAGCTAATGAGTTAGTTACGGAATGATGCATTACGTAACGAGTAAAGAGACTTGCCGGTAACGATATTGAACTAGGTATTGGATACCGACGATCGAATCTCGGGCAAGTAACATACCGATGACAAAGGGAACAACGTATGTTGTTATGCGGTTTAACCGATAAAGATCTTCGTAGAATATGTAGGAGCCAATATGAGCATCCAGGTTCCATTATTGGTTATTGACCGGAAATGAGTCTTGGTCATGTCTACACAGTTCTCGAACCCGTAGGGTCCGCATGCTTAAGGTTTCGATGACAGTTATATTATGAGTTTATGAGTTTTGATGTACCAAAGTTTGTTCGGAGTCCCGGATGAGATTACGGACATGATGAGGAGTCTCTAAATGATCGAGACATGAAGATTGATATATTGGAAGCCTATATTTGGATATCGGAAGTGTTCCGGGTGAAATCGGGATTTCTTACCGAGTACCGGAGGTCTTGGAACACCACGGGGCTTAATGGGCCTACATGGGCCTTCTTGGAGAAGAGGAAAGGAGGGAGGCAGGCCCCGCCCCCCCCCTAGTCCGAATAGGACAAGGAGAGGGGGCGGCACCCCCTTTCCTTCCTCTCTCCCTCCTCCTTCCCCCCTTCTCCTAATCCAACTAGGAAAGGAGGGAGTCCTACTCCCGCTGGGAGTAGGACTCCCCTTGGCGCGCCTCTCCTTGGCCGGCCACCCCCTCCCCCTTGGCTCCTTTATATACGGGGGCAGGGGGGCACCTCAAGACACAACAATTGATCTCTTGATCTCTTAGCCGTGTGCGGTGCCCCCCTCCACCATAGTCCTCGATAATATTGTAGCGGTGCTTAGGCGAAGCCCTACGACGGTAGAACATCAAGATCGTCACCACGCCGACATTCTGCTGGATCGGAGTACGGGGATCGTCATCGAGCTGAACGTGTGCTAGAACTCAGAGGTGCCGTAGTTTCGGTGTTTTATCGGTCGGGCCGTGAAGACGTACGACTACATGAACCGCGTTGTTCTATTGCTTCCACTTTCGGTCTACGAGGATACATGGACAACACTCTCCCCTCTCGTTGCTATGCATCACCATGATCTTATGTGTGCATAGGAATTTTTTTGAAATTACTACGTTCCCCAACAGTGGTATCAGAGCTTGGTTTTATGCGTAGATGTTATATGCACGAGTACAACACGAGTGAGTTGTGGGCGATGCAAGTCATACTGCTTACCAGCATGTCATACTTTGGTTCGGCGGTATTGTTGGATGAAGCGGCCCGGACTGACATTACAGGTACGCTTACGCGAGACTGGTTCTACCGACGTGCTTTGCACACAGGTGGTTGGCGGGTGTTTGTTTCTCCAACTTTAGTTGAACCGAGTGTGGCTACGCCCGGTCCTTGCGAAGGTTAAAACATCACTAACTTGACGAACTATCGTTGTGGTTTTAATGCGTAGGTAAGAACGGTTCTTGCTCAGCCCGTAGCAGCCACGTAAAATTTGCAACAAAACAAAGTAGAGGACGTCTAACTTGTTTTTGCAGGGCATGTTGTGATGTGATATGGTCAAGACATGATGCTATATTTTATTGTATGAGATGATCATGTTTTGTAACCGAAGTTATCGGCAACTGGCAGGAGCCATATGGTTGTCGCTTTATTGTATGAAATGCAAATGCCCTGTAATTGCTTTACTTTATCACTAAGCGGTAGCGATAGTCGAGAAGCAATAGATGGCGTAAACGACAAGGATGCTACGATGGAGATCAAGGTGTCGCGCCGGTGGCGATGGTGATCACGACGATTGCTTGAGATGGAGATCACAAGCACAAGATGATGATGGCCATATCATATCACTTATATTGATTGCATGTGATGTTTATCCTTTATGTATCTTATCTTGCTTTGATTGATGGTAGCATTTTAAGATGATCTCTCACTAATTATCAAGAAGTGTTCTCCACGAGTATGCACCGCTATGCGAAAGTTCTTCGTCTTGAGACACCACGTGATGATCGGGTGTGATAGGCTCTACGTTCAAATACAACGGGTGCAAAACCGTTGCACACGCGAATACTCAAAGTTAAACTTGACGAGCCTAGAATATCTGAGATATGGCCTCGTAACACGGAGACCGAAAGGTCGAACGTGAATCATATAGTAGATATGATCAACATCGTGATGTTCACCATTGAAACTACTCCATCTCACGTGATGATCGGACATGGTTTAGTTGATTTGGATCACGTGATCACTTAGATGACTAGAGAGATGTCTGTCTAAGTGGGAGTTCTTAAGTAATATGATTAATTGAACTTAAATTTATCATGAACTTAATACCTTATAGTATTTTGCTTGTCTATGTTTGTTGTAGATAGATGGCTCGTGTTGTTGTTCCGTTGAATTTTAATGTGTTCCTTGAGAAAGCTAAGTTGAAAGATGATGGTAGCAATTACACAGACTGGGTCCGTAACTTGAGGATTATCCTCATTGCTGCATGTAAGAATTACGTCTGGAAGCACCACCGGGTGCTAGGCTGCTGCAGATGCAACCGACGGCGTTAAGACCGTCTTCGCGAGCAAAGGCGATGACTACTCGATAGTTACATGTAACATGCTTTACGGCTTAGAACCGGGGCTTCAACGACGTTTTGAGCGTCATGGAGCATATGAGATGTTCCAGAGTTGAAGTTAATATTTCAAGCAAATGCCCGGATTGAGAGATATGAAGTCTCCAATAAGTTCTATAGCTGTAAGATGGAGGAGAATAGTTACATCCATTGAACATATACTCAAAATGTCAGGTATAATAATCACTTGATTCAAGCGGGAGTTAATCTTCACGATGATAGTGTCATTGATGTAATTTTTCAATCATTGCCACCAAGCTACAAGAGCTTCGTGATGAACTATAATATGCAAGGGATGGACAAGACTATTCCCGAGCTCTTCGCAATGCTAAAAGTTGCGGAGGTAGAAATCAAGAAGGAGCATCAAGTGTTGATGGTCAATAAAACCACCAGTTTCAAGAAAAAGGGCAGAGGGAAGAAGAAGGGGAACTTCAAGAAGAATAGCAAACAAGTTGTCTGCTCAATAGAAGAAACCCAAGTGCGGACCTAAGCACGAGATCGAGTGCTTCTACCGCAAGCAAACCGGACACCGAAGCGGAACTGCCCCAAGTATTTGGCGGATACAAAGGATGGCAAAGTGAACAAAGGTATATCGATATACATGTTATTGATGTGTACCTTACTAATGCTCATGAGAGCTTTTGGGTATTTGATACTGGTTCTATTGCTAATATTTGCAACTCAAAACAGGGACTATGGATTAAGCGAAGATTGGCTAAGGATGAGCTGACGATGCGCGTGGGAAATGGTTCCAAAGTCGATGTGATCGCGGTCGGCATGCTACCTCTACATCTACCATTGGGATTAGTTTTAGACCTGAATAATTGTTATTTGGTGCCAGCGTTGACATTATATCTGGATCTTGTTTGATGCGAGACGGTTATTCATTTAAATCAAAGAATAATGGTTGTTCTATTTATATGAGTAATATCTTTTATGGTCATGCACCCTTGAAGAGTGGTCTATTTTTATTAAATCTCGATAGTAATGATAAACTGTAACGCCCTCGATGCGGCTATATCTCCCACGTGTCGAAGCACGACTTAGAGGCATAACCGCATTGAAAGCAATGTCGCAAGTGAGGTAATCTTCACACAACCCATGTAATACATAAGGGAAAGAGATACATAGTTGGCTTACAATTGCCACTTCACACAATTACATGAATAAAGCATTACAACATCCAGATACAATCAAGGTCCGACTACGGAACCGAAATAAAGAAGAACCCCAAATGCGACAAAAGGTCCCCGATCGACCCCAACTGGGCTCCACTACTGATCAACTAGAACGAAACAACACAAAGGGCAAGATCTTCATCGAGCTCCTCCTTGAGCTTAAAAGGCCACCGCCGATAACATAGGCACCGCAAACTGGTTTTTGGAAGTATCTGGTGAGCCACGAGGACTCAGCAATCCCATTACCATGGGTATCAAGACTAGCAAAGCTTAATGGGTAAGGAAGGGGCAAAGTGGTGAGGTTGCAGCAGCGGCTAAGCATATATGGTGGCTAACATACGCAAAAGAGAGCGAGAAGAGAAACAAGCGGAACGGTCGTGAAGCTAGCAATGATCAAGAGGTGATCTGAACACCTACTTACGCCAAACATAACACGAAACCGTGTTCACTTCCGGACTCCGAGAAGAGACCATCACGGCTACACACGCGGTTGATGCGTTTTAATTCGGATCAAGTGTCAAGTTATCTACAACCGACATTAACAAATTCCCATCTGCCACATAACGCAGGCACGGCTCTCGAAAGTTTAAACCCTGCGGGGGTGTCCCAACTTAGCCCATGACAAGCTCCCGCGATCATCGAAGAATAGACCTTCACCCGAGACACTCCGATCGACTCGGTATCCCGGTACATCAAGACATTTCGACAATGGTAAAACAAGACCAGCAAGACCTCCGGCGCGCCGACATCCCGATAGTAGCCGCATATCTCGTCTCGTGCCACGACCGGATGAGCACTACGCACAACTAGAACCAGCCCTCAAGTTTCGAGGTGGCGCCGCAAGTGGCTCTAGTTTGGACCAACACTTAGACAAGCATTGGCCCTGGGGCTAAAGTAAAGATGACCCTTGGGATGCGCGACTCCCAAGGGAAAAAAGGTAATAGGTGAGGCAAATGGTAAAACCAATGTTGGGCCTTGCTGGAGGAGTTTTATTCAAAGCGAACTGTCAAGGGGGTCCCATAAATCACCCGACCTCGTTAGGAACGCAAAATCCGGGAACATAACACCGGTATGACGGAAACTAGGGCAGCAAGAGTGGAACAAAACACCAGGCATAAGGCCGAGCCTTCCACCCTTTACCAAGTATATAGATGCATTAATAATATAAGAGATATTGTGATATCCCAACATAACCCTGTCCACCATGGAGAAATCTTCAACTTCACCTGCAACTAGCAACGCTATAAGAGGGGCTGAGCAAAGCGGTAACATAGCCAAACAACGGTTTGCATAGGAAAGGTGTCAAAGGTTAGAGGTTCATGGCAATTTGGGATGGCTAGACAAACAGGTAATAGGTAGCGCAGCATAGCGAAAGAACAAGGCAACTAGCATAGCAATGATAGTAGTGAGATCCAGGGTAGCGGTCATCTTGCCTGAAATCCCGCAAGGAAGAAGAGCGAATCCATGAGGAAGATGAAACCACGAAGACGAACCACACGTAGACGAACGAATCCTCACGATCGCAACGAAACGGGAACTATCGAGAAGAACCACACAACTTGGTAAACACACCACACATGAACAAGACATGATGTACAACAAGCATGATGCATGACCAAGCTACATGAAGCTACTCATGGCAAAATATGATGCAAACAAGAACAACACATCAAGGCAAGTTTAAATGAGGCCGTGAACAACATATAACAATTCCGGTAAGTCCTCATATGCAAATTTCGAAATTGGTCCAGAACTGAATAAACCTTATGTTCAAGTTGTTAAACAGCAAGTTTAAGATGCACCAAGATGATCTACACGAAAATCTAGTCAAGTTACATATAAAGTTCATTAGATTTGGAGCTACGGCCTAGAAGATATGAGCAAAACAAGTTAAACATGGCATTGATGCAAAATGCACCCAAACATCAAGCAAACACACCAAAACAAGGGTGCAACATGATAATATGAGACTACATGCAAAACCAAGCAAGCTTCATATAGAGCACACTCAAAACGGAGCAACGGTGCAACACACACACACTATACAAGTTATAGCAACAATTTGTCCATAACAGCAACTAGGCATCTTACAAGCATCAAAACAACATGCTACAGCACCCCAACATAATAACAAAAGGCATGGGCATGAATTACACGTAAAGCATAACAAAACATGAACACTGAGCTATCTCCAGAAACAACTAGAACATGCTCAAAAAGACATGGAGATATTGCAAATAATAACAGTTTCAGACTTATCAGGAAATAACATCAGGTTGCAATGTTTAGAGCAAGAAACAACATGTTACAGGAACTTATCATGGCAAACAAAGGCATGGCATGAATCTACTAATAGCATATATCAAAAGACCCTTACTGACCATAAGCCAAAAAGGCACGGAAAATATGATGGCACCCATGTAAACATGACAAGTTATATTACAGATTTAAACATGGCAGGAACAACAATAAGTAGGCATGTTCGTGAGCTTGAACCACTCACCACAGAGCAATACATGGCATGGCAAGGCAACCAACAGTAAGAAGGCATGTTTATGAAGCTAAGCATGGCAAGAGCAAGTTCATAGGGTGCATGGATCACTAGGAAAACACATGGGAACAAGTGAACTTAATGTAAACAGGCTGACAAACAACATTTTCAAGCAACTTTGGAGCAAGATATAAACATGTTCCAGCAGGCTATAATTGCAACCAAGGGCATGAATGGATAGAGCATGACATGTATATCAAAACATGTTTATAGAGCATCTCCAGATTATGCATAGAATGATTAGTGGAAGCATGTTAACATGGCATCAAAATATAACAGAATCTGCCAAGAAAACAGCAACAGCAACTACCCTACTTTACAAGCTTGATACACTCAGCACACAACTCACAAAAATACATGGTCAACACCCCTGGAAAGATGGCATGGCATAGTTCAACATTCATGTAGAGCTCATGCTCATAGGATGCACACATAAATCATGGCAAAAATGACAAAAGAGTTCGTGCTGATAAGATTCTGGAACTAACGATCTGAAGCCCTCTTCCAACAGCATTTCGGGCATCAAGATGAGCTCAAATGAAAATGATGCAATGGAATGAAATGATTTACTCATCGATACGAACAATTTGACATATTATACGCGCAAAACGGAGCTACAGATGCGAAGATGTGATGCGATGAATATAGCATGAAAATGATAGAATTCTGGGACTTAGGCGAAATATACCCTCCGAAAACTGGACGAGGGGATCCCGCGGGACGAGGCGGCGTTTGGTTCGGGGACCGGTGGATCTGGTCCATCTTCCCGGATCTGACTGGAGTTCGCCGGAGGAGGCCGGCTCGCCGGAGCTGGAGGCCATGGCGGTTGGGGAGGCCGGGGAGGCGCGACCGGGCGGGGGCGCTTGGGGCGCTTCAATGGGCGGCGTCGCGGGGCTCCGGAGGCGCTGGGACGCGGGCGGCGGCGGCGGCAGCCGGGCGCTGGCGGCAGGGCGCGTGGCCGGGCGGCGGGCTGGAGATCGGTGGCGGAGGCGATTGAAGGCTGCCGGCGACGAGGCAACGGCGGCGCATGGCGCGGCCATCCGCTGGCCGGCGGGCGGGCGATTCGTCTGCTGGCCTCGGATGTGGTTTCAGCTGGGCCTGCGCAGCAGGAGGCGGCGGCGGACACGTGGCACGCCGAGATTCGGCGCGGGGCGGTGGCCGGACATGTCCGTCGTGGAGGCGGACGTGTCCGTCGGCGGGAGGAGGAAGAAGCTAGGGTTAGACCCGGGATTTCGGGGGAGGCCACATATTTATAGGTAGAGGGAGCTAGGAGCGTCCAAATGAGGAGCGGTTTTCGGCCACGCGATCGTGATCGAACGACCGAGAGCATGGAGTGGAGTTAGGTGGGTTTTGGGCCAGTTTGGAAGGGGTGTTGGGCTGCAACTCAAAGAGGGCTTTACGGTTACCCGGTTAACCGCTGGAGTACCAAACGAACTCCAAATGGCACGAAACTTGACAGGCGGTCTATCAGTGCTATACCAAGGCCGCTTGGCAAACCTCGGGCCATTCCGAGAAAGTTTAACACCCGCTCACAACAGGAGAGAAGAAGGGGACGCCGGAGGACATAGGAGTGCCGGATTGCAAAACGGACAACGGGGAAAAGGCTCGGATGCAAGAGATGAACACGTATGCAACATGAAACGCACATGATGACATGATAAAATGCAAATGATGACATGGCAAAATGTAACACGCAAGCAAATGACATGGCAACGACGGCGAATAACTGGCGGACAGCTGGCGCATCGGATCCGGGGCGTTACATAAACATATTCATAATGTTGAAGCCAAAAGATGCAGAGTTGATAATGATAGTGCAACTTATCTGTGGCACTGCCGTTTGGGTCATATCGGTGTAAAGCGCATGAAGAAACTCCATCTCGATGGACTTACGGAATCACTTGATTATGAATCACTTGGTACTTGCGAACCGTGCCTCATGGGCAAGATGACTAAAACGCCGTTCTCGGAACTATGGAGCGAGCAAGCGATTTGTTGGAAATCATACATACCGATGTATGTGGTCCAATGAATATTGAGGCTCATGGGCGGTATCGTTATTTTCTCACCTTCACAGATGATTTGAGCAGATATGGGTATATCTACTTGATGAAACACAAGTCTGAAACATTTGAAAAGTTCAAAGAATTTCAGAGTCAAGTGGAAAATCATCGTAACAAGAAAATAAAATTTCTACGATCTGATCGTGGAGGAGAATATTTGAGTTACGAGTTTGGTTTACATTTGAAGCAATGCGGAATAGTTTCGCAACTCATGCCACCCGGAACACCACAACGAAATGGTGTGTCGGAAAGTCATAATCGTACTTTACTAGTTATGGTGCGATCTATGATGTCTCTTACTGATTTACCGCTATTGTTTTGGGGTTATGCTTTAGAGACGGCCGCATTCACGTTAAATAGGGCACCATCAAAATCCGTTGAGACGACGCCTTATGAACTGTGGTTTGGCAAGAAACCAAAGTTGTCGTTTCTTAAAGTTTGGGGCTGTGATGCTTATGTGAAGAAACTTCAACCAGATAAGCTCGAACCCAAATCGGAGAAATGTGTCTTCATAGGATACCCAAAAGAGACTATTGGGTAAACCTTCTATCACAATCCGAGGGCAAGATTTTTGTTGCTAAATTCGGATCCTTTCTAGAGAAGGCGTTTTCTCGAAAGAAGTGAGTGGGAGGAAAGTAGAACTTGATGAGGTAATCATACCTACTCCCTTATTGAAAGTAGTTCATCACAAGAACCGGTTCCTGTGACGACTACACCAATCAGTGAGGAAGCTAATGATAATGATCATGAAACTTCAGATCAAGTTACTACCGAACCTCGTAGGTCTACTAGAGTAAGATCCGCACCAGAGTGGTATGGTAATCCTATTCTGGAAGTCATGTTACTTGACCATGGCAAACCTACAAACTATGAGGAAGCGATGATGAGCCCAGATTCCGCAAAATGGCTTGAGGCCATGAAATCTGAGATGGGATCTATCGGTGTCAAAACCGGCGGATCTCGGGTAGGGGGTCCCGAACTGTGCGTCTAGGCGGATGGTAACAGGAGACGAGGGACACGATGTTTTTACCCAGGTTCGGGACCTCTTGATGGAGGTGATGGTTTCATATACCTAGGGTAGGGTCATAGGCCTGACCTAAACGTCCTACCCAAGGACACTCTCAGAAGAGATCATCTTCCAGTCGACCAAAGAGGGACCCACTCGACTGACTGGAAGGACTCGACCATGGAAGACTCACTCGACCATGAAGACTCACTCGACCACCCGGAAGGTCGAAGGCACCGTTAGCACAACGGCTTGCTATTGAATAGACTTAATGATAGTTAAGACATTTTATGAGGGCGTTACAAGAACGCCTGCACTTAATGTACTTTAACCTCTCCAATCACGTGGGCTGGCTGGGGTCTGGCGCACTCTATATAAGCCACCCTCCTCCACGTAGAGGGGTTCAGATTCCGTAACACTCATATCCATAATCCACTCGACCGCCTTAGGGCTCCGAGGCGAGGGCTGTTACTTCCTCCCGAGAAGGGCCTGAACTCGACACATCACTTGTCTTCACAACTACTCCATAGCTAGGACATCGCCTCCCTTACCTACCCCTACTTCTACCGTCGGGACTTAGAACCACGACAGTTGGCGCCCACCGTGGGGCAGCTGTTTTAGCGATTTGTGGAGGAGTTGCAGTACTTCCGAGTACCTTCATCATGACTGCTGGAGTTTTGGTTGAGGCGCGAGATCCATCTCGGTGCTCTCACTTTTCGCCGACGACTCAAGATGGCTCCGGGAGGCTCCACTTGACATCGAGGCGCTCCCGCTGGGCGACACACTTCGCGCATGTGTTCGCGGCGCTCTGCTGCGCAACCGTCGACCCAGTCGGTCGACTCCTAATCGTCGCCTTGATCTCCCACCAGCATAAGCGTTCTCGTCGGTCGAGGCTCCAGCTGGGTGAAACTGCAGTGGCTCGCCGAGACAGCCACCGCCAGTCGCGCCATCGAGCCAGCCGACGAATCCTCTACTACTGTTCGATCCGTCGACCGGCTCCGAGAGACTGATCCAGTGTGATAGCAAAGTGATCCAGCGGCGGAGATCCTCATGGTCGACGGCCCTCGCAGTCCTCCCGGCCGCCCCACGGCGCGGGCCGGCGGAGGAGGAGACCCGCAAGAGCACGAAGAGTACCAGCCCGAGACACTCGACTCTCTGCAGAGAGAAGAGCCGTCGCAGGAACATGGATGCACTTCATACTCCTATCGCCGGAGAAACCCACGAGGCTCGTGCCTTGGAGGAAGCACGTTTTAATGTGGTGAAACGCGCCGCCGAGAATCTTCAGTGAAGCGCCGGCGATGCTGCGCGCAACAAAGCGGTCGGCGTCGACTCTTTCCACCGACTCGGTATACCGACGCTAATTCAGAATTTAGCGCTGAACTCGCATAGCGGAGTCCATCCAGCCGCCCCGGCCGGAAGCTGGGAGAGGCTTCTGGCAGATCGTAGATTTACTCCGCGGCAGGAGAGAGAACTAAGCCGTGTCGCGATCGCGCAACAGGATTCACAGTCGATCCGTCGCTGCGAACACTGCCCGATCGGCTCCAGCCAGATCGCCTCTCGCGGCGAAGAAGGGCGACAACCGGCGAGCAAAGACGAAGACCGATTCGACCGAGATGACAGCGCCGAGTGCCCTTTCCTCCGAGGGAAGGGTCGTGACGCCTCGGCGGCAAGATGACGAGACGACGATTCAAGATAGCAGCGAAGAGTTCCGGTCGACCCTAAGGAGCTGTGCTTTGACGCGCGATCCATTATCGTGCAAGGCTTGGTCGACCGAACAGAGCCCATCGAGGCGGACCGAGGGATGCACCCACCAGCTAGTCGAAAGTGCATGTCTCGTCCGGTCGAGTGTTTTAGCAGGCTATCAGAGCCGCATGATTCCCCCAATTTCAGATTAGCAACAGAGTCAAGAAGTTCACTGGAGAATCCAAGCCCGAAACTTGGCTTGAGGATTACCAAGTGGCTGTTCAGATTAGCGGTGGGAATGATGAGGTGGCCATGAAGCATTTGCCCCTCATGTTGGAAGGTTCGCGCGAGCATGGCTGAATCGGTTACCTCACACAAAGAAGATATATACTTGGGAAGATTTGTCCCGAGTGTTCGTCAGGACTTTTGAAGGGACTTGCAAGCGACCGGCTGGTTTGACAGAGCTGCAAGTTTGCGTGCAGAAGACCAATGAAACTCTCCGAGAGTACATTCAGAGGTGGATTACCTTGCACCACACTATGGAAAATGTGTCTGACCATCAGGCGGTTTGTGCCTTCAAGGATGGCGTCAAAAACAGAGAATTGAGTCTGAAGTTTGGTCGAACCGGGGACATGACCCTGAGTCGAATGATGGAGATTGCTAGCAAATACGCCAATGGCGAGGAAGAAGACCGACTCCGAAGCGGTAAATACAAGCCAAGTCAGTCGGAGAAAGGCAATTCCAGTCGGAAGCAGAAGCGCAAAGCCGAGCCAGCAGCTCCTGGAGAGGCCCTGGCCGTGACTCAGGGGAAGTTCAAGGGGAAGCCCAAAGGATCCTGGAATCCGAAGAAAGTGAAAGATAAAGAAGGAAATGACGTGATGGATATGCCATGCCATATTCACACAAAGAAGGATGAAGAGGGCAACATTATTTACCCGAAGCATACCACTCGCCAAAGGTCGACTCTGATCCAAAGTTAGCCAGGAAAACAGTCTAAGGACAAGGAGAAGGAGCCGGACAAGGCCGGAGACAAAGAGGACAAAGTGAGGAGGAATACCGCATGTCAACTCCACTGATGATCTTCGCGGATGTGGAAAGCAAAAAGTCGATGAAAGTCATCAACCGGGGAGGTGAATATGGTTGCCCAGTAAAGCCAAGTTATGTGAAGTGGTCCCAGACACCCATCACATTCGACCAATCTGATCACCCGACTCACATTGCCACTCCCGGGCGGCAAGCGTTAGTGGTCGATCCAGATTGTCGAAGGCACTCGATCGACAAGAGTGCCTGATGGATGGTGGTAGTGGGCTGAATTTGTTATATGCCGATACATTGAAAGGGATGGGCATTCGATGTCCCGCTTAAGCGCCTGACAATATGAGTTTCCACGAGTCATACCAGGAAAGAAGGCCAACTCACTCGCCAAATAGCCTCGGACGTGGTTTTTGGTGATTCCAAACACTTTCGCAAAGAAAAGTTGACCTTTGAGGTTGTGGATTTTCAGAGTGCATACCACGCCATTTTGGGAGGCTCGCCACGCACGCATTCATGGCTCGACCATGCTACGTGTACCTCAAACTGAAAAATGCCAGGACCAAAGGGAGTGATCACCGCCACCGGGCGATCGGAAGAAGGCGGAAGAGTGCTTTTAAGGGCTCAAGATTGCCGACTCCCAAGTGACAATGGTCCAATTCGACGAATACATGCAAACCGCAGATCCGAGTGACTTGTTACGATCCAAGAAGCCAACAGTTCGCATTCGATCGTTGCGGTGAGACGGGCCATCCATATTCATCCGGTGATCCTAATGTAGCCCCACCCACATCTCCACAACACTCGACTCGAAATAGGAAGAAGCGCCATCCAGTTCCTCCGTGAGAATGGGACATTTTCGCATGGAAGCGGTGACATGCAGTGTGTTCGTGGAATCGCTGAGCATCGCCTCCGAGTCGACAAGTCAGCAAACCTGTCAAAGAACATCTTGGTCCGCCGTCGGAAGAGAAAAGCTATTGGTGAAGAAGTGGCTCATTGTTGGCCGGCAGGATTTATTCGAGAAATATACCACTCGAAAGTGGCTCGCTAATGTCGCCATGGTTCCCAAGAAGGACAACTCACCCGCATGTGCATTGATTTTAAGCACATCAATCGGGCCTGCCGAAGGATCATTTCCTCTCCCGCATAGATCAAATTGTTGACTCGACCGCAGGGTGTGAGATTGTCTTTCTAGATGCATATTCCGGTATCATCGGATCCGTCAGATGGACCCGATGAAATAAAACAGCTTTCATCACTCCATTCGGTGCTTCGCTATATCACCATGCCATTCGCCTCAAGAATGCCGGGCCACATTTATGCGAATGATCCGTAAGTGTCTTCACCAAATCAGTCGGAATGTGGAAGCGATATGGATGATATCGCCGTTAAGTAGCAAAAGGTTCCGACCTGCTTCGACCTCGGCCAAACATTTGCCAACCTCGGAAGGTACGATATCAAGCTCAATCCACAAAGTGCACATTTGGAGTTCCTGGTGGAAAATTACTCGGTTTTCTCGCTTCCGAACGAGGATCGACGCTAACCCGTGAGAAGATCGGCACTATTCTCGAATGAGACGCCTACGGCGAAAGTGCACGACGCCCGAGCTTCTTGGATGCTTGGCTGCTTTAAGTCGATTCATCTCACGACTCGGTGAAAAGGCATTACCTCTTTACCGACTGATGAAGAAGGCTGACAAATTCGAGTGGACTCCAGAGGCTGACGCAGCGTTTGCCGAGCTAAAAGCTCTGCTCTCCACCCAGCCGGTGCTTGCTGCTCCAATCAGCAAAGAGCCTCTGTTGCTTTACATCGCAGCCACTGGACAAGTTGTCGATCTTTAGGCTTACGGTCGGCGGGAAGAGGAAGGAAAGGCCTTCAAAGTTCAGCGCCGGTGTATTATTTGTCTCAAGTCTTGACTCCATCCAAGCATAGATATCCTCATTATCGTAAGCTTGTGTATGGTATATACATGACCACAAAGAAGGTTGCTCACTATTTCTCCGATCATTCTATCACATCGCTGCCGACGCTCCTTTATCGTGAGATCCTCGCATAATGAGACGCAACCGTCGAGTGGCAAATGGGCGATTGAACTTCTTCCCTTGATATCAAATTCGAGGCAAAGAAAGCCATTAAGTCCTGTGCTATAGCGGATTTCCTTGCCGAGTGGATTGAACAACAAAGAACCGATCGAAGTTCACTTGAGCATTGGACCATGTTCTTCGACGGCTCCAAGATGCTGAATGGTTCAGTCGTGTCAGTTGTTCTAGTTTCCAGAGGAGATAAGCTTAAATATGTGCTCCAGATTCACTTTGATTCCTCCAACAATGAGGCAGAGAGTACGAGGCCCTCTTATATGGATTGCGATGGCCATCTCACTCGGCGTCCGTCGTCGCTGATGGTCTATGGCGACTCAGATCTAGTGGTCAATCAAGTGATGAAAGAGTGGGACGTGAGAATCCCAATTTATGATTTGGATCTTCGCAATGCAAAGTGAGGAAGCTGGAAAAGAAGTTCGAGGGGTTGGAACTCCATCACATCCCCCGATTGAAAAATCAAGCAGCAGATGATCTGGCGAAGATAGGGTCCAAAAGAGAAGCCATTCCGAGTGGTGTGTTTTTGGAACATATACACACTCCGTCAGTTAAAGAAGATCCCTTCACAGAGGAAGCTCCACAACCCAAGAGTGCCACAGACTCGACTGAGGTTGAGGTCCCAGCAGTGGTCGACTTAGTCATGGAAGTGTTAGTGGTCACTCCCGATTGACGATCCCATACATCGCGTATATCCCGAGAAAAGAACTCCCGGAGGATGAAGAAGAGGCTTGGCGGATCGTCCGTCGATCCAAAGCCTTTACCGTTATCAATGGGCAGTTAGAGTAGAGAAAGCCGACGAGTCGGACAAAAATGCATAACACCGAAGAAGGTCGAAGTCATACTCAATGATATCCACTGGGACCTGTGGTCACCATGCGTCCTCTCTGACCATTGTAGCCAAAGCATACCGAGCCGGATTTTATCGCCAAGAGCAAATGAGATGGCGAAAGAAATAGTGGACAAGTGCGAAGGATGCCGTTCTACTCCAATATGTCACACAAGCTCGTCCAGCCTTTGAAGACCATTCCGCCGTCGGCCTTTCACGGTATGGGGTTGGACATGATCGGTCCCTTGCGAACAGGTCGGAGCGTTTCACGCATGTACCGTGGCAATCGACAAGTTCACCAAGTGGATTGAAGCTAAACCAATCAAAAACTTGATGCTGGTATCGCTGTTTCCTTTGTCGAGGGTTGACGCTCAGATATGGAGTCCCGCACAAGATTATCACGGACAATGGGTCGAATTTTGACTCGAAGAATTCAAAGATTTACGCAACTCCCAAGGCACACGAAGTCGACTACGCTTGATCGCTCATCCACAATCGAGCGGACAAGCGAACGAGCCAACGGATTAATCCTCAAGGGTCCGGAAGCCCGATTGATGCGTAGATCTCAAGCATGCGGTGGAGCTTGGGTCGATTTAACTTCCTTGAGTGCTTTGGGGTTTGCGGACTACGCCTAATCGGTCGATTGGGAGAACTCCTTTCTTCTTGGTCTATGGAGCGTAAGCAGTCTTACCGAAAGTGATCTCCTTCACAATGCTCCCGAATTGAACTTTACAATGAAGCGAAGAAGCTGAGTAAGCGCGTCAGATGCATCGACCTCTTAGAAGAGGAGAGGGAAATGGCTCGATCCGCCGACCATTTACCAAAGAAGACTTGCGTCGCTGACGCCGTAAATGTGAGAGGTCGAGCCTTCCAGAAGGAGATCTGGTCCTTCGAGTGGATCGCGAAGCAACATAAGCTTGCCCTTCCGGAAGGGCCCTTCATCGTCACAAAGGTTCTCCACAATGGGGCGATTGCCTCTATAACGTCGAACACAATATCGAAGAGCCCCGAGCTTGAATGCGGATCTGCTCCGCCCATTTTACACTTAAAGTTTTTCGCTCGGAAGAGTTGTAATAAAATATCACGTAGTTCATGGGCTTTGAAATAATAGTGTAATAATTCCTTCGTAATTTTCATCACTTTTTATTTTTGGTCCAGCCAAATTTTCCCCGATGGGTGGCTTAGTCGCGAATCCGTTTAGCTTAAGTAACAAAAATCCTACCAAGTGGTAAGCCAGACTTCCACTCGGAGGCTTAGCTGCGAATCCGTTTCGCCTAAGTAACAAAAAATCCTACCGAGTGGTAAGCCAGACTTCCACTCGGAGGCTTAGCTGCGAATCCGTTTCGCCTAAGTAACAAAAAATCCTACCGAGTGGTAAGCCAGACTTCCACTCGGAGGCTTAGCTGCAGTCCAGTACTCGCCTAAGACATAAGAAATCCTATCGAGTGGTAAGCCAGACTTCCACTCGGAGGCTTAGCTGCAGTCCAGTACTCGCCTAGGATATAACAAATCCTACCGAGTGGTAAGCCAGACTTCCACTCGGAGGCTTAGCTGCAGTCCAGTACTCGCCTAAGATATAAGAAATCCTACCGAGTGGTAAGCCAGACTTCCACTCGGAGGCTTAGCTGCAGTCCAAAGACTCGCCTAAGTATAATATGTACCCGCAAGGAGGACGAGGGGCAGGTCGACTGCGACCCTCTCCTCCCGAGCTACACCATAAGTATGATGCTGTCAAGAAGGAAGACGAGGTCTTGGTCGATTGCTACCCTCTCCTCCGAGCCAGTCACAAATACAATGGAAATCCTACCGAGTGAAGAGCAAACCTCTCACTCGGGGGCTTAGCTGCAGCCCAGTGCTCGCCTAAGGTAAAAGAAATCCTACCGAGTGTAGAGCAAACCTCTCACTCGGGGGCTTAGCTGCAGCCCAGTGCTCGCCTAAGGTAAAAGAAATCCTACCGAGCATAGAGCAAACCTCTCACTCGGGGGCTTAGCTGCAGCCCAGTGCTCGCCTAAGGTAAAAGAAATCCTACCGAGTGTAGAGCAAACCTCTCACTGGGGCTTAGCTGCAGCCAGTGCTCGCCTAAGGTAAAAGAAATCCTACCGAGTGAAGAGCAAACCTCTCACTCGGGGGCTTAGCTGCAGCCCAGTGCTCGCCTAAGGTAAAAGAAATCCTACCGAGTGAAGAGCAAACCTCTCACTCGGGGGCTTAGCTGCAGCCCAGTGCTCGCCTAAGGAATAAGTCGACTGCAGTGGGCATCTTGCTGTTAACCTGCAAAGGAGCAATTCAAGCCAAAAGCAATCATATTCAAAACATCCAATCCAAATTTAGGTCGATACCTAAAGGAACCGAGAGTGCTCAGGCGCTAAGCCTGTTAAGGTTTTATCGGTTACAACTCCACTCGGCATACCGAGGCAAATTTAAGGTCAAGGAAAGTTTTTTACCCCTCCTGTGGAGGGCTGGATGGAGCAACGAATTCGTCAAGGTCAATCCCGTCTCGCAATCCGCTGCAGCAGCAATGAAAGTCTCCATGAAGGCCCGAAGTCGTGCTTTTGGTGTTGGCCACCGGAGAGCCGCCACTTATCCTCTCGGGCATCCTTGCAATGGACTCGAGCGGACACAAAGGCAACATCCGCGCCACATCGAGTGAAGACTTCTTCCACTCTTGCACTCGGTCGGGGACGGCGTTCGAGTCACCAACGACTCGAGGTCATTTTGGAGTGTTTCCTGGGCGGGCGTCGAGTCGATGCGGATGTAGCAACCTTCATCTTGCGAGATAATCCACGACGGCAAAGAACACGGGACTCGGTCGGAAGATGTTCATGGCAGTTTCATCATTCACCGGAGAGTTGACAGGTCAAGGTTCGTCTCGGTGGCTGGTTTCTTCTTGAAGTTGCGACGTAACTCTGCAAAGACAAAATCCGGAATTAAGAAAACAGTCGAATGGGAACATAACAGTTGGGAGAATTGGTCGAGTGAAGAAGATTACCTTCAAGCATAAGGAACAATTTTTTAGCAAGAGCACCCAAGAAGCCTTCCAGCTCGTTCTTCTTCCCGGCCATCTGGTTGATCTTCTCGGTCGAGTAGTCTTGTCACCTTGATCGTTCAACATCCTTGGTGGCAATGGCGAGCAGCCTTGATTGGTGTTATCCTGTTCGAGCTTGGTGGATCGAGGCCAGCTTTTCATCAATGAGCTTGATCTTCTCGAACATAGCTCAAGTTCCTTCTTCCTCTGGGCCTCCTTCACCTTGCCCGTAAATTACAGCAAAGTCAGGTTTGAAGCAAATGAGGGGAGAAAAGAGTCGTGAAATCTCACCAAACATACCTTTGGTCTCCTCCTTTGCCTTCGCTGATTCTCCCGCACTAGCTTCAAGTCCAACTCGAGCTGAATATGCTTCGCTCCGATTCAAAGATAAGCGCCGCAAGATCGCAGGATTTCTCTGAAGAGTCAATCGACAAAATGTCGAGATGATCCACTTCCGAGTGAATAAAGAAAATGATGCGTTTCTAAGACTACAAATCGAATGCAAGCATTCGACCGTAGTCTCGGGACTACACCGGTGGGTGCACTCGCCCCCACTTGGTCTTATTAAAGACAGTGACCGATCGACCAAAAAAAAAGAGAGTCGACCGATCGACCAAAACTTCTTGATTTGTAATCAATCGCCAGATCGACCACGATCTCGGGGATTACACCGGTGGGTGCACTCAGATGATTCCCCCTCCGGTTTCGTAAACCCATTCGTCTCATTCGAGTGACGATCAAGATTTACTTATAAAGCCTAAGACCATTGCCAGTGATCGACCTTATATGGGGACTACACCCACGGGTGCACTCAGCGTGCCCCGCTAACACGGAGTTTTTACCAACACACCCACCGGGTGGCTGCTATGAATTCGAGAAAGAAAAGTTTTGATAACATATCCTATGAGCAGCGGTGGTCGATCGACCAACATTGCTCAAGAAGGCGGAGTCAAGGCCGTAAGTGCTTGGCTCGCATCCCGAACGATCTTCACCTGCTCCATCATGATCCTTGCTTGACGGATCGCCTCCTTAGCAGCACTAGCCTGGTCCTCCGGGACGTGGTGCGTGGCGAAGATCGAAGGCTGCCCAGCACTCGACGACGTGGGTCGAGCACTCGTCAACGGCACCGCGAAAGACACGGTGTGTCGAGTGCCGACCTCCCCTTCCATCGCAATGGTCTCGGGCGCCATCACACCTTGGGCTGCTTGGCCAGTAGATGCCTTCCTGTTCCTCCTAGTCCTCAATGGTTCCTCATCCTCATCATCATCGTCGGGGAGGGTGATAATGTCATTGGTTGGAGCTTCAGGAAAAAGTCAAAGTCAGAAATTATGCATCAGTCGACCAAGAACAAGATTTAAAGTTGCGATGAGGGGTTTGAAGTCGCCAGATCCTCCATCTCATGATCCTCGGCCTTGCACGAGGTTTGAAGTCGCAACCTTTGAAGTTCCAAAGAATCGGTTGACCAGTTCAAGTATCAACCAGAGACAGAATTTGTACAGAACAAGAAGACTTAGGTGATTTGTTTACCCTGATATGGTGGGGATGGTCACTTTCATTTTTGGCAAAGGTTTGGTTGGCTTCAACGGAGCTACCTTCGACTGCTTTTCGGCGCCTTCTCAGTCGGCACCGGAGAAGCGGTCCGAGGCGTTTGGTCGATTGCGAGGCGTCGAACTCCTACCGCTGCTCATCGAAGGGTCGTGCAAGTTTTGACCGCCTTTCCGAGCGCGGTGGTGCAACCTCCTCCTCTTCATCCTCGTCATCATCATCCTCGTCATCATCATCGCTGTAAATCGTCATCGTCTGCAGATCTGAATCCCACTCTTCTGGCTCGCTTACTGGCTCTTCCCCCTCCTCAATCGGTCTGAGCGCCATTGGGCATTGAGTATAGCTCGGTAAGGGCCTGGAAATATCAAAGCGAATTGATCGACCAAGTCACGTAAACACACTCGACGGATGTACAATGGAAAACAGAGCAAATGTACCTTTTCTCGAACGCTGTTGTGATCAAGTGGGAAATCCTACGGGATCCGCGAGGGTTGTCCTTGTTCCCGGTGATCGCAGCCATCCATCTTTCCACTATGGCATCGTCGACTGCCTCCGGGTGGACGCGAGTCTCGTCTTCGGTGCCGCTGTACAGCCACATGCAGTGGCTCCGGAACTGAAGAGGCTGGATTCGCCTCAAGAAAAACTCCAGGAGGTCCATGCGACCACGCCATCGAACCAGCCGCACCATGCGGTCCATCAACATCTTCACCTCAGTTCTCTCCTCTGGAACTACCTTCGGGAGGAGGGTCCGTTTCACTCGACTCATGGTGAATGCGGGAAGACCGGTCGATCGCCCGGCGTCGTCTCATTCCGCAATAGAACCAGGTCATTGCCACCCCCGACCTCGGGAAAAGACATAGCTGGGAAGGTACTTTTATTCTCACCTGGACCCCTAAGCCACCACACATTTGAACTACACGGGTCTTCGTCACAGGGCTTGCCTTCTTCATACCGAGAGCGACATGTGAAGATGTACTTGAACAAACCCCAGGCGGTCGACAGCCCGTGAAGTTTTCGCACATAGACACAAACGCAGCAAGATATGCGATGGAGTTTGGAGTAAAATGGTGGAGCTGGGCTCAAGAAATTCGAAAACCCGAAGAAGACACTCGGCGGCGGCGAAAAACCTCGGTCGACATGGGTGGCCGAAGCACGCGACTCACCGTCTTACGCCGAGGCTGCCATTCTCGGCCGTGAAGCCTCGCGGCACCATGGGGAATCAACCCGTCGTTGGCCATGTCGAGGAGATCCTTCTCCGATGGTCGATCGATCCAATCTCCTCGACCCAGCCCTTGGCAAGTTGGATCTCGACGAGGAACCGCCATGGCGGTGGATCTCCCCTTCGCCTCTCGGCCGACGCCTTCTCCGCCGCCGGCGCCTTCTTGGCAAGCTCCAACACGCCGTCTTCTCTTTGCCCATGGTGGCCGCGGAATCTTGCAGGAGAGGAGGTAGCAGGAGCAGCCAGCGATTCTGCGAGGGCGAGGCGAAGAGAGTGGAGGAAGAAGGACAGTATCGTGCGAAGCCCCCACGAGTTGCATTTATAGCATCCTTCCGAGTGGATGACAGTGGACCCGAACAATCCAATCATATCCCGAACAGTTGCGCTGCATGATCGTGGCGGAAAAAGCGGCGCTGAAATCGAGGCGTTCTGTTATGTCCCATCCGAACGCCCTTGATCTGTTCGCTTCGCGCTTCCCCAAATTTCATATCGCGAGATCCGCGAGAGACAGATCGGTCTGTCTAAGCGCGAGATTTCTGCGATCCGTCCGCCGAATAGCAAAGTAAAAGAAGGTCACTCGACCAAAGAACAAGAATGGATCAAGTCGATCAAGAAAAGTTGCTTGTTATCGACAAGGAAGATCTTGATCCAAGACAACACGAGCCGACGCAAAGGACAATCGGAAACAACGTCAACTCCTCCTTCACTCAAGCCTCAATCCATTCGGGGGCTAATGATGGTTTCATATACCTAGGGTAGGGTCATAGGCCTGACCTAAACGTCCTACCCAAGGACACTCTCAGAAGAGATCATCTTCCATCGACCAAAGAGGGACCCACTGACCGATTGGAAGGACTCGACCATGGAAGACTCACTCGACCATGAAGACTCACTCGACCACCGAGAAGGTCGAAGGCACTCCGCAAAGACAACGGCTTGCTATTGAATAGACTTAATGATAGTTAAGACACTTTATGAGGGGTGTTACCAGTAACGCCCCAGACTTAATGTACTTTAACCTCTCCAATACGTGGGCTGGCTGGGGTCCTGGCGCACTCTATATAAGCCACCCTCCTCCACAGGTAGAGGGGTTCGCATTCTGGTAACACTCATATCCATAATCCACTCGACCGCCTCAGGCTCCGAGACGAGGGCTATTACTTCTCCGAGAAGGGCCTGAACTCGTACATCACTTGTCTTAACAACTACTCCATAGCTAGGACATCGCCTCCCCTTACCTACCCCTACTTCTACTGTCAGACTTAGAACCACGACAGGAGGTAAAACCCTACGTCCTGCTTGATTAATATTGATGATATGGGTATTACAAGAGTGGATCTACCACGAGATCAAGGAGGCTAAACCCTAGAAGCTAGCCTATGGTATGATTGTTGTAATGTATGTTGTCCTACGGACTAAAGCCCTCCAGTTTATATAGATACCGGAGGAGGCTAGGGTTACAGTCGGTTACAATGGTAGGAGATCTACATATCCGATTGCCAAGCTTGCCTTCCACGCCAAGGAAAGTCCCATCGGGACACGGACGGAGTCTTCAATCTTGTATCTTCGTAGTCTTGGAGTCTCGGCGGATAATGATAGTCGGCTGTCCGGACACCCCTAGTCCAGACTCCTCAAGTAGCCCTTAACCAAGGCTTCAATGACGATAGGTCCAAAGCGTTTATAGTCTTGGCGTTGCAAGGCGGGTTCTCCTTCAAATTCCATGTACCGCCGAACAAAGTGTCCGGCTTCATCTTGAATACTGTGTTCCTCGGCTTCTACGCCAAATAATGGCCCTCTTCCACGCGTCGCACGAATGCGAAAAGCCAGGGTGTCTTTTGCATTTCACCCCCTACCCGTGCGAATCGTCCGCCTATAAAAAAGGGCAAGAATCCAGATCCAAACCACACCGTCTTCCTCCCGCGAATACTCCATCGAAGCGCCTTTGATCTAGAAATCCATTCCATCATGGATCGTCGACGCGGCTCTTCTTCACGCGCCCCAGCCCAACACCGGGAATTGGAGGAGGTGCTCTATTTCGCACAACGAGCTAGTGAAGCTCCAAACGGGGATTTCTCCTCCGGCCTTCATGGTCCCAAATGGGCCGGACTGGTTACTTATCAAGGTGGGAGGCAGGCGGAGGACACCCAAACCCCAATAAGGGGAGCGAGTATGCTTTGTCCCCTATCCGATAAGGGGACTCGGATTTCAATACATCCGTTCCTCCGCGGGCTCTGAAGTTCTACGGACTCCAGCTCCACCACCTCACGCCCGCCTCATCCGCATATCGCGGGCTACGTAACTCTTTGTGAGCTATTCACCGGCATCGAGCCCCATTTTGCATTGTGGAAGAGGCTGTTTTGCCTCGCACCCGTTCTCACGAGGGGTCCATATATCAAGTGGGCGGAGCGAAATATGGCGATCGCGGGACCGGATACCTATCCGGTACTCCCAAGAAGGCGTCCGAGATCGCCCTCGGAATGGTTTTATATAGGAGACGCCCATTGCCGGACTCGGTCCGGATCGGCCTCCGGAGTTTAGTGCTGCTCCCTTGAAGAAACGCTCACCTGGCGCCATGAGCCCCGATTGAGGAAGACAAGAGCGCCCATTACTTGATGGGCGGATAAGATTAATGGCTCATTCCGCTTGACCATGATCGGAGTCATGGCGACATGCATCAAGCGAGGGTACAGCCATCGCAATACTGAGGCCACCCCATGTGGGATTTCAACGGGAAGACGATGCCACCAAGCACGGCCAAGAAAGGGCCGGATTCGACCGAGGATCCGTGAAGATCTGTCCGGCTGTACAAGGGAGAGAAGGAGGACTTCCTTCAAGCGAACCCTTTGAATGGGTTTTCCATGATCAACCCTAGAGGATGGGTAAGTGAACACCTTGAAGGGCCCAACCCATGCTTTCAAGTTTAAGCTTACATTATGTCTTGGCGCGGGATCTACGCCGGATGTGGAGGACATGGTGAGTCCTGCTCTCATAACCCGAGGATCCGAAGGATCTCGGATCCGCCTCCAAGAGGACCCGACATCGAGGTGGAGCTGATCGACGGGTGTTTCACCAGCTCAGCATAGACAATGCTTTGGTGGCCATCACGGCGGACTACCCCGGACTAAGTCCGGTTTCCCAGGTGACCGTGACCGAAGTCCGGACACCATTATCTCTTCCCTGCCCATTTCTAACCTTCGCGATCGATGGCATTTTGCAGGAAGTGCCTTTACGGCAAGAAGTCGAGCCTGCGGCGGCCAGCCAATAGAGGCCAGTCCGGACCAACAGGCGGAAAAGGAGCGCGGTGCGGGCGGAAACGTCGCCGCAAAGGTATAGCTCGTATTTGAATTTTTAGAGCAAAGTTCCGAGGGAAACGCCTGAGTGCTCATGATCTGTAGGAGAAAAAAAGCGCCGCGGACTGCGGAAGCAGGAATTGCCGATCCGACCAACACGGCCAGGCTCCAGCTCTCGGCCCGAGGGGAGGCAAGCGCAAGACGCGGGCGATCCTCTCCAGCGGAGGATACCGGATGCATCGTCCGCCACCAAGTCTCGAGGTGGAGAGCGCCATGAACCATAGCGCCACGACAAGATTTCGTGAAGCGCTTTTCCCGAGGCGTTGGATGCCTTTAACGCGAGGATGCACATCTCCGTGCCGCTCAAAATGGTTTTACCGAGCCACGGAGCAAGATGTGAAAGACATACGGGTAAGGGAATTTTAATGGTTGTATATACCAAGAGCCCCGAGACTTAAAGTAGTTATGCTAACTGATTTAAGGATCATTTGAAATTGCAGGCACTTACCGAGAAGAACGCCTAACTGTCTGGGAGCTCCAAGATTGCAAGGCCCAACTTGAGGCCGATTGTCGCCGCAGGAGGAGACGGAAAAACCTCCCTGGTAACACATTTTATTTATAAATATATATATCTTGCAGGGCGCGGCGCTTGAAGTCTAATAATGACATTGCAGTACCGCGGACAAGATCCGGACAGCAAGATTGCTACGCCAGACTAAAGGTCGGCGAGTGTGCTGAATAGGGTTCAGCAGAAAGGAACAAGCTCCAGGATGCCAACGCCAAGCTCGGAGAAGAGTGAAAGGCGCCAGCCGAGCTGTCCGCTCCGCTAAGGAGAATCAGCAACCGTCGCGGCATTTATAGTAAGTGCTTGAGCGGACTCTTTTGAAAAGAAGAGTTCGGCGAGGAAGTATTTTGACATGATATGTCTTGTAGGTATACTCACGGGTCGCCCTGCAGAGGAGATGCCCATATCAACGGGTGATCAACTTCCGAATCTGTTGTAGCTACTCGAACGAAGTTCGGCAGCAATGAGCGGCGTCATTCAAGCTTTATGGCCAGCCCTCACCCTACCCGGTGGGCCTCGGGAGCTTATGGAGAAGCTGCAGGAGTGCGGCAGCGCCTGCTTGTGGAAGATTTCGGCTTGCCGTCAAGGTGCCAAGGAGGCTTGGGCCATGGTGAAGACGTGGTACAAGAAGGCGGATCCCAACCACATGGCCGAAGTTGGACCAGTGGGGCCCGATGGGAAGGAGATCCCTGTGAGTTTAGTATACATCCAAGTAGATTTGGCTGCTAAATTTTCCCAACGGGACTGTAAACTAGACAGCCTGTTAGACGGGATTGAGGAGGAATACGATCAGTAAATTTGACAATGTATGTTATCCTTTAAAGTGACATGTGAAATGCCTTCTAGCCGGATTGTAGATCATTTGTCTTTGCCGACCTTTTCGCTTCGACCTCGGTACCCTAGAGTCCGGAGTGTGTCCGAATACCTTTTTGGTTAAGAAACAACCGTGGTATGCATGGAGACCAGGCGTAGGGGTCATTAGTGCTTTATCAGACAAGTGCCCAACTAGTTATGTTATATTACATGGTTAGTAAGAAACATCTTCCAGGGAGAATAGTTCCGTTAAGGGTTCCTTTCCTTGGGAGGCATGCCCTAAAGTGCATGTCCGGACTGCAAAGAAAGCAGTAAAACATCTGGGGGCAGATAGATAAATAGGTAAAAAGTCATCTTTTAAGTCACCGACCGAATATTCCCTTAAGAACGCTACTTTCGCTTCACCCGATCTCGAGGTACACATCCGGTGACCAGCAAGAATAATCGCAGAGGTGCTCCCTTTACCTCCTAGCCGAACAATCGGGAACGTAGGGGTAAGCACAGGAGCCAGGCAACCCAGCTTGGCCAAAACTTAAGTCATATCGATGCATATAATGGCGAGTAAAAGGTACATGTGGAAGCTTGACACATGTGTTGGGTATGAAACCCGTATAATTGAGCTTCTGTAAAAGAAGCCCCCAGGAATAATGAGTGCGGATGGCACATCATACGTATGCAAAAGATGCGAAAGTAGGCCCGTAAGGGCTTTTAAATAAAAAGGCATAAAAAGAGAAACGAAAGACAGCCGAAATGTAAAATTTTGGACTGGGGAAGGGGACGAACTCTTAGTCCGGCGCTAGGCATAGAATCGTCGGAGGCGGGCTGCGTTCCATGGGTTCGGCTCGAGTCGGTTGTCCGACGCATTTCGTAGACGGTATGCTCCGCCGGTCAAGACTTGATCGATAATGAAGGGACCCTCCCATTTGGGCTTGAGCTTGTCCTTTTTCTTGTCCGGGAGGCATAGAACTAGTTCGCCAACGTTGTAAGTCTTGGCCCGTACTTCTCTGCTTTGATATCTTCGGGCTTGCTGCTGATAAAATGCGGAACGAGCCTTCGCGACGTCACGTTCTTCCTCCAATGTGTCCAAGCTGTCCTGCCGATCAAGCTCGGCCTCTCTTTCCTCATACATGCGCACTCGAGGTGAGTCATGAATAATGTCACAGGGCAAGACTGCCTCTGCGCCGTATACCATAAAAATGGTGTGAATCCGGTAGTACGGTTAGGCGTTGTCCGCAGCCCCCAGAGTATGGAGTCGAGCTCCTCGACCCATTGTGTGTCGGATTTAGTAAGTGACCTCACTAATCTGGGTTTAATGCCGCTCATGATTAGACCATTTGCTCTTTCCACTTGACCGTTGGTTTGAGGGTGATAAACTGAAGCATAGTCGAGCTTGATGCCCATATTTTTGCACCATGACTTAACCTCGTCGGCTGTGAAGTTCGTGTCGTTGTCGGTGATGATCTTTGTGGGGACTCAGAACGGTGTACTACCCCGATATAAAGTCTATCACTGGTCGGACTCTGCCGTTTTGACCGGTTTGGCCTCTATCCATTTGGTGAATTTATCCACCATGACCAATAGGTACCTTTGCTTGTGGGTTCCCCTTTAAGGGGTCCAACCATGTCAAGCCCCTGCACCATGAACGGCCGAGGTAATGGGTATGGTTTTGAGGGCGGTGGGTGGCATATGGCTCGATTAGCAAAGAGTCGACAACCAACACATCGCTGGACCAAGTCTGCTGGCGTCTGCCGGCCGTCGGCCAATAAAATCTCAGACGGAATGCCTTTCCTACAAGGGCCCGGGCTGCTGCGTGGTGTCCGCCTAGTCCGCATGAATTTCAGCCAGAGGTTTCGCCCTTCTTCTTCGGAGATACACCTTTGAAGGACTCGGTGGTACTTTTCTTATAAAATTCTCCTCATGGACCTTGTAGGCCTTCGATCGCCCGGACTATGCGGCGGGCCTCATTTTGGTCTCGGAAGTTCCTGCCTAAGTAAGTAGGCTAGGAAAGGTTTACATCCACGTGGCGATTCTCGCCATTATGACGTGGGCGGAGGGTGTTATGTCATCTGCCGAATCATCGATTGGTGCGGTTTTCTCCGGTTTGTCACTACCGGGCTCCTCTTCCCATAGTACGGATGGCTTGAAGAGCCGTTCCAGGAAGATATTAGGAGGGACGGCATCACGCTTCGCACCGATGCGTGCCAGTACGTCGGCCGCCTAGTTATTATCTCGAGCTATGTGATGGAATTCCAGTCCTTCAAAGCGAGCTGACATTTTTAGGACAACGTTGCGATATGCTACCATTTTCGGATCCTTGGCGTCGAAGTCTCCATTTATTTGGGATATTGCAAGGTTTGAATCCCCGCGCACTTCTAGGCGTTGAATGCCCATGGAGATCGCCATCCGGAGACCATGTAACAGGCCTCAGATTTGGCTGCATTGTTGGAGTCCGTACATTATTTGAAGTACATCTTGGATCAGATCTCTGGTTGGGGACGCCAAGACGATGCCAGCCCCCATCCCGCCAACATTTTGGAGCCGTCGAAATGCATAGTCCGGTTGGAGTATCGCCGTACTCTTTACGGAGTTCGCTTCATCCATTCGCGACGAAGTCAGCCGTAACTTGTGACTTTATGGCTCACCGAGGTTTGTAAGTTATGTCGAATGGTAAGAGCTCAATGGCCCATTTTGCAATCATGCCCGCTGCGCCGCATGTTATTTATAATGTCATTGAGTGGTACTTCAGAGGCCATCGTTATCGAACACTCTTGAAAGTAGTGTCGGAGCTGGACGCCATGAACACCGCATATGCTATCTTTCGATAGTGTGGGTAACGGATTTGCAGGGGTTAACACAAAGGATACATAGTACATCGGTTTTGAAGAGGGAATTTATGCCCATTCATCACTCGCTCGACGACGAGGACCGCTTACAACTTGATGCGTTGCTGCGATGTATAACAACATTGGTTCGCCCAAAGTGGGCGCAGCCAGACCGGATTTGTTGCCAATATGGCCTTTATTTCTTCGAGTCCGGCGGGGCATCCGCCCACTCAAAATGTTGGTGCGCTGAGGAGGCGATAGGGCAGCGCCTTTTCTCCTAAACGGAGATAAAGCGCTTAAGGCTGCCACGCATCCCGTTAATTTTTGTATTTGTTTGAGGTCTTTTGGAATATCCAACTGTGACAGAGCTCGGATTTTAGCCGGATTTGCTTCAATTCCTCTATCGGATACAATGAAGCCCAGCAACTTTCCGGCTGGTACGCCGAAAACGCATTTTTCCGGATTCAGCTTGATGTCATATGCTCTGAGGTTGTCGAATGTGAGCCTCAAGTCGTCTACTAGAGTTTTGATGTGTTTTGTTTTGACAACTACGTCGTCTACGTATGCCTCGACTGTTTTGCCGATCTGGGTGGCCAGACATGTTTGAATCATGCGCTGATATGTTGTGCCGGCGTTTTTGAGTCCGAAGGGCATTGTGTTGAAGCAGAATGGTCCATATGGAGTGATAAATGCCGTTGCGGCTTGGTTTGCTTCTGCCATCTTGATTTGATGATAGCCAGAGTATGCGTCCAGGAAGCACAACGAATCGTGCCCTGCTGTAGCATCGATAATTTGATCGATGCGGGGGAGAGGGAAGGGATCCTTTGGGCAAGCCTTATTGAGGTCTTTAAAATCGACACAAAGGCGCCAGGATTTATCCTTCTTTGGTACCATCACCAGATTTGCTAGCCATTCCAGATGTTTGATATCTCTAATGAATCCGGCTTCCAGTAGTTTGGCTAGCTCCTCTCCCATTGCCTATCTTTTGGGTTAGGAAAATCGTCAAGAGCCCGCTTGATCGGCTTGAACTTTTAGGATGTTTAGGTTGTGTTCTCGCCAACTGCGTGGGATTCGGGCATGTCCGAAGGATGCCAGCGAAGATATCCCAATTTTTCCGAAGGAATTCGCGTGATCTGGCGCCTACTTCGGGTTCAATTGTGCCCCAATGGAGGTCGTTTTGTTGGGTCCGTTGGATGGACTCGAATTTTATTATTTCATCTCGCTGGTTTGAAGGAGGTGGACTTGGATCTTTTATCGAGTATCACATAGTCCCCTGTTCACCGAGAGCGCATGCGGTGAGTTCTTCTCGCCGCTAAGGCTTTGGATAGTGCCTCGAGGGCTAGTGCGGCATTCTTGTTTTCGCGGAGTGCTATGTCCGGATCACTAGCGAGAGTGATTATTCCGCTGGCCTGCATTTTGAGCTTCATGTACCCGTAATGGGGTATTGCTTGAAAATTGTGAATGCCTCTCGTCCTAATATGGCGGATACCCGCCGCTGAACGGGCCACCGAACGTGACTTCTTCGGATCTGTAATTGTCCGGAGAGCCGAACACCACATCGAGTGTGATTTTTCCGGCAGCGCGCTTCCGGCTAGGGATTATTCCTCTAAAGGTTGTGCTGCTTCGCCAATACGGCTCCAATCAATTTCCATCTTTCGCAGAGTTTCTCAGTAAATGAGGTTTAGTCCATTGCTGCCATCCATGAGGACTTTTGTCACCGAAAGCCGCCCACAATGGGACTAAGTACCGGTCAGCACCGTGTGCTCGTTGTTCGAATTTAGGCTCATCGCTGGCGTTGAAGGTAATAGTTGTGTACCCATGGATTTCTTTGTTGCTACTTGGTAGACTTCGCGAGTCCGCTGGATTGTTCGCTTCGCATATTGTTTGATGCGAAGGTCTCAAGACTATTGACACCGTCTTTGGTTTTGTTGGGGTGGTTTCCGAGCTAGAAGTTCTCGCCACTTTTGGCCACCGCCGTAATATCCAACATGCTCGAAGGCTATGTGTTGGGACGGCTCCCTCTGACTATGAAGTTTACAAGGTCCATTGAGCCATCCCTCCAAAGACGGTTCCGCTTCCTTATTGGGTTTTTGTTTTTCGCTTTTGCATCTGGGGCCCGAGTGTAAGGCGCCCTTTTATCATGGATTGGGTTTGGGGCCGGATTGTCCCAAAATTGATTTTCGGTTTTCCGAAGTTTCCATCGCACAATACTTCCGCATTATGGATGCCGATCGGTGAAGCGCTGTAATTTTGCGATGATCAATGGCGCTTAGTATTCCCTTGTCCGCGCAGTTATTGCAGAAGATTGATATTGCGCTTTCCTCTCGGCAGTCCTTTATCCTGTCCATAACCGGGAGGAATCGCCCAAGAGTGATGTAATCGTTTCAGCAGGCTCTTGCCAGATTAGAGATAGATCGATATGTCCGGGGGTGGGTGGAATAAAATTCGGATCCCTACCCATCTTGGGGCTCAAAGGCTGAGGGGTTTCCAAATTCGGAAACTTGGTTTGCTGGACACAATCCAGCGAGTCCGGGGCGATGCATGACTTTAAGTTCAATGCTCGATCGAAGTCCATTCCTCCGCGGTGATCCGGCATGGAGGGTTCGGGAATCCGGACGTGAATTGTTTTCAACACAGGCAAAGAGTTGCCGTATTGCTCCTCTACCACTGCGATGTGGTGGGTGGCCTGGGGAGAGTTAATCTCTCTCAGATCGGTTTTAAGCCCAATCTGGTCATAGTCCGTAGCGACTCCCAGGGCAGCGATGCGATCCAAGAGCTCGTTAACAGACGAGAGCTCTATTGGATCCAACAGTTCAGTAGCTTTAGGGCTGACGTGAAGATTGCTTCTGACGACTTGCGAAGTCATTGTCGAAGCGGCGGCCGGACAGGCGGTCATAAGAAAACCACCAAGCCGGATAGTTTGGCCGGCGGCTAAGGCCCCTTCGGCAAAAATACCGTCTTTGAAGACGGGTGGAGGCATCCGCTCTATCGGTGACGACACAGAGGAACTCTCAATGAAAGCACCAATGTCGGTGTCAAAACCGGCGGATCTCGGGTAGGGGGTCCCGAACTGTGCGTCTAGGCGGATGGTAACAGGAGACGAGGGACACGATGTTTTTACCTGTGTTGGGCCCTCTTGATGGAGGTAAAACCCTACGTCCTACTTGATTAATATTGATGATATGGGTATTACAAGAGTGGATCTACCATGAGATCAAGGAGGCTAAACCCTAGAAGCTAGCCTATGGTATGATTGTTGTAATGTATGTTGTCCTACGGACGAAAGCCCTCTGGTTTATATAGACACCGGAGGAGGCTAGGGTTACACAAAGTCGGTTACAATGGTAGGAGATCTACATATCCGTATTGCCAAGCTTGCCTTCCACGCCAAGGAAAGTCCCATCCGGACACGGGACGGAGTATTCAATCTTATATCTTCGTAGTCTTGGAGTCCGGCGGATAATGATAGTCCGGCTGTCCGGACACCCCCTAGTACAGGACTCCCTCAGGATCCATGTATGAGAACAAAGTATGGACTTTGGTTGACTTGCCCGATGATCGGCAAGCCATCAAGAATAAATGGATCTTCAAGAAGAAGACTGACGCTGATGGTAATGTAACTGTCTACAAAGCTCGACTTGTTGCGAACGGTTTTCGACAAGTTCAAGGGGTTGACTACGATGAGACTTTCTCACCCTAGCGATGCTTAAGTCTGTCTGAATCATGTTAGCAATCGCCGCATTTTATGATTATGAAATTGGCAAATGGATGTCAAAACTGCATTCCTGAATGGATTTCTGGAAGAAGAGTTGTATATGATGCAGCCGGAAGGTTTTGTCGATCCAAAAGGTGCTAACAAAGTGTGCAAGCTCTAGCGATCTATTTATGGACTGGTGCAAGCATCTCGGAGTTGGAATAAACGCTTTGATAGTGTGATCAAAGCATATGGTTTTATACAGACTTTTGGAGAAGCTTGTATTTACAAGAAAGTGAGTGGGAGCTCTGTAGCATTTCTGATATTATATGTAGATGACATATTGTTAATTGGAAGTGATATAGAATTTCCGGATAGCATAAAGGGATACTTGAATAAAAGTTTTTCGATGAAAGACCTCGGTGAAGCTGCTTACATATTGGGCATCAAGATCTATAGAGATAGATTAAGACGCTTAATTGGACTTTCACAAAGCACATACCTTGATAAAGTTTTGAAAAAGTTCAAAATGGATCAGACAAAGAAAGGGTTCTTGCCTGTATTACAAGGTGTGAAGTTGAGTCAGACTCAATGCCCGACCACAACAGAAGATAGAGAGAAAATGAAAGATGTTCCCTTTGCTTCAGCCATAGGCTCTATCATGTATGCAATGTTGTGTACCAAACCTGACGTATGCTTAGCAATAAGTTTGGCAGGGAGGTACAAAAGTAATCCAGGATTGGATCACTGGACAGCGGTCAAGAATATCCTGAAACACCTGAAAAGGACTAAGGATATGTTTCTCATTTATGGAGGTGACAAAGAGCTAGTCGTAAATGGTTACGTCGATGCAAGCTTTAACACTGATTCCGACGATTCTAAATCGCAAACCGGATACGTGTTTATATTGAACGGTGGAGCTGTCAGTTGTTGCAGTTCTAAACAAAGCGTCGTGGCGGGATCTACATGCGAAGCGGAGTACATAGCTGCTTCGGAAGCAGCAAATGAAGGAGTCTGGATGTAAGAGTTCATTTCCGATCTAGGTGTCATACCTAGTGCATCGGGACCAATGAAAATCTTCTGTGACAATACTGGTGCAATTGCCTTGGCAAAGGAATCCAGATTTCACAAGAGGACCAAGCACATTAAGAGACGCTTCAATTCCATCTGGGACCAAGTCCAGGTGGGAGACATAGAGATTTGCAAGATACATACGGATCTGAATGTTGCCGACCCATTGACTAAGCCTCTTCCACGACTGTCGGTGTCAAAACCGGCGGATCTCGGGTAGGGGGTCCCGAACTGTGCGTCTAGGCGGATGGTAATAGGAGACAAGGGACATAATGTTTTTACCCAGGTTCGGGCCCTCTCGATGGAGGTAAAACCCTACTCCTGCTTGACTGATATTGATGATATGGGTAGTACAAGAGTGGATCTACCACGAGATCAAGGAGGCTAAACCCTAGAAGATAGCCTATGGTATGATTGTTGTTGTAGTTGTTGTGTCCTACGGACTAAAACCCTCCGGTTTATATAGACACCGGAGAGGGCTAGGGTTACACAGAGTCGGTTACAATGGTAGGAGATCTACATATCCGTATTGCCAAGCTTGCCTTCCACGCCAAGGAAAGTCCCATCCGGACACGGGACGAAGTCTTCAATCTTGTATCTTCATAGTCTTGGAGTCCGGTCGATGATGATAGTTCGGCTATCCGGACACCCCCTAGTCCATGACTCCCTCAACGAGCAAAACATGATCAACACCAAGACTCCATGGGTGTTAGAATCATTACTGTGTAATCTAGATTATTGACTCTAGTGCAAGTGGGAGACTGAAGGAAATATGCCCTAGAGGCAATAATAAAGTTATTATTTATTTCCTCATATCATGATAAATGTTTATTATTCATGCTATAATTGTATTAACCGGAAACATGATACATGTGTGAATACATAGACAAACTTGATGTCACTAGTATGCCTCTACTTGACTAGCTCATTAATCAAAGATGGTTATGTTTCCTAACCATAGACATGTGTTGTCATTTGATTAATGAGATAACATCATTAGGAGAATGATGTGATTGACTTGACCCATTCCGTTAGCTTAGCACTTGATCGTTTAGTATGTTGCTATTGCTTTCTTCATGACTTATACAAGTTCAAATAACTATGAGATTATGCAAATCCCGTTTACCGGAGGAACACTTTGTGTGCTACCATACGTCACAACGTAACTGGGTGATTATAAAGGAGCTCTACAAGTGTCTCCAAAGGTACATGTTGAGTTGGCGTATTTCGAGATTAGGTTTTGTCGCTCCGATTGTCGGAGAGGTATCTCTGGGCCCTCTCAGTAATGCACATCAATATAAGCCTTGCAAGCAATGTAGCTAATGAGTTAGTTACGGAATGATGCATTACATAACGAGTAAAGAGACTTGCCGGTAACGAGATTGAACTAGGTATTGGATACCAACGATCGAATCTCGGGCAAGTAACATACCGATGACAAAGGGAACAACGTATGTTGTTATGCGGTTTGACCAATAAAGATCTTCGTAGAATATGTAGGAGCCAATATGACCATCCAGGTTCTGCTATTGGTTATTTACCGGAAATGAGTCTCGGTCATGTCTACATAGTTCTCGAACCCGTAGGGTCCGCACGCTTAAGGTTTTGATGATAGTTATATTATGAGTTTATGAGTTTTGATGTACCTAAGTTTGTTTGGAGTCCCGGATGAGATTACAGACATGAAGAGGAGTCTCAAAATGGTCGAGACATGAAGATTGATATACTGGAAGCCTGTATTTGGATATCGGAAGTGTTCCGGGTGAAATCAGGATTTTACCGGGTACCGGGAGGTTACCGGAAACCCCCGGGGGCTTAATGGGCCTACATGGGCCTTAGTGGAGAAGAGGAGAGGAGGCCAGGGAAGGGCCGCGCGCCCCTCCCCCCTAGTCCGAATAGGACAAGGAGAGGGGGCCCCCCTTTCCTTCCTCTCTCCCTCCTCCTTCCCCCTTCTCCTAATCCAACTAGGAAAGGAGGGAGTCCTACTCACGGTGGGAGTAGGACTCCCCTTGGCGCGCCCCTCCTTGGCTGGCCACCCCCTCCCCCTTGTCTCCTTTATATACGGGGCAGGGGCACCTCAAGACACAACAATTGATCTCTTGATCTCTTAGCCGTGTGCGGTGCCCCCCTCCACCATAGTCCTTGATAATATTGTAGCGGTGCTTAGGCGAATCCCTGCGACGGTAGAACATCAAGATCGTCACCACCCCGTCGTGTTGACGGAACTCTTCCCCGACATTCTGCTGGATCGGAGTATGGGGATTGTCATCGAGCTGAACGTGTGCTAGAACTTGGAGGTACCGTAGTTTTGGTGCTTGATCGGTCGAGCCGTGAAGACGTACGACTACATAAACCGCGTTGTTCTAATGCTTCCGCTTTCGGTCTACGAGGGTACGTGGAGAACACTCTCGCCTCTCATTGTTATGCATCACCATGATCTTGTGTGTGCGTAGGATTTTTTTTGAAATTACTACGTTCCCCAATAACGGCCCGGACCAACCTTACACGTACGCTTACGTGAGATAGGTTCCACCGACAAACATGCACTTGTTGCATAAAGGTGGCTAGCGGGTGCCAGTCTCTCCCACTTTAGTCAGATCGGATTCGATGAAAAGGGTCCTTATGAAGGGTAAATAGCAATTGACATATTACTGTTGTGGCTTTTGCGTAGGTAAGAAGCGTTCTTGCTAGAAACCCATAGCAGCCACATAAAACATGCAACAACAATTAGAGGACGTCTAACTTGTTTTTGAAGGGTATGCTATGTGATGTGATATGGCCAAAAGAATGTGATGAATGATATATGATGTATGAGATTGATCATGTTCTTGTAATAGGAATCACGACTTGCATGTCGATGAGTATGACAACCGGCATGAGCCATAGGAGTTGTCTTAATTTATTGTATGACCTACGTGTCAATCAGAACGCCATGTAATTACTTTACTTTATTGCTAACCGTTAGCCATAGTAGTAGAAGTAATAGTTGGTGAGACAACTTCATGAAGACACGATGATGGATATCATGATGATGGAGATCATGGTGTCATGCCGGTGACGAAGGTGATCATGCCGCGCCTTGAAGATGAAGATCAAAGGCGCAAGATGATATTGGCCATATCATGTCACTCTATGATTTGCATGTGATGTTTGTCATGTTTACATCTTATTTGCTTAGAACGACGGTAGCATAAATAAGATGATCCCTAATAAAATTCAAGAAAGTGTTCCCCCTAACTGTGCACCATTGCGAAAGTTTGTTGTTTCGAAGCACCATGTGATGATCGGTGTGATAGATTCTAACGTTCACATACAACGGGTGTAAGCCAGATTTACACATGCAAAACACTTGATGAGCCTAGCATGTACAGACATGGCCTCGGAACACAAGAGACCAAAAGGTCGAACATGAGTCGTATAGTGGATACGATCAACATGAAGATGTTCACCAATGATGACTAGTCCGTCTCACGTGATGATCGGACACGGCCTAGTTGACTCGGATCATGTATCACTTAGATGACTAGAGGGATGTCTATCTGAGTGGGAGTTCATTAAATAATTTGATTAGATGAACTTAATTATCATGAACATAGTCAAACGGTCTTTGCAAATTATGTCGTAGCTCACGCTTTGGTTCTACTGTTTTGGATATGTTCCTAGAGAAAATTTAGTTGAGAGTTGACAGTAGCAATTATGCGAACTGGGTCCGTAAACTGAGGATTGTCCTCATTGCTGCGCAGAAGGATTATGTTCTTAATGCACCACTCAGTGTGCTGAACCTCAAGCGTCGGTTATGGATGTTGCGAACATCTGACATACATGTTTTGATGACTACATGATAGTTCAGTGTGTAATGTTAAATGGTTTAGAATTGAGGCACCAAAGACGTTTTTGAAACATCGCAGAACATATGAGATATTTCCAAGGACTGAAATTGGGATTTCAGACTAGTGCCCACGTCAAGAGGTATGAGACCTCTGACAAGTTTCTTAAGCCTGCAAACTAAGGAGAAAAGCTCAATCATTGAGCATGTGCTCAGATTGTCTGAGTACTACAATCACTTGAATTGAGTGGGAGTTAATCTTCCAGATGAGATAGTGATGGTTCTCCAAAGTCACTGCCACCAAGCTACTAGAGCTTCGTGATGAACTATAACATATCAGGGATAGATATGATGATCCTTGAGCTATTCGCGACACCGCGAAAGTAAAAATCAAATAGGAGCATCAATTGTTGATGGTTGGTGAAACCACTAGTTTCAAGAAGGGCAAGGGCAAGAAGTGATACTTCATGAAACGGCAAATCAGTTGCTACTTTAGTGAAGAAACACAAGGTTGAACCCAAACCCGAGACTAAGTGCTTCTGAAATAAGGGGAACGGTCACTAAAGCAGAACTACCCTAGATACTTGGTAAATGAGAAGGCTGGCAAGGTTGACAGAAGTATATTGGATATACATTCTGATGTGTACTTTACTAGTACTCCTAGGAGCACCAGGGTATTGAAATACCGGTTCGGTTGCTAAGTGTTAGTAACTCGAAATAAAAAGCTACGGAATAAACGGAGACTAGCTGAAGGTGAGATGACGATATGTGTTGGAAGTGTTTCCAAGGTTGACATGATCAAGCATCACATGCTCCCTCTACCATCGGGATTGGTGCTAAACCTAAATAATTGTTATTTGGTGTTTGCGTTGAGCATAGACATGATTGGATTATGTTTATCGCAATACGGTAATTCATTTAAGGAGAATAATGGTTACTCTGTTTATTTGAATATAATACCTTCAATGGTCTTGCACCTAAAATGAGTTTATTGAATCTCGATCGTGGTGATACACATGTTCATACCAAAAGTAATGATAGTACCACATACTTGTGGCATTGCCATTTGAGTCATATTGGTATAAAACGCATGAAGAAGCTCCATGTTGATGGATCTTTGGACTCACCCATTTTTTTTGAAAAAACTTGAGACATGCGAACCATGTCTATTGGTATATACGCATGAAGAAACTCCATGCAGATGGATCGTTTGGACTCACTTGATTTTGAATCACTTGAGACATGCAAATCATACCACATGGGCAAGATGACTGAAAGGCCTCATTTTCAGTGAGATGGAACAAGAGAGCAACTTGTTGGAAGTAATACATTTGATGTGTGCAATCCAATGAGTCTTTGAGGCACGCCTTGATGAATATCGTTATGCTCTTACTTCACAAATGATTTGAGTAGATGTTGAGTATATTTACTTGATGAAATACAAGTCTGAATTATTGAAAGGTTCAAATAATTTCAGAGTGAAGTTGAAAATCTTTGTGACAAGAGGATAAAATGTCTATGATATGATCATAGAGATGAATATCTGAGTTGCGAGTTTGGTACATAATTAAGACATTGTGGAAATTGTTTCACAATTAATACTGCCTGGAACACCATAGTGTGATGGTGTGTCCGAACATCATAGCTGCACCCTATTGGATATGGTGCATACCGTGATGTATCTTATCGAAGTACCACTGTCGTTTATAGGTTAGGCATTAGAGACAACCGCATTCACTTTAAATAGGGCACCATGTAATTCCGTTGAGATGACACCGTATGAACTATGGTTTAGAGAAACCTAAGTTGTCATTTCTTAAAAGTTTGGGGTTGCGACACTTATGTGAAAAGTTTTAGCCTGATAAGCTCGAACCCAAATGGATAAATGCATCTTCATAGCACACCCAAAACAGTTGGGTATAGCTCCTGTCAGTGTCAAAACCGGCGGATCTCGGGTAGGGGGTCCCGAACTGTGCGTCTAGGCGGATGGTAACAGGAGACAAGGGACACGATGTTTTACCCAGGTTTGGGCCCTCTTGATGGAGGTAAAACCCTACGTCCTGCTCGATTAATATTGATGATATGGGTGGTACAAGAGTGGATCTACCACGAGATCGAGGAGGCTAAACCCTAAAGCTAGCCTATGGTATGATTGTTGTGATGTATGTTGTGTCCTACGGACTAAAGCCCTCCGGTTTATATAGACACCGGAGGAGGCTAGGGTTACAGAGTCGGCTACAATGGTAGGAGATCTACATATCCGACGCCAAGCTTGCCTTCCACGCTAAGGAAAGTCCCATCCGGACACGGGATGGAGTCTTCAATCTTGTATCTTCAGTAGTCTTGGAGTCCGCGGACGATGATAGTCCGGCTGTCCGGACACCCCTAGTCCAGACTCCTCGGTAGCCCCCGAACCGAGATTCAATGACGATAAGTCCGTAGCGCATAATGTTCGGCATTGCAAGGCGGGTTCCTCCCTTGAATAATCCAGAGAAGATCATGAACACCAGGATAGTGTCCGGCTCTGCAAAATAAATTCCACATTCCACCGTAGAGAGAATAAAACGTACACAAGCCCAATCTGCTGACGTATTATGTGGCATGACATCACACCGCTACCAGGCTTTTACTTGAATCGTTTTTTATTATACCACCTCAGCACATTTAGCGAAGCGGTTTCCTTGGCACGTCTTGTCGAAGCAGAGATCGTGTTCCCCTTATTCCGGGATTCTCATCAATACGGACATGGGTAACCCAACCGCGCCATTGATGGTGGCGCTTGGGAGATAAGCGAGTTTTACCAGGCCGGTGGGGGACGCATAGTCTTCGTCCGCCTATATAAGGGATAAGGATTTACCTTATCACCTACGCCTTCTTCCTCCTTTGCTTATCCATCTCCACAAGACTCAAGCTCTAACGCCTAAGCTCAAGATCTCGCCTCGACCTTCTCCGATCATGTCCGGAGCGGGAGGCAAATGGTTGGCCTCCACCGTTAAGGAGGAGCACATCACCAAGCTGCGCAGCGCTGGATACCTTTCCGACGATATCGTGCATCGGCTGCCCGACGAGGGGCAGCTCATCCCCACCCCCGGGCCCCATGAGAGGGTTGTTTTCCTTCCCCACTTCCTCCGCGGACTGGGCTTTCCACTTCACCCTTTTGTCCGGGGGCTCATGTTTTACTACGGCCTGGATTTCCACGATCTAGCGCCAAACTTCATCCTCAACATCTCGGCGTTTATCGTCGTGTGCGAGGCCTTCCTCTACATCCAGCCCCACTTCGGCCTGTGGCTCAAGACCTTCAACGTCAAGCCGAAGGTTGTGAAGGGCACGCAAGCGGAGTGTGGAGGCGCCATGTTGGGTAAGTTGCCCAACGTCCTTTGGCTCGAAGGGGCCTTCATGGACTCCATTAAGGGGTGGCAATCGAGGTGGTTCTACATCACCGAGCCACGCGAACCCACGTGGGCGGCGGCCCGGAGTTCAGATCTGGCATCCCCACGTAGCTCACCTCCTGGAAAGAGAAGGGCTTGTTGTGGGGCAATCCGAAGGAGCTGACGGGACTCCGAGCCTGTATCCAGAAGTTGGTGAGCAATAAGCTCAGGCTCGTCAATGTGGTCCAAGTCATGCTCATCCGCCGGATTCTCCCATGCCAAGAACGGGCATTCAATCTGTGGGAGTTCAATCCGGAACAGCACCAGGCGCTAAGCGGGCTCTTTGACACGATGTATGAAGGCGCCTGGAGGGTGTTGTTTAAGGGCGCCGAAGCCCCCGCATCTGCGACAGAAGATCACGGATTTCGCTCGCAGCATCCAGCTGACGAGGTAAGTGATTCGACCCCTTTACGGGACACTTGTGGCAAACAGATTAATTCTAAGAGGGTTTTAATCTCTTTTTTCCTTTGGCAGGAATGGATGGAGAAGGCCGAGCAGCTCATCTGTCCGGCTCCCATGCCAGAGGACCTAGTGAACGCCCGTCTAGTAGGGCTGCTGGTTCCGGCACCACACGTGGTGCCGGAGAAGAAGGCCAAGAAGGTGGCCACGGGGACTCGGAAGAGTTCCCGTAATCAAGCGTCCGACGACGAGGCGGACTCCTCCCCCGAAGACGAGGAGGAAGAAGACTCTCTCCCGGAGGAGGGAGAGAGGAAGAGGAAGGCTTTCCAAGAGGGGGAGAACTATCCCCCCGGACAGCTCCGCCAACACCAACGTTGGCGAGGAGGAGTGGCCCTCAAGGGCTAGGCCTCCAGCGAGATCGTAAGTATCCGGATCCCTGATATGCAATTTCTTTCGTGTCACATAGTGTCCTACTAATGCCGCATACTGTCCGCAGTCCGGCCGATGATGATCTCCCCGCTTCATCGAGCGGGTCGTTGGCCCCGCCGGATGTGGATTCACTTCCGACTGCCTCTACCCCCCGCGCCGATGAGGACGCCGAGGTGGGATCCCAGAGAGGGACCCATCAGGAGGAGGCTCGGGCGCCGCCAGCAACCTCCGGACTTGCTGGACTCTACATTGGAATCTGCAGCGGTTCCAGAGTCCGGCAGGCGGCCCCTTCGAAAGAAGGGCAAGACTGTGACACCGGCAGCCTCCGTCCAACCGGAGGCGCCGGACAACTTGTTGCAGGCGCTCAAAGGCGCCTCCATCGAGGAAGAACACCGCACTATCATGAGTGCGGTGATTGAAGGTTCAGCTTCGCCAAGAGCGGGCCGACCGAAGCTGCAGCAGCCTTCTAACGAGCTTTGAGGTAAGAAGTTATAATTATGTAATGTAATACCGCATAGATAGTAGTTTCGATGCTCGGTTCGGTGTTGGAAAGAAAAGCGGATGAGGATCTAAGAAGATATCTGTGAGGTTGCTTAAAATATGTCAATATGGGTTTGCAGGCTGCGCTACTGACCTCTGCCGCACTGACTGCGGAGGTCGGTGCGTTGAAGTAGGATCTCGAGCAGTCCGAGCAAGAGCTCGGCCATGCCAAGAAGCAGCTCGAGGACAAAGAAGGCGAGTAACACCACTTTGAATAGTTACCTTACAGAAAAGGATTTTGGTTGCAATAAAATTAACAAGGATAATATGGGTATTGCAGGGGCCACGAACAAGGTGGTAGCCCTGAAGGAGGTGTGTCGCATGTCGAGCAGCATCTTGCATGAACGGGCAGAGCGAGAAAAGCAGGAGGCACAGGTGGCGGAAGTACGGCAAGAGCTCCAGGCTCTCATGGAGAAGCATGAGAGCTTGGAGCGTGACTCCAAGACTCGAGAGTCCGAGCTTGCCTCGGCTCTCCAAAGTGCCAAGTCCGCCAAGGCTGAGGCCCGTAAGGCCCTTCAGGAGGTTGAAGATGTAAAGAAGATAGCGGCGGGTAAGGCATTTTTCATGCAAAGCAAGCATGTTAATGTAAACTACCTGACACTTACCCGCATTCGGAGCTCTCTAGGGGCATTTGTAGATCTGCAGCGTAGTGTGTCCGATGCCGCCACATTCTATCGTGGCGAGGAGGGGAGCTCGACGGAGAAGGTCTTACGGTCTCGATCTGCCGAGGCCGGCCATCCAGTGCCCCCAAGCGACCAGCCTAAAGCGGTGGTCGAACTCCACAAGGTAGCTAAGGAGGCCATGAAGGGCCTTATAGTCCGGTGTGGCTCGACAGGCCATGCACAGGAGCTACTTTGGCCTCATGCGGCGGCTGGTGGATCGTGCCCTGGGTGGAGGTCATCAAGCGCTCACTTTGTATTGAAGGTGCTCGTCGGGCCCTTGCCCGCACAAAGGTGCATCGGGCAGGCTGGATCGAGAAGCTTCTTCGACGCGCCGCCACCGGGCAAGGAGTATCGTCGCCCGAAATGTATTATAAAACTGTCCTGAAGGGAGCCCGCGATATTGCGAATGAATGCCCCAGAGATGTAATTTTTGAGTAAAACTCGCAATATATTATCCTGTGCGCTAAAAACTTTGTTCATATGCGCATTAAGCAACGCTTGTTTAATTTAAAATATTACCTTCTGTGCGACCGTTTATAAAATCTGAGAGATGGCAAGTCGTTGGCTTCAGCCCCGAGCCATGAGTCTTTGGGGTGTTCGGGATAAACTTGAGCACTCTTGTTCCCATTTTTGGGTCCATCTAGGGAGGCGCTCAACACAAAGAACAAGGCAACCGGACTTATAATGCTTGAACACTCTCACTTAGCCATAGAATTCTATAATTTTAAATTTCAGCAAAGCCCCTGGTATTCGGAAGACCGAATCCGGGGCGCTATCCACGCCTTCGTTGGACATATATCCGAACTTCGCTCAAGCGGCGTGAGTCTTTAGGACTCGAAAAAGACCTCTCGAACAATGACCGAGATCTCGCCTTATCATGCCGGTCGGTTTAGCTTTCTCCATCGAGGCGCCGCCGGCTCAACCGGTGCAATCGCGATGGTTCTCCCATGCCACCTTAGCCGATGAGCGGGCGTAAGGCACCAAAAGCGTGGGAGCCGCAAACCCAACTATTGACCCAAGACATGATTCGAGCCGATTCATATATTGCTATAAGTTCGGGTGCCGCACTTATGAAAGTGTTCGGACTTATCACACCATATTGTGGGGAACATAAGCCCTCGGTGTATTAGACCGTACCAAAATATCTGGTGCAAGATGTCTGTAATGAACATATATATATAAGCGTAATGTATTTGCGATCGAAAAGTGCTGCATTATTTATTAAAGGAGGTGCGCTATGAGTGCGGATCGATACAAATAGTCGGTAAGCAAGGGATTTGGACTAATTAAACATGTCCCCTCGAGGATAAGCTGCGGACTTGGTGTATATAATCGAATTTAATGCTCAGAATCGAGACCACACGAGTGTTCGCCGCAGCCTTCTTTCTTCCCCGGCTGTTGCATCGTGAGTTTGGCGGGTTCACCACCGGACAGGCCTCCGTTACGGAGTCTGTGTATACAAAGAAGGAAAATAATAATAAAAGGGGCGTGCTTGCAGCCCCTGGTGTGGTCGAGCCGCTCTGGGTCCATTGTGATCGTGCCCCTTCCCTGCGCCCATGGTATCTCCAAAGCGTAATGATGTACGCGGAGAGTTGTTCTTACAATCATGCGAGGGCGGGGTTAGGGCCGCATTGCTACGCTGCGATGCTCGATCGTGCAGAGTTGTCTTGGTTGGTATTGCTTGGGCGCGTTTTCTGTACCCGGCCGTTTAAAGGCCGGACTCGAAAATTGCCTTAAAAGGCTGCTCAGTATTACGCCGCGAGAGCCGCCAGTATGTTCCTCCGTTCGGAGGAGCGTTCCGTATTCCGTTGACCGTGATGACTCCACGAGGGCTGGCATCTTGAGCTTGAGGTATGCATAATGCGGCACCGCGTTGAACTTTGCAAACGCGGTTCGTCCGAGCAGAGCGTGATAGCCGCTGTGAAATGGGACTATGTCGAAGATTAACTCTTCGCTCTGGAAATTATCCGGGGATCCGAAGACCACTTCGATTGTGACTGAGCCCGTACAATTGGCCTCCACACCTGGTATGACACCTTTAAAGGTTGTCTTTGTAGGTTTAATCCTTGAGGGGTCTATGCCCATCTTGCACAATTGTATCTCGATAAAGCAGGTTCAGCTACTACCGCCGTCCATCGGGACTCGTGAGGTGAAATCCATCGACGATTGGGTCTAAAACCAATGTGGCGAATCCGCCATGGCGTATGCTGGTCGGATGGTCTCTTCGATCGAAAGTGATCGGACAAGAGGACCATGGATTGAACTTCGGGGCGACTGGCTCCATCGCATAGATGTCCCTTAGTGCGCGCTTCCTCTCCCTCTTGGGTATATGGGTCGCGTAAATCATGTTCACCGTCCGCACTTGTGGGGGGAAACCCTTCTGTCCTCTATTGTTTGGCGGTCGGGTCTCCTCCTCGTCGTCACTGTTTAGCCCCTTGTCATTGTTTTCGTCAATTAACTTGCCTGCCTGCTTGAACACCCAGCAATCTCTGTTGGTGTGATTGGCTGGCTTTCGAAGTGCCATGTATCGGCATAAGCGGTCGAGTATTCGGTCCAAGTTAGACGGACCCGAGTGGTTCTTTTGAATGGCTTCTTCCACGACTAGGTTTAGAGCCTTGGAATCCGCGTTGTTGCCGTATCCTCCTTATCGCCGCCGTTAACGCGGCGTTTGTTTTGTTTCGACGTGACTGCCGTTGTGGTCCTTAGTATCCGGACTGCCAGAATTTTTATTGAGGTTGTTGCTGCGAGCTAGCCAGCTATCCTCTCCTGCGCAAAAGCGGGTCATTAATGATGTGAGTGCTGCCATGGATTTCGGCTTTTCCTGTCCTAGGTGCCGGGCTAGCCACTCGTCTCGGATGTTGTGTTTGAAGGCTGCGAGGGCCTCTGCATCCGGACAGTCGATGATTTGGTTTTTCTTTGTCAAGAACCGTGTCCAGAATTGTCTGGCCGATTCCTCTGGCTGCTGAATTATGTGGCTTAGGTCATCGGCGTCTGGTGGCCGCACATACGTGCCCTGGAAATTGTCGAGGAATGCGGCTTCCAGGTCTTCCCAACACCCAATTGACTCTGCGGGCAAGCTGTTAAGCCAATGCCGAGCTGGTCCTTTAAGCTTGAGTGGGAGGTACTTGATGGCATGGAGATCGTCGCCGCGGGCCATATGGATGTGAAGGAGATAATCTTCAATCCAAACCGCGGGGTCTGTTGTGCCGTCGTAGGATTCGATGTTTACGGGTTTAAACCCTTCAGGGATTTGATGATCCATTACTTCGTCAGTGAAGCATAGCGGGTGTGCGGCGCCTCTATATTGAGCAATATCACGACGCAGCTCGAGAGGCGTTATGCATTGTGTTCGCCCGCCGGGTTATTGTATCCGCGCGACGGTATTCGCGTGGGTCGTAGGGCGCCCTCGTGATCCGTAGATGGATCTGGATTGCCTTGCTTTGTCCTCCAATACGTCTCTTAAGTCCGCGCGTTCCCTCTTGGCCAGTACTTTTGGAGCGATGCCGGGTGCGGTCTTTGTGGAGGATGCGGATGCCTCTCTGTCGCGACCACGGGTGGTCGGTCGGCCGTATCGTCTTGTTGGTGATGAAGGTATGTATGCTTCCTCCTCTAATCGGGGAGCAACTTGCGTCTGGGGTAGCTTTTGGAGGGGCGCTCGAGTTTAAACTCTTGACGCGAGGACCTCGGTCCATCGATCGCCCAGAGGTCTGATCAGCTTGAAGCTGCTGCTGCTTTTCTTTAGGCTATTTGCCGTGGCGATAAGCCTGCATTTAAAACGCTCTTGTTCGACGGGATCCTCGGGCACGGCGAATTCGTCGTCGTTGAGGCTTGCCTCGTCTTCAGAGGGAGGTATATAGTTATAATCCTCGACCTCTTCATCTGCCGCCCTTTCGTGGGGGCTTGCTTCATGTCCTCCTCGCCGAGTCTTCTTTGGAGGGATTATCTTGCACTCTCTGGGGTATTATTATCTCTCGTGCCGGAATCTCCATTCTTCTTTGTGGCGGGATTTAGAGCGGCGCTACCGACGCCGGGCGCTTGGGCTGTTTCTTTAGGAATCTGCCTCCACTACTTCTTCGCCGTCCCGTCTTTTGGGGTGTCCACCATGTATATGTCGATGACGAGGTGGTCTTCGGTGCCTGCAGCGCTGGTTCTCGTTAAATCTCGGCATCGCCGTCCATAGCGTCGATGTCTTGAGTCGTAGTCTAGCATGTCGGTAAGATCGTCGGCGGTGGCCACAAAGTGGGTGGTGGGTGGGCTCAATTTCTTCGTCGTCGTAGATCCAACCATCTGGCCATAGTCCGCCAGACTCTCCCGATAGCGAGAGATGCTTTAGCGAATTTAGGATGTCACCAAAGGGCGAGTATTGGAAGATGTCCGTGGCGGTGAATTCCATAACCGACGCCCAATCCGATTCGATTGGCAGGGGCGTGGGAGGTCGAGTCCGCAGGAGTCCGCACCTCGGAATCACGAGTTTCGCGAGGGACAAGGTTAGTGTTCGGCTCCATCGCCATGGAAGTTGAAGCCCCCGAGGTGGTGTCCATCCACCGGTCCTCGACCTGGGCGATCGGCTCGGGACTAAGGGCCGAAGCGGATCCGCAGCGCCACCAAGGCACCTTTCGTGGCGAGCTAGATCATGCCCATCGCAGCAAAGGCGGCGTGCTTGGCTTTGGCTCGAGCCGTCGAAGATCAAGTCCCAGCGGATGTCATTGTGAAGTTTAGGCTTCGAATCGACTGATGGCGGGCGTAGCTTCGATCTGCTCCGGATGGCCAAGTGAATTAGCCCTTGATCTTGAAGCCGCCGAATCTGAAGATCTGTCCAGGAGAAAAGTCTCACCCCGACAGCGTTGTTGATTGAAGATGCCATCGAGCCTATCGGTGACGACACAGAGGAACTCTCAATGAAAGCACCAATGTCGATGTCAAAACCGGCGGATCTCGGGTAGGGGGTCCCGAACTGTGCGTCTAGGCGGATGGTAACGAGAGACAAGGGACACGATGTTTTACCCAGGTTCGGGCCCTCTTGATGGAGGTAAAACCCTACGTCCTGCTTGATTAATATTGATGATATGGGTAGTACAAGAGTGGATCTACCACGAGATGAGGAGGCTAAACCCTAAAGCTAGCCTATGGTATGATTGTTGTGATGTATGTTGTGTCCTACGGACTAAAGCCCTCCGGTTTATATAGACACCGGAGGAGGCTAGGGTTACACAGAGTCGGTTACAATGGTAGGAGATCTACATATCCGTATCGCCAAGCTTGCCTTCCACGCCAAGGAAAGTCCCATCGGGACACGGGACGGAGTCTTCAATCTTGTATCTTCGTAGTCTTGGAGTCCGGCGGACGATGATAGTCCAGCTGTCCGGACACCCCCTAGTCCAGGACTCCCTCACCTCCTATTCAGATCCGGAAGCAAAAGTGATTGTTTCTAGAACCGGATCCTTTCTCGAGGCTCTCGAAAGAAATGAGTGGGAGGATGGTGGAGACTTGATGAGGTTATTGAACCATCACTTCAACCAGTGTGTAGCAGGGCACAGGAAGTCGTTTCTATAGCACCTACACCAATTGAAGTGGAAGCTGATGATAGTGATCACGAAACTTCAGATCAAGTCACTACCAATACTCGTAGGTCGACAAGGATGTACTATTTCAGAGTGGTACGTAATCATGTCTTGGAGGTCATGTTGCTAGACAACAATGAACCTACGAGCTATGGAGAAGAGATGGTGGGCCCGGATTCCGATGAATGGCTCGAGGCCATAAAATCCGAGAGAGGATCCATGTATGAAAACAAAGTGTAGACTTTGGAAGAACTACTTGATAGTCGTAAGGCTATTGGGTACAGATGGATTTTAAAAGGAAGGCGGACAATGATGGTAAGTGTCACCATTAAGAAAGCTTGACTTGTCACTAAGATGTTTTCCGGCAAGTTCAAGGAGTTGACTACAATGAGACTTTCTCACTCGTAGCGATGCTAAGAGTCTGTTGGAATAATATTAGTAGTTACTGGATTATTTATGAAATCTTGCAAATAGGATGTCAAAACATTGTTTCCTCGACGATTTTCTTGAGGAAAGGTTGTATGTGATACAACCAGAAGGTTTTGTCAATCCTGAAAGATGCTAACAAGTATGCAAAGCTCCAGCAATCCTTCTAAGGACTGGAGTAAGCATCTCGGAGTTGGAATATACGCTTTTATGAGATGATCAAAGATTTTGGGTTTATACAAAGTTTATGAGAAACTTGTATTTCCAAAAAAGTGAGTGGGAGCACTATAGAATTTCTGATGAGTATATGTTGTTGGCATATTGTTGATCGAAAATGATGTAGAATTTCTGGAAAGCATATAGGGTTGTTTGAGAGGTGTTTTTCAATGGAAAACCTGGATTAAGCTACTTGAACATTGAGCATCAAGATCTATAAGGATAGATCAAAAAAATGCTTAATAGTACTTTCAAATGAATACATACCGTGACAAGATTTTGAAGGAGTTCAAAATAGATCGACAAAGAAGGAGTTCTTGTCTATGTTATAAGGTGTGAGTATTGAGTAAGACTCAAAACCTGACCACAGCAGAAGAGAGAGAAAGGACGAAGGTCGTCCCCTATGCCTTAGACATAGGCTCTACAGTATGCTATGTTGTGTACCGCACCTGAAGTGTGCCTTGCCATGCGACAATCAAGGGGTACAAGAGTGATCCAGGAATGAATCACACGACAGCGGTCATAGTTATCCTTAGTAACTGGTGGACTAAGGAATTTTCTCAATTATGGAGGTGGTAAAATAGTTCGTCGTAAAGGGTTACATCGATGCAAACTTTGACACTAATTTGGATGACTCTGAGTAGTAAACCAGATTCATATAGTAGAACAGTTATTTGGAATAGCTCCAAATAGCATGTGGTAGCTACATCTACAAGATGACATAGAGATTTGTAAAGCACACACGGATCTGAAAGGTTCAGACCCGTTGACTAATAACCTCTCTCACAAGCGAGACATGATCAAACACCATGGGTGTTGGATTCATTACAATCACATAGTAATGTGAACTAGATTATTGACTCTAGTGCAAGTGGGATACTATTGGAAATATGCCCTAGAGGCAACAATAAAATGGTTATTATTGTATTTCCTTGTTCATGATAATTGTCTATTGTTCATGCTATAATTGTATTAACTGGAAACCATAATGCATGTGTGAATACATAGACCACAACATGTCCCTAGTGAGCCTCTAGTTGACTAGCTCGTTGATCAATAGATGGTCATGGTTTCCTGACCATGGACATCAGATGTCATTGATAGCGGGATCACATCATTAGGAGAATGATGTGATGGACAAGACTCAATCCTAAGCATAGCACAAGATCGTGTAGTTCATTTGCTAAGAGCTTTTCTAATGTCAAGTATCATTTCCTTACACCATGACATTGTGCAACTCTTGGATACCGTAGGAATGCTTTGGGTGTACCAAACATCACAACGTAACTGGGTGGCTATAAAGGTGCACTACAGGTATCTTCAAAAGTGTCTGTTGGGTTGGCACGAATCGAGACTGGGATTTGTCACTCTGTATGACGGAGAGGTATCTCTGGGCCCACTCGGTAATGCATCATCACAATGAGCTCAGTGTGACTAAGTAGTTAGTCACGGGATCATGTACTATGGAACAAGTAAAGTGACTTGCCGGTAACAAGATTGAACGAGGTATTGGGATACCGGCGATCGAATCTCGGGCAAGTAACATACCGATTGACAAAGGGAATTGTATACGGGATTGATTGAATCCCCGGCATCGTGGTTCATCCGATGAGATCATCGTGGAACATGTGGCAGCCAACATGGGTATTCAGATCCCGCTGTTGGTTATTGTCCGGGGAACGTCTCGGTCATGTCTGCATGGTTCCCGAACCCGTAGGGTCTACACACTTAAGGTTCGGTGACGCTAGAGTTGTTATGGGAAATAGTATGTGGTTACTGAAGGTTGTTCGGAGTCCCAGATGAGATCCCAGACGTGACAAGGAACTCTGGAATGGTCCGGAGGTGAAGATCGATATATTGGACGAAGGGTATTGGAGTCCGGAATTGTTCTGGGAGTATCGGGTGACGACCAGTGTGACCGAAAGGTGTTTCGGAGGCCCCGGCAAGCGTTTGGGGGCCTTATGGGCCAAGGGGAGGGGGTACACCAGCCCACTAAGGGGCTATGCGCCCCTCCCAACCCTTCTCACGTAACCTGGAGAGGTGGGGCGCCTCCCCTAGGGCAGCCACCCCTCCTGGCTTGGGGGGCAAGTTTCTTAGGGGTGCGGGCGCCCAAACCCATCTAGGGTTTTCCCTGTGGCCGCCACCCCTCCCGTAGGGAACCCTAGGGCGCCTCCTCCAACCCCCTTCCCCCTATATATAGTGAGGGAGAGAGAGGGAAGCCACACCCCTTCCCCTGGCGCAGCCCTCTCCTCCTCCTCCGTAGTGCTTGGCGAAGCTCTGCCGGAGAACCACGAGCTCCATCGCCACCACGCCGTCGTGCTGCTGGAGTTTTCCCTCAACTTCTCATCCACCCTTGCTGGATCAAGAAGGAGGAGACATCCCCGGTCTATACATGTGTTGAACGCGGAGGCGCCGTCCGTTCAGCGCTTAGATCAGAATCGACCGCGATCTGAATCGCTGCGTGTACGACTCCACCAACCGCATTCTTCTAACGCTTCCGTATCACGATCTTCAAGGGTATGAAGATACACTCATCCTCTCCCTTTCTTGTTGCTAGAATATCCATAGATTGATCTTGGTGATGCGTAGAAAATTTTGAATTATTGCTACATTCCCCAACATACCGGAACCCCCCGGGGGGTTTACTGGGCCTCATGGGCCCTAGTGGAGAAGAGGAGGGGCGGCCAGGGCAGGCCGCGCGCCCCCTCCCCCTCTAGTCCGAATTGGACAAGGGGGGGGGGGTTGCGGTGCCCCCCATTTCCTTCCTCTCCTCTCTCCCTTCCTTTCCCCCTCCTACTCCAACTAGGAAAAGAGAGAGTCCTACTCCCGGTGGGAGTAGGACTCCTCCCTAGCACGCCCTCCTCCTGGCCGGCCGCCCCCTCCCCCCTGATCCTTTATATACGAGGGCACGGGGCACCTCTAGACACAACAATTGATCTCTTGATCTCTTAGCTGTGTGCGGTGCCCCCTCCACCAGATTCCACCTCGGTAATATCGTAGCAGTGTTAGGCGAAGCCCTGTGTCGGTAGCATCATCAACACCGTCATCACGCCATCGTGCTGACGGAGATCTCCCGCAAAGCTCTGCTGGATCCGAGTTCGTGGGACATCATCGAGCTGAACGTGTGCTGAACTCGAAGGTGTCGTACGTTCGGTACTTGATCGGTCAGATCGTGATGACGTACGACTACATCAACCGCATAGTGCTAACGCTTCCGCTTTCGGTCTACGAGGGTATGTGGACAACACTCTCCCCTCTCGTTGATATGCATCACCATGATCTTGCGTGTGCGTAGGAATTTTTTTGAAATTACTACGTTCCCCAACAGTGGCATCCGAGCCTGGTTTTATGCGTAGATGTTATATATGCACGAGTAGAACACAAGTGAGTTGTGGGCGATACAAGTCATCCGCTTACCAAAGATGTCATACTTTGGTTCGGGCGGTATTGTTGGATGAAGCGGCCCGACCGACATTACGCCAGACGCTTACGCTGAGACTGGTTCTACCGACGTGCTTTGCACATAGGTGGCTGGCGGTGTCGGTTTCTCCAACTTTAATTGAACTGAAAGTGTGGCTACGCCGGTCCTTGAGAAGGTTAAAACAGCACTAACTTGACGAACTATCGTTGTGGTTTTGATGCGTAGGTAAGAATGGTTCTTGCTCAGCCCGTAGCAGCCACGTAAAACTTGCAACAATAAAGTAGAGGACGTCTAACTTGTTTTTGCAGGGCATGTTGTGATGTGATATGGTCAAGACGTGATGCTATATTTTATTGTATGAGATGATCATGTTTTGTAACCGAGTTATCAGCAACTTGCAGGAGCCATATGGTTGTCGCTTTATTGTATGCAATGCAATCGCCCTGTAATTGCTTTACTTTATCACTAAGCGATAGCGATAGCTGTAGAAGCAATAGTTGGCGAGACGACAACGATGCTACTATGGAGATCAAGGTGTCGCGCCGGTGACGATGGTGATCATGACGGTGCTTCGGAGATGGAGATCACAAGCACAAGATGATGATGGCCATATCATATCACTTATATTGATTGCATATGATGTTTATCCTTTATGCATCTTATTTTGCTTTGATTGATGGTAGCATTATAAGATGATCTCTCACTAAATTTCAAGATAAAAGTGTTCCCCCTGAGTATGCACCGTTGCCAAAGTTTGTTGTGCCGAGACACCACGTGATGATCGGGTGTGATAAGCTCTACGTCCATCTATAATGGGTGCAAGCCAGTTTTGCACATGCAAAATACTCGGGTTAAACTTGACGAGCCTAGCATATGCAGATATGGCCTCGGAACACGGAGACTGAAAGCTCGAGCATGAATCATATAGTAGATATGATCAACATAGTGATGTTCACCATTGAAAACTACTCCATTTCACGTGATGATCGGTTATGGTTTAGTTGATTTGGATCACGTGATCACTTAGATGATTAGAGAGATGTCTATGTAAGTGGTAGTTATTAAGTAATATGATTAATTGAACTTAAATTTATCTTGAACTTAGTACCTGATAGTATTTTGCTTGTCTATGTTTGCTGTAGATAGATGGCCCGTGCTGTTGTTCCGTTGAATTTTAATGCGTTCCTTGAGAAAGCAAAGTTGAAAGATGATGGTAGCAATTACACGGATCGGGTCCGTAATTTGAGGATTATCCTCATTGCTGCATAGAAGAATTACGTCCCGAAGCACCGCTTAGGTGCCAGCTCGCAGATGCATCTGGCGGCGATGTTAAGAACATCTGGCAGAGCAAAGCTGATGACTACTCTATAGTTCAGTGTGCCATGCTTTACGACTTAGAACCGGGACTTCAATGACGTTTTGAACATCATGGAGCATATGAGATGTTCCAGGAGTTGAAGTTAATATTTCAAGCAAATGCCCGGATTGAGAGATATGAAGTCTCCAATAAGTTCACAGAATCTTACCAGTAGCGCGTGTTAAAATGAGGCGCTACTGCTACTTAGCAGTAGCGCGTTGGCTTAAAGGGCGGTACTGTTATCCACACAGCAGTAACGCGGCATGAACAAAAGACGCCACTACTATAATTGCCACACAGTTCCCAGCGTGCTAGGTATAGTAGTAGCGCCCTTCTAGAAACCGCACTACTACTACAAATTTTAGCAGCAGCGCGTTTTCGCTCCCCACGCTACTGTTAAGGCTATTTTCACCTAACCCCCCGCGTGGGATTCCCTCTCCTCTGCTTCCTCCCCCAATTCCCCACTCTCTCTTCTCCCCCTCGTCGCCTCCGCCGAAGCCCCTGCCCTCGCTCTCCGCCAGAGTCCGCCCCTCGACGTCGTCGCACGCATGTGCCTCCTCCTCCTCGACCTCGACCTTGCCGGAGCCCCTACCCTCGCTCTCCGCTGCCGTCTCCCTCGACCCACCTCGTCGCCGTCTCCCCTAACCCCGCCTCGCCGCGCCTCGGTGCCGCCGTCTCCCTCGACCCCATCTCTCTCCCCGCCCTCTGTAAGCACTCTCCCCTTCCCTCTTCTCTGCTCTCTGTTAGTATGAACCCTAGCTATTTAGTGCTAGTTAGTATGAACCCTAGGCTATTTTTAGTGCTAGTTAGTTAATTACAATTAGTATTAACCCTATTTAATTAGGTAGTATGAACCCAAGTTAAAAAATGGATACTTATATGGTAATTAGGGCAGTAGTTCCTAGGTACTAATTAGTTAGTAAGAACTAGGTACTAATTAGGTACTACTCCCTCCGTTCCTAAACATAAGTCTTTTTAGTGATTCTAATAAGAGACTACATATGGAGCAAAATGAGTGAATCTACACTCTGAAATATGTCTATATACATTCGTATGTAGTTTCTTATTGGAATCTCTAAAAAGACTTACATTTAGGAACGAAGGAAGTAGTTTATTTTTATTTATAGTAAGTTTATTTTTAGTAAGAACTAGTTGAATTAATAGAACTAGTTAGTAAGAACTTGTTGCTATTTTTTTAGTTAAAGCAATTTTCCCCGCATTGACGTGGACGATGCCTATCCCGCATCCTCATCGTCGAGTCGGCGGAGGACGACACCTGCTTGACCAGATGGGCCATGTCCGGGACTGGGCTCCACCAGGGTGGTACTGGGAGGCGCTACCTACCGGGGGGCGCGGGTTGGTGAGGAGCCAGCCTGTCGTTGACCCGAACCTTCTTTGGTGGTGGTCGCGTGGGCTAGTGACGGTCCAGAGGCTCGAGGACCCGTGGAGGTGGTGCGTCACCGTGTCAGTGAGGAGTACGCGCACGTCCGTTGCTACTTGTTTGCGTTGGAGCACAGGTTCTCCAATACCTGGCAGGTTCTCGAGGGATCTCACTGGAGCTATGATCCCGTGATGGTTCCTTCTCGTGGGTGTCCACCGCCTGCCGATACAAATCATGTGCTAGGGTTTTAGTTGTATTAGTGATGTTATATGTATGATACTATTCGGGATGTATTAGTGATAATATTCGACGATGTACGGACGCATGAGATGATTTACTTTTGCTTATTGAATGCATGCTAATTTGAGTCCTACAAGATATTTTGAAATGTATATCTTGTGTTGCTCAAATAGGATATGTGCTTGCCCAAGTGGCCGGTCATGTTTGCAGGTTACACCTCCGAGTGGCCTATGTTTTGCCGGAGTGTTGATTCATTTCCGTTCCGGCAAATTTCAGGCGCTCGATATGTCCTATTTTAGCAAAGGTCATGCCAGATTTTTTCGTGAATTTTGGCATGACTTGTGCCAGAATATGTAGGAAATATCGAGTGCCCCGGATATGTGTGTTGAGTATCCTGGTAGTTGTCTTCGATCGATTTTCAATTAATGTTTTAACTATGAACATAGGAAATGTTTGACGATGAAAAGGATTTTGGTATTTGCAAATACTGCGAAGACAATGGCGGCTCGTGCGACGGAATCTTCCTAGATGATGATAGGCGCTTGACATCAAGCTAGACGAGAACTTCAAGCGGATCTGAGAAGTCACAACGACAAGTCTTTTTTCGTAATTAAGCATGACATCTCGCTTCATTTGCTTCAACTTATAATCTTTTTTACTATTCTACTAGCGTATCCCCGCCATGCAAGAGTTTTTGTATTGGATAAGATAGGTTTCGATCGTACTATGGAGGTAAAGAAAGTTTACTTGAAGACCGAGCATGGTTATATTTTCCATGCAAAATTATACAATTCGGATAACTACTCCTATTTTGGATGCAAAACATGGCAAGCACTATGCAAGACTTATGCATTTGAGCTCGATATGGTTATCACCTTTGATATTCATCCAGGAAGATGATATTGAAGGTAATACCGACATCCTGGGTCGATGTGCGACGCCTCGATTATACCATTATGTGAGTTTCTCAACCATATTTATGTCTTTGATATTGTTTATTCAAAAATAGTTGACAACTAATTTCTATTGTCAGCTTCCTTTCAAGCAAACATGTCCAACGCTTGGTAGACAGGACCTACTACTGTCCCGGGGCTGAACTAAACTGCAAGGAGCTAAGTCATTATGTTTCATGGCTTGCGGATCTTGATACTGTCAAGACAAATTTTCTTCCTAGATTTAGAAATGTTAGTACTGAAAACGTGCGACCAATAGTATTCGTAATGAACTACGGTCACATCTATTTAGGAAAGATGGTAAGATTTTTACTATTTGTCCTCAGTGCATCTTTTCCATACATTATTTTTTAAGCTAAACTTCATTGCTAAGTATGTTACCATACGATGTTCTTCAACAGGGACTTCCGATGAATGTTGTGCCTTATGGGATCGAGACTAAAGGTACCATGAGTATTGTTCGCTTACGGCCAAGATATCCTACAAATCACTATAGTGCATTCAGGATTAGCGACGAATTCTTAATAGTGAAAGACTGGACCAAATCTGTGATGGAGGAGCGCAGACAAGTACTAGGGGGCAGCAAGTAGAAGCACAACCCACGATTAAGAGACAGGTTCATCTGCATGCTCCAACTTGATGAAGGAGGATAGCTACACATGTTTTATGTTATTTTACCTGAGAGAGAGCAGCAGGAGTGATTAGCTAGCTAGAAATGAGTTTAAAGATGATGATGTGCTACACTATGACTATGATGATTAAATAGCTAGTGTTGGTGGTAATGACTATGATGATTATTATGAGCTAGTGTTAGTGGTGATTAAACAAATACTGTTGGTGCTAATGACTATGATGATGATTAAATAGCTTGTGTTGGCGGATTAGATTCAAGTGGAGGCAACATGTGGTGCACATCGAAAGTATTGCTAGTCCAAACTAGATCAAGTTTGGATTAGTAGTATACTTTTGACATGCACCACGCCTCCACTTGAACCTAATCCACCTTCATTTGACACACTGTTATGGACACAATGATTGTCGGGGGTTGGATGCGACATATGCCAACGGGTGGCTTATCATGGTGGGGGCGAGTAGAACATCGCCGGTGCTCGAAGCAGGATGAGGCGAAGACATGCACGCCGCGTGAATCTTACCCAGCCGGGGCTCTCCGAGGAGATAACACCCCATCGCTGCTTTGCTCTGCGGGGTCTCGCATGATCACTATGGGGTGATAGTACAATGGTGCTCCTCGAGCTGTGTGGAGGCAGGAAGGAGCAAGGCTAGCTCTTTCCCTCTTGTTGTATGTCTAAACCTATCCAGGGCCGAACCCTTTGCATGGGTGCCCCGGGGGGTTTATATAGGCCTACCCCCCGGGGGTACAATGGTAATCTGACTGGGCATGGCCCCCAGCCGTCAGTCTCTCTCGCAGCGCCCTCCTCGCTGCCGGGCCCGCTGATTGGCGGGCCCCATGGACAGCGAAACTTGTCTGGCGCTCGATGACGCAGCTCGGTCATGGGGTCGTGGGAACAGTGCCGCCGTCTGTCAGGTGATCACTGTCGCCACTCCCCGTCCAATCTGGTTAATGGCTTGTGGGGCCCTGGGCGGGAGGCGGCCGACTCTGGGGAGGCCGACTCCCGTAGGGCCGTCTTCGGACTCTCCGGCCGTCTTCTTCTTTCTCACTGACGGGGGGCCCGGCGATCTCAGACGTCTGGCGCGCCGTCGTGGGCCTGAGGCCTCGTGCACTGTGGCTGAGGTCAAGGGAGTCATGGCAACAGTGCCGCGCCTTACCGGAGATCTCCTGGCGACGCGGCTCACTGTAGCCATGCCCTCTTCCCGTGGGTCAGAGGGGACAGCCACGATGGGGCTGTACCCAGATCGATCTTCATGAAGGTCGCGGGCCGACTCTCAGATCGGCCCCTTGGGAGGTCGCAAGCCGAGTCGGCTTGTTTGGTCGCGTCGAGGCGCTTCTCCGAAGGTCGCCACTGGGACTCGGCCTCGGAAGGTCGCCCGTGGGACTCGGCTTTCGAAGGTTGCCGGTGGGACTCGGCCTTCGAAGGTCGCCCATGGGACTTCGGTGAGGCGCGAGCCGCCCGATGTCTTGAAAGATCTTGGGTCTGGGTCAGCCTACCCATGGCCCATAACTCCGACAGAGTCCCGGTGGCGAAGCCGGCGGGCGCCGCCTCGTGGGGCCGGCGATTCGATCTCTAAGGTGCCGACTCGAGATTCGGTGCCGCGTCTTGAACCGCCTCGCTGGAGTCGGCTGGCCCTCGAGGGCCGCCGCCGCAAGTCGCGGCGGGAACCGGAGGCGATCGGCTACGCTTCCTCGCCATCTATGAGACGATCCTATCGCGTGGCGCCACGTGGAAGCGATAGCCTGCCGCCCACGCGTGTGGGACGGGCGCCCGGTGGGGCCTGCCATTACAGCGCCTCGGCCCCGGCGGATCCGCTGCGGCCGGCGGTTAGCATCCCACGCAGATTACGGGCGATAACCGTGGGGGTTTAGTCGAGGCGTCGTGGGGTCGTGGGCGCGATTAATCCCACGTCGCCCCTCGGCTTCTCAGCCCACGGGCTATATAATAGCTGAGGGGCGGCGGCATAGCACGCACTCCTCCCTGCCCTCTTGCCTTCTTCTTCCTTCGCCCGCTCCGTCGCTTTCTTCTTCGCCGACGATGAGTTCTTCTCCGCCCCGCCCCGTCTCGCGCTCCGCGAGTGGGGCGGCTTCGGACGTGAATGCGGAGGACATTGAGTTCCTTCGCGGACCCGCCGCCCCGAAGCGCTGGATTTGGTGCGAGCTTCGCCTGCGCCGGCGGGAAAATCCGGCCAGCGCCGGAGGCGGTGGAAGGGTCATCTTCCGCTCGCATCTCATGCGCGGGATGGGGCTCCCGGCGAGCGGGTTCCTCCGCTCGTTCCTCGAGCTGTACAACTTGCAGCCGCACCACCTCACCCCCAACGCGGTGGTGCTCCTTTCCGCCTTCGCCACCCTGTGCGAGGGCTACATCGGCGTCCTCCCCACCCTCGAGCTATGGGGGGAGTTCTTCTCTTCTAAGCTCGGCACTCAGGCCGCCGGCACGCCGGCGCAGTGCGGCACGTTCATCGCGTCACGGCGCACGAGGGCCGACAACCCCTTTCCGCCCATCCCGCTGGTGAAGTCGGTGAAGATGTGGCAGAAGACATATTTCTACGTGAAGAACGTCGCCACCGATGGCGACTGGGTCAACTTGCCGCCCTTCAACCCCGAGCCGTTGACTGGCCGGCCGGCTAGCTGGTCCCATCGGTCGAAGTCGCTCTCGCCCTCCGGAGTCGGCGCCGTGGCTCGCCTCCGAGTCATGACGCAGTCGGAGGGGCTCATCGCTTCGATCTCTGGCCGCGCCGTGGGCGCCGGTACTTCGCTCAAGGCGGCCCCACCTCATCTGCCGGATGAGCGTAGCCGACCCCACCGTCGTGCACCAAGGACATGCAGCGTGGGGAAGTGGCGAACATGGTCAACCTCATCGCCCACTGCAAGTTCACCGACGAGTGGCAGTTCGGCAAGGAGCCGTACTCGCGCGACAACCCCCCGCCAGTGGTAAGTTTTTCCGTCTGTACTTCGATCTCGCTTGTATCCGACCTCGAGCTCTGATCTTGTTGGTTTTCGGCGAGAACCCTCTCACGGCGCCCGCAGCCGGCGCCACGAGAGAGCCGCGTGAGTACGTCCCTGACCGCGAGGTCAGCGACGTCGACGACCCCGACTTGGGGGCCGCGGCGCTGGAAGCCGACGCCGAAGGCGGCGGAGAGGAGGTAGATGGCGGCCTCAGACCGTCGGCGACCTTCGCCGACTGGCCCGAGGATGACATCGACGCGGAAGTCATCCCGCGCCGCCAACCGAGAGCCGGCCCCTCCAACCAGGCCGGCGCAAAGAGGCGCCTCGCCGGGCCGAGCGCGCCCGGCGGCAGGTCGAAGAAGCCCAGGGGAACCGCCGCCGCGACCAAGCGGGAAGAGGCGGCCGCGAAAGCCAACCGCTTCCGGAAGGAAGTGAAGAGGCCGCCGCTTGTTTCTTCGTAAATCCCTTGCTTTTTGTTTCTTTTCTGATTTAGCTTGAATCTTTCTGACTCTCCCTCCCCTTTCTCCTCCAGCGCCCCCCTCTCCCTTGAGAGAGCCGCCGTGCCCTCCGTCATGGGGTCGGGGGCGGCGTCCTCCAACACGCGGCGGGTTGATCCCGCCGCCGACCTCCGAGAGGCGACGGCGCAGAACGCGCAGGAGAAGCGCACGGAGGAGGAGGCCGAGTGCCTGGAGAGGGCGCAGGCCGAGAAGGCGGCCGCCAACGCCCAGCGGCATCTGGATGAGGTAGTGGCGTGTGTGCGCCCCAAGGCAAACAGGATGCCGCGGCGGCGTTCGTCGCCCTTGTGGCGATGCTCAATCCCTCCGCTGTCGTCGGCGCCTCCGCCCCCCAATTCACGGGCAGATCGGGAGGTCAAGACCGCCAACCTCTCGCGAGAGGAAGGTGGCGGCGCCGGCTCGGACACTCGCGCGCCGCCTCCGCCACCTCCGCCGCCTCCGTCTTGAGGCCGCACGGAAGGGCAGTGGACCAGAGAGATCCGCCGACTCGCGGACGACGCCGATGCGCTTGCTGCTCCTCCAGGTCGCCGAGCCGACACGCCGCCGGGTCGAGAGGACGATCTCCGCGCCGCGAGCTCGGGAGACCGACGCCGCCAGCATGGCGAACCTGGACGCCGAGGCCTCCGGCGCCGCGCCCACCGGCTGGGTGCGCTGGCGGTAACGGCTCGCCGAACCAGCGCTTCGGGCGTTGGTCCAAGTTGCGCAAGGAAGGCGAAGCCCTCCAACTCTACACCAGGACGCATCTGGCCATGCGGGCCTCCGTCCGGGTACGCTTTGTTTTTCCTTTTTCGTTCTCTTGTCTTTTTCTATGGCGCGCGCCAAGCACTCCATCGGGTGTAGTCCCGAGTTCGAGTCGGCTGCCGAAAGCAGCGGCTCGAACTCCTTCTAGCGACTCCGAAGGCTGACTCTGCTTTGCCGGCCTTGCAGGAGTATCACAACCTCCGCGCTACCGCCTTCAACCGCAACGTTGAGGAGCTGAGGAAGCGGACCGCCGATCTGGCGGAGAGTCGAGGTGAGCGGATTCTTCCTTCTTGGGCGCAGCCTTGGCGCACTTCCATGGCTGTAATCCCGAGATTCGGGCCGATGCTGAGCGATCGGGCGGATCTCCCGCGCCTTCGTTCTTTCTTCTCCGCGAAGCGCATTGGCCTGCTGGCTGTAGTCCCGAGATTGGGCCGATCGCTGAGCGATCGGGCGGATCTCCGGCGACCTTCCTTGTTGACGATACTTTATCTTTCTTTGGGCTTCAGATGCCAATGCCGCCCTTCAAGGGCAGCTGGATGAGGCCAACGCCGCCCGTCGCGCCAAGGAGGAGGAGTGCGACAGGCTCGTTCGAGAGCGCGACCTTCTGGCGACGCAGCTGGCCGAGCAGAAGGACCTGCTTCGGAAGGCGCAGGAGGACGCCAAGACGCGGGAGGAGGCTCTCCTGGCCGAGTTCGCGATGGAGCGAGCCGCCTGGACCGACCGTGAGGCGATGCTGACCTCCGGCTATCACGTGCTCGAGGACATCGTCGATGGTAACTTCTGGCTTCTCGTCTTTGTTCTTTCGACTCTGTGTCGAACTGTCTTCGGTTTTTCTGACTGTTTCTTTTTCTTGTCTTTGGCAGACTTCTTCCCCGGCCACTCACAGGCCGTCCCTCCGGCCATCGAGGTGGATCGGGAGGAGCGGAGGGCGCAGGGCGAAGTGATTGCCGCCAACGCTCCCCGAACCGTGGACGAGCAGATCTTGAGCATCGGGGCTCGCCTTCGCCCTGCTCACCGCTTGATGCACCGCCTTCAACGCGCCGGTGCCCAAGTCGTTTCCGCTCTGTGGCCTGAAGTGCCGGCTCTTCGCACCGCCAGTCGGACGGCCGACTGGCTGGAGGTCGCCGTCGGTCGCTTCGGCTCTGGAGGGGCTCCTCCCACGCCGAGCACGCCGAGCCACGAGTTCGTCAAGGGTGGTACTGGCTGGACTCGACCGCTGGCCGCGTTCGGTCGAGGCCCAGCCGAGTTAGGAGCCGTGGAAGGCGCCTTGTCGAGCCTGGCGGCCATCGCCGAGTACACGGACACCAGCATCTTTGTGCTCTGGCGGGCGCCGACGGCGAGGAGGTTCCGCCCGAGTGGTTCAGATGCACCAGTCTGAGGAGGACTCGGCGGAGAATGTCGGCTCCAGACCCGGGGAGGGCGAGTCGGAGGGCGGAGGCGAGGAGGAGGAGGCGCCAGAACACGAAGCAGGCAGCCAGCCTCAGCCTGATCGCGCCTCCAGCAACGAGCCTCGAAAGGACCAGGCGACCATCGCTGAAGGTGACCAGGCCGAGACCGCCCAATGCCCGGCGTCGACGCCCGACGCCGCCGCCTCCGGCCCTCCGGCTCCGGAGGCCGCCCCCTAGAGTGCATCAGCTTTACCTGTCTCTTTTTGTTCTTTAGAAAACTTGTCAGTTGCGAACAATTCCACCCGCGGGGTGTATTCGGCCAAGGGCCTTATTGTAAATATTTATCAAATTTCCGCCTTTCCTTGCTTTGGCTCTTTAGACTTTTTCCTTTGCCGCCTTCCTTCGGTTGCCGCCTTGCCGACTGGGCAGCCGCTCTGCGGACTGCCGCTGGGTCAAGCGCTCAGCTACTTTAGGAGGCAAGTACTTAGTCGTTCAGAGTGTCGTAGCAAGTTTGGCTGGAAATCGGCCGGCCGACTCTCAAAGTCGGTCGTCCTTAATGAAGGTTGAAACTGTGAGCCGACTACTTCTGAGTCGGCTCAGTATGGGAAACTGGGAGCCGGTTGGGCTATGCGTAGCTCTTAAGTCCTTAGCTGTTTTTCATGCGTGCGCTCGCTCTTTCCATCTCCCCGTTCACCGGCGATCGCTCTGCTGAGCTGCGGCTTTCAGAGAGAGGCGGCTTTGGCGCAACACATTACTTGTCGACCTCGGGGAGCATTTCATAGCGCAAAGGCGAGTCCCGGGCGACTAGTCGGACCGGTGCTAAACGATATGATAAAAAGGAGAATGCATTTGGAAGCAAGATCCATATCATACGAGATAATCAAAAAGCGATCCCGAGCTCGTCTTGGGGGCCTAAGGTCTTAGTACTTAATAAAAAGGGGTAGCGTGATACATCTTGCATCAATGTAAAATCTTGAAGAAGATTTGCGCCCCTGGCGCTCTGTTTCTTTGCCGAGTCGTCCCTCTTGCGTGCTCGAGGCTTCTGAGCGTCGATCAAGTAGTAGGCATCGTTCCCTAGCACCTTGCTGATGATGAAGGGACCCTCCCAAGGTGCCGACAACTTGTGCTGGCCGGCTGTTCTCTGAATCAGCCGGAGCACAAGGTCGCCCTCTTGGAATGATCTTGGCTTGGCCTTGCGGTTGTAGTATCGCCGCAGACTCTGCTGGTAGATGCTGGACCGGCTAAGTGCCAACAGTCGGCCCTCTTCCAGCAGGTCAACGCCGTCTTGGCGTGCTTCTTCAGCCTCCTCTTCGGTGTACATGGAGACTCGCGGGGAGTCAAAGTGTATATCCGTCGGGATGATGGCTTCGGCACCGTAGACAAGGAAGAACGGCGTGAAGCCAGTAGATCTGTTTGGGGTCGTGCGCAGACTCCAGAGGACGGCAGGCAGCTCTTCCACCCAACAGCCGGCCGAGCGCTCGAGTGGTTCGACCAATCGAGGCTTGATGCCGGACAGGATGAGGCCGTTGGTCCGTTCCACCTAGCCGTTTGACTGCGGATGGGCAACGGACGCTAGGTCCAGTCGGATGCCCTGCGTCGCGCAGAAACGAGCCAAGGCGCCTTTGGCGAAATTGGTGCCATTGTCGGCGATGATGCTATGCGGTATGCCATACCGCACCGTGATGTCGGCAATGAAGGTCACTGCTGTGGGCCCATTTAATTTCTTGATGGGCTTTGCTTCTACCCACTTGGTGAACTTGTCCACTCCGACGAGCAAATGAGTCAGGCCGCCTCGGGCCGTCTTGAAAGGTCCCACCATGTCTAAGCCCCAAACTGCGAAGGGCCAGGCGATGGGGATTGTCTTCAGTGCAGAAGCCGGCTGAAGGGGCTTGGAGCGGAACACCTGGCATCCCTTGCACTTCTTGACTAGCTCTTTAGCTTCTTCCAGGGCAGTCGGCCAGAAGAAGCCGTGCCGAAAAGCTTTGGCCACGAGCGCCCTCGAGGCCGCATGGTGACCACACTCGCCCTGATGGATGTCTTTGAGGATCGCTTGGCCTTGGTCTGATTCTACGCAGCGCCGGTGGACACCAGTGACGCTGCGTCTGACTAACTCTCTGTTGACTATGGTGTAGGCTGCCGCTCGGCGTTGTACTTGCCGAGCCAGAGTCTCATCTGCAGGCAACTCCTTGTTGACTAGGAACTTGAGGATGGGCTGCGCCCATGAAGGTGCTTGCTATCTCTTGATTGCCACCACAATGACTTGGACAAGGGTGGCTGGAAATTGGGAGGCGGCGGGTTGGATTCTGTTGCCGCTTGCTGAATTGGGGAGTCTCTTGGCCGTGGCGCGATCCCCTGCCGATTGGCGCAGATCCCGAGCCGACCGGCACGATCCTGGGCCGATGCGCGCTTTCTCGAGGTCGCTTCTTTGGGTCTTGGAGTCGGATCCGACTATTTCGGGAGCCGCACGAAAATGGAGTCGGACTCTGGTGAAGGCTTGATAGACGGCTTGAGAAGGCGCTGAAGGGCGACGCCAGAAGGTATCGCCTGACTAGTGGAGCCGACTCGCGCCAATGCATCTGCTTGATCGTTGTCGTTCCTTGGGACGTGGAGGAATTCGCATCCTTCAAAATATCCGCTGAGCTGCTGTACCAAGAAGCGGTAGCTTGCCATGTTTGCGTCCTTGGCGTCCTAGTCGCCAGATGACTGCTGAACCACCAAGTCAGAGTCGCCATAGCACAGGATCCGGCGAATGCCGAGTTCCTTGGCAAGCCGGAGCCCGTGGACGAGCGCTTCATATTCGGCGACGTTGTTGGAGGCGGCAAAGTGGATTTGCAGCACGTATTTGAGCTTGTCGCCCTTGGGGGAGGTGAGGACGACGCCGGCTCCGAGGCTGGAGCGCATCTTGGAGCCGTCGAAGTGCAGTCGCCAATGAGTAGAGTCGGGAGCAGGCGGCAAGTACTGAGTTTCGGCCCAGTCGACGAGGAAGTCGGCTAGCGCCTGTGACTTGATGGCGGTGCGAGGTTGATAGTAGATCGTGTAGGGAGCCAGATCGATAGCCCACTTGGCCACTCGGCCGGAAGCATCTCGACTTCCGATGATCTCGGCGAGTGGGGCGGTGCATACCACGGTGATAGGATGCTCTTGAAAGTAGGGCTTCAGCTTCTTGGCGGCAAAGTGCACGCCGTAGCACATCTTCTGGTAGTGAGGGTAGTTACGCTTGGAGGTTGTGATTACCTCGCGCGGGTAATATCTTGGTCTCTACGGACCGGGCGCCTTGCCTTCCTCCTTGCGCTCGACTACAATAATCGTGTCTTGACTACCTTACTGGTGGCGGCAATGTACAAGACATGGGCTCTTTGGGAGTCGAGCCGCCAACACAGGGGAGTCGCGTGACATTTTCTTGATTGGAGAAATGCCTCATCGCTTTGTGGTTCCACTCGAAAAAGTGGTCTTCTTCATCGATTGATACAATGGCAGAGCTTTCTCGCCCAGCCGACTGATGAATCGGCTTATGGAAGCCAGGCAGCCGGTGAACTTCTGCACATCCAACAGTCGGCTGGGTACCTCCATCCTCTCAATGGCCTTGATCTTCACAGGGTTGCACTCTATGCCGCGTTCGGAGACCAAAAACCAAGGAGCTGGCCGGCTGGGACTCCGAACACGCATTTCTCTGGGTTGAGCTTGATCTGGAATCGGCGCAGATTCTCAAAGGTCTCTTTAAGATCCTCTAGCAGCGTCCCGCGCTTCTCCGTCTTCACCACCACATCATCCACATAAACATGGGCATTCCTGCCGAGCTGCTTGAGGAGGCATTTCTGCATGCAACGCTGAAAGGTGGCGCCGGCATTCCTCAAGCCGAACGTCATCGTCGGCAGCGAAGGCTCCAAGCGGTGTGATGAATGCGGTCTTGATCTGTCTGCTGGATTCAGCTTGATCTGGTGATATCCCGAGTATGCATCAAAAAGCTCAACGGCCGCATCCGTTTGAGGAGTCTATCACCTGATCAATCCTTGGCAGAGCAAACGGGTCCTTCGGGCAGGCTTTGTTGAGGCTGGTGTAGTCGATGCACATCCGCCACTGCTTGTTCTTCTTCAACACTAGCACAGGGTTAGCCAACCACTCTGGAAAAAACACCTCCATGATGAAGCCGGCTGCCAGGAGCCGGGCTATCTCTTCTCCTACGACTCTTCTCTTCTCTTCTGACAGGCGGCGCAAGGGCTGCCTGACTGGCTTCACATCTGGCCTGACATGTAGCTTGTGCTCGGCGAATTCCGTCGGTACACCTGGCATGTCCTTGGGGGACCACGCGAAGATGTCCCGATTCTCACGGAGGAAATCGACGAGCTCGCCTACCTATTTCTTTGTCGAGGCGGTGCCCATGACAGCGATACCTCTCTGGGTGCTCGGGTCCAAAGGTATCTTCTTGGTTTCTTTGGCGGCTTGAATGATCCTTCCGCCTCCGACTCCTTGGGGTCGGGCGACATCTCTCGCTGCTTCCCGGCCATCGCCACGACGCGATCCAGAGCCGCTTCTCGGCGCGATCACCAAAGACTCGGCCGGCCGATCGCTCTCGGCCGCCAAAGGACGACTTCTTGTAGTCGCCGGCAGTGATCAGATCCCTTGAAGTCGGCATCTTCATCTTGAGGTAGGCGTAGTGGGGAACCGCCATGAATTTGGCGAGCAGGCCGCCCAGGCAGCGTGGTGCAGGCTCTCAAATCCACCACCTCGAACCAGATCGGCTCTCGGCGGAAGTGATCTTTGTCTCCGAAGAGGGCGTCTATCGAGATCTTGCCAATCGGCGGCGGGAGAGGCCGATGCGATTCCGTGGAACACGGTGCAGCTGCCGCTGCGGTGCCTCCGTCTGATTCGAGCTTCTCCATGGTATCCTTATACAGGATGTTTATCTTGCTGCCCGTCTATCGGGACCCGCGAGAAGCGGGCGGCCCGCTTGTCGATGGCCAAGGTTGCTCCGAGAACCAAGGCGTAGAGCCGGACTCGGCATCACCTCTGGGTGATCTGCCCGACTCGGTGATAGGCTTCTCGGACCAATGCATGAACTCGGGGGCTTGCTGAATGCGCGACGACTTCTTTGCTGTTGGCGCTTTCTTCGCCGATCATCTGCCAGGTGGTGAACACTACGTATGCTCCGTGCTCTTACGGGAACTCGTCTTGAACCGCGCCCATTGGCCGAGCCGCCCGGTGAGGCGGCGGATGGCGGCGGCGGCCCCGCAGCGGTGGAGGGCGAGGCCGTCTCCTTGGCGATCTGATGAGCGGTGGCATTTTCTGGTGGTATGGTTTGACGGCCCGGCGCATTGTGAAACTTGCAAGGACCATCCAGAGTCTGCTCATAAGAGAAAGCCGGCAACCAATTGGACTTGCCGCCCTTCTGCCGCTTGGCCGGAGGCTGCCCCTCTGGCTGCTGATCTTCTACTGCTGCGACCTGCCGACTGTTGGTAGTCGGCTGGGGGGCTTTGCGCTTGTTGTCGTTCTGCTGCTGGCGTCGGCTGGCGTCTCCGGCCGGCGTCCTGGGAGCCTGGGGAGTCACCTTGCCAGCCGCGTTGACTTGGATCTCCGTCTTCATAGAGGAGTCGGCTGTGGCGTACTTGTCTGCTATGATCAGCAGTTCGTCGAGGGTTTCGGGCTCGTCGCAGAGGAGCTTGTGCTTGAGGAGGGTGCCCTCTCGGCACCCGGCCGTGAAGTACTCTATGGCCTGCACCTCGTGCACGCCCTCGCAGGAGTTTGAGCTCGCCCGGTAGCGTGAGATAGTCGTCGCGTCGATTCTTGAGGCCTTGCACGACAAGGAGAGCTGGCGCGGTTTGGGAGGTCGCTTATGCGTCTTTGGTGAAGTTGCGAATGAAGGCTTGATGAAGTCGACCCAGCTGTTGATCTGCGGGGCTTCAGTTGTTCAGCCACGCCCGGCCGTGCCACAGAGCATGAGGGGAGCGTATTTCACGGCGACTAGCTTGTTGCCGTTAGCGATATTGACGGTGTGGAGTAGTCTATCAACCAATCCTCCGGCTTCACGGAGCGGTGTATGGGCGTATCTCGAGGGCGTGAACCCTTTGGGGAAGGGCTTGTCTCTGATGCGGGGCCCGAAGCAAGGCGGACCCAGCTCGTCTTCTTCTTCCAGCGCCAGGGATCTGTGGAGTCGGTCGATCCGGTGGCGGGCATCGTTCTCTCCGACTCCCTCTCGGCGGCCGAGGCGATCTCCGAGAGTCGGATGCTCAACAGGCGGCGGGGAGACTCGCCGTTCTCTTCGGGGCGGGGGAGGCAGATAATCATCCCGCCGCTCCACTGCTCTGGGGCGGCCATCTTGGTCGCGCTCGATGGAGATGCGAGTCCGGCTGTGGCTCGCAGCCGGCTCCTTCTCTCTCCTCCCGCGGACTCCGCCGATCGGCGTCCGGAGGTCGCGCTTTGATCTCGGCGAGGGTAAGTCGTCATTCTTCATTGCTGCTGCGGCGTCGGTAGCCGCTGCCGCGATTCTGCGCAGCAACCGCGTCGAGCTCTTGGACTCGCTCCGTCATCACACGGCGCTCTTCGCCGTCGAGGTTCTCGGCTCTTGATCGCCGCTTGGCGGCGCGGATGTTCTCCGCAGGTGGCGACACAGGCGCCGCCCAACAGATCGGCGATGGCGCGCGCTCTCGACCACGCCAAGACGGCTCGCCCGGTCGGAGCGGCGAGCCGCTACGGCGTGGTCCATCTCGCGCTGATATGCGCCGGACAAGCGTCTCATGCTTGCCAACTTCTTGGCGCCTTCAATGAGCTGAAGGCGGCGCTTCCAACATCTGCGTCCGCGTCCTTCGGGAGAGGCGCGGACAGGTCTCGCGGGGCGCGCGGCAGCGGGTCTGGGCGCGCGGAGTGCTCGCCATGGCCGATGACGAGCACCTCCGTGACGGCGCTTCCGTCGCTCTCCTCGTACGGAAGCGGCTCGTTGTAAACCACCACGTTGGTGGGGAAGGTATCAAGTGATACGGCGTCGGAGTCGACCAGCATCGGGTCGGAGGAGCCTACTGACTCCAAGTCCACGGCGGGCTCGCCGGCGACTTGGAGTTGGTCAAGGAGGCCCGCAAGAAGGTTCTCGGGGCCATCCGCGCCTGCGCTCGGCACGGGCTCATCGGAGAGGCGCACCTCACCGAGGAGTTCGGCGAGGCCGCTTCGGCTTGGCGGCCGGCGCCCAAGAGGCGTCGATCTGAACTCCATCTGGCGAAGCCGGGCTGGCTGCGCTTCGCCCGGGGAGGAAGAGGGTTCCGTCGAGCAGATCTCCGGACGATGGTGCACCTCGCCCACGGTGGGCGCCAAATGTCGGGGTTGGATGCAACATATGCCAACGGGTGGCTTATCATGGTGGGGCGAGTAGAACGTCGCGGTGCACAGAAGCGGATGAGGCGAAGACATGCACGCCGCCGAATCTTACCCAACCGGGGCTCTCCGAGGAGATAACACCCCTACTGCTGCTCTGCGGGGTCTCCGCATGATCACTATGGGGTGATAGTACAATGGTGCTCCTCGAGCTGTGTGGAGGCAGGAAGGAGCAAGGCTAGCTCTTTCCCTCTTGCTGTATGTCTAAACCTATCCAGGGTCGAACCCTTTGCATGGGTGCCCCGGGGGGTTTATATTAGATTCATATGGTAATTTTATTTTCTTTATAGGGAAGTGTTCCATGCCCTTCTTTAAGGGAAATTGGAATCGAATATTCCCTTCCTTCATATCAATAATTGCACCAATCGTTCTAAGGAAATGTCTACCAAGAATAATAGGACATGAAGGATTGCAATCTATATCAAGAACGATAAAATCTACGGGCACATAATTCCTATTTGCAACAATAAGAACATAATTAATTCTTCCCATAGGCTTTTTAATAGTGGAATCCGCAAGATGCAAGTTTAGAGAGCAATCATCAAAATCACGGAAATCTAGCAAATCACATAAAGTTTTGGGAATAGTAGAGACACCAACACCCAAATCACACAAAGCATGAAACTCATAATTTTTAATTTTAATTTTAATAGTAGGTTCCCACTCATCATAGAGTTTTCCAGGGATAGAAACTTTCAACTCAAGTTTTTCTTCATAAGATTGCATCAAGGCATCAACAATGTGTTCGGTAAAGGCCTTATTTTGACTATAAGCATGAGGAGAATCTAGCACGGATTGCAACAAGGAAATACAACCAATTAAAGAGCAATTTTAATAATCAAATTCCTTGAGATCCAAAATAATGGGTTTAGCAACATCTAGGTTTTTATTTCTTTCAATCCCACTTTCATCAAATTCATCATCAAGATCTAGAAACTCCGAATTCTTAGAACGCCTTCTACGTAAAGGAAGATCATATTCAGTTTCATCAAGATTCATATTGCAAAACAAAGATTTGATAGGGTACACATCAATAACTTTTAGATCTTCATCTTGATTTTCATAGGAATTGGAAGAACACGCTTTAATAAAGGCATATTTGGAAGCACGCATCCTAGCGGTTCTTTCCTTGCACTCATCAATGGAAATTCTCATGGCTTCGAGAGACTCATTGATATCATGCTTAGGAGGAATAGATCTAAGCTTTAAAGAATCAATTTCAAGAGAAATTCTATCAACGTTCCTAGCCAAATCATCAACTTTAAGCAATTTCTCTTCAAGCAAAGCATTAAAATTCTTTTGTGAATTCATAAACTCTTTAACACTACTCTCAAATTCAGAGGGCATCTTATTAAAACTTCCATAAGAGTTGTTTTAGGAATTTCCATAATTATTAGAAGGATTACTAGGATAAGGCCTAGGATTAAAATTCCCTCTATACGTGTTGTTTCCAAAACTATTCCTACCACAAAAATTCACATCCATAGATTCATCATCATTCTCAAGCAAAGTAGACAAAGGCATATAATTGGGATCAAGAGGAGTATTATTAGGAGCAAACATCTTCATAAGTTCATCCATCTTTTCACTCAAAACATTGATTTCTTCTATAGCATGCACCTTCTTACTAGAAGATCTTTCGGTGTGCCATTGAGAATAATTAGCCATAATATTATCAAGCAATTTTGTGGCATCTCCTAACGTAATTTCCATAAACGTGCCTTCCACGGCCGAACCTAAAAGATTTCTAGAAGCAAAATTCAATCCGGCATAAAAATTTTGTATGATCATCCATAAATTCAAACCATGAGTAGGGCAATTGCGAAGCATCAATTTCATTCTTTCCCAAGATTGGGCAACATGCTCATGATCAAGTTGTTTAAAATTCATGATATCGTTCCTAAGAGTGATGATTTTAGCAGGAGGAAAATACTTAGAGATAAAAGCATCTTTACACTTATTCCAAGAATCAATACTATTTTTAGGCAAAGATAAAAATCAAACTTTAGCACGATCTCTAAGTGAAAACGAAAACAACTTCAACTTGACAATATTGTTATCTGTATCTTTCTTCTTTTGCATATCACACAAATCAACAAAATTATTTAGATGAGTAGCGACATCTTCACTAGGAAGGCCGGCGAATTGATCTTTCATAACAAGATTCAGCAAAGCGGTATTGATTTCACAAGACTCATCATTATTAAGAGGAGCAATCGGAGTACTAAGGAAATCATTATTATTGGTATTCGAGAAGTCACACAATTTGGTATTATCTTGCGCCATGGCAACAAGTAATCCAACACACAAGCAAACAGAAAGGCAAAGAGAAAAGGCAAATGGGAAAGAGAGGAGGAGATTGGCAAAGAGAGGGCGAATAAAACGGCAAGGGCAAAGTGGGGGAGAGGAAAACGAGAGGCAAATGGAAAATAATGTAATGCGAGAGATATGGATTGTGATGGGTACTTGGTATAGTTGACTTGCTTGCGTGAGCCTCCCCGGCAACGGCGCCAGAAATTCTTCTTGCTACCTCTTGAGCACTGCGTTAGATTTCCCCGAAGAGGAGAGGATGATGCAGCGAAGTAGCGTAAGTATTTCCCTCAGTTTTTGAGAACCAAGGTATCAATCCAGTAGGAGACCACGCACAAGTCCCTCGTACCTGCACAAAACGATAGCTACTCGCAACCAACACGATTAGGGGTTGTCAATCCCTTCACGGTCACTTACGAGAGTGAGATCTGATAGAGATGATAAATAATATTTTTGGTATTTTTGATAGATAGATGCAAAGTAAAAAGTAAAAGGCAAAGTAAAAGCAAAGCAAGTAATAAAGCGATAGAGATTGATATGATGAGAGTAGACCCGGGGGCCATAGGTTTCGCTAGTGGCTTCTCTCAAGAGCATAGATATTCTACGGTGGGTGAACAAATTACTGTTGAGCAATTGACAGAATTGAGCATAATTATGAGTATATCTAGGTAATGATCATGTATATAGGCATCACGTCCGAGACAAGTAGATCGAAACGATTCTGCATCTACTACTATTACTCCACTCATCGACCGCTATCCAGCATGCATCTAGAGTATTAAGTTAAAAACAGAGTAACGCTTTAAGCAAGATGACATGATGTAGAGGGATAAATTCATGCAATATGATAAAAAAACATCTTGTTATCCTCGATGGCAACAATACAATACATGCCTTGTTGCCCCTGCTGTCACTGGGAAAGGACACCGCAAGATTGAACCCAGAGCTAAGCACTTCTCCCATTGCAAGAACTACCAATCTAGTTGGCCAAACCAAAAAGGATAATTCGAAGAGACTTGCAACGATAACTCAATCATACATAAAAGAATTCGGAGAAGATTCAAATATTTTCCATAGATAAGTTGGATCATAAACCCACAATTCATCGGTCTCAACAAACACACCGCAAAAAGAAGATTACGTCGAATAGATCTCCACGAGAGAGGGGGAGAACATTGTATTGAGATCCAAAAAGAGAGAAGAATCCATCTAGCTACTAGCTATGGACCCGAAGGTCTGAAGTAAACCACTCACACTTCATCGGAGGGGCTATGGTGTTGATGTAGAAGCCCTCCGTGGTGGATGCCCCTCGGTAGAGCTCGGAACAGGCCCCAAGATGGGATCTCGTGGATACAAAAGGTTGCGGCGGTGGAATTAGGTTTTGGCTCTGTCCGATCGTTTGGGGATACGAGGTATATATAGGAGGAAGGAGTACGTTGGTGGAGCAACAGGGGGCCCACGAGGTAGAGGCGCGCCAGGCGTGCCTCCACCTCGTGACCGCCTTTGGCACTTCTTGGAGTAGGGTCCAAGTCTCCTGGATCACGTTCGGTGAGAAAATCACGTTCCCGAAGGTTTCATTCCGTTTGGACTCCGTTTGATATTCCGTTTCTTCGAAACATTGAAATAGGCAAAAAACAACAATTCTGGGCTGGGCCTCCGGTTAATAGGTTAGTCCCAAAAATAATATAAAAGTGGAAAATAAAGCCCAATATAGTCCAAAACAGTAGATAAAGTAGCATGGAGCCATCAAAAATTATAGAAACGTTGGAGACGTATCATGGAGCGAGCAACAGATTTGTTGGAAATCATACATACCGATGTATGTGGTCTGATGAATATTGAGGCTCGCGGCGGGTATCGTTATTTTCTCACCTTCACAGATGATTTAAGCAGATATGGGTATATCTATTAATGAAACATAAGTCTGAAACATTTGAAAAGTTCAAAGAATTTCAGAGTGAAGCTGAAAATCATCGTAACAAGAAAATAAAGTTTCTATGATCTGATCGTGGAGGAGAATATTTGAGTTACGAGTTTGGTCTACATTTAAAACAATGGGGAATAGTTTTGCAACTCACGCCACCCGGAACACCAGAGCGTAATGGTGTGTCCGAACGTCGTAATCGTACTTTACTAGATATGGTGCGATCTATGATGTCTCTTACTGATTTACCGCTATCGTTTTGGGGTTATGCTTTAGAGACGGCTGCATTCACGTTAAATAGGGCACCATCAAAATCCGTTGAGACGACGCCTTATGAACTATGGTTTGGCAAGAAACCAAAGTTGTCGTTTCTTAAAGTTTGGGGCTGCGATGCTTATGTGGAAAAACTTCAACCTAATAAGCTCGAACCCAAATCGGAGAAATGTGTCTTCATAGGATACCCAAAGGAAACTGTTTGGTACACCTTCTATCATAGATCCGAAGGCAAGACATTCGTTGCTAAAAATGGATCCTTTCTAGAGAAGGAGTTTCTCTCGAAAGAAGTGAGTGGGATGAAAGTAGAACTTGATGAGGTAACTGTACCTGCTCCCTTATTGGAAAGTAGTTCATCACATAAACTAGTTGCTGTGACGTCTACACCAATTAGTGAGGAAGCTAATGATAATGATCATGAAACTTCGGATCAAGTTACTACCGAACCTCGTACGTTGAGTAAGATCCGCACCAGAGTGGTACGGTAATCCTATTCTGGAGGTCATGTTACTTGACCATGGCGAACCTACGAACTATGAGGAAGCAATGATGAGCCCAGATTCCGCAAAATATCTTGAGGCCATGAAATCTGAGATGGGATCCATGTATGAGAACAAAGTATGGACATTGGTTGACTTGCCCGATGATCGGCAAGCCATCGAGAATAAATGGATCTTCAAGAAGAAGACTGACGCTGATGGTAATGTTACTGTCTACAAAGCTCGACTTGTTGCGAAAGGTTTTCGACAAGTTCAAGGGGTTGACTACGATGAGAATTTCTCACCCGTAGCGATGCTTAAGCCTGTCTGAATCATGTTAGCAATTGCCGCATTTTATGATTATGAAATTTGGCAAATGGATGTCAAAACTGCATTCCTGAATGGATTTCTGGAAGAAGAATTGTATATGATGCAACCAGAAGGTTTTTGTCGATCCAAAAGGTGCTAACAAAGTATGCAAGCTCCAGCGATCCATTCATGGACTGGTGCAAGCCTCTCGGAGTTGGAATAAACGCTTTGATAGTGTGATCAAAGCATATGGTTTTGTACAGACTTTTGGAGAAGCTTGTATTTACAAGAAAGTGAGTGGGAGCTCTATAGCATTTCTAATATTATATGTGGACGACATATTGTTGATTGGAAATGATATAGAATTTCTGGATAGCATAAAAGGATACTTGAATAAAAGTTTTTCAATGAAAGACCTCGGTGAAGCTGCTTATATATTGGGCATCAAGATCTATAGAGATAGATCAAGACGCTTAATTGGACATTCACAAAGTACATACCTTGATAAAGTTTTGAAAAAATTCAAAATGGATCAAGCAAAGAAAGGGTTCTTGCCTGTAATACAAGGTGTGAAGTTGAGTCAGACTCAATGCCCGACCACTGCAGAAGACAGAGATAAAATGAAAGATGTTCCCTATGCTTCAGACATAGGCTATATCATGTATACAATGTTGTGTACCAGACCTGATGTGTGCCTTGCTATTAGTTTAGCTGGGAGGTACCAAAGTAATCCAGGAGTGGATCACTAGACAGCGGTCAAGAACATCCTGAAGTACCTAAAAAGGACTAATGATATGTTTCTCGTTTATGGAGGTGACAAAGAGCTAGTCGTAAATGGTTACATCGATGCAAGCTTTGACACTGATCTAGACGATTCTAAATCGCAAACCGAATACGTGTTTATATTGAACGGTGGAGCTATCAGTTGGTGCCGTTCTAAACAAAGCGTCGTGGCGGGATCTACGTGTGAAGCGGAGTAGATAGCTGCTTCGGAAGCAACAAATGAAGGATTTCATATCCGATCCAGGTGTCATACCTAGTGCATCGGGTCCAATGAAAATCTTTTGTGACAATACTGGTGTAATTGCCTTGGTAAAGGAATCCAGATTCCACAAGAGAACCAAGCACATCAAGAGACACTTCAATTCCATCCGGGACCAAGTCCAGGTGGGAGACATAGAGATTTGCAAGATACATACAGATCGGAATGTTGCAGACCCGTTGACTAAGCCTCTTCCACGAGAAAAACATGATCAGCACCAAGGCTCCATGGGTGTTAGAATCATTACTGTGTAATCTAGACTATTGACTCTAGTGCAAGTGGGAGATTGAAGGAAATATGCCCTAGAGGCAATAATGAAGTTATTATCCTATGATAAATGTTTATTATTCATGCTAGAATTGTATTAACTAAAAACATAATACATGTGTGAATACATAGACAAACATAGTGTCACTAGTATGCCTCTACTTGACTAGCTCATTGATCAAAGATGGTTGAGTTTCCTAACCATAGATATGAGTTATCATTTGATCAATGGGATCACATCATTAGAAGAATGATGTGATTGACTTGACCCCGTTAGCCTAGCACTTGATCGTTTAGTATGTTGCTATTGCTTTCTTCATGACTTATACATGTTCCTATGACTATGAGATTATGTAACTCCCGCTTACCGGAGGAACATGATGATCCACAAGTATAGGGGATATATTGTAGTCCTTTCGATAAGTAAGAGTGTCGAACCCAACGAGGAGCAGAAGGAAATGATAAGCGGTTTTAAGCAAGGTATTCTCTGCAAGTACTGAAATAAGTGGTAACAGATAGTTTTGTGATAAGATAAATGGTAACGAGCAACAAGTAACAAAAGTAAATAAAGTGCAGCAAGGTGGCCCAATCCTTTTTGTAGCAAAGGACAAGCCTGGACAAACTCTTATAATAGGAAAAGCGCTCCCGAGGACACATGGGAATATCGTCAAGCTAGTTATCATCACGCTCATATGATTCGCGTTCGGTACTTTGATAATTTGATATGTGGGTGGACGGTGCTTGGGTACTGCCCTTACTTGGACAAGCATCCCACTTATGATTAACCTCTATTGCAAGCATCCGCAACTACAACAAAAGTATTAAGGTAAACCTAACCATAGCATGAAACATATGGATCCAAATCAGCCCCTTACGAAGCAATGCATAAACTAGGGTTTAAGCTTCATCACTCTAGCAACCCATCATCTACTTATTACTTCCCAATGCCTTCCTCTAGGCCCAAATAATGGTGAAGTGTTATGTAGTCGACGTTCACATAACACCACTAGAGGTTAGACAACATACATCTTATCAAAATATCGAACGAATACCAAATTCACATGACTACTAATAGCAAGACTTCTCCTTGTCCTCGGGAACAAACGTAACTACTCACAAAGCATATTCATGTTCATAATCGGAGGGTAATATTGTGCATAAAGGATCTGAACATATGATCTTCCACCAAATAAACCAACTAGCATCAACTACAAGGAGTAATCAACACTACTAGCAACCTACTAGCACCAATCCGGACTTGGAGACAAGAATTGGATACAAGAGATGAACTAGGGTTTGGAGATGAGATGGTCTGGTGAAGATGTTGATGGAGATTGCCCTCCCGATGAGAGGAGCGTTGGTGATGACGATGGTGATGATTTCCCCCCCGAGGGAAGTGTCCCGGCGAGCAGCTCTGCCGGAGCCCTATATTGGTTCCGCCAAGGTTCCGCCTCGTGGCGGCGGAGTCTCATCCCGAAAGGTTCTCTCCTATTTTTTTTCTCATCGAAAGACTTCATATGGGAGAAGATGGGCGTCGGAGAGCCACCAGGGGGCCCACGAGGTAGGGGGGGCGCCCAAGGGGGCGCGCCCCACCCTCGTGAGCAGGGTTTGGGCCCCCAGGCCTTCATCTTTGGCGACGATTTTTCTTTATTTATTTTAAGGTATTCCATGGAGTTTCAGGACTTCTGGAGTTGCGCAGAATAGTCCTTCAATATTTGCTCCTTTTCCAGCCTAGAATTCCAGCTGCCGGCATTCTCCCTCTTCATGTAAACCTTGTAAAATAAGAGAGAATAGCCATAAATATTGTGACATAACGTGAAATAACAGCCCATAATGCAATAAATATTGACATAGAAGCATGATGCAAAATGGACGTATCAGAACACTTTGTGTGCTACCAAACGTCACAACGTAACTGGGTGATTATAAAGGTGCTCTATAGGTGTCTCCGAAGGTACTTGTTGAGTTGACGTATTTTGAGATTAGGATTTGTCACTCCGATTGTCGGAGAGGTATCTCTGGGCCCTCTCGGTAATGCACATCACTATAAGCCTTGCAAGCAATGTAGCTAATGAGTTAGTTGCGGGATGATGCATTACGTAACGAGTAAAGAGACTTGCAGGTAACAAGATTGAACTTGGTATTGAGATACCGATGATCGAATCTCGGGCAAGTAACATACCGATGACAAAGGGAACAACTTATGTTGTTATGCGGTTTGACCGATAAAGATCTTCGTAGAATATGTAGGAGCCAATATGAGCATCCAGGTTCCGCTATTGGTTATTGACCGGAAACGTGTCTCGGTCATGTCTACATAGTTCTCGAACCCGCAGGGTCTGCACGCTTAAAGTTCGGTGACGATCGGTATTATGAGTTTTTGTGTTTTGAAGTACCGAAGGTAGTTTGGAGTCCCGGATATGATCACGGACATAACAAGGAGTCTCGAAAAGGTCGAGACGTAAAGATCGATATATTGGATAACTATGTTCGGACATCAGAAGTGTTTCGGGAGGTTTCAAACATATACCGGACTACCGGGGGGTTACCGAAACCCCCCGGGGGGTTTAGTGGGCCTCATGGGCCCTAGTGGAAAAGAGTAGGGGCGGCCAGGGCAGGTCGCGCACCCCCTCCCCTCTAGTCCGAATTGGACAAGGAGGGGGAGGCGGCGCCCCCCTTTCCTTCCTCTCCTCTATCCCTTCCTTTCCCCCTCCTACTCCAACTAGGAAAAGAGGGAGTCCTACTCCCGGTGGGAGTAGGACTCCTCCCTGGCGCGCCCTCCTCCTGGCCGGCCACCCCCCCTGATCCTTTATATACGGGGGCATGGGGGCACCTCTAGACACAATAATTGATCTCTTGATCTCTTAGCCGTGTGCAGGGGCCCCCCTCCACCAGATTCCACCTCGGTAATATCATAGCGGTGCTTAGGCGAAGCCTTGCGTCGGTAGCATCATCAACACTGTCATCACACCGTCGTGCTGACGGAGCTCTCCTGCAAAGCTCTGCTGGATCGGAGTTCGGGGGACGTCATCGAGCTGAACGTGTGCTGAACTCAGAGGTGCCGTACGTTCGGTACTTGATCGGTCGGATCGTGAAGACGTACGACTACATCAACTGCGTTGTGCTAACGCTTCCACTTTCGGTCTACGAGGGTACGTGGACAACACTCTCCCCTCTCGTTGCTATGCATCACCATGATCTTGCGTGTGCGTAGGAATTTTTTTGAAATAAATAAACATATTTGATGATGCCTTCTTGAACAGATCAGCCTCCCCCCTCGCAAAAGAAAAAAACAACCAGCTTCCCTAGATGAAACCAATAAACTAGAGCACTCCAATCTATCTACTACTTAGCCCTCGAAACCAGTATGACTACTAGCCAACTACACTCAAATCATAGAGCTCTAAAATCTAGTGTAACTATCTCACATGGTATTGTACTAAAAAAACTTTTTCAATTTTTCACTAAACTACTACTCAAGTCATCCTATTGCTGCGAAATTCTGAGGTATATATATGATAGCTTACGATTGTTTGAAAAAACAAGACCATGGTCTATCCTAAATGTGAGATTTCATTTTGAATTAGTTGGTAGGCTTAATTCTTCTGTTCTGCTTCAGCTCCATCTTATATAATGCCAATTCGTGTCAAGAGCCCTTTGCTGGCAACTCATTGGATGTAGAAACCCAAGTGGACGCAGCCGCTGAGCCCTAAATTGTTTTTTTTGTGACGATTATTGGTATGTATTTACATAAGCCAGAACATCTTAAATGGGTGTCTTATCGTAATATTTCTACCTGGCAAAGATTTCGTCTTGATTCTTGAATTTTACCAGGTCCTTTCCTACTTTTACCATTCAATTATTACAATTGTTGTTTGTATCATATTTGTTGTCAGATGAGCCTTGAAACATACTCCCTTTGTATCAAAATTCAAGATGTTTTTTTACACTGGAGTATATGGCTTGCCAATCCCATCATGATTACAAATATATATGTTGTTTGCTCTTGGAGAAAAATAAATTTGCTGTCCATTGATTGAGTGCATTACAGTAATAATTTCCAACCGTCACATGAAACAAGGAAATATTTTCACGTGACTTCCTGTTTTGACAGATATAACAAGGAAACATCCACATCAATTTTGTTCTTGATATATTTTATATTGGTTTATAGCTCACTGATCATACCAGTTTTTTATTTGTGATATAAGAATATTTGCCTTCTCAAACTTCCATTTTATTGGGATTGTATTATGATCAATTAATTTGATAGAAGTATACCCAGAGTACGATAAACAAGGAAACAAAGCACACTCGCATAATTAAATTAGCTTTGCCAAGGATATAGGGCAAAACTTCCTCGTGTAGATATTCTGCTTGTATTGCACTAAGCTCTTGTTTACCATTTGGAATCTTATTCCAGGATCCATGTTAATCCCATACATATTTCCGAGCTTGTGGGATGACTGGAATATTACCTCTGAAGGAGTCATACATGTTTATTTTTCTGCTGTTTATGTCTTGGTACTGATTAGTTGTAATTACTACAAACATTGTTGTGTATCAGTGAATAATATATGTTAGTGAACATTGTTGAGCCATACATGTTTATTTTTTATACCAAGACATTTGTATCAGTGAACCTTGAGATTTCCCTGGAATAATATATGTTTGTGTTTATGCAAATTTAATGTCTTTAATGTGACATTTATTTTATAAATTTTTGATAATTTAATCATATAAATAGATGGGCGCTTCAACGCGCGCCGTCAATGATCTAGTATTTATACTAACCTGCCACAACGCAGTCCCTTTAGTGGCCTTAGCCGTTCATACTTACCTTGCATGTGAGACAATATATACCTAGGCCCAGTGTAGCAAAAACCATCGGCTTCTCTTTAGGGTCCTATGATAGGAACCTCCTATTAACACTTAGGACGTGAAATACTTCACTATTAGGAAAAAGTAAGACGTAGCGAGCTACGGCTCTCCACAGCGATTAGGAACTTCCACCCGTTTGATTCGGACAGGTACGACCTGGATCACAACTGTCATCCACGAGGCGTCCTTGTCCCATTTTTACCATGAACGGCTGCCAATCTTCTCGGGCCAACGTACATGGCTGCTACCTGAAAAAAACCTAGAGCGCAAAGGTAATCCGAAAGTGAATCTGGGTGCCCTGCCTATGAGTTGTCCGGCGGAGGCGGCATAATGAAGTTTCAGATGGACACGAATTAAAGACGCGTCTCCTTCCCTGCTTCCCTGCACCGGCACTCATCCATCTGCCGCGGCTTCTGCTCCTTCATGGAAACATCAACGGTGCCATCTCCCTGCACTTGTTATGTCATCTACCCTGAGTACCATGCTGCCGTCAGCACCTGCCTTTGCAGCATTCACGCCTGCACCAATATGATGTTCTTCGCGCACGACCCCAGCACCTGCTCGTCCTACAGACGCCCGACATATTCTACTGCTAAACGCTGAAGATTCAGGTCAAACTAGGATTTTCTTGTAGTTGTTTGCATGATCATCTTTCAAACTAGGATTCTCGAGAAGTTTACATTATTGTAGTTGTTTGCATAATTTTCTTGTAGTTGTTTGCAGGATCATCTTTCAAACTAGGATTCTCGAGAAGTTTACATTATTGTAGAACTCATCCCTTCCCGGTGCTGTTGCTTGTTGATTCCATTATGCAAACTCATTAGCATTTTTTCCATATTGCACTTTTTTCATATGTTTCTTTTCCATATTGTGGCTCAAATATTCTAGAGAGTACTGATTTTTTTAAAGGTTGCCACCGAGTCGGCCATGATTCCTTTTCTAAATCATAGTTGTACACTTGCAAGTAGAGTATTTGGTTTCATCACGTCGCAAGGACTAAAAACATATTTGCTTGAAGAGGTAATGTATTGCTTGAGGCTCTATGGCCTAACTTCAAAAATGCTACACACACAGCTCTTTACAGGGGGGATACGGGCTCCTTCCTCCCCACTAAACCCGCCCCCTGATTTTTAGATGGGTGGGGCCAGCCCTCCCTCCTTAATCCAATCACAGTGTTCCGCCTCTAATCCACCCCCGTAATGAGCCAGTAAAGGTCCGTGAATGTAGCATTGTCGGCCTAACTTAGGCCACGTTATTGGGTTTGGTTCAAAAGCACGACCATGCTTAACTTTTTATTAAGTTCTGAGTCATTTATATGTGTCTTTTTATTGTTACTAGCAGACATTCTAACAAAATTTGATATTTTGAATATATCATATAGTCTATTTCTTTGAAGCTTGAATCACTAAGAAGGATAAAATGAGAAATACTGGTATGATAGACTATATGAGTTCCATGATGTGCGCACCCAATGGGGAGGAGGAAAAATGTTATTGCTTTCTTACCATCTTAGCTATATTATGACATTTTTGGCTCGCCAAATAATATAAAGTGCATCTTAAGTGATTTAATAATATCTCGTTTTTTTGCTCATGGGAAAGGAGAGATTGTGTGGACGACCATAGAAAACTTGTCGAGAGCGATTTGGAGTAGCAGCAGCACCTATGACACTCTGAATCCCTTTGAGCTCGCCTCTCCCATCAAGTACACATTCACTCCCAGTAACACCTGGCATTCACTCTACAAACTAAATATGGCAATAACAATATGAGTAGCACAACAGTTTATAGGTTCAAGCTATCCTTCATGATTAAACATCTTTGTCAGTTCTTCTCCGGATATGTTTGTGTTTGGTATATGCGAATTTGTAATTAGAACTTTGAATAACCCTAAATTTTGAAGAACTTCCCCTCATGTCATCCATCTTTTCGCGAATATCTCCACCATTAATGATTTTGAAAAATAAATCTATCGTATCCATTTGTCAAGACGGACGGACGCGAAATGAGCACACATGGAAATTATCGACCCAAACCAGTAGCATCCACTTGCCTCTCTCATCTTTTTTCCCTCGCTCGCTCATTTAATGAAACAACCCGACAAACTCAGGTTTAGACTATCCAAAACAATAATACCCTATGTTTTGCTTATGTTTTATTGTGTTAGTGTGTGTACAAAATACATGTAAACTATCAATAGATTTTTTTGCGAGAATCATAGAGCTTTATTCAATCATTTCCAGCTCCAGCCCGACCAGCCAACAGGCTTGTCACAAGGAAACCGGGAGGGGAGCTCATCCAGCAATCAGTCACACCCAGTGTGCTTGCATGCTTCGCACACATGTGAGCTGAATTATTGGCTTGTCTCAACAGATTGTAATGTGTTGTCTACGAGTCAACCCCTCGGTTTATACAGATTAGGGAGGGGGGGGGGTCCTTAGGTACAAGATCATACTCAACTATGTATGGGGAGACAGTCCTTCACGGATCCAGTGTCCTGGAGTATAATTCAAGTCTTCTGGATCTTCCTTCTAATCGTCATGAGACCCTCGAAGTGGCCTAGGATGGAACTGGCATGGGGACCTCAGCCTAGCCCACTAGGCTGGGAGTTGACGTGGTGAAAGTCCCCTTAGCCAGGACACCATCATGAACACGACAACTGCTTCGCGTGGAAAGAATTTTCGGACGGGACCTGACGATGATCTGGACGCTTCCTTCCCGATTTGCATCCGGTATACAAGAAGACGGACAATCGAATTGGTCCGCAGAAAATTAGGGTACCATGTTGGACGATAAATTACGTCCGAATTAACGATTGTGCGCGTTGTGATGACCCTAGGATTTTCTCTATCCTGTACGTGGTCCCCTCGCTCCATTTTCACAACTGAAAAACGCCCAGGAGTCCCAGGACCCACCTGCTTCCACGTGTCACCAGCCTTCACGTCCAGGTCACACCGCTCTCCGGCCGTCACCCGCCCGCGTGCTGGACAAAAGACGGCCGCTCCCCAATCAGTATAGGACCGCACCAAACCTACTCCATCGCAATGACATGCGGGCCCGAAAACCTTGTTGGCCCACGATACATCGTCGGACAGCGCGCGATACTTCTCCAAAAACGGAAACCTTCTGGAAGAAAGTCAAAGCGCGGCCCGCTCCACGTCACGCCGGTCCCGGCGGGCCCCGCGCCTACGTCTCTCCCTCTGCCCGTCCGATCCCCGCGAACCGACGGCCACGATCCGGCACGCACCGCCCGCGGCACCTCCCCTCACCTATAAATACGCACCCAGAGGGAGCACCCGCCCCCCGCGCGTCAAGTCGCATCGAATCGTACCGTTTCGCTCCGCTCCGCTCCGCCACCACTTCGGGCCTCGGCTAGACTCGTGCCGTCGTGCGCAGGACCAGACTCTACTTCGGGTTCGGGCTCGGCCTTGGGCTCGGTCGCTTCGGCGAGGAAAAGGATAAGCGGGCACAGACGCGCACCGCATCGCACCCTGCACCTCCCGTCCTCCCGTCTCGCCCGACGCCACGGCCGGAGCCCGGAGAATCCACGCCGCGGCCGCTCGCCCTCCCGCCCACAGGAGGCTCCCGTGGCCCGCCCGCCCGGCGCCCCGGCGTCCGTCCTGCCCACAGTAGGCGGAGGGCGGAGGCGCTCGCCGGCTCACCGTCAGGCCACAACCGCGGATCTGTCCTCAATCCACAGCCGCCGAGGTCTTCGACGCCGCGCAGGGGATCACGGGGCACGTCCCGGTCTCGTTCCAGATGCCAACGACCTCAATCTCCAAGCCTAAGGTGAATTAATCCCCTTCCAATCTGAAATCCACTCGTTGACATTTACATTTGTAGCTTCTGTTTGGATTTAGATCTGATTGATTTCACTAGTGAAAAAAATAACAAATGATGCTGTCATATCCCGCTTTCAAGCCATGACATAGGCTCGCCTGGTACGGATTGGTCCTAGGGCCAGGTGTAATCTTAGGGTTTTGCTGCACAACATTTGAATACCTGTAAATTTCGGTTTGTGCGCTCCCATTTCGACCCGCGTGAGGTTTCAGTTTGGTGTCTGTGTGTGTGGCTGAAGCTGTTTGTCATTATGCAGCAGGTCTGCGCCTCGCTGGCGCCTGGTAACATGACACCAACGGTCCGCATGGAGTGCGGGCCGCAGATGCAGACTAAGCGGAGCTATGATGAAATAGCTTACCGGGGCGCTGGGTATGTAGAGAAGGTCGGTGAGTCAGGCAGCCCTGTTCGTGTTGGCGCGGAAGATTACTCTGCCCCGAAACGTAAGTGCATCAGCCTTAATAGTGATGGCTTTGATGTGAAGCGAGAGATCTTTGTCCCGTCTAAGATGTCGTCGTCTGAGCGGCGCTACCTTCGGAAGAGATTCCGGGCAGAGCTTGATTCGGTTCGAGAACTCCTCAAGAAGCCAGAGTTTTTGTCCGTCATGCCTGTCAGCAAAGCACCTGCGTTCTCATCGTCGGCTGCCCCTCGACCTAAAAAAGTGCAACGGGGGAGCCATGTTGTCCGTGGTGCCAAGGGACGCTTCTTGCCGACAAAACCCCGGCCTGAAACGTCTACAGTGTTGCCTGAAGCTACAATTCTCAAGCAGTGCGAAGCTATTCTGAAGAAGCTGATGACTCAGAAATGTAGTCATATTTTTAATGATCCAGTAGACGTGGAAAAGCTCAACCTTCCAGATTATAATGACATTATCAAGCACCCGATGGACCTTGGGACCATCAAGAAGAAGCTAGATTCTGGTTCCTACGCAAGTCCATCTGATTTTGCAGCTGATGTCAGGCTGACCTTTAACAATGCGATAACTTATAATCCTCGAGGGCATGTAGTGCATGATCTGGCCATTCAACTGAATAAAATGTTTGAGTCCAGATGGAGAACAGTTGAGAAGAAGTTAGCTACTGCCGCCACTAAGCCACATGTTGAGGTTGATAAGGCCGACTCAAAGAGGAGAAAGACCCCTCCTATGGAACGCAGTAACTTGTCAATAGACCGTGTCAGGCCAACTGAGATTGTGAAGCCAAAGATGACAAAAGAGGAGAGAGAATCCTTGGGAGACTGCTTATCTTCTTTGGCAGAGGGTCCAGAAGAATTACCTGGTCACATCATTGATTTGTTACAGCAGTGTATGGACAACAATACAGAGCAGCATGGGGATGGAGAGATAGAGATTGATATCCATGCACTCAGTGATGACGTACTATTTGAACTGAAGAAGCGTGTGGACATGTATTTGCAAGAGAGAGATCACCAGCAGACAAAATCTCAGCCTTCTGAGAATGAGGCTGTGAATGTTTCTGGCCTCAGTCACTCGTCCACAAATCCCTGCAAAGGTATTTTGTCATGTACCCTTTGAGGTTCTCAATAGATTTAACTTTTAACGCCATCATTGCAGTTGTTAGAGATCGACCTTTTTGTGTGCTCAGGTGCTGAGCCTGTTGAGGAGGATGTGGACATTTGCGGCAATGCATCCCCTATATTGATAGAGAAGGATCCACAGATCAGAACCGACAAATGTGGCAGCCCAAGTAGTTCCAGCAGTGACTCAGGATCTTCATCCAGCGGTGTGTACATATGAGTTATTTAGTTATCTATATATTTGTGTTTACCATAGGATACATCCTTGTAAAACATGTTTCTGCGCGACACTACTCTTATTACTTTGAGTCTTTGACCGTCTATATTTTCCCTTCTCATGTTCTTTTTATATAGAGGTTTGTGCTTACGCTAGTTCATATTTCTTAATATATATCTTTGGCTAAACTTTAGTAAACTTTGAATTTACGAGTTCATGTCAGGTTGTGAAGCAAACATTTTTCACTATAGGTGGTACCATCTGAAATTCAGAATATTATATGAGATTGACATGTGCTTCAAATTTGTGCTTGTCATTTATCTTTTGAAACTATTATTATCTTTCAGGAGACTTAGCAGTATCCATAGAAACTTAACTATATAGTTAGGGTTTCATGATGTCAGTGTCACACAGGATGGCAGAATGCCATCCTGCAATTAGCTCGCACTGTTTTTTAGTGAACTGATGCGGTGCAAGGGGTCATATATAGCTGCAAGGGCACCATAGATGCTTTCTAGAAATTATTATTGGGAACTACAGATACTTTGTACCAGTTATTATTTTTTAAACAGTCAGCCCAGTTGTCTACAAGACCCTACTGTATTTGATATATCTATCATGTAAAGGTGTCCTCAGATCGTATTTGCTATGTTGGTAATGCAGATTCTGACTCAGGCAGTGACATTGAAAGCGAACCAGAAAAAGTTGTTAGCCCAGCAAAGCCTGCGAAGGTACTTTGGCAATTTTTTACCCTGTGATCCTTCAGTTAAGCCAGTTAATGCAATAAGGACTATATTATTACTGAAGATATGCACCAATGGAGTATCTTAGCAGGATTAGATCCCACCAATTCTTTCTCTCCTCGGCTCTCTACATCAGTCCATTATCCCCTTGTCATTTTCTTTACCGTCCCTGTAGTCTTACCAACCCTTATGTTCACAGCTTGACCCCCTTGTCCAATTTATCTCTGATAGTACCATGCCATATTAGTATCTGCAGTTAGCTCTGTAGCTTACTTCATTGGTTGGCTTGCCTTAGTCAGACCGAACAAGATAACAGAATGGTGATCTGGTACCTTTACACTTGTCTGGGTCAAGATTACGATATTCAGATCTACCAATGTCATGGCAAGAGTTTGTCATTTCATTTCCAATGACTGGCCAACCTTTTCCGCTGCAATAATTGGTTTATTCTAATTGCAGGGACCAGAACAACCTGCAGAGCAAGTCAAGAGTGATGATGTTATTAGCCCTGTTGATGCGAACCGTAAGTTTTATCCCCATGCTCTTTAGCTGCTTTGTTGTTCCGAGCTGTTCTTAATCTACCTTTAGGGCATGTGCAACAGTCTAGACGGCTCCAGTCTATAACCTCTGTCCATGTCATATTTAGTCTGCAGTACAGACATCTTCTACAATGTATTGTCTAGTTAGTTTTCTGTATAGGCCCTAAAATTATGGGAAACTTGAACGGATCCTCGAAGGAAAAATGGCTGATTGCAGACATGCATCGTACAACGGGAGGAACGCTGTCGTTAAGGAGTTATTTTTATGCGTTTAGCCGATCTGTAATTATACAGACAGACAGTTTCTCTCTTATCCTTCTCTTTCATCGACGTGACCAAAATTCCTACATGGGTCTTCTTATAGATAGCTGACTCAACCCTGTTGTACATGCCCTTACTAGTTGAATGTCTGGGTTGCCAAAGACTAATGATAAAGTATACAGATACATTATTTACTATGAACATACTCCCTCCGCCCGGAGTTACTTGTCGCAACATATTTTTAGTTCTAGATACATCCATTTCTATCCATTTCTGCGACAAGTAAGGGAGTACTTGTTAAACACGATGTGATTGCAGCTTCTCACTATGTGACAAATCCTAGCATGTTTTTTTGTTTCAACCGCCCCCAAGGCAACTTGCCCCTTTGCTCCCACCTCCGCAGGATATATATCTCTTCAACCCTTGCCTCGTTAGTATATATTGGATATTTTTCTCATCATCATCTCTTCCAACTCCATTGGTGTAGCGTTGTTGTTGTGTCCCTCAATCATTCTGCCTCCAGTTATATGCTTGCATTCTTCAACCCTAGAGGGGGCTCCGATCTCCTCTTTGATGGATGGATGCACATTAAACGTCTTGCTTTTGTGTTGAAAATGATGATAAAAGGAACATGGTAAACAACAACACTCTCACATTATATTGAACAACCAAGTTATAAGCACTTTGAACAAAGTCAGTCATCTGGTTTCTAATTATCTAGTAAACATTGTATTTTACTCATTCCCCATCCCCTCTTTGCCTCTTTGGTGACTGTTGCGTGCCTGGGCTTTTTTCTCCCCACACGCTTTCTTTCTCCTCACAAACCGCCACTTGCATCATGTCTTCGACAACTTTGGTGACTACCGGGTGCTCGTATCATCGTGAAAACAATTTGTCACATTTGACACGCTATTAGTAATGAGAATAACGAATGTGACATACAACCACAATAGGGTCTATGCTGCATATTGAACCTAACAGTGACAATAGCATTGTTTGTGCTCCTCTTGTTGTTTTTGTTTCGCCCTGGATCAAGTAACATTCTCCCACTTTTTTTTCATCTCCTCGTGGTAGTCGTTTCCGGGAAAGGATGATACCGTAGATACACACATGTATTATGCGAAAGATATACTAACAAGCGAGTAAATGTTATAAATAGGAAGCAACCATTTTGTTAATTCTCATCCATGAACTCACAAATTCAACAGGACATAAACCTTTTACCAGGACATGAGATGCTGCCTTTAGGGATGTAAACCTGGTCCCGTTTAAGGCTTTAAGCCCACTTATTGGTCTAACAGTTCAATAAAAATTTTCCAAGGAAAATGAACTATCGAGCTAACTAAAGCTAACTAAACGGGACTTGCGGGCGCCATTTATTGTGCCGTTACATCCCTAGCTGCTTTGGCCAACATGTTAGTAAGAACATCTACAACTAGATTAAAAAGGAGTGGGGATAGGGGATCTCCTTGTCTAAGGCCTTTGCCAGTCAGGAAGAAGTCACTCTCATGACCATTAATTTTGACTCCCACAGACCTCCCATGGGTGATCCACCCACCACCAGAGCCTCTACATTGTAGCAGCTCTTCTAAAAAATCTAGATTGACAAAATCAAAAGCTTTCTCATAGTCTAGCTTAAGCACTAAACCCTGACTTTTTGGATGAATGGACTGAGTGTAGCACCTCATGGGCAGTGACCACACTCTCTAGAATATATCTACCCTTAATGAAAGCAGATTGATTACTACTCCCTCTGGAAGTAGCAATTAGTGTTTGCAAAATCAAGCTAATCCTATTAGTCAAGACCTTGGCGAAGATCTTAAAACTATAATTAAGCAGGCTTGTTTTTTGTCTAAATTTCCCCATAGCAGTAGCATCAGCCTCCTTAGGGATGAGGGTTAAAACTACAAAGTTAAAGCCTATAAATAGTTCCCCTTTATAGAAATCCTGAAACATGTTCATGGTATATTGAGGCGATTATGAAGGCACGGTGGAGCGATGGCATGGCATATTGAGGTGTAGCTGCATAGTGTTGTACGCCGCCTGGAACGTGTGTCACCGCGCCTAGCGGGGTGGTTCTGATCCGTGAGCGATAGTGGTTTGGACACAAGCACTCCCACGTCGGGGGTGAAGGTGGTGGATGTGCTGATATGCGGTTATTTTTATAACGTGAGTCTTTTTCATTGGATTATTTTTGTGGGAGACCTTGTGTGTGGGCAGCGGATGTTTATTTTGGTTTTCTCTTTTACTGTAAAAGATTGGCGAGGGTGAGGGTGAGGACGTGGGAGGTCAAACCATTACGACGGCAGACTCCCCTAATAGTAAAGATTTGTCATACTTAACATTTACCATTGATTAAATCACAGAGACTGCTGCTGATGTGGAACTCCGTGAGCAGGACAATGAATCCAAGGCTGCACCTGAAGGTAAGCATGATTCTGTAAGCAGGCTCCTATGAGACCGCCAAGCGGTCTTGGTGCATTAATCTGGTCGGATCATCTGATCCTTTCCCAATGAAAAATATAGGGGAGAATGCAAAACCCGACAGGCAAGTCTCCCCAGACAAGCTCTTACGAGCAGCTGTTTTGAGGGGCCGTTATGCTGATGTAATTGTGAAAGCTCGTGGGATTCTCAGCCAGGTTTGGAGGCTTTTACGTCTAGCTTTATTTCCTTCATTATTGGCTGCACCTCTTCCTGACATGTAATTACCTAATGAGCTCAGGGTGGAGATAAACAGGAGGAGCTGGAGAAACTGCAGAAGGAAGGTAAAAAGCACACACACCTGTTTGTTTGCTGCCAAGGAGTAATCTCATGCTTTTCTAAGAATTGTCTTGCGTACGGACACAGAGAAAGAACGGCTTTTGGCTGAAGGCAATGCAGCTTTGGAAGCCCGCAGAGCTGAAGCCGAAGCTGAATCTAAGCGTAAGCTGGAGCTTGAGAGGGAAAAGGCTCGTCAGGCCTTGCAGGAGGTAAGTGATATTATTTGCTGCTGCTATGAAGCTCATCTTCTGTCTTATTATAGCTATATAAGAGTTTGTTTAAACCTGATTGATGCAGATGGAGAGAACTGTAGAAATTAATGACATCGTCCATCCCAAGGACCTAGAAATGCTTGGTACAGTCACCACGGAACATATTATGAGTTCTGTTGATGAGACGAGTCCTGAGCATTCCCAGGATGGCCTGCCCGGTTTTCTTCCTGGTTCTGGCAGCATGTTGGAAAAACTTGGACTGTTCATGAAAGTGGATGAGGAAGAAGAGGAAGAAGAGCCATGCAGCAAAGGCGCGGAGGACGGAGAAATCAACTAATGTGTGTTGGCATGTTGGGAGCCTTGTGGTCAAAGACAGAACAATCGCCTGTTTCAGCGGATGCACATAGGGAAATTGCTGGGTAGCTGTGCACATTTCGGACATTTTTTTCTCGAACGGTGCACAGAATACCCTCAAATTTGAGAGGTGTTGCTTGCAGGATGCGCGCCTGCCCTTGGAAGGGAAGGGAATGGAGGATATAGATCGAGGCCACCATGTACAGCTGCAAATGAAAATGGAGTTCATCTCTCAAATGAACTATTTCTCCCAGAATCAAGACAGTTGCTGCGAGCTGCTGTCGGGTGTATTAATCTGATACGTAGATCTCATGTAGAGCCTTGGAAATTACACGAGGACCAAATGGTTCTCCCACGCTGCTCACCTCCATGTGCACTGTGATCCAAGTGCGTTTTCCCTTAGCGGCTAAGCATAGCTTCTCTTCTTAGTTTTGGATATTTGGTTGCTTCTTCCTGCTGTAAATTCAAATTTTGATGTAGTCGAGGAAGTTACTAGTTGTTTGCTGGCTGCGAAAAACGGCTACTGCTATTCTTTTAACAAGAAAAAAAAACATACCAACAGTATAGAAAACCTGAAGGGCGCTGCTATGCGTCCGCCGGCGGATGTTTAGATTTTATCCGTCGCCTCGACAGCCATTGGATGCCCGAGCTGATAGCCGTCCGATCCGGTGTCTGCGCCCCGCATGCCCACTCGTTAATTCCCGCAACAAACGCTCTGTTGTAGAAACAAGACAGTCTTGACCCGACCCCGACTGAGCTGCGCCCCGCGCGGCGCCGCCGCCAACCCACCACAAAATCAGCCCGCCGCCGGCGTGTAGGAGCTACTCTAGTTGCAGAACCTCCTCTTCTCTAATTTCCTGCAACAAGAGCTTTGTTGCGAAACTTTCTCATCTCTAATTTCCTGCAACAAAGAGCTTTGTTGCGAAAACTCCTTTTCTCTAATTTTCTACAACAGGTCCCGCGTTGCAAAAACTCTTATTCTCTAATTTTCTGCAACAAGATCCTTGTTGCAAAAATTGAAAAGACATCTCATGCCGCGCCTAATTTTCTGTAACAAGGCCCTTGCTACAAAAATTGCTGCAACATCTACAGCCGCGTCACGTAGTCTTCGTTGCCGCCGTTCCGCAACAACGTTGTTGTTGCAGAAACTTGGAGTGTGCATGGACGTAAGGCGTTGTGATGTGGCTGTGTCTAGTGTTGGTGGTGCCAGGACGGTGGTCGCCCATAAATGCAGGGGGAATGGGCGGGGAGGGTCTTGATCCATACCTGCCGGAGTCGGCGTCGGCCATCGCCAACCGTCGCCCGCCCATTTGGATATGCCCGGTCGCCGAACGCGGCCGCCCTTCCAAATCCAGAAGCGTCACCCTCACATAGACACGAGTCAACGGAGGCCAGTTGCACGGATGCTTATCCTGAAACAATAGCTCTGTTTCAGAAAACGAGCGCGTGACGCGGAAAGCGGCACCGTCTGATCAACATGCGATCCAACGGAGGTGGAGCCGACGGATGCGCGCGCGAGATCGGTCGGCCGGAGGTAAGCTTTTCCCAAACCTGAAGCGCCTTGTCCTTGATTCGAACCGCTACAAAACTTGAATAGTTTTTAAAGTAAATACGCCGATAAGCCTTCCTTTGGAGCCATTTGGGTGGTGGGAATGAATGCCTGATCCTTCGTAGTATGTGGGAACCAATCCATAGGAACAAATATCTCAGAGAAAAAAATTTCTACAGATGCATTCGGTTTGTAAGAAATGTGTATTGGAATTTTGTGAGAATACTTTTTATTTTCTGTGGTTTTTAGTGAAATATATACATCCACTCAAAGCTTATTTTGTGCGTAGAAAAGAGAAGACAATTCCTTAGGATAATAAGTGCGATCCTATCAACTTCCTAAATCCTACATTTTGGTTTCTTAAACTGAATGAGGTCTTATATTTAAAAAGAAAAAAAATCCGTTCTCGCTTCATATGGTTTTCTATTCCTATGATACGTATATCCTATCAACCAAAGAAAGCCTTTGTTGAAAAACAGTTTATAAATACACGAACTTTAAAGCCTTTGTTGAATAAAGGTAGATACTTTGTTTCAAAAAAAGGAACTTGTTTAAAAAAAATGAAGGTAGAGACAAAATCTCCTTAAAGATTAGAGCTCATTGTGGGTGAGTCCATCCCCATGCTATGTAAATAAATGCCCAATCATGAAACAAACAACACACCAACCAGGTAACCTTTCATACTTAGCTTTCAAGATATGCCTTTCCTTATCTTTAACTATAGAGACATGATTCCTTAATTGTTCCTGACACCAAGTACCACTTTAACTCGATAGAAGTTGCTGGAGAAGTCATGGGCCCAACTTACTCTGGATCTAGGTCATCGTCGCCGCCGTCGGGGAATTTTAGATCCTCCACTACCGATGTGTAGGGGAATTGAGATAGAACAAGGAGGACATCAGTCGCAAATTAATTTGGTGCAAGGGACCTTTTTGCAACGTTATCTGCACAGATCCCTCCACCCGCATCTGAGCCATCAATCACCCATCCGATGGTACATTCCATTTTTCTATTTTTTTCTTCTCAGTGTGAGATTCTATTGTAGTCATTCCCGAAAAGCCACGCGAGTGATTTTCCTCCGCATAGAACTCACCCATTGATGTAGGGTGGAACCCTAATTCGTCGATCTTTCACGTTTGGAGGGTATCCTACGGAGGAAACACGAAGAACACGCGGAAGCACGAGAGGAAATCACGGGGAAGAACGAGAGAGACACTCAACCGACAAGAGATCAATCACACAAGGTCTAGATCATCGAAGCACGAGTGATACATGGTCCAAAATCAACAAAGGAAAGATACAAAGGTAACCGTTCTTCTCCGAGAGGAGGTCTTGAATCCACGAGGGATCTTCCCGTATAGGGTCTTGAATCGATGGATCTTCTCCTAGACGGAGGTCCCGATCTCCGTGGAGAAGTACCGTGGATGAGCAAAGGCTCTCACACACAAATATGAGCTAATCCAATGCTAAGTCTCAAAGTGAGGAGAGGGGTCCTATATATAGAGTCAGGGCGAAGGGTACATGGGCTCATTAACACGCCTGTGTAGCGTGGCCGGACGATCCGGAGGAGGGTCCGGATGATCCGGTGGGGGCCGGATGGTCCGGTGCTCTCTTTGGTGACGACGCAGGCCGGACGTCCGATTGGTGGTCCGGATGTCGGCGGGATCCGGATGATCCGGCCGGGTCCGGATGATCCGGCCAGCGTGGAGGTTCTGTTGCCTTGATCGATTGAAGCGGATCGTCCGGACCGGGTCCGGATCATCCGGACTCTGTCCGGATCGTCCGCCCTCTCGGTCTGGTTGCTTTCTCCTCTCCGTCTTCACAGTATGTCTTCCGCTTCGATTCTCTTTGCTTCCTAGCCTCTTCATGGTCGACTCCTTGGTGCCTGAGTATGCATAGAGTTTCCGTTTGAGGTAGTAACCATGTCTCATGTGAATCGAAGGAGAGTTGTGAGAGGAGTGATGTCACCTCGGTTTCAAGAGCTCTTGCACGTGCTCGAGTCATCGGTCCTTGTGGTGTTGTAGGTGTTGATGTAGCGTCCATGGGGATGATGGAAGGATGCTCCGCATCATATCCCCTCCCTTCGAAAGGATCCGACCTCGGATCTAGATCTTCATCACCATGGAAAGGCGAGAGGTCTTCGACGTTGAAGGTGTCGCTCACGTTGTACTTGTCGCTTGGTAAGTCGAGCTTGTAGGCGTTGTTGTTGTAGCGTGCTAACACCTTGAAGGGTCCATCAGCTCGAGGTAGAAGTTTGGACTTGCGTTCATTGGGGAAGCGTTCCTTGCGAAGGTGTAGCCACACGAGATCGCCTATGTTGAAGATCATGGGTTGCTTGTTGATGTTGAGCTTGGTCGCTAGTCGTTGTACTTGGCGCTCGATGGTGTTTCTTGTATCTTCATGCATCTTCTTGATGTAGCTTGCACGGGCACTTGCGTCGAGGTTGGTGTGCTCTTGTAGAGGTAGAGGTAGGATGTCCAATGGGGACAATGGGTTGAAGCCGTGAGACGACCTCGAAGGGGACTTGCGGTCGTCGAATGTCTTCTTGCGGTTGTAGGCGTTTCGGCGATGGGTAGACACGCCCCCACTCCTTGATTTTCTTCTTGATCAACACGCAAGTAGAGTGGAGAGCGTCCGGTTTGTCACCTTCGTTTGGCCGTCGGTTTGAGGATGGTATGCGGAGGAGAACAAGAGCTTGATTCGAGCTTGGCGCAAAGAGTTTTCAAAAGTAACTCAAGAACTTGACGTCGCGGTCGGAGACGATTGACTTTGGTACTCCATGGAGGCGCAAGATTTCCTACAAAATAGATTTGCAATATGTGAAGCATCGTCTACTTTGTTGCAAGGAATGAAATGTGCCATTTTGGAAAATCATCCACAACAACAAATACTGAGTCCTTTCCATTTTGAGTTCTAGGCAAACCAAGTACAAAGTCCATGCTAATGTCTTCCCAAGGTTGATAAGGAATAGGAAGAGGCATGTAAAGACCATGAGATTGAGCTTTTGACTTAGCTTTGCGGCATGTTGAGCATCTTGTGGTGAAGCGTGAGACGTCTCGAAACATCTTTGGCCAAAAGTAGTTCTTGGAGAGCGTGGCGAAAGTCTTGTCGCGTCCAAAGTGTCCCATGAGTCCACCGCCATGAGCCTCTTGCAAAAGGAGCAAACGAAGAGAAGACTCGGGTATGCATAGTTTGTTAGCTCTCATAAGATAACCATCCTTGAGGTAATATTGTTCCCAAGATGTATGCGTCAAACATTTGGCATAATGAGGTGCAAAAGATGGATCACTAGCATACAAATCTTTGATGTGCTCAAAACCAATAACATTCAACTCAAGTTGGGTGACAAGCGTGCATATGCGTGAAAGTGCATCGGCAACTACATTTTCCTTGCCCTTAATGTACTTGATCACATATGGAAAAGATTCAATAAATTCACTCCATTTAGCATGTCGCTTGTTCAATTTAGTTTGACCTTTTAAGTACTTAAGCGTTTCATGATCGGTATGGATGACAAACTCGTGAGGTCTAAGATAATGTTCCCAAACATGGAGGACACGCACTAAAGCATACAATTCCTTGTCATACACGGGATAGTTAAGGTGAGCACCGGAGAGTTTTTCACTAAAATAAGCAATGACTCGTTTTTCTTGCATTAAAACTGCGCCAATTCCGGTACCACTTGCATCACAATGGACCTCAAAAGTTTTGTCAAAGTTGGGCAAAGCAAGAATCGGAGCATGAGTAAGCAAAGACTTGAGCTCATCAAAAGCGTTTGATTGCAAAGGTCCCCAAACAAAAGGAGTATTCTTCTTACTCAAAGCATGCAAAGGAGCTGCAATGGTGCTAAAGTTTTTCACAAATCGACGATAAAAACCTGCAAGACTAAGGAAACTTCGCACTTGTTGCAAATTGGTGGGTTGGGGCCAAGTTTGAATTGCTTTGATCTTAGTGTCATCAACATGGACACCCTTGGAAGAGACAACGAAACCCAAGAAAACCACTTTGTCAACGCCAAAAGTGCATTTTTTCAAGTTGGCATAAAGACTTTCCTTTCGAAGTGTTTGCAAAACAAGCTTAACATGATCAAGATGCTCTTTCATGGTTTTGCTAAACACAAGAATATCATCGAAGTAAACCACAACAAAGATTCCAATGTATGGGCGAAGTACATGATGCATAAGATGCACAAAAGTTCCGGGAGCTTCCGACAAACCCATAGGCATGACCAACCACTCATATAGGCCAAATTTTGTTTTGAAAGCAGTTTTCCATTCATCACCCTCATGAATGCGGATTTGATAATAGCCACTTTTAAGATCAATTTTTGAGAAAAAGTTGGCTCCACTAAGTTCGTCAAGCATATCATCTAAGTGAGGAATGGGATGCCTATAGCGCACGGTGATAGCATTTATAGGTCTACAATCGGAACACAAGCGGAAACTTCCATCGGGCTTAGGCACAAGAATAACGGGAACGGCACAAGGGCTTAAGCTTTCACGTACATGACCGTTGTCGAGTAGTTGTTGTACTTGCCGTTGAATCTCCTTGGTTTCTTCGGGATTGACACGGTAGGGAGCTTTGTTTGGAAGTGACGCTCCGGGGATGAGGTCGATTCGATGCTCAATGCCTCGAATAGGAGGTAAACCCGGAGGTAGCTCATCGGGGAAAACATCTTGAAATTCCTGCAAAAGAGATTGAAACACCAAAGGTAGCTCATGAGTGGTGTTAGTTTTTGGTTCGCCATCCTTGCACACAAGGATAAAGTGCATCACACTCGATGGGTTCTCACACACTTCTCTCATTTCATGTTTGGTGGCGAATAGTATGAGGTTTTTCTCTCTAGGCGAAGAGGCGCTCAAATTTGGCTTGTGGCTCTCACTCACTTTTTGGTGGCTCACTTTCTCACTCTTCTCTCTTTGGTTGGTGGCTTGTTTGTCGGCTATCACTTGACTAGGAGACATGGGTCGAGGACATATTCTTTGCCTTTCATCTTGAAGCTATAGTGGTTTGTACGCCCATTGTGGTAGACACCACGGTCGAATTGCCATGGCCGACCAAGGAGGAGGTGGCAAGCGGTCATTGGGACCACATCACACTCCAAAGTGTCCTCATATGCACCTATTTTGAAGGATACTTGGACCGTATGCTCAACTCGTATAGTCTTGGAGTCACTTAGCCATTGAACCTTGTATGGTTGCGGATGCTTCTTCTTTACCAATTGGAGCTTGGAGCATAGTTCTTCGCTTGCCAAGTTGTGGCAACTACCTCCATCGATGATGACCTTGACGGATCTCCCATTGATGTCGGCCTTTGTGTGGAAGATGTGGCATCGTTGGTCTTCTTCTTGGTGATGTTGAAGTGTCAAGACTTTGGAGACAACAAGAGCGGGGCTTGTATCTTCATCACAAAAGACTTGATCATCTTCATCCTCGTTGATGCGCCGGTGCATGGCCACTTGCTCAATAGCGTCCATTTCGTCTTCACTCATTGAGTCGTAGGTTCCATCGTCGTTGAGTATCATGGTGCGCTTGTTGATGCATTCATATGACTTGTGGCCTCGGCCGCCGCAAGTAAAGCACTTGAAGGAGCTTGTCTTGATGGTCTCATCGGTTGGAGTAGATGATGAAGCACGCGGCTTGGAGTTGCTTGTAGTGGGAGGAGGACGACTTGAACTTGTAGAAGATTTCTTGTAACTTGTCTTGTCGTTGTTGCTTGGAGAAGGTTTGGTTGATGTCGAAGTTGGGGTAGTTGTTGAAGCTTGGTTGTTGGAGAAGCCGTATGTCTTGGATGAGTACTTGGCGTACTTGAAGTCATCTTGCACTTGTCGTTCCGCCTTTGTAGCTTGATGCACGAGCTCAATGAGGTTGGAGTAGGGTTGGAAGTCGGCGATCTTCTTGATGGGATGGTTGAGTCCATTCAAGAATCGTGCCATTGTTTGCTCATCATCCTCCGTGACATTGGCTCGAATCATGGCAATCTCCATTTCCTTGTAGTATTCTTCAACACCCTTTGTTCCTTGCTTGAGGAGTTGGAGCTTCTTGAAGAGGTCACGGTTGTAGTAGGTGGGCACAAAGCGTGCTCTCATGACATCCTTCATTTGAGCCCAAGTGGTTATTGGAGGTTCACCTCTTGCTTGTCGGCGCTCAAGGACTTGTTCCCACCATATGAGCACATAGTCTTGGAACTCAAGTGATGCCATAGCGATCTTCTTCTCTTCCTCATAGTTGTGCAAACGAAAGATTTTGTCGACCTTCAATGCCCATGAGAGGTACTCTTCGGGATCATTGGTTCCATTGAACTTGGGCATTGTGAACTTGAGCTTGCCATAGCGATGTTCTTCATTGTTTTGAGGTCGATGTTGATGATGGCGTTCTTGACGTGGAGGGTAATCATCCTCATGTTGCTCTTGGCGAGGAGGAAGTCCATGATCAACTTGCTCTTGTTGACCTTGAGGTTGAGGATGAGCTTGAGGAGCTTGTGGAGGAGCTTGTGGGGCTTGACGTTGCGCACGCGGATGGTAGTTCCTCTCTTGTATTTCTTCTCGAAGGGCTTCCTCTTGATTGCGCCTTTCGCGATTGCGGTTGGCGAGAGCTCGACTTGATGCTTGAAGAGCGCGTTCCGCCTCGAGAGCTTGTGCTTCGTTGTTGTTGTTGAAGGCGTTTAGTCTCGGCGTCTTGTTGCTCTTGGTGTAGGGCGCTCGTTCTTGTTCTTGTTGGTAGCGAAGACGTTGTCGTTCTTGAGCTTGAGCAAACGCCATTTGGCTCGATTGAGGACGAGGAACTTCTTCATCAACTTGCTCTTGGAGATTCTTGTCGTGTAGCGGGTTGCGAGATGCATGCGATCTTGACGCTGCTCGTCGAAGAATGTTCGATGACGGTGTACTTGTGTCGGAGAAGGAGTCGTCGGAGTGGCGACTTGAGTGGCTCCGTCTTGAGTGTGAAGAGGTAGAAATCGCGGTTCACCAACAAAGCGCGGATCTCGTCCATTCTTGCATCGTTCTCTTTCTTGTGTGCGTCGAGTTTGTTGTCGAAGTAATCTCGTGTACGTTTCTCGGAGAGTCGCAAGTCGGTGGAGAGGTTGTCGATGCGTTCGCTCATTGCTTGTTGCTCTTGATGGAGAGCTCGTTGTGCGCCAAAGAGGTGGCTCTTGGTGACGTAGGATGACATGTCATCGTCTTGCTCGATGAAGAGTGGATTTGTAGAAGAACTTGGCCTATCCATCATTTCAAGCAAAATTGTGAGTGGTAGAAGGAGAAGAACTAATACCAATGTACCTTTGACCGAAGTTGAAAATGAATCAAGTTCACTCAAATGCGGACAATGAAATAGCACTATTGGTACCGATCCTTGTCGATTCTCACACCTACACAAGTAAAAGCCTTTGGTGGAGCTTGGTTAGGATGGTGGCACAAAATTGATTGCAATCGTTAGCTTGACTCAAAAATGTTGAAGAAGATTCGCAAATTCGCATATGCAACAAGTAGACCAAGCAAGTATTGGTACACGGAAACACACAGGCAAATAGATAAATGGGATTGTGCAAACCAAAAGTGAGCCAAAATGTGGAATCCACGAAAATGCTCTTGTTGCACAATACTAGAGAGACGCTAGCACGATTGCACAATAGGCGGATACGGAACTTGTGCGCAACCTACTAGGCAAAAATGCAATGGTCTCTATCCCAAGTATGCTATATGTATGGTGTATCGGTGCAATGATCCAAGATGATCTTATATGACAATCTTAATGTTGTATGATGCTATGCTTGTTGCTTATAAGCTCTTTGCTTATCTTTCCTCTTTGCTTAAAAGCTTGAGTGGCTCTTTCTCTTTTGAGCTCTTTTCTTATGCAAACTTGACGAACTAAGATAGCAATTGTGTATGCGATGACAACTTTGTGACACACAAGTTGATTCGGAGATATGCACCTCGATTGTATGTATGATATGGTGTATGCAACTAATGTGCACAAGTCACGTTGCCGGCAATACTCAATGGCTAGTCTCGGTGGGTAAGCAACGCAAAAGATGGTATATGATGGTTATCAATGCAATTGCAAGGTATGACAAAGATGTCGTCGATGTTACCGTCCGTAGCGAAGGTGAGTAGCCGACCAAAATGAGCGTTTGTTGTTGGTGTCACACCGCGCCTAAATAGCCGAAACACAAAAGGACACGGAGATCTCACTCAAATTGTCGAACTCAACTTCGAATGGAAGTACGGAGGTTGTGTCTTGGGGTTTTGCAAATGGAAGTGGTGGTAGATGGGGTGGGGAGGGTGTATGTATGTGTGGATGGTGGTGGTGGTGGATGGGGGCTGCAGAATCTGCAGTTTCGGCAGAGGAAGCCGGATGATCCGGGCCAGGAGCCGGATGATCCGGGCGAGTCCGGATGATCCGGGACTTGGTCCGGATGATCCGGCAGGTCAACCACGCACGGAACTGCTCGGGAAGAACTTCAAACGGGAGAAATTTGACGATTTCGGGGATTTTGGGTGGAATTCGAGGGGGAGAAGGTGGGGAAACACAAGATCCACGAGTTACACACCGAATCCACGGATCAAAAACAACAAAACATCATCAAAACCAACAAATCACAAAAAAATTTGGGGGTATTTTTGTGGGGATTTTTGGGTTTTTAGGTCGAAAACAACAAAATCAAGCTAGAAATCACGAGGTAGGGGCTCCAAAAACGTGATCAACCTGGCTCATGATACCATATGATGTAGGGTGGAACCCTAATTCGTCGATCTTTCACGTTTGGAGGGGATCCTACGGAGGAAACATGAAGAACACGCGGAAGCACGAGAGGAAATCACGGGGAAGAACGAGAGAGACACTCAACCGACAAGAGATCAATCACACAAGGTCTAGATCATCGAAGCACGAGTGATACATGGTCCAAAATCAACAAAGGAAAGATACAAAGGTAACCGAGAGGAGGTCTTGAATCCACGAGGGGATCTTCCCGTATAGGGGTCTTGAATCCGATGGATCTTCTCCTAGACGGAGGTCCTGATCTCCGTGGAGAAGTACCGGTGGATGAGCAAAGGCTCTCACACACAAATATGAGCTAATCCAATGCTAAGTCTCAAAGTGAGGAGAGGGGTCCTATATATAGAGTGCAGGGCGAAGGGTACATGGGCTCACTTAACACGCCACATGAATGATGGCCGGACGATCCGGAGGAGGGGCCGGATGATCCGGCTGGTCCGGATGATCCGGTGGGGCCGGATGGTCGGTGCTCTCTGTTGGTGGCGCAGGGCGGACGTCCTACTGGTGGTCCGGATGTCTGGCGGGATCCGGATGATCCGGCCGGGTCCGGATGTTCCGGCTTCAGCGTGGAGGTTCTGTTGCCTTGGTCAATTTAGCGGATCGTCCGGACCGGGTCCGGATCATCCGGCTCTGTCCGGATCGTCAAGACCTCCGTCCGGATCGTCCGCCTCTCTGTCTGGTTGCTTTCTCCTCTCCGTCTTGGCGTATGTCTTCCGCTTCCGATTCTCCTTGCTTCCTAGCCTCTTCATGGTCGACTCCTTGGTGCCTGAGTATGCATAGAGTTTTCGTTTGAGGTAGTAACCATGTCTCATGTGAATCGAAGGAGAGTTGTGAGAGGAGTGATGTCACCTCGGTTTCAAGAGCTCTTGCACGTGCTCGAGTCATCGGTCCTTGTGGTGTTGTAGGTGTTGATGTAGCGTCCATGGGGATGATGGAAGGATGCTCCGCATCACCCATGTTACCATCCAAAGACTTCAACAAAAGCCTAAGCTCGTCCGGTAAGTCGTGGATCTGCACCCACATCTAAAGCGTGTTCAAATCCATGGTAGAGAGTTTTGTGAAGCCACCACAAGGTGCCATTAGGACTAGACTTTCTTGCAACGTCCAAGGCCCTCCCTCTATCACTTTGTCCCAATCTCCGAAGCATGAAAACTGCATGGTGTACAAGTTATCGCCCCAACGATTTGAACTTCACCGTTTGAGCAAAATCCCAAGCACTACACATATTATTATATTATAGAACCAAAAATCCCCATAATCCTTCGAGGTGTACACTACCGCAATAGCCGACCATCGAGTAGACATCATCGACGATGGCTCCTCTTCCTCAAAGACGATATTATCCAGGTCGTCCCCGGTGATCCCCAACTGGTGTATCATCTCTTCAAGGTCTTCTTGTCACCCGTACCCGACGCAGATGCCTCAGTTGCCATGGATAGGATCCTTCTCATGTCACCCCTAACCCTAGAAATTCCACCTGCAGTAGACCCCAAACGCGTCCCGCCAAGGCCGGGAGGTGACACATGGTCACCCCTAGATCAGCCCGAGCGGTCGCATAACGGGGAGGAAGCAGCGGTGGAGGACGGGGACTCAACGTCGGACGGGGTGGCGAGAGGATGAAGGCCTAGCGAGAGGGGGGGGGGGGGAACAACATTATCCTTTGATAATGGTGTTTCCTTAAGGTGTGTTTTCGCATAATTGGCCCACAGAATTACTTAAATAAAATTCGCCAAAAAAGAATTTCTTAAATAACACACACCCAAAAAAAAACCCTTAAATGCACCTGACGGCAAATGGCGGTTTGCTTCGCTCTCTGGTCGAATCGATTTACTCTCCACTCTCATCTCCTCCCGTGCCCGAAGAAATCCCAACCTTTGCCTCTCCTTCCTCCGAACCCTAACCCCAGTCATGCCCCCCGGCGCGGCGGCCGCCGCCAAATCCGATGACGAGGACGACTACGAGGAGTATATCCCCGTCTCCAAGCGCAGGGCCATGGAGGCCGACCGCCTCCGCCACCAGCGCCTCTCCAAGCCCGCCGCCGCGGCCTCCGCGGGCTCCCTACCACCGCCCCGCCCCCGCCGACGGCCAACCCCGCCGCCGCCCCCGATGACGCTGCCCCCGCCGCCAAGCCCAGCCTCCTCGTCACGTCCACGCAGCTCAAGCGCGCGGCCCCGGAGGTCACCGCCACCGAGCAGATCATCCTGCAGGAGAAGGAGATGATCGACAACCTCTCCAACAAAAACACGCTCATGTCCGTGCGGGAGCTCGCCAAGGGCATCACCTACACCGAGCCGCTCCGCACCGGCTGGAAGCCGCCGCTGCGCCTCCGCCGCATGCCGCGCAACAAGGCCGATGAGCTCCGCCGCAAGTGGCACATCCTCGTGGAAGGCGACGAGATCCCGCCGCCCGCCCGCGACTTCCGTGACCTCCGCTTCCCCGAGCCCATCCTCCGGATGCTCCGCGAGAAGGGCATCGTGCAGCCCACGCCCATCCAGGTGCAGGGGCTCCCCGTGGTGCTCTCCGGGCGCGACATGATCGGCATCGCCTTCACTGGGTCGGGGAAGACGCTGGTGTTCGTGCTGCCCCTCATCATGGTGGCGCTGCAAGAGGAGATGTTGATGCCTATTGTGCCTGGGGAGGGCCCGTTTGGCATGATTATTTGCCCATCACGGGAGCTGGCCAAGCAGACATATGATGTTATCGATATGTTCCTCACTCCACTCAAGCAGGCTGGATTCCCAGAAATACGGCCATTGCTTTGCATTGGGGGTATAGACATGAGGACACAACTTGATGTGGTGAAGAAGGGCGTACATATTGTGGTGGCCACACCTGGACGGCTCAAGGATCTTCTCGCCAAGAAGAAGATGAACCTTGACAATTGCAGGTATCCATTGGATTTTTGTGATTGATTTGGTGTTTTTATAGCTTTGACAGATAACAGAGTATAACTGTTCTGCTAGTCTCATAGGTTCATAATTTTCTACTTAGTGCGTTGAGCCAGATAATGAAGTTTGAACTAAAGCTCTGTTATGGCTGAATTGCTAATATGAAAGCTACATAGGATATGCTTTTCAACAATAGTAACCCTGTTTCCGAATAAGCTCAAGAAATACACTTACTCCCTTTGTTCTAATCTTGACTAAAGATCTTGGGATATGTTAGTGTGGATGGACTGAGTGTATTTCTGATGGGTAAAACATGTAATTTGTCAGTGAATGTGATGTACATTTGTACATTGCAATAGGGGTGATCACAAGATAATGTTGCTGATGTGAGTGATGGAGGAAGATGAGACTAGACCGGGTAGAGAAGATTTGAGATAAGGACTTCCATTGTTCAAGAACCCTGTTTTCTGATAAGCTCAAGAAAATATACTTGCCTTTGTTCTAAACTTAACTAAAATTCTTGGGATGCATTTTTTTGGATGGACTGGTGAGTGTATTTCTGATGGATAAATCATGGTAATTCGTCAATAAATGTGATGTACATTTGTACATTGCAATAGTCAATAGGGTGACCGCCAGACAATGTGGCTGATGTGAGGGTTGCAGAGGAAGATGAGACTTGACTGGGTAGAGAAGGCGGTGAGATAAGACTTCATTGTTCTTGATTAATGCCAACGATTACAATAGCCATCATCGAAGGCTCTCCTAACAAATATTGGCCAGATCTGAGATTAGACTAAATGTCCTTGTTTAACTGAGTAGCGGTGGTGATGGCCTGGGGAGGACTACAGGAGTAAGATGAGGCCATAGACTGTAGAGAAGATTTTGGATGAGACAGTTCAATTGTTCTTGGTTACTCGTTAATGCCGACAATTACAATAGGCATTGTTATATAATGGGTTCTCCTAGCAAACATAGGCCATATCAATCTAAATGTAACATGCTTGGTAGATCAAAGAACTAATCCTCATAGCTGGGAAGTAACTAAACTATTGGAAAATAAATAGATTGGCCTGGTGGAACCATCCTGATCATACATGCTGACCCACTGCTACCAAGATGTTACTTGCATGGACAATGCTGGTGTATGGTAATTTCTGCATGCATGAATTTGTGTGGATGCTCCATTATCATCCATGCTGTACCTCATCACCAAAAGAACTCGTTATACAAGTGATGCACATAGTAAACAAATACTGTTCACAAGCTAATTTGGAAGTAGTAACATAGCCTTCGAGATTAGCACCTTTAAGCAGGGCTTAGTGTTTTGATTTACTAATGATAAAGGTAAATGTAAGACTTTCGAGTAGAAGTGATATATTGAAAAGGAGTATGTTGTTGTTTCTTATTGAACTGACGCATTAGCCAAGTTTCTCAAAAGTCCGAACTATGGGAGAGGGTCGGACATTATACTCCAACACCTCCCCTCACGTCTATACTCCTTTGGAGTTCATGACGTGGGCAGCGGAAGCGGGGGCAGGTCGCAATTATTTTTGCGTTTACTTTGTTTTGAATCCTAAACCTCTTGGTTGAGTTTATGCACCTAACCAGTTCACCCATCAGTCTGAACTGATGAAAAAGACTAGGCAACATATTTTAACACTCCCCCTCACGTCTAGGCTGTGGACATACAGGAACACCTTAGACCTGGGATCGAGATTAGATCTCAACTATTTTTGTATTAAATAGTGCGTTGGCCAGGATTTGATCCCGAGACCTTGTGGCTCCGATACCATATTGAACTGATGCATTAGCCAAGTTTCTCAGAAGTCCGAACTATGGGAGAGGGTCAGACATTATACTCCAACATTTCTTGACTTCATGTTCATGTTAATTTTCCTGACTTCTACACTGCAGTTATATGTCTGGTATCAATTCTATTGTTGAAGTCTGCGCCTTAGTAGCAACAATCTATAATTTCATAGCTCAACCTTTATAATATGCACTGCAATTTGTGAACTTTGCATAATTTTAAGTATGCACTGCTCCCAATGAAGAATAAGATACATAAAACGATGCAGTGTTGAATTTTTAGGTTTCACTAATACACGCTGTTTAATTTTAAACCATCCTCAGTTGCTGATTTCCTTATACATGCTGCATAGTTGTACAAATGTTGAAAGTTGAGTGGCTCTGGACCAAATGTAGGGGATTAGAGCTGTCAATCCTCCATGCTCCATATGTATGCACTGTGAAGTGTCACTGTTCAAATACCAGAATATACCCCCATTACCTAGGAGATAACCGTTTTTTAAAAGCAAATGTTTTAGCCTGTATTTTATTGTTCTACATTGGATCATTCATACTAGTAAAACCTCTTTGAGCTTCTTTAAGAAGTACCACAGACTGTTCAAAATTCTTAATAGCGCTTTTCTTGATATGCACAGGTATTTAACTTTAGATGAAGCTGATAGGCTTGTTGATCTTGGATTTGAGGATGACATTCGGGAGGTTTTTGACCATTTCAAGGCACAAAGGCAAACCCTTCTTTTTTCTGCCACTATGCCCAAGAAGATTCAGAACTTTGCAAAGAGCGCCCTCGTGAAGCCAGTTATCGTCAACGTCGGAAGAGCTGGGGCAGCAAATCTTGATGTCATCCAAGAAGTTGAGTATGTCAAGGAAGATGCCAGAATTATATATCTCCTTGAATGCCTTCAAAAGACTCCACCTCCTGTTCTTATATTTTGTGAAAACAAAGCTGATGTTGACTACATCCATGAGTATCTTCTTCTAAAGGGTGTGGAAGCTGTTGCAATCCACGGAGGCAAAGATCAGGAGGAGAGACAGAATGCGATTGAGTTCTTCAAGAATGGAAAGAAGGATGTTTTGGTGGCTACTGATGTTGCCTCAAAGGGTCTTGATTTCCCTGATATCCAGCACGTGATTAACTATGACATGCCTGCCGAAATAGAGAACTATGTCCACAGGATTGGTCGAACCGGTCGATGCGGGAAAACGGGAATAGCAACCACGTTCATCAACAAGAACCAGACAGAGACCACGCTTCTTGACCTCAAGCACCTGCTCAAGGAAGCGAAGCAAAGAATACCACCAGTGCTTGCTGAGCTCGTTGACCCGCTGGAGGATGCCGAAGCTATTGCCAAGGAGAGTGGTGTCAAAGGATGTGCATTCTGTGGTGGTCTTGGGCATCGTCTTGCTGACTGTCCAAAGCTGGAGCACCAGAAGTCTGTGGCGATCGCCGGCTCCAGAAGAGATTACTACGGCGGTGGAGGTTACCGTGGAGAAATATGATTACATCATCATGTTATTATGAGTGTATGTTTTTATCAAGAGGTAAAATGCTGCAGCTGCAGCTCATCCATGCTTGAGAGATTGTAAGAGTGAAGTATCATGCAATCTGAAGTTCCCTCCTTAGTCCTCGTATCCTAGAAGACTTGTCATCACATTATGTTTCAAGTGATGATGACTTGATGTAGTATATTTCTCTGCATACGAAGCTGTACTGTTGTACTCCCTCTGTTCCTAAATATTTGTCTTTCTAGAGATTCAAATGGACTACCACATACGGATGTATGTAGACATATAGTAGAGTGTAGATTCACTCATTTTGCTTCGTATGTAGTCACCTGTTGAAATGTCTAGAAAGACAAATATTTAGGAACGGAGGTAGTAATATGTAATATCAGAGTGGCAGATTTTTCGGTGAGGAGGGTATTATTTCTTGAGCACCAGTATCATGTCTAAATAGTGATCTAAACGCTCTTATATTTCTTTACAGAGGAGTAACAGAGAGTGAGGCCTGTGAAGCTGTAATAGTTATATTGGCCATCTTTTTTTATTTCGATGGAGGATATTGGCATCTTTTAGGGAGCTTGGACGAGCATCACACTAGTTTGATTTATTGTTAACAGCTTGAAAGTTAAGAACATCTGCCATGGAAATATACAGGTTGCTTGACTTATTGCTGAACCCTTACACTTACCTCCTAGATACGTCAGTTTAAGCGTCGACGAATTTCGGACGGAGGGAGCGAGGCAAAAGAAGTGAAACAAACATTCTTCTTCATAAGGAGCATCATCATAATACTACGGCTAGAAGCTTTTAAGGTGACCACCATGATACTACCGCCTCCTTTTCAAAAGGTGATGACGACGATCATCAATACTACTGTTACAACCACCATCTCTGCAGATTAGAGTACCCTAAGAACGAACCTACAGTTTGAAACTGAGCTTGGACGAGCATCACAGCGGTTAAAAGCACATATATATATATGTCTTTATGTATTGTATGTCTAAGTCCTATGCCATCCTATGTCATTGATTTTACATGGAGATTCTTGTCGATTTTTTAAATGCTTTTTAACACAGTACAGGCGCATACATAGATAAACACATATACTCATCCTATGAACACGCACACCTTACCCAAATGAGCACCTTCCAAAGACTAAGCCGACCCATTATCTTGAGATTGATGAAGTTAGCACAAACACCTTTATAGTCGACGGAACGTCTTCCCTCACTGAACGCATATTACCGGATGGACTGAAATAAATTCAGAAAAATACGGGCACTAGTGCTAAGTCTAACTTGAACCCTGATGAGCTAGCGTACCATTCTCCGCATAATCAACCAACCACAGGTTGATCCGTCTTTTTTTCTTCTGTTTGATGGTTGAGTTATTTAGATGTGTAATAATATGGACACATCTAGATACACATCTATATTTCCAATGCTAATTTTGGTGTCGCAGACGAGTAAGGCTTGGGGGTCGGGGCTATCCATCCAATTTATCTTGCATTTACCACCTAGGTTCATATAGTAGGTAAGCAAAACATAACTGTATGGGCTCCTAGAAATTAATTGTATCTAATTGGAGCCCACAAGGCAAGCAGTCCACTGCACAGCACTCAGCAAACACTAACAATCGAATCGCCAAAAAAATACAATAAAATATATACCCTCTTCATTTTCGAATTATATTTATTTTTTTATTTTTTAAGCATATGTATATGGATGTGTTTTAGTGTGTTTGTTCACTCGTTTCAGCCTGTAAGTAGTTCATATTAGAATATTCGAAACGTCATTAGGACCAGGTGATAATTGGAAATGCTAAAGACCCCTAAAATTGAGATGTAGCCAGGTAGGTGAGGAAGCAGGGGGATGATTGGAGTTGCTCCAGTAAATCCAATTTATTTCATCGTCACAATCCAAGAACGGAGCACAAAGACGTCTAGGATTGCCATGACTAAAATTCACCGACTTGCAATTCCGGCGAGTAGAGCATCAAGGTGCTGCGTTAACGAAGGCGACGATCCTGTCGAGCATCTCCTTGGCCTTGTCGCAGTCGGGCTTGAAGAGGTAGAAGACGTGGCCCTCCCCGTCCGTCTCCAGCAGCTCCACCCCCTTGTCGGCGGCGGCCAGCGCCTCCGCGTACGCGCGGCCGCGCCACCTGAGGAAGTCGCCCTCCGCCGTGCACACCATGACCCTCTCGCACGCCAGCGACCCCAGCCCCGGCGCGCCGGGCGCCACGGGGTTCATCCGCGGGTCGTCCATGCCGCTGGTGCCCGGGCACGCGAACATCCAGAGCCCCGCGCCCCGGGCGCGCGCCGCGGGGTCGGTTGTTTCCTCCCCCACGGCCTCGGAGCCCCAGAACCAGGGATGGATCAGCACCGCGCCCCCGAGGCGCGCGGCGCCCGGCTGGATGGCGATGTGGTGGCAGATGTTGGCGCCGGCGCTGTCGCCGGCCACGAAGACGCGGCCGAGGTCGCCGTGCGCCGCGACCCAGGGGTCGGCCGCCGTGAGCACCCAGCGGAGGGCGTCGAGGCAGTCGTCGTAGGCCGCCGGGAGCGGGTGCTCCGGGGCGAGGCGGTAGTCGAGGGAGACGCCGAGGGCCGGGCAGGCGGAGGTGAGGTCGTTGAGGAAGCGGTGGTAGTTGGGGGACTTCGCGGACTCGGCCACGAAGCCGCCGCCGTGGACGTAGACGATGACGGGGAGCTTCGCCGCCGTGGCGGCCGCGGCGGATGGGGGCAGGTAGAGGCGGGCGGAGTAGGCGCCGAGGTCGACGTCCTTGGACTGGACGCCCGTGGAGGGGTCGGGCCCCGGCGCGACGGGCGGGAGCACGAGGGGGCGCTCGATGCGGCCGCTCTTGTAGACTCGGAGGAGCGGGCCGAACTCGTGCAGCAGCTCGTCGTCGGCGGCGGGTGCAGGTGCGGTGTTGGACGCCATGCTCTCGCTCGCTCTCACTGGCGAATGCTTGGGGCTGAGGGCTTCGGGGTGAGGGGAGCCGGCTCCAGTGTGTGTCTGTGTGTGTTTGTTTCGTGGGTGGGATCTCCGGATGAAATAGACATCGCGGTGTACTAGTGTCTGTGCCTTGGGATCTCCGGAAGGGAAAAGGCATCGCGCGAACGGCGTGGCGGTGGACTGATGGCGTGCGGTTCAACCGGCAAACGCTTCCCGTCCGCCGGTCTGGCTGGCTTGCGACAGATGCTTGACCGTTCGGCGCGTTTACACTCTCTACTTGTTCTACTATTCACACCGAAATGATGTACAAACAGCTCGTTCTGGCCGGATCAGCTACCCATCAGCTCTTCCAGTCCACCGCTTAGGTTGCAGATGATATTAACAATTTTATCGTTTGTGTTATTGAATTCATCACGCCCTGTGTGAAGGAAATATGCCCTAGAGGCAATAATAAAGTTGTTATTTATATTTTCTTATATCATGATAAATGTTTATTATTCATGCTAGAATTGTATTAATCGGAAACTTAGTACATGTGTGAATACATAGACAAAACATAGTTGTCCCTAGTATGCCTCTACTTGACTAGCTCGTTAATCAAAGATGATTAAGTTTCCTGACCATAGACATGTGTTGTCATTTGATGAACGGGATCACATTATTAGAGAATGATGTGATGGACAAGACCCATCCGTTAGCTTAGCATAATGATCGTTAAGTTTTATTGCTATTGCTTTCTTCATGACTTATACATGTTCCTATGACTTTGAGATTATGCAACTCCCGAATACCGGAGGAACACATTGTGTGCTATCAAACGTCACAACATAACTGGGTGATTATAAAGATGCTCTACATGTGTCTCCTGATGTCTGCTAGAACTACATCGATATTTCCCCAAAGAGGAAGGAATGATGCAGTATAGCGACGGTACCTCAGTGATGAGACCAAGGTTACCGAACCAGTAGGAGAACCTCCTCACACCACGTAAACAACACCTGCACACAAATAACAAATACTCACAACCGACATATTAAAGGGGTTGTCAATCGCTTCTGGGTACGACACCTCAAGATAGGCAAAAACGTGAGGTAAAAAGTGGTAGATAGGATAAACAGATCGCGGAACAAATTAATTGCAGCAAGGTGTTTTGTATTTTTGGGTTAATAGATCTGAAAATAAATGCAAGGGAAAATAGATCGTAAAGGCAAATATGATGAAAAGAGACCCGGGGGCCGTAGGTTTCACTAGTGGCTTCTCTCGAAAAAAATAACAAACGGTGGGAAAACAATTACTGTTGGGCAATTGATAGAACTTCAAATAATCATGACGATATCCAGGCAATGATCATTATGTAGGCATCACGTCCAAGATTAGTAGACCGACTCCTGCCTGCATCTACTACTATTACTCCACACATCGACCGCTATCCAGCATGCATCTAGTGTATTAAGTTCATGGAGAAACGGAGTAATGCAATAAGAATGATGACATGATGTAGACAAGATCTATCTATGTAAAGATAGACCCCATCGTTTTATCCTTAGTAGCAACGATACATACGTGTCGGTTCCCCTTCTGTCACTGGGATCAAGCACCGTAAGATCGAACCCACTACAAAGCACATCTTCCCATTGCAAGATAAATAGATCAAGTTGGCCAAACAAAACCCAAATATCGTAGAAGAAATACGAGGCTATAAGCAATCATGCATATAAGAGATCGAAGAAGACACAAATAAATTTCATGGATAAAAACATAGCTCTGATCATAAACTCAAAGTTCATCGGATCCCAACAAACACACCGCCAAAAGACTTACATCACATGGATCTCCAAGAAACCATTGTATTGATAATCAAGAGAGAGAGAGAGAGAGAGAGAGAGAGGAAGCCATCTAGGTACTAACTACGGACCCGTAGATCTACAAAGAACTACTCACATATCATAGGAGAGACACCAATGGAAGTGGTGAACCCCTCCATGACGGTGTCTAGATTGGATCTGGTGGTTCTGGAATCTGCGGCGGCTGGATCAATATTTCGTCGACTCCCCTAGGGTTTCTGGAATATTGTGGTATTTATAGAGCAAAGAGGCGGTTCAGGGGACACCTGAGGTGGGCAGCACCCACCTGGGCGTGCCTGGGCCTCCTGGAGCGCCCTGGTGGGTGCTGCTCCCCTCGAGCAGCCCCCCAGGTGCTTTCTTGGCCCATTGGCTTTCTTCTAGCCCAAAAAAATCCTCCAGGAGTTTCGTTGCGTTTGGACTCCGTTTGATATTGATTTCCCGCGGTGTAAAAAACATGCAGAAAACAACAACTGGCACTAGGCACTATGTCAATAGGTTAGTATCAAAAAATGATATAAAATGACTATAAAATGATTGTAAAACCTCCAAGAATGATAATATAACAGCAGGAACAATAAAAAATTATAGATACGTTGGAGACGTATCAGCATCGCCAAACTTAATTCCTGCTCGTCCTCGAGTAGGTAAATGATAAAAACAGAATTTTTGATGTGGAATGCTGCCTAACATGTTCATCACATTCTTTTCTTTATAGCATGGACATATTGACTTTTATATGACTCAAAGCAATAGTTTAGTTTTGACATGAAGATTTTTAATACTCAAGCATACCAACAAGCAACCATGTCTTTCAAAATATCAACACTAAAGCAAGTTATCCCTAGCCCATCGTGCTCAATCATTGATCCATTCATGAAACACACTCGAATATTATCTACACCCAATGCTCAAATATGATCATAGTGCCCCTTAGTTGGTGCTTTATAAGAGAAGATGGAGACTCAAATTCAAAATAAAAATTGCATAAGTAAAAGAAAGGCCCTTCACGAAGGGAATTAGGGATTTGTAGAGGTGCCAGAGCTCAAAGCTTAAATTGAGAGATCAAATTTATTTTTGAGAGGCATACTTTTCCTAGCAACAAAAATGACTTGGAGCATCCCAACACTTTCCATGCTGGATACATCATAGGCGGTTCCCAAACAGAAAATAAAGTTTATTCCTTTTTCCGCCATAACTTTCACATTCCATGGCTAGCCGTATCCACGGGTGCCCTCCATACCAACACTTTCCAAGGAATTTATTATTTGACAACATAAAGTAAATTCATTTATTCATTTCAGGACTGGGCATCCCTAGTACCTTTGCCGTACTCTCGTGTAATGACAAGTGAATAAACACTCATCGTGAGAATAACACATCTAGCATGGAAAATATTGGCTACCCTCTACCGCCTCGCGAGTAGTAGAGCACACAAAAGATAAATTTATTTTGAACATTAGAGATGGCACATGCAAATTTGCTTAGAACGGCATGGAAATATTGCATATAGGTAGGTATAGTGGACTCATAAGGCAAAACTGGTTTAAAGGTTTTGGATGCACAAGTAACGATCATACTTAGTGCCAAATGAAGGCTAGCAAAAAGATTGAGAAGCGACCGACCAAAAAGCAAAAAATCTCATACCCAATCATTAAGCATAAGTAACACTGAATAATGCACCATAAGTAGGATATAAATTTCATTGCATAACTATTGACTTTCGTGCTTGCATAGGGAATCACAAACCTTAACATCAATATTCTTACTAAAGCACAATTACTCATCAACATGACTCACGTATCATATCGTCATATCTCAAAACCATTACTAAGAATCAAGTTTATTTTGTCCAATGATCTTCATGAAAGTTTTTATTATATCCTCCTTGGATATCTATCACTTTGGGACTATTTTCATATGTTGCTTTTAATAAGCTCAAACAAATATAAGTGAAGATCATGAGCATAATTTTTTTCTTTCTCTCAAAATAATCTAAGTGAAGCAAGAGAGAATTTCTTAAAAATTTACTAACTCCCAAATAAATCTAAGTGAAGCATGAGAGCATTTCTTCATAATTAACAAAGCACACCGTGCTCAAAAAGATATAAGTGAAGTACTAGAGCAAGTCCATGGCTCTAAAAATTTAAGTGAAGCATAGGAGCAAGCATAGCATAATTTTTGGCTCTCTTAAAAGGTGTATCTAGCAAGTATTCAACACTTAAAACACAAAGCAAAACAAGCAAAACTCATATCATGTGACGAATAAAAATATAGTTTCAAGTAAAATATCGATGGTCGTTAGAAGAAAGCGGGGATGCCACTTGGGGGCATCCCCAAGCTTAGTTGCTTGCTACTTATTTGAATATTATCTTGGGGTGCCTCGGGCATCCCCAAGCTTAGCCTTTTGCTTATCCTTATTCCTTCATCCATCGTAAGATAACCCAAAACTTGAAAACTTCAATCACACAAAACTCAAACAAACCTTCGTGAGATCCGTTAGTATAAGAAACCAAACCACTACTATAAGTACTGTAGAAAACATATTCTTATTTTGTTTTTATATTATATCTACTATATTCCAACTTTTCTATGGCAAAAACTCATCAAAGAAAACCATAGAATCACCAAAACAAGCACACAACACGAAGAAAACAGAATATGCCAAAAACAGAACAGTCTGTAGCAATCTGAATATTTTGAATACTTCTGTAACTCCAAAAATTATTAAATAAATTGGTGGACGTGAGGAATTTGTCTATTAATCCTCTGTAAAAAGAATCAACTCAGAATCTCTCTTATGTAGAAAATGACAACGAATCTCATGAGCGCAAAAGTTTCTGCTTTTCAGCAAGATCAAATAAACTTTCATCCAAGTCTTCCCAAAGGCCTTGCTTGACACAAACACTAATTAAAACACACAAAACACAATAATAACAGTAGAATAATTGTGCTAGCACCCAAGAACAGAAAGCAAAAAGCAAAAATAAATTTTATTCATTTGGTTGCCTCCCAACAAGCGCTATCGTTTTACGCCCCTAGCTAGGCATAACGCGTAGGATCTAAGTTTTGTCATCTTTGGTTCTAGATCCATAAGATTCCCTCATGATTGATTCATATGGGGGCCTAATTCTTGTTCTAGGTAAGTGTTCCATTCCCTTCCTTAGTGGAAATTGAAATTTAATATTGCCTTCTTTTATATCAATCACGACACCAATAGTACACAAAAACGGTCTACCAAGAATAATTGGACAAGACGGATTGCAATGAATATCAAGAACAATAAAATTTATGGGCACATAATTCCTATTTACAAGAATAAGAACATCATTAATTCTTCCCATAGGCTTTTAATTAGTAGAATCCGCCAAGTGCAAATTTAAAGAGCATTCTTCAATATCGGTAAGAACAAGCACATCACATAAAGATTTCGGAATTGTAGAAACACTAGCACCCAAGTCACATAAAGCAAAACACTCATAATTTTTAATCTTGACTTTGATAGTAGGTTCCCAATCATCATGCAATTTTCTAGGAATTGAAACTTCTAATTCCAATTTTTCTTCAAAAGCTTTCATCATAGCATCAACAATATGTTTAGTAAAAGCTTTATTTTGTTCATAAGCATGGGGTGAATTTATCATGGATTGCAAAAAAGAAATACAATCAATCAAAGAGCAACTATCATAATTAAAGTCTTTGTAATCCAAAATAGTGGGCACATCACTAGTTAAAGTCTTAACCTCTTCAAACCCACTTTTATCATTTTGTTCAACAAGATTTTCACCCTCCGAATCATAGAGATGCCTTCTAACTAAAGTTGACTCTTCTCCAGTCCGTTTTTCATCAATCTTGAATTTACTAAACAAAGAATCAATAGAAGAAACACCAATCACTTTAAGATCTTCATCACTTTTATGATAGTAATCACTAGAAAACTCTTTTTTCTAAAAGTTCTCTTTTAGCTCTAAGCATAGCGGTTCTTTTCTTACTTTCATCCATAGAAACATAAAGAGCTTTAATTGATTCTTCAACTGGCACAACAATTTTCATCTTGAGAGTTTCTACATCATGAGAAATTATATCAACACTTCTAGACAAATCATCAATTTTATTGAACTTTTCTTCTATCGAAGTGTTGAAAGCCTTTTGCGTGTTGATAAATTCTTTAATATTGTTCTCAAGATCCTAGGTGTTTCTATTATTATTGTAGGTGGGATTACCATAGGAATTACCATAATTATTAGAGAATTACTAGAAAAAGGCCTAGGATTAAAATTACCTCTATAAGCATTGTTATTGAAATTATTTCACGAGACAAAATTCACATCTATGGCATCACTATTTTGCTCAATCAAAGTAGACAAAGGCATATCATTAAAATCAATAGGATCACTTTTATTAGCAACCAACTTCATAAGAGCATCAACTTTTCACTCAAAGAATTTATTTCTTCTATCGAATTGACTCTTTTACTAGTAGGAGCTCTTTCGGTATGCCATTGCGAGTAATTTGCCATAATATTGTCTAGCAATTTAGTAGCTTCACCCAAAGTAATTTCCACAAAAGTACCCCCATGGCGGAATCTGAAAGATTACGAGAAACGAAATTCAATCCCACATAAATTTTTTGTATGATCATCGAAAGATTTAACCCATGAGTTGGGCAATTCCTTAGCATCAATTTCATCCTTTCCCAAGATTGTGCAACATGCTCATGTTCAAGTTGCTTGAAATTCATAATCTGGGTTCTAAGGGAAATATTTTTTGCAGGCGGAAAATAATTAGTGATAAAAGCATCTTTGCACTTGTTCCAAGAATCGATACTATTGCGAGGCAAAGAAGAAAACCAATTTTTTGCACTATCTCACAAAGAAAATGGAAATAATTACAATTTCACAACATCATTGTCCACATCTTTTTTCTTTTGCATATTGCATAATTCCACGAATGTGTTAAGATGGGACGTGGCATCCTCATTAGGAGTACCAACAATTTGATCTTTCATAACAAGATTCAACAAAGCAGTATTAATATCACAAGACTCCGCACTAGTGGTGGGAGGAGCAATTGGAGTGCTAATAAAATCATTGTTGTTGGTATTTGAGAAATCACACAACTTGGTGTTCTCTTGAGTCATGACGACTACGCAACAAGATTGCACTCAAAAACAGATCTGACGAGAAAACGGCGAACGAAAAAGAGGGCGAATAAAGCAACAAATTTTTGTGAAGTGGGGGAGAGGAAAATGAGAGGCAAATGGAAAATAATGTAAATTGCAAGAAGATGAGATTTGTGATTAGGAACCTGGTTGATGTTGAAGATCCTCCCTGGCAATGGCGCCAGAAATTCCTTTTGATGTCTGCTAGAACTACGTCGGTATTTCCCCAAAGAGGAAGGGATGATGCAGTATAGCGACAGTAGGTATTTCCCTCAGTGATGAGACCAAGGTTATCGAACCAGTAGGAGAACCTCCTCACACCACGTAAACAACATTGTCGATGTCAAAACCAGCAAATCTCGGGTAGGGGGTCCCGAACTGTGCGTCTAAGGATCGAAGGTAACAGGAGGTAGGGGACACAATGTTTTCCCAGGTTCGGGCCCTCTTAATGGCGGTAATACCATACTTCCTACTTGATTGACTTTGATGAGTATAGGGGTTACAAGAGTTGATCTACCTCGAGATCATAATGGCTAAACCCTAGATGTCTAGCCTGTATGATTGTTCTGGCCCTACGGACTAAATCCTCCGATTTATATAGACACCGGAGGGATCTAGGGTTGTACAGAGTCGATTTACAGAAAAAGGAAGATGCATGATCCGAACACCAAGCTTGCCATCCATGCAAAGGAGAGTCCCATCCGGACACGGGGGAAGGTCTTTGATTTCGTATCTTCACGGCCCATTAGTCCGGCCCATATCACATAGCCCGGACGTCCGAGGACCCCTTAGTCCAGGACTCCCTCATTAGCCCCTGAACCGGGCTTCAATGACGATGTATCCGGCACGCAGATTGTCTTCAACATTGCAAGGCGGGTTCCTCCTCCGAATACTCCAAAGCAGTCTTCCACACATAAGAGCTATTTCCTGCCCTTCTTAACACGTACAACCCTAAGCTGTAAAAGGCAACAATACTTAAAATAAATCACGTCCACGGGCAAATTTTTCGGCGAGACGTTATGTTCTGGCCTTGTTATTATTCTAAACCGTTTTACAGCCCCCGCTTCACGTTTCGAGGCATGGCCATCGACACGTCTTGTCAAAGCAGAGATCGTGTCCCCTTATCACGGGATCCTCATCAATGCGGGTTTGGGTAATCCAACCATGTTGTTCGCACCTCTCCTTGGGAATAGGCGAGGTTTAACGCTTATGAGGGGGCGCTTGATATTCACTATCTCTATAAGAGGACAAGGACCCATCTATTCACCTCACGCCTTATTCTTCCTGTGCCCTTCCATCCCCGAGCTCCAGCGCCCAAGTTCTAAACTCCCCCTTTGCCCCAGCTTCTCCAGCAATGGCCGGATCTGGTTTCCAGGGCAAGTGGATGGCCTCCACCGTAACGGAGAAGAACATCAAGTATCTGCGTGAGGCGAGGTACTTGACGGCGGAGATTACGCACATGCTTCCTACCCCGGGGCAGGTTATACCTACCCCAAAGCCCGACGAGAGGGTGGTGTTCATCCCCCACTTCCTCCAGGACTTGGGTTTTCCCTTCATCCCTTCGTCCGAGGCCTCATGTTTTACTACGGGATGGATTTCCATGATCTGGCCCCATATTCCTTCCTCCATATCTCGACATTTATCAGCGTGTGTGAGGCATTTCTCCGTGTCCCCCCACACTTCAGCCTATGGCTCAAGGTTTTCAATGTGAAGCCGAAGGTGGTTGATGGCCAACACGCAGAGTGTGGCGGCGCCATGGTGAGCAAACTTCCCAGCGTCACCTGGCCCAAAAGACATTCGTGGACACTGTCAAGGTATGGCAACAGGAGTGGTTCTACATCACCGAACCCTGCGGCTCCAAGTGGGCGGCCGCTCCTTGATACGTCTCCAACGTATCTATAATTTTTGATTGCTCCATGCTACTTTATCTACTGTTTTGGACTATATTGGGCTTTATTTTCCACTTTTATATTATTTTTGGGACTAACCTATTAACCGGAGGCCCAGCCCGTAATTGCTGTTTTTTGCCTATTTGGTGTTTCAAGAAACGGAATATCAAACGGAGTCCAAACGGAATGAAACCTTCGGGAACGTGATTTTCTCACCGAACGTGATCCAGGAGACTTGGACCCTACTCCAAGAAGTGCCAGAGGCGGTCACGAAGGTGGAGGGTGCCCCCTGGGCGTGCCCCCTACCTCGTGGGCCCCCTGCTGCTCCACCGACGTACTCCTTCCTCCTATATATACCTACGTATCCCCAAACGATCAGAAGGGGAGCCAAAAACCTAATTCCATCGTCGCAACCTTTTGTATCCACGAGATCCCATCTTGGGCCCTGTTCTAGAGCTCCGCCGGAGGGGGCATCCACCATGGAGGGCTTCTACATCAACACCATAGCCCCTCTGATGAAGTGTGAGTAGTTTACTTCAGACCTTCGGGTCCATAGCTAGTAGCTAGATTGCTTCTTCTCTCTTTTTGGATGTCAATACAATGTTCTCCCCCTCTCTCGTGGAGATCTATTTTGATGTAATCTTCTTTTTGCGGTGTGTTTGTTGAGACCGATGAATTGTGGGTTTATGATCCAACTTATCTATGGGAAAGATTTGAATCTTCTCTGAATTCTTTTATGTATGATTGAGTTATCTTTGCAAGTATATTCGAATTATCCTTTTTGGTTTGGCCAACTAGATTGGTAGTTCTTGCAATGGGAGAAGTGCTTAGCTTTGGGTTCAATCTTGTGGTGTCCTTACCCAGTGACAGAAAGGGTTGCAAGGCACGTATTGTATTGTTGCCATCGAGGATAACAAGATGGTTTTTTTTATCATATTGCATGAATTTATCCCTTCTACATCATGTCATCTTGCTTAAGGCGTTACTCTTTTAACTTAATACTCTAGATGCATGCTGGATAGCGGTCGATGAGTGGAGTAATAGTAGTAGATGCAGAATCGTTTCGATCTACTTGTCTTGGACGTGATGCCTATATACATGATCATTGCCTAGATATGCTCATAACTATGCTCAATTCTGTCAATTGCTCAACAGTAATTTGTTCACCCATCGTATAATATCTATACTCTTGAGAGAAGCCACTAGTGAAATCCATGGCCCCCGGGTCTATTCTCATCATATCAATCTCTATCGATTTATTTACTTGCTTTGTTTTTACTTTGCCTTTTACTTTTTTACTTTGCATCTATCTATCAAAATACCAAAAATATTATTTATCTTCTCTATCAGATCTCACTCTCGTAAGTGACCGTGAAGGGATTGACAACCCCTAATTGCGTTGGTTGCGAGTAGCTATCGTTTTGTGTAGGTACGAGGGACTTGTGCGTGGTCTCCTACTGGATTGATACCTTGGTTCTCAAAAACTGAGGGAAATACTTATGCTACTTTGCTGCATCATCCTCTCCTCTTCGGGGAAATCCAACGCAGTGCTCAAGAGGTAGCAAGAAGAATTTCTGGCGCCATTGCCGGGGAGGCTCACGCAAGCAAGTCAACCAGACCAAGTACCCATCACAATCCCTATCTCTCGCATTACATTATTTGCCATTTGTCTCTCATTTTCCTCTCCCCCACTTCACCCTTGCCGTTTTATTCGCCCTCTCTTTCCCAATCTCCTCCTCTCTTTCCCGTTTGCCTTTTTCCCGTTGCCTTTCTGTTTGCTCGTGTGTTAGTTTGCTTGTTTGTCTCTATGGCTCTACCTAGATTTGGTGACCTTCACCTTAAAAGGGTAGATGAGATCGAATACAATGTCAGAAAGTTTATGGTTTTGCAATTTGAACACAATAATTTCTTTAGAAACGAGCTTAAGGAACAAAAAAGTTTTATGAGTTATATGAATAAAGAACTCGATGATATGTCTAAAGAATTTGATGGTATAAGGGCCCAAATTGCTCGTCTTGAAAAAATAACCGCTGAAATTTCGGATATGCAAGCTACCTTAGTCAATAAGATGGCCGCTAAACCGAATATCTATGAAAATCAAGATGAAGATCTAAAAGTTATTGATGTGTCCCCCATTAAATCCTTGTTTTGCAATATGAATCTTGATGAAACTGAATATGATCTTCCTTTACCTAGAAGGCGCTCTAAGAATTCGGAGTTTCTAGATCTTGATGATGAAATTGATGAAAGTGGGATTGAAATAAATAAAAACCGAGATGTTGCTAAACCCACTATTTTGGATCTCAAGGAATTTAATTATGAAAATTGCTCTTTGATTGGTTGTATTTCCTTGTTGCAATCCGCGCTAGATTCTCCTCATGCTTATAGTCAAAGTAAGGTCTTTACCAAACACATTGTTGATGCCTTGATGCAATCTTATGAAGAAAAACTTGAGTTGAAAGTTTATATCCCTAGAAAACTATATGATGAGTGGGAACCTACTATTAAAATTAAAATTAAAGATTATGAGTTTCATGCTTTGTGTGATTTGGGTGCTAGTGTCTCTACTATTCCCAAAGCTTTGTGTGATTTGCTAGATTTCCGTGACTTTGATGATTGCTCTCTAAACTTGCATCTTGCGGATTCCACTATTAAAAAGCCTATGGGAAGAATTAATGATGTTCTTATTGTTGCAAATAGGAATTATGTGCCCGTAGATTTTATCGTTCTTGATATAGATTGCAATCCTTCATGTCCTATTATTCTTGGTAGACCTTTCCTTAGAACGATTGGTGCAATTATTGATATGAAGGAAGGGAATATTCGATTCCAATTTCCCTTAAAGAAGGGCATGGAACACTTACCTAGAAATAAAATAAAATTACCATATGAATCTATCATGAGAGCCACTTATGGATTGCCTACCAAAGATGGCAATACCTAGATCTATCCTTGCTTTTATGCCTAGCTAGGGGCGTTAAACGATAGCGCTTGTTGGGAGGCAACCCAATTTTATTGTGTTTTTTGTTTTTGCTTCTGTTTAGGAATAAATAATCCATCTAGCTTCTGTTTGGATGTGGTTTTATCTTTTAATTAGTGTTTGTGCCAAGTAGAACCTATAGGATAACCTACGATGATAGTTGATTTGATTCTGCTGAAAAACAGAAACTTTGCACGCACGAATATAATTTTGTTAAATCACAGAAACGTGTTTTTGCGTTGATTCTTTTTGCTGCTGTTCAATAAATTTTTTTCCAGGACTTCCTATTTTTGTAGAATTTTTAGAGTTCCAGAAGTTTGCGTTAGTTACAGATTGCTACAGACTGTTCTGTTTTTGACAGATTCTGTTTTACGTGTGTTGTTTGCTTATTTTGATGAATCTATGGCTAGTAAAATAGTTTATAATCCATAGAGAAGTTGGAATACAGTAGGTTTAACACCAATATAAATAAAGAATGAGTTCATTACAGTACCTTAAGTAGTTCTTTGTTTTCTTTCTCTAACGGAGCTCACGAGATTTCTGTTGAGTTTTGTGTTGTGAAGTTTTCAAGTTTTGGGTGAATTCTTTTGATGGATTATGGAACAAGGAGTGGCAAGAGACTAAGCTTGGGGATCCCCATGGAACCCCCAAGATAATCCAAGGACACTAAAAAGTCAAAGCTTGGGGATGCCCCAAAAGGCATCCCCTCTTTCGTCCACTTCCATCGGTAATTTAGTTGGAGCTATATTTTTATTCACCACATGATATGTGTTTTGCTTGGAGCGTCTTGTATTATTTGCATATTTGCTTGTTAGTTTACCACAATCATCCTTGCTATACACACCGTTTGAGAGAGCCATACATGAATTGGAATTTGTTAGAATACTCTATGTGCTTCACTTATATCTTTTGAGCTTGATAGTTTTGCTCATAGTGCTTCACTTATATCTTTTGAGCGTGATAATTTTTGCTCTAGTGCTTCACTTATATCTTTTGGAGCACGGTGGTGGATTTGTTTTAAAGAAACTATTGATCTCTCATGCTTCACTTAGATTATTTTGAGATTCATTAATAGCATGGTAATTTGCTTAATGTTAATATACTTGGTATTCAAGATATGTGAAACTTTCTTTTGAGTGAATTGAATACTAAGATAAGTTTGATGCTTGATAATTGTTTTGAGATATGGAGGTGTTAATATCAAAGTCGTGCTAGTTGAGTGATTATGAATTCAAAGAATGCTTGTGTTGAAGTTTGCAAGTCCCGTAGCATGCACGTATGGTTAAAGTTGTGTAACAAATTTGAAACATGAAGTGTACCTGGCTTGTGCATCCTTATGAGTGGCGGTCGGGGACGAGCGATCGTCTTTTCCTACCAATCTATCCCCCTAGGAGCATGCACGTAGTACTTGATTTTTGATGACTTCTAAATTTTTGCAATAAGTATATGAGTTCTTTTGACTAATGTTGAGTCCATGGATTATACACACTCTCACCTTTCCGCCTTTGCTAGCCTCTTCGGTACCGTGCATTGCCCTTTCTCACCTTGAGAGTTGGTGCAAACTTTGTCGGTGCATCCAAACCCCGTGATACGATACGCTCTATCAAACATAAACCTCCTTATATCTTCCTCAAAACAGCCACCATACCTACCTATCATGGCATTTCCATAGCCATTTCGAGATATATTGCCATGCAACTTCCATCATCATCATCATCATGACATACATTACTTTTGTCATATTGCCATTGCATGATCATGTAGTTGACATCATATTTGTGTCAAAGCCATCATGCATTATCTTTCATACATGTCACTCTTGATTCATTGTACCATCCCGGTACACCGCCGGAGGCATTCATATAGAGTCATATCTTGTTCTAAGTTTCGAGTTGTAATCCTTATGTTGTAATCAATAGAAGTGTGATGATTATCATTATTAGAGCATTGCCCAAAAAGAAAAAAAGAAAAAGAAGAAGAAAGGGTGCTTCAAAGTAGCACCTTGTTCCTCATGTAGTGAGTCTCATATATTGTGCTTCAAAGTAGCACCTTGTTCCTCATGTAGTGAGTCTCATAAAGTTGTCCTTTTCATACTAGTGGGAATTTTTCATTATAGAACTTGGCTTGTATATTCCTACGATGGGCTTCCTCAAATGCCCTAGGTCTTCATGAGCAAGCAAGTTGGATGCACACCCACTAGTTTTGTTTTGTTGAGCATTCATAGCTCTAGTGCATCCGTTGCATGGCAATCCCTACTCCTCATGTTGACATAAATTGATGGGCATCTCCATAGCCCGTTGATTAGCCTCGTCAATGTGAGACTTTCTCCTTTTTTGTCTTCTCCACACAATCCCCATCATCATATTCTATTCCACCCATAGTGCTATATCCATGGCTCGCGCTCATGTATTGCGTGAAGGTTGAAAAAGTTTGAGATTATTTAAGTATGAAACAATTGCTTGGCTTGTCATCGGGGGTATAGAAGTTGGGAACATCTTTGTGTGACAAAAATGAAGCATAGCCTAACTATATGATTTTGTAGGGATGAACTTTCTTTTGCCATGCTATTTTGAGAAGACATGATTGCTTTGATTAGTATGCTTTAAGTATTATTATTTTTGTGTCAATATGAAGTTTTGTCTTGAATCTTTCGGATCTGAATATTCATATCGCAATTAAGAAGATTTACATTGAAATTATGCCAAAGTATCACTCTGCATCAAAAATTCTTTTTTATCATTTACCTACTCGAGGACGAGCAGGAATTAAGCTTGGGGATGCCTAATACGTCTCCAACGTATCTATAATTTTTGATTGCTCCATGCTACTTTATCTACTGTTTTGGACTATATTGGGCTTTATTTTCCACTTTTATATTATTTTTGGGACTAACCTATTAACCGGAGGCCCAGCCCAGAATTGTTGTTTTTTGCCTATTTCAGTGTTTCGAAGAAACGGAATATCAAACGGAGTCCAAACGGAATGAAACCTTCGAGAACGTGATTTTCTCACTGAACATGATCCAGGAGACTTGTACCCTACTCCAAGAAGTGCCAGAGGCGGTCACGAGGGTGGAGGGTGCCCCCCTGGGCGCGCCCCTACCTTGTGGGCCCCCTGCTGATCCACCGACGTACTCCTTCCTCCTATATATACCTACGTATCCCCAAACGATCAGAAGGGGAGCCAAAAACCTAATTCCACCGCCGCAACCTTCTGTATCCACGAGATCCCATCTTGGGGCTGTTGCGGAGCTCACGAGGGGGGCATCCACCACGGAGGGCTTCTACATCAACACCATAGCCCCTCCGATGAAGTGTGAGTAGTTTACTTGAGACCTTGGGTCCATAACTAGTAGCTAGATGGCTTCTTCTCTCTTTTGGATCTCAATACAATGTTCTCCCCTCTCTCGTGGAGATCTATTCGATGTAATCTTCTTTTTGCGGTGTGTTTGTTGAGACCGATGAATTGTGGGTTTATGATCCAACTTATCTATGGAAAATATTTGAATCTTCTCTGAATTCTTTTATGATTGAGTTATCTTTGCAAGTCTCTTCGAATTATCCTTTTTGGTTTGGCCAACTAGATTGGTAGTTCTTGCAATGGGAGAAGTGCTTAGCTTTGGGTTCAATCTTGCGGTGTCCTTACCCAGTGACAGAAAGGGTTGCAAGGCACGTATTGTATTGTTGCCATCGAGGATAACAAGATGGTTTTTTTTATCATATTGCATGAATTTATCCCTCTACATCATGTCATCTTGCTTAAGGCATTACTCTGTTTTTAACTTAATACTCTAGATGCATGCTGAATAGCGGTCGATGAGTGGAGTAATAGTAGTAGATGCAGAATTGTTTCGATCTACTTGTCTTGGACGTGATGCCTATATACATGATCATTGCCTAGATATGCTCATAACTATGCTCAATTCATCAATTGCTCAACGAGAATTTGTTCACCCATGTAGAATATCTATGCTCTTGAGAGAAGCCACTAGTGAAACCTATGGCCCCCGGGTCTATTCTCATCATATCAATCTCTATCGCTTTATTTACTTGCTTTGTTTTTACTTTGCCTTTTACTTTTTACTTTGCATCTATCTATCAAAAATACCAAAAATATTATTTATCTTCTCTATCAGATCTCACTCTCGTAAGTGACCGTGAAGGGATTGACAACCCCTAATCGTGTTGGTTGCGAGTAGCTATCGTTTTGTGTAGGTACGAGGGACTTGTGCGTGGTCTCCTACTGTATTGATACCTTGGTTCTCAAAAACTGAGGGAAATACTTACGCTACTTTGCTGCATCATCCTCTCCTCTTCGGGGAAATCCAACGCATTGCTCAAGAGGTAGCACTCCTGCTTTCAGATCCGGGCCTCCACTTTGGCTCGCATCCTGGACCAACAAGGGTCTAGATTGGGGATCCCCTGACGAAGTGTCGATGCTGCAAAAGCGTATCAAGAGCATGATAAAAAAGGACATCACCCTTGCTGATGTGATCCAGGTGATGCTTATCTGCCAAGTTCTTCCCTGCCAATGACGGCCTCTCAAAATGTGGGAGTTTAATCCGGAGGGGCCACGAACCTTGTAGCGATTCTTTGGCACGATGCACAAAGGGATCTGGAAGCTACTATCCAAGAAGCAAAGGATGTGGCCAAGGACGTCTGACGATACCGCCCTCGACTGCAACAATCCGGCATCCCCAGTAAGTATCATATTTCTGAACATTACTTAGCTCGTCAATCTTAGGGAGGGGTACTGAAAATTCCATCTCCTGAATAGGACTGGATAAAGAAGGCGGAGCGGATTAAGTGACTGGCCCCGCTCCCCGAAAAACCAGCCGAGCCTCTATTAATGAGGATGCTGGTCCCGACACCCTACCAGGCGACGGCGAAGAAGGACAACAAGAAGAAGAAGAGCAAGGAGGCCGAAAGTGGCCTCCATCACGAAGATACTTCAGGTGCTATGTCTGGAGGAACCGAGGCTCCTTCCTCTCACGAGGGAGACGAAGACGAGGATGAGGAGGAGGAGGAGGAGGAGGAGGAAGAAGAGAACCCTCCTCTCAAAGGGAAAAAGAGGGCAGCCTTCGTAGATCCGGAGGAGGGGGCATCCAAGAGGGGAAAGATATCCCTCTCGGATGATTCAGATTCGGGCACCGAAGCTGTCCCCAAGCACCACCCTCGAGCCAAGCCCCTTGCCGAATCATAAGTACCTTAGGATGCCTTACGTACATCCAATCTTTTTAATAAATTATAAGAATAATATCAAGTTTCGTGTTTCAGTCCGGCCCGTGACATCCCTCAAGAATCATCGTCATCGAGGGATCTTTCGCCGGAGAAGATGGAGAGCGAGATGCCTCCACAAGCTTCCTCGCCTCCTAGGACGGACGACACCGAGGTGTCGTCCCAAAGGATTTCTCCGGGCTCCGGAGAAGTGCGGGAGGGGACCAAGACGGCGCCAGAGGATAACGCCTTGGCTGCTGAGAACATGAAGGGCGCAAACCCTATTGAGACCGGCGACGGGGGTCCTGGATTATCCGACCCCCGGCTGGATACTGTTCCGGAGACGCAGACGGTTCCAGAATCGAATCAACAACCCCTTCCGTGGGAGGGGGAGATGGCTATTCTGGTGGCGACCTCTACTAATGCAGAGGCGCCGAACATGCTGATGGATGCTCTGCAAAGTGCGTCCGTCTTGGAGGAGCACCGTACCTTGATGGGTATGGTGGTTGAGAAGGTTCAGTACGCTAAGAGCGGGCTGAATGAAGCCTTTAGGAGCCTACTAATAGGCTTCAAGGTATGCAATGTAATGTCTTTTAGCTACTTTCCATATGAAAAATCTGCCTGTATATAGATAGTAGCCCCTGAGACTCTGTTTGGCCCATGAAGGAGGGCGAACAGAGGATCTATAGATATCCGCAGGAAATAACATACTTATCTTTTTGACAAAAAACAGGCTTCACTGTTAGTGGCGACCGCTCAGGCCGCCAAAGTTTCCGAACTGAATTGGAAACTGCAGCTGATCGACGAGGACAATATCCGTATTAATAAGCAGCTCGACGAGGTGCAGAGTATGTTTCAAGTACTCCATATATAATTGAATTAGTTTGCAAATGATAAGTTGAAGCTTATGCGCTGCTATATGCATAATTGCAGATGGCGCTGCTGAGGTCGAGACCCTTAGGAGTGACCTTGCCTGTGCGAAGGAGCAGGCAAGGGTGAGAGATGCGGTTGCTGTCGGTGTCAAAACCGGAGAATTTCGGGTAGGGGGTCCCGAACTACGCGTCTAAGGCTTATGGTAACAAGAGGCGGGGGACACAATGTTTACCTAGGTTCGGGCCCTCTCGATGGAGGTAATACCCTACTTCCTGCTTGATTGATCTTGATGATATGAGTATTACAAGAGTTGATCTACCATGAGATCGTAGAGGCTAAACCCTAGAAGCTAGCCTATGATTATGATTGTTGTTGTCCTACGGACTAAACCCTCCGGTTTATATAGACACCCAAGGGGGCTAGGGTTACACAGAGTCGGTTACAGAGAAGGAGATCTACATATCCGGATTGCCAAGCTTGCCTTCCACGCAAAGGAGAGTCCCACCCGGACACGGGACGAAGTCTTCAATCTTGTATCTTCATAGTCCAACAGTCCGGCCAAAGTATATAGTCCGACTGTCCGAGGACCCCCTAATCCAGGACTCCCTGAGTAGCCCCTGAACCAGGCTTCAATGACGATGAGTCCGGTGTGCAGATTGTCTTCGGCATTGCAAGGCGGGTTCCTTCTCCGAATACTCCATAGAAGATTTTGAACACAAGGATCGTGTCCGGCTCTGCAAAACAAGTTCCACATACCACCATAGAGAGTACAATATTCCACAAATCTAATCCGCTGACAACTTTTCATAGCGTGACATCACGCTATGGCCCGGTCATTATTCGAACCGTTTTTCTCAACCTGCTGTTGTACGTCTTACGAGGCGGTTTTATTGGCACATCTTGTCGAAGCAGAGATCGTGTTCCCCTTATCACGGGATTCTCATCAATACGGGTGTGGGTAACCCAACCGTGCCTGTTAGTATGACTCCTCGATTTTAGGCAAGTTCCAAACGGCCACGCGGAGGACGCTTGCTATTCACCTTCTTTATAAAGGGGCCAAGACCTGTCCTTTTCTTTCCACGCTCGATCCTTCCCTTCTCCTACCTCGAGTTCCAACACCCAAGGTCTAGGGTAAGTGCTTTGGACCTTCAACCATGTCCGGATCCAACCTTCAAGGCCGGTGGATGGCCTCCTCCGTCACAGAGGAGGACATTAAGAAGCTTAGGGAGGCTAGGTATCTGACCGCCGAAATCCCTCACAGGCTACGTGCTCAAGGGCAGGTTATCCCCACTCCCATACCCAACGAGAGTGTTGTATTTGTTTCCCACTTCCTCCGAGGGCTAGGCTTTAGTCTTGATCCCTTCGTAAGAGGGCTCATGTTCTATTACGGGCTAGATTTCCATGATCTAGCTCCAGATTCCATCCTTCACATCTCGTCGTTTATTGTCGTGTGTGAGGCCTTCCTCCGCATTACCCCACACTTCGGCTTATGGCTCAAGACCTTCAATGTGAAGCCGAAGATGATCGATGGGCGACACACGGAGTGCGGAGGCGCTATAATAAGTAAAGGTGCCGACGCCCTATGGCCGAAGGGTTCCTTCTCGGAGGTGTCCGACTTATGGCAACGAGAGTGGTTTTACATCACCGCACCCCAAGGTACAAAGCGGGCGGCCACCCCAGCCTTTCGCCCGGGCCCTCCGCCCCAACTGGCGTCATGGGTCAACAAAGGGCTGGACTGGGGGCCAGTTAATGACGTGCTGACATTGCAAAGCCGCATTCGAGATCTCCTCAAGAGGGATGTCAGTCTCATCAAAGTAATACAAATAATGCTAGTTCGTCGGGTCCTGCCATGCCAACGTCGATCTCTCCGTATGTGGGAGTTCAGCCTGGAAGGACCACGAACCATTCAACACTTCTTCGGCATGACGCTCGAAGGGATGTATGGATTGTTCTTCGGATCACGAATAAAGTGTCCGGACACCATCGAGGATGCGGGTCTCAACTGCAACCGTCCAGATACCCAAGTAAGTAATTCCACGACCGAACATGCCGTCTTTATATTTGTCACAACATTATTCTGAAAAATTTCCCTCGGCCAGGATTGATAAGAAAGGCGGAGAGGATCAGGTGTTCGGCCCCCCTTCCCGAGGCTCACCGGACCCTGTACTAACCAGGATGCTTGAGCCCGCACTCTATCAGGTGCCATCAGGAGAAGATGAAGGGAGGAATAGAGAAGCCGAGAGCGGGCTTCATACATTACACATCCAAACCGGGGGAATTGGTGCCTCTGCAAAGGAGGGTGATCGGGGAGGTGAATCTAAAATCCCCTCTCCCCACGGGAAGAAAAGGGGCGCCCCTGAAGATTTGGAAACAGAGGCTTCCAAACGAAGGAAGAAACCTTCGCCAGGGGGCCTTGGCCCGGAGGGCGTCCTTGCCGCACAGTGCCCACAAGGGGGCCAGCCATCAACCGAGCCATAAGTGAACAAAGGCACTTTGATAAATATATCTTGCTTTTTTCTTTGAGAATAACAACCGAGACACATGTTTTGTAGTCTGGCTCATAACCCTTCTCAACAGAGTTCGTCTTCGGGAGATCTTCTTCCGGAGATGATGGAGAGCGAAACGCCTCCCCTTGCTTCCCTGCCTCATGAGACAGACAACCCTGAGGTGTCGTCGCGGAGGATTTCTCCTGATCTGCAAAGGCCAGCAGGTAATTCTTCGGCCGCCCGAAGTCCGGGGTCCTTGGCTCCTGAGGAGACCAACAGAGAAAGCCCGGGACTATCCGGTGTACAACCGGACACATTGATGAGTCTTCTGGAGCAAGCGGCTATCTCAGAGGCACATCGTACCTTGATGGGTACGGTGGTTGAGAGGATCTCATCCGCCAAAAGCGGGTTAAATGAAGCTTTTACAAGCCTACTAAGAGGCTTTGAGGTACGCAAAGTAATATGTATATTTTTGGCTGTACCACACACGCTAGGTGTGCTCCGTATAGATAGTAGCCCCTGAGACTCTGGTTGCCGTCCAGAGGTGGCAAACAGAGGATCATAGTCCTAGTTAATGATCGCGCTGCTTTCATGTGCAGGCGGCTGAAGGTCCGGTGGCTGACCGGACTGCTGATTTTGCCGAATTGAGGCGGCAGCTTGAAGTGGTGGATGCCGACATCACGCTTGTAAACAAGCGGCTTGACGAGGCACATGGTATGTATATTCTGGTGGTCAGCAAATATTAAGAGGGGCATGATGCTAGTATCTATAATATGCTTTGACTGCAAATGGAGCTACCGCCGTGGAGACCCTTTGGGCGGAACTTTCCCGGGCCAAGGAACAAACCAGGAGAAAAGATGCGGCCGCCCTGAAGGCGGCCGAGGAGTTAAAAGCCGAACAGGCTGCTCATCGCCTGAGCGAAGATAAAATAGCCAAGATGGTTGTTGAGCTGAAGGATGCCACCGGCCGATATGAGCTCCTTGAAAAGGAAAACCAAGTGAAAGCGGCCGACCTGAAGAAGGCTTTGGAAGCAGCCAAGGAAACGCGCTCTGAAATCAGAGCGGCGCGGGAGGAGCTTCGTCAAGCCGGAGATATCACGACTGGGAGGCCCTTTTTACGAAGTTCGGCGATCCGAAGTATGCCCCTCTTGATCAATTATGGAGTTCTGCAGATGCGTACTTGGATTTAGCAAAGAGTGCTGCTGATGCGACTAAGTATTTCAAAGATCAAAAAGATCATGAGGTGGAAAAATTGTTCTGGTCGCAGTTCAACGCTCTAAAGCGTCCGCTGCTGTTGAATGAGCAAATGGCCAAGTGGGCCGAGCTCCATAGGTTGTCCGGGCTTGCCATGAGGTCTGTCGTGGATCATCTGTGGCCGAAGGAACCAAGTCCGGATAGTTATTTTGGTTTAGTGCAACGATTTCTTCATGTTGTGCTGCATATCAACGCTGTAAAGAGGTCAGCGTGCATAGAGGGTGCGCGGATGGCTCTTGCCCGTGTTAAGACATACTGGACAGGGATGGAGGCCACCGCTATTGCAACCAGGGGTCCGACTGGAGGCCAGGACTCGCCCGAGCACTATTTTGAAGAAGTCCTAGAAGGCGCCCGTTTAATAGAGGCTCAGTGCTCGAAGAGTACCATGTTTGAGTGACATGTATCTTGATTGTAAAACAATGCTATTTTGATTATAAAGGCTGTGTTTATACTTTTGCCCGAAAGTATTGTAGTTCCTCCTGTGCGGCCGTTTATGTATGTATGTATATAACCTTAAAGTTTGCATTCGTTGGCTTCAGCCCCCACGCATGTAATGCGGGGGTGTTCGATAAAGTGCGTAATCACACTTGATCCAACGTCTTGGTCCATTAAGGAGGTGATAGCGCGGCGAACAAGGCAATCGGACTATATAGCTTTAACACTTTCACTTAGCCATAGGGGTTTGACGGTGGGGCTACTATATAGCCCCAGGTACTTCTGCGTTCATCCGAATATGATGCGTGTACGTACATGACCGGGAAACCGGTCCTTCGTTAATGCGGAGGAATCACGAAGATTCCGCTGACTCATCGAGTGGTTGACCAGTCTCGCGCTTTATCATGACAACGGTCGGTTTTTACTTTCTACCGAGGTGCTCATCCAGATGAACCAGGGCACAATCGCAGTAGTTCTCCCGGTGCCACCTTAGCCGATAGAGCAGAACGTAAGGTAGCAAAACATGGGAACCGGGCAAACCCAACTATTGACCAAAGACATGATTCAGAGCTGATGCATATAAGGCCAAACTCGCGACGCCGAACACTCCCTAAGGTATTCGGACTTTACAACATATACTGGGCTGAGTAGCGCCCTCGATAATGAGCCCTGAATTTCTGGGTACATGCAGTAATCTGGCATGACGAAATGCTAATAATGCTAGTATCCCTGTCGGTTGTGTTAAGTGCCCGGAGGTTGTGAAGCAACAAGAGGCATTAAAAAAGGTTTACACAGGGTCTTAATTTAAAAAGAAACTTTTAAGCGGGGCCCTGCTGCACGTCTGCACCTTTGTCACCTTTGTGCCGTATCCTGGAAGGGTGTAGCACGATGATCATCTGTAAAAAGGAAAACCCAGGTGAAAGACTTTGTGTGAAAAGTTGGTTATTCTTAATGAACCATGAGAATTCAATCTATTGTATATTAGTAGGGTCGAGCCGAACTATGGACCATTTTATATGCGGACAACCCCTAGCACCACGTCGACCAAGCTCAGGTTCATCTGGGCAGCTGCAACTAGTGGTGCACCGGACACGTCTAGCCGTGTCCGTGGTCTTGACGACCGATCATTTGTTCGGGTTGGGGAGGCCGTTCAGTGGTTCGGCTGCTAGAGCCGCCACATATTCTTCCGCACGGAAGGAACGCTCTGTATTTCCACTGACTGTGATGATGCCACGTGGATCTGGCATCTTAAGTTCAAGATAAGCATAATGCGGAACTGCGTTGGAACGAGCGAAGGCCGTTCTTCCGAGTAGTGCATGGTAGCCGCTTCGGAATGGAGCGATGTCGAAGATTAGTTCTTTGCTTCGGAAGTTGTCGGGCGAACCGAATACAACCTCTAGTACTAGAGAGCCCGTGCAGCGGGCCTCTACGCCTGGTATTACTCCTTTAAAGGTAGTATTGCTTTGGCTGATTCTTGACGGGTCTATCCCCATCTTGCGGACAGTGTCCTGATATATCAGATTAAGACTACTTCCGCCGTCCATAAGGACTCGGGTGAGATGGTATCCGTTAATTACTGGATCGAGCACCAAGGCAGCCGATCCTCCGTGCCGGATACTAGTCGGATGATCCCTGTGATCAAAAGTGATCGGGCAGGCCGACCATGGGTTGAACTTGGGGGCGACGGGCTCTATAGCGTATACGTCTCGGAGTGCGCACTTGCGCCTCCTCTTTGGTATATGAGTTGCATAAATCACGTTCATTTTTTGACCTCTAGTTGAAATTTTTTCTGTCCCCTAGTGTTTGGCTGGCGAGGCTCATCCTCGTCTTCACTTGGCGTCTCCCTCCCCTTGTGTTCGGCGTTTAGTTTGCCGGCCTGCTTGAATACCCAGCATTCTCTGTTGGTGTGATTTGCAGGTTTTTCGGGGGTGCCATGAATATGACATAATCTGTCTAGATCTTGTTTAGGCTGGACGGTCCATCTCTACTGCCTTTAAATGGCTTTTTCCGTTAACCGGGTCGAGGGCCCCCGAATCCGGCGTTGACCGCTGTGTTGTCTGGGTTGTCTTCATTGTTTTGACGCTTGTTTTTATTGCATCGCGGCTTCCCATTGCCGTCCCTGATTTCGGATGTGCCTGGGTCGCTGGTGCCGCTACGGGCCAACCAGCTGTCCTCGCCCGTGCAGAAGCGGGTCATAAGGCTTGTTAGGGCCGCCATTGTCCTTGGTTTTTCCCGGCCGAGGTGTCTGGCAAGCCATTCGTCCCGAACACTGTGCTTGAAAGCCGCTAAGGCTTCGGCATCCGGGCAGTCAACGATTTGATTCTTCTTGGTGAGAAATCTGTTCCAAAGCTTACGGGCTGACTCTCCGGGTTGTTTGATTATGTGACTTAGATCGTCTGCATCCGGAGGTCGGACATATGTTCCTTGAAAATTAGCCCTAAAAGCGTCCTCAAGTTCCTCCCAACTCCCGATTGAGTTTTCGGGGAGGCTTTACAACCAGTGCCGAGCTGGTCCTTTCAACTTGAGGGGCAGGTATTTGATGGCGTGGAGATCATCTTTGTGAACCATGTGGATGTGAAGGATAAAGTCCTCAATCCAGACCCCAGGGTGTGTCGTTCCGTCGTATGCCTCTATATTCACGGGTTTAAATCCCTTTGGGAATTCATGATCCAGCACCTCATCGGTGAAGCACAGGGGGTGTGCGGCACCCCTGTATTTGGATGTGTCATGGCATGCTTCCGATGGTTATAGTGTTTGGTTTTGATTCCGAGCTGTTATTCGATCAGTATAGTCGTTTTGGTGGCCATGATCCTGCGCCGAAGCACACTTCCTAGGTCCATAGATGGACCTGGCAATACCAGCTTTTTTGTCTAGGTGCTCACGTAAATCGTGCGCTAACTTGTGTGCGACATCGTCAGCCGCCCTGTCGCGGCCACGGGGTGGTCGGACCGGCAGATCAGCCGTATTATTTTTCGGCGGAATGGGCTCTATAGCCTCATCGTCGAATTCGGGCAGCAGCTTGCTTTGGGTAGCTCTTTGTGTGGCTATCGCCACCGTATTTTTCTTCAGTGTCGAGCACTTTATTCCATCTGCGGTTGAGCGTATCCTGCGCGGCCTTGAGCCTTTGCTTCTTCTTCTTCAAGCTCCTCGCGGTGGCGATAAGTCTTCTATGGAGGTTCTCTTGTTCCAAGTGCCTTTCCGGGATGATGAGTGCATCGTCGTCCGGACTGTTCTCTTATCCGGAGATAGGTTTATGAGTTTTATCTCTGCCGTCGCTATGATCGGACAGCGGCCCTGGACTATGTCCGCCGTCCCCTGGCTCATCCTGCTCCATCGCTTGGTCCATGGGGTCATTGTTTCCTTTGGAGTTGACCGGGGTATTATTCTTTCTTGCGCTGTTATCGTTGTTTTTGCTGTGGCGGGATTTAGAGCGGCGTCGTCGTCAGCACTTTGGTTGCTTCTCGAGAGGATTATCCACCGCTGCATCCTTCCGTTCCTCACCGTTGTTTAATTTTGGTGTGTCCACCATGTATATGTCGTATGATGAGGTGGCTGTCTAGCGCCCCATGGGTGGTGGTTCCTGTTCCTCTCCAGCATCGTCGTCCAGACCGTCGATGTCTTCGGAGTCGAAATCAAGCATGTCGGTTAAGTCATCGATAGTGGCTATTAAGTGGGTGGTGGGTGGGGAACGAATTTCTTCGTCATCTGCCTCCCACTCAAGTCGGACATAGTTCGGCCGAGAGTCTCCTGACAGGGAGAGAGACTTCAATGAATTTAGCACGCTGCCCAAGGACGAGTACTGAAAGATATCCGCGGAGGTAAACTCCATGATTGGTGCCCAGTCAGATTCGATAGGTATGGATGCACGCTGTTCGGAGCCTATGGCCGGAGATGAGTCCGAGGGTCCGATGACACAGGCCTCATTGGAGGCGAAGTCCGTGTTCGGCTCTATCGCCGCTGAGTGTGTGACTTCCATGGCAGGGTCCATCCACCCGTCCTCGGATGGCACAATTAGCTCCGGATTAAGGGCCAGGGCAGCCGCAGGTGCGATTTCCCGAATACTGTCCGATGGCAGATCTAAGTCATGCTTGTTGTGACTGTTCGGCGCACCTGACATGGGCTCGAATCGGTCGAAGATCAAATCTCCATGGATGTCGGCGGTGTAGTTCAGGCTTCCAAACCTAACCTGATGGCCAGGGGCGTAGCTGTCGATCTGCTCCAGATGGCCAAGCGAGTTGGCCCACAATATGAAGCCGCCGAATATGAAGATCTATCCGGGGAGGAAAACCTCACCTTGGATTGTATTGTTGTAGATGATTGAAGGAGCCATCAAGCCTTATCGTGACAACACAGTGGAACTCTCAATGAAAGCACCAATGTTGGTGTCAAAACCGGCGGATCTCGGGTAGGGGATCCCGAACTGTGCGTCTAAGGCTAATGGTAACAGGAGGCGGGGGACACAATCTTTACCCAGGTTCGGGCCCTCTCGATGGAGGTAATACCATACTTCCTGCTTGATTCATCTTGATGATATGAGTATTACAAGAGTTGATCTACCACGAGATCATAGAGGCTAAAGCCTAGAAGCTAGCCTATGATTATGATTGTTGTTGTCCTACAGACTAAACCCTCCAGTTTATATAGACACCCGAGGGGGCTAGGGTTACATAGAGTTGGTTACAGAGAAGGAGATCTACATATCCGGATTGCCAAGCTTGCCTTACATGCAAAGGAGAGTCCCACCCAGACATGGGATGAAGTCTTCAATCTTGTATCTTCATAGTCCAACAGTCCGGCCAAAGTATATAGTCCGGCTGTCCGAGGACCCCCTAATCTAGGACTCCCTCAGCTGCTGAGAAAACGGCTGCTGATTTAAGGCTGAATAATCCACCCGGCGCCAGTTCGAGGAGCGGGTATCCAAAGTTGAGCAAGAGCTCAAGGACGCTACTCGCAAGTGCGAGCTCCTCGAGGAGGATAATAAAGCTAAGGCGGCCAAACTCGCCAAGGCCCTTCAGGAAGCCCAAGAGGCGAGGTCTGAATCCCGAGCGGCTCGCGAGGAGATCCGACATGCCGGACAGATAGCGGCTGGTAAGCCCTTTCTTTTACAGTCTAAGTTTGGCGATCAGAGGTATGCCTTGCTTAATCGACTATGAAGTTCTCCAGACGCCTTTGCGGATCTTCCGAAGAGCGCCGCCGATGCTGCGCAATTCTACTGAGCCCAGGAGAGGCATGCGACGGAGAAGCTATTCTGGTCGCAGTTTGCAACACCGGAGCGCTCGGTGCTGCTGAACGACTAAATGGCGCAGTGGGCCGAGCTGCATAAGATGTCTGGAGCGGCCATGAAGGAGGTCATAGTCTGGTTGTGGCCGGTCGAACCGTTCCGAGCAGCTATTTTGGCCTAGTGCGGCGACTCATCGATGTCATGCCCCGGATTTATGCAATCAAGCGGTCAGTGTGCATAGAAGGTGCACGGATGGCCTTCGCCCATGTCAAGGTGCACTGGGAGAAGATGAAGGCCGCCGTTATCGCGGTTGAGGGTCCTCCCGAAGGTAAGGACCACCGCACGCTGGAGCGCTATTTAGACGATGTCCTAGAGGGTGCTCGCTTGATAGAGGGTCAATGCTAAATGGACATTATATTCGAATGAATGTATCCAAACGACCCAGACGTGTTTATTATATATATTAAGGCTTTGTGATATATTTATGCCATTGTCTAAAAGTTCTTTCCTCCTGTGCGACCGTCTTGTATTCCTAAGAGTTTTCCAGTCGTCGCTTCGGCCCCCACGTAGATGCTACGGGGGTGTTCGGAATGGCACATGAGCACTCTTGTCCCAATGTCTTGGTCCGTAACGGAGGTGTCAGTGCGGGGAACTAGGAAATCGGACTATATGGCTTTACCACTCTCACTTAGCCATAGGAGTTTGACGATGGAATAGCCCTTGGTACGTATGCGACTGTCCAAATGCGGATGCGTCACGTACATGACCGGAAAAACAGTCCTTCGTTTAATACAGAATAAATAGTTAAAGATTTAGCAAGTCATCGAGTGGCTGACCAGCTCTCGCCGCATCATGACAGTCAGTTTTCGGCTTTCTCTACTGAGGTGCTTGACTGGACGAACCAGAAACACAATCGTAGTAGTTCTCCCTTTACTACCCTAGCCGGACAAATGAAACGTAAGGTAGCAAACACAGGAGCCGGGCAACCCAACTATTGACCAAAGACATGATTCGGAGCCGATGCATATAATGCCAAGTTCAGGATGCCGAAGTGCTCTACAAAGTTGTTTGGGCTTTTGTTTGGCGGCACATATGTGGCCGTATAGATCCCCTGGCAATGGGTGTCGAGGTATGTGAGTGAGACAACTAGGGAGACGGAGTACAATTTTATGAATACAGTTGGTACCGAAAAATTGTCCCCACTAGGATCTGATTGATATGTCAAAACGTGATCTTATAGAGGGTACCATAAGCACCAAAGCCATTTTAGATGCCGGGGGTCTAATAATAAGGAGAAAAGCTCAATACAGGGCCTTTGAATAAGGTTTGGTCTGAAGAGTCCTTTGGACATCCTGCCGCATGTTTGCGCTGCTTTTGCCTTGTAGATAGGGGTTCCTTAAAAGGAACGGTCTTCGGTTATCTGCATGAAACTAGGCTCGAAGAGAGTCCTTGTAAGTCCGTACGATATATAGGTTCGAATACACCTGTGGTAGGAGAGAAAAAGTAATCGAAGAAAGGTAGAAAGGTCATATAGGGTCGAACCGTACTATAGACCTGTCCATATTGTGCCCCCGTTGATGCCCAAGGTATTTTGAGTGCGTAATGATGCATGCGTTGTATGAATTCCGCGGGTGTGTGCGGCGATCGGCGGAGGAGAAACTACTAGTCTAGCTCCGAAAGTATCGAGCCGTCAGCTTGCGGGACTGAACGGACTCTTTTAACAAAGTTCGGCGGCTTGATGGCCGATGAGGTGTGCGGCTTGAGGGGGCTGCTCTGTACTTCGGCCGCGAGAGCCACAGTGTGCCCCTCCGTATGGAGGGAGCGTTCCGTGTTTCCATTGACTGTTATGACGCCGCGTGGACCGGGCATCTTGAGCTTTAAATAAGCATAGTGCGGGACTGCGTTGAATCGAGCAAAAGCGGTCCGTCCGAGCAGTGCGTGATAGCCACTGTGGAAGGGGACGATATCGAAGATCAAGTCTTCATTGCGGAAGTTGTCTGGCGAACCAAAGACGACTTCCAATGTTATTGCGCTCAAGCAACGGGCCTCTACGCCAGGTATTACTCCTTCAAAGGTAGTTTTAATGGGCTTGATTCGTGACGGATCAATGCCCATTTTGCGGATAGTATCCTGGTAAAGCATGTTAAGACTAGTGCCGCCGTCCATGAGGACTCGCGTGAGGTGGAATTCATCAATGATTGGGTCGAGGATCAAAGCTGATGATCCTTCGTGACAGATACTGGTCGGGTGATCCTTTCGATCAAAGGTGATTGGACACGCCGACCATGGGTTGAATTTTGGGGCGACCGGCTCTATGGCGTAGACCTCCCTTAATGCACGCTCGTGCTCCCGCTTGGGGATGTGAGTGACGCAGATCATATTCACCGTTTTGACCTCGGGGGAAAATTTCTTCTGCCCCCCTGTGTTCGGTGGGCGAGGCTCTTCTTCATCGTCCTTGCTGGGCGGCCTTTTCCCCTTGTGTTCGGCGTTGAGCATGCCAGCCTGTTTAAAGACCTAACAGTTTTTGTTGGTGTGATTGGCAGGTTTATCGGGGGTGCCATGAATCTGGCAAGGTCGATCAAGTATTCTGTCCAAACTAGATGGACCATCTTTGCCTTCTTTGAATGGCTTCTTCCGTTGACCGGATTTGGGGCCACTGAATCCGGCGTTAACCGCCGTGTCTTCATTATCATTTTGACACTTGTGCTTGTTGCGTCGTGGCTTGCCATTGCCGTCCCTAGCTTTAGAGGTGACTGGGTCACTGGTGCTATTGCTTCTACGAGCTAGCCAGCTATCTTCTCCTGTGCAAAAGCGGGTCATAAGTGTGGTGAGGGATGCCATGGACTTCGGCTTCTCTTGGCCAAGGTGTCGGGCGAGCAACTTATCTCGGACATTGTGTTTGAAGGCCGCGAGGGCTTCGGCGTCTGGACAATCCATAATCTGGTTCTTTTTGATTAAGAACTTGGTCCAGAGCTTCTGGGCTGATTTGCCGGGTTGCTAGATTATGTGGCTAAGGTCATCGGCGTCTGGGGGCCGAACATAGGTACCTTGGAAGTTGTCTCTGAAGGAGTCCTCCAAGTCTTCCCAGCTACCAATAGAGTTTTCTGGGAGGCTGTTCAGCCAGTGCCGTGCTGGCCCTTAAGTTTTAGAGGGAGATACTTGGTGGCATGTAAGTCATCACCGCGAGCCATGTGGATGTGGAGAAGAAAATCTTCAATCCATACTGCGGGATCTGTTGTGCCATCGTATGATTCAATGTTCACGGGTTTAAACCCTTCTGGGAACTGGTGCTCCATCACCTCATCGGTGAAGCATAGGGGGTGTGTGGCGCCTCTGTATCGGGCGACATCACGGCGCAATTGGGATGAAGTTTGTATGCGGTTTTCGGCCCGGGTGAGGTTGTGCTTGTGGCGCCAGGCTTGATGGCTGTCTTCTCGTGCTGGTGCATGATACGTCCATTTTGCATCATGCTTTTCTATCAATATTTATTGCATTATGGGCTGTTATTACACATTATATGTCAATACTTATGGCTATTCTCTCTTATTTTACAAGGTTTACCATGGAGAGGGGAATGCCGCAATTTGGAATTCAGGCCGAAAAGGAGCAAACGTTGGAAACCTATTCTCGCACAACTCCAAAAGTCCGAAACTCCACGAAATAACCTTTTGGATTTAATAAGAATTTATGAGCGAAAGAATAGGCCGGGGCCCACACCTGTCAGAGAGGCAGAGGCGCGCCCCCGAGGGCGCGACCCCCTATCTCCTGGGCCCTCTGGTGGGCCTCCGGCGTCCATCTTCTGCTATATCATCACTTTTCCCCTGGAAAAAAAATCATGGGCAAGCTTACGGGATGAAACTCCGCCGCCACGAGGCGGAACCTTGGCAGAATCAATCTAGGCTCTAGCGGAGTTGTTCTGCCGGGGACACTTCCATCTGGGAGGGGGAAATCATCACCAACGTCATCATCAACGATCCTCTCATCGAGAGGGGGTCAATCTCCATCAACATCTTCACGAGCACCATCTTCTCTCAAAACCCTAGTTCATTTCTTGTATCCAATCTTGTATCAAAACCACAAATTGGTACCTGTGGGTTGCTAGTAGTGTTGATTACTCCTTGTAGTTGATGCTATTTGGTTTACTTGGTGGAATATCATATATTCAGATCCTTTATGCATATTATTACTCCTCTGATTATGAACATGAATATGCTTTGTGAGTAGTTACGTTTGTTCCTGAGGACATGGGTGAAGTCTTGCTACTAGTAGTCATGTGAATTTGGTATTCGTTCTATATTTTGATGAGATGTATGTTGTCTTTCCTCTAGTGGTGTTATGTGAACGTCGACTACATGACACTTCACCATTATTTGGGCCTAGAGGAAGGCATAGGGAAGTAATAAGTAGATGATGGGTTGCTAGAGTGACTGTAACATCCCAAATTTTCAATTTGGAATGTTATACATAGATCATCATTGCATATCATATTTTGTTGCATTATTGGCTCGATCCTAGAAATTCTACGCAACTCAAGGACCCACGGAGAGAGTTGGGAATTTCGTTATTTTCATATTTGGGTTTTTCTCAAATTTTGAAAATAGGATCATTGATTTTATTTATTTTATCTTCAACTATTTCTACTACCAAAAATTCAGAGAGGGAATAAAATGACTTTCCCAAAAGAAAGAAATAACGAAGATTTAATAAAAAAAATCAAATAAGTTTTATTTTGGAGTTTTTCGCTTTTTATTTGAATTTAGGAAAAATGCGCGTTTTTCAAAATTGCATTTAGGCCCCAAATAAATGTTCATCTAGTCTGGCTTGATTTTAGAAGCCGGGGAAAATTTATTTCGGGATTTTTGGAGTCCGTTTAGTATTTCTTTTTATTTTTTTCTACCGAGCGTAATTATTTAAAAAAACGCGCACCGACCTCGGCCGCACCGAAGCGGGACTCGCTCGGGGCACTATAAATAGCGCCGCCCGGCGCCTCAAAGCCGAGCCGCCCGATCCCGCCGCCGCCGCCAAATTTCACTCGCCGCCTGCCCACCCGCTGTGTGAACCCTAACCCTAACCCTAGCCGCCGCCGCCATTGCCGCCGCCAATGCCGACGCCGAGTCTCGCGGATTTCGCCGCCCGAGGTTCGCCGCCTTGAACCGCGTACACGGTTTTCCTAAACCGGCGGTTTTATTACTTTTTTTCGGTTTTTTATTCGTTTTTTTATTTTTCGGTTTTTTATTGGTTTAGGTTAATTAGCGGACGTTCGTGTGTTAGTTCGTTTTAACGAACGTTTTCGTCAGATTCGTTTAATTAACGAACGTTCGTTTGTTAACCCGTTCGTCGTTTTTGTTTTTCTCGGATTTTCCGCGGTTATTTTCTGATCGCGATTCCTGATCTGATTTTCGTTTTAGTATACCTTTTCGCTCGTTTATCGGAATCAGGCGATTCAAGCGCCTGGAGTTTCGTCTCGAAACCCTCTTTTCGAATAATCTACTTAAACAAGTTTTTGCTTCTGTAAAACTTGACTTAGATCCAGATTAGTAAAACGAAGTTGTTTTTCTTTCGCCGTTTGACTTTCGTTGCTTTATTTGATTTGATTCTTTTTGCAAACCGGAGTTCTTAAGTTGAACATTCTGGTTGGATCTTTTGTTCGAGTTTTACCTGTGCATTAGATGAGTACTTATTGTATGCTTGTTTGTTTGTCTGCGATAGAATACTCGGAGTGCGCCGCCTGTTACTTCGAGTCTCTAGGTTTCGCGGATCATCAGCAAGGCAAGTAACACTTGATCATACCTTTCTACTACCCAGTTTTTATGCATTAGATCTATCCTCAAACATTTGCATGATTAGGATCTAATCAAATTGTGGGATGGGAAGTAGATGAGGTAGTACCTATTACCTGTTTTATTATCAAACCTTTGGGAGTTACTTCTATGTTTGCTTATTATGCCATGCTATGCTAGTAGATGTGGATTGGGTGAGTGAATATCCATGACAGATCTGAGATTGTTAATTAATGGTTTATTTAAGGTGGCAACTTAAACACACATCTGGGTGGATTGAGGCACCTGTTTTCTAGCAGGACTTGCCTGTATTTCTTCGGACCGCCACCCAGGCTCAAAGGGATCATGAGATTATTCAAACTAGAAACTTACGTGTGCAGCCACAAGCCATTATGGGCTCTGGCATAGTTGACTAAGTTGTGCGAACTCTTACGGGTAGACTAGCAGATGTAGGGGATTGTAGGTGTACCGGTCTACCCACATGTAAGGTGCTAGTGAAGGAAATATGCCCTAGAGGCAATAATAAAGTTATTATTTATTTCCTTATTTCATGATAAATGTTTATCATTCATGCTAGAATTGTATTAACCGGAAACATGATACATGTGTGAATGCATAGACAAAACAACATGTCACTAGTATGCCTCTACTAGACTAGCTTGTTAATCAAAGATGGTTATGTTTCCTAACCATGAACAAAGAGTTGTTATTTGATTAACAAGGTCACATCATTAGTAGAATGATCGATTGACATGACCCATTCCATTAGCTTAGCACACGATCGCTTAGTATGTTGCTCTTGCTTTTATCCGTGACATATACATGTTCCTCGTAACTATGAGATTATGCAACTCCCGCTTGCGGAGGAACACTTTGGTGCTACCAAACGTCACAACGAATCGGGTGATTATAAAGGAGTACTACAGTGTCACCAAAGGTAGATGTTGGGTTGACGATTTGAGATTAGTTTTGTCACTCCGATTGTCGGAGAGGTATCTCTGGGCCCTCTCGGTAATGCACATCATCAAGCCTTGCAAGCATTACAACTAATGAGTAAGTTGTGAGATGATGTATTACGGAACGAGTAAAGAGACTTGCCGTAACGAGATTGAACTAGGTATTGATACCGACGATCGAATCTCGGGCAAGTAACATACCGATGACAAAGGAACAACGATGTTGTTATGCGGTCCGACCGACAAAGATCTTCGTAGAATATGTAGGAACCAATATGGGCATCCAGGTCCCGCTATTGGTTATTGACCGAGAATAGTTCTAGGTCATGTCTACATTGTTCTCGAACCGTAGGGTCCGCACGCTTAAGGTTTCGATGGCGATGCTTATTATGAGTTTATGTATTTTGATGTACCAAGAAGTTCGAGTCCCGGATGTGATCACGGACATGACGAGGAGTCTCAAATGGTCGAGACATAAAGATTGATATATTGAAGCCTATATTTGGAGTTCGAATGGTTCCGGGTGAAAACAGAATTTATCGGAGTACCGGAGGTTACGGAACCCCGGGAGGTAAATGGGCCTTAGTGGGCCTCGAGGGAGAAGAGGAGGGCCGGCCAGGGGGTGGCGCGCCCTCCCCTAGTCCGAATAGGACAAGGAGGGGGGGCGCCCTTTCCTTTTCCCCCCCCAATCCTATTCCAACTAGGAAGGGGGAGTCCTACTCGGTGGGAGTAGGACTCCTCGCAGCGCCTCCCTTGGGCCGGCCGCACCTCCCCCTCCTTCCTTTATATACGGGGCAGGGGGCACCCTAGAACACACAAGTTTGATCTACGGATCGTTCCTTAGCCGTGTCGGTGCCCCCTCCACCATATTCCACCTCGGTCATACTGTCGCAAGCTTAGGCGAAGCCTGCGCCGTGAAACATCAAGATCGCCACCACGCCGTCAGGTCCGTGGAACTCTCCTCGACACTCGGCTGGATCGAGTACGAGGGACGTTGTCGAGCTGTACGTGTGTCAAGAACTCGGGGCGCCGGAGTAACGGCGCCGGATCGGTCGGATCGCGAGGAGAACGACGACTACTTCCTCTACGTTGTGATCGCTTCGCTTGGGTCTACAAGGGTATGTAGACAACACTCTCCCTCTCGTTGCTATACATCACCATGATCTTGAGTGTGCGAGGAATTTTTTGAAATTACTACGCTCCCAACAAAGGGCATCCGAGCCTAGGTTTTTCTATGGTTTGATGTTTTGCACGAGTAGAACACAAGTGAGTTGTGGGCGATACAAGTCATACTACCTACCAGCATGTCATACTTTGGTTCAGCGGTATTGTGAGATGAAGCGCCCGACCGACATTACGCCAGACGCTTACGCGAGACTGGTTTCACCGCTGCGAGCACTCGTTGCTTAAAGGTGACTGACGGGTGTCTGTCTCTCTCACTTTAGTTGAACCGAGTGTGGCTACGCCCGGTCCTTGAGAAGGTTAAAACAGAGTCTATTTGACGAAGTATCGTTGTGGTTTTGATGTGTAGGTGAGACTGGTTCTTGCTTAAGCCCGTAGCAGCCACGTAAAATTTGCAACAACAAAGTAGAGGACGTCTAACTTGTTTTTGCAGGGCATGTTGTGATGTGATATGGTCAAGACGTGATGCTATATTTTTGTATGAGATGATCATGTTTTGTAACCGGTTATCGGCAATGGCAGGAGCCATATGGTTGTCGCTTATTGTATGCAATGCAATCGCTCGTAATGCTTTACTTTATCACTAAGCGGTAGCGATAGTCGAGAAGCATAAGTTTGGCGAGACGACAACGATGCTACGATGGAGATCAAGGTGTCGCGCCGGTGGCGATGGTGATCATGGTGATGCTCGGAGATGAAGATCACGAAGCACAAGATGATGATGACCATATCATATCACTTATATTGATTTGCATGTGATGTTTATCCTTTATGCATCTTATCTTGCTTTGATTGACGGTAGCATTATAAGATGATCTCTCACTAAATTATCAAGAAGTGTTCTCCCGAGTATGCACCGTTGCCAAAGTTCGTCGTGCCCGCACACCACGTGATGATCGGGTGTGATAAGCTCTCACGTCCATCTACAACGGGTGCAAGCCAGTTTTGCACACGCAGAATACTCGGGTTATACTTGACGAGCCTAGCATATGCAGATATGGCCTCGGAACACGGAGACCGAAAGGTCGAGCGTGAATCATATAGTAGATATGATCAACATAAGATGTTCACCATTGAAAACTACTCCATTTCACGTGATGATCGGTTATGGTTTAGTTGATTTGGATCACGTGATCACTTAGATGACTAGAGAGATGTCTTTCTAAGTGGGAGTTCTTAAGTAATATGGTTAATTGAACTTAAATTTATCATGAACTTAGTACCTGATAGTATCTTGCTTGTTTATGTTTGATTGTAGATAGATGGCTCGTCTTTGTTGTTCCGTTGAATTTTAATGCGTTCCTTGAGAAAGCAAAGTTGAAAGATGATGGTAGCAATTACACGGACGGGTCCGAATTTGAGGATTATCCTCATTGCTGCACGTAAGAGTTACGTCCCGATGCACCGCTAGGTGCCGAACTCTTCTTTGGAGCAACACCAGATGTTGTGAACGTCTGGCGAGCAAAGCGATGACTACTCTATAGTTCAATGTGCCATGCTTTACGGCTTAGAACCGGACTTCAACGACGTTTTGAACGTCATGGAGCATATGAGATGTTCCAGAGTTGAAGTTAATATTCCAACAGAATGCCCGGATTGAGAGATATGAAGTCTCCAATAAGTTCTATAGCTGCAAGATGGAAGAGAATAGTTCGTTAGTGAGCACATACTCGTAATGTCCGGGTACTACAATCACTTGACACAATTGGGAGTTAATCTTCCGGATGATTGTGTCATTGATGTAATTCTTCAATCACGCCACCAAGCTACAAAGGCTTCGTGATGAACTATAATATGCAAGGGTTAGTAAAGACTATACCGAGCTCTTCGCAATGCTAAAGGCTGCGGAGGTAGAAATCAAGAAGGAGCATCAAGTGTTGATGGTCAATAAGACCACTAGTTTCAAGAAGAAAGGCAAAGGGAAGAAGAAGGAACTTCAAGAAGAACAACAAGCAAGTTGCTGCTCAGAGAAGAAACCCAAGTCTGGACCTAAGCCTGAAATCGAGTGCTTCTCGCAAGCGATCGGTCATCGGAAGCGGAACTGCCCCAAGTATTTGGCGGATAAGAAGGATGGCAAGGTGAACAAAGGTATATGTGATATACATGTTATTGATGTGTACCTTACTAGAGCTCGTAGTAGCACTGGTATTTGATCTGGTTCATTGCTAATATTTGCAACTCAAGCAGGACTACGGATTGCTTAACTCGCAAAGGACGAGGTGACGATCGCGCGTGGGAAATGGTTCCAAAGTCGATGTGATCGCGGTCGGCACGCTACCTCTACATCTACCTTCGGATTAGTTTTAGACCTAAATAATTGTTATTTGGTGCTGCGTTGAGCATGAACATTATATCTGGATCTTGTTTGATGCGAGACGGTTATTCATTTAAATCGAGAGAATAATGGTTGTTCTATTTATATGAGTAATATCTTTTATGGTCATGCACCCTTGAGGAGTGGTCTATTTTGATGAATCTCGATAGTAGTGATACACATATTCATAATGTTGAAGCCAAAATATGCAGAGTTGATAATGATAGTGCAACTTATTTGTGGTAATCGCCGTTTAGGTCATATCGGTGTAAAGCGCATGAAGAAACTCCATCTCGATGGACTTTTGGAGCCACTTGATTATGAATCACTTGGCACTTATGAACCGTGCCTCATGGGCAAGATGACTAGAACACCGTTCTCCGGTACTATGGAGAGAGCAACAGATTTGTTGGAAATCATACATACTGTATGTATGTGGTCCGATGAATGTTGAGGCTCGTGGCGGATATCGTTATTTTCTCACCTTCACAGATGACTTAAGCAGATATGGGTATATCTACTTAATGAAACATAAGTCTGAAACATTTGAAAAGTTCAAAGAATTTCAGAGTGAAGTTGAAAATCATCGTAACAAGAAAATTAAATTTCTACGATCTGATCGTGGAGGTGAATATTTGAGTTACGAGTTTGGTCTACATTTGAAACAATGCGGAATAGTTTCGCAACTCACGCCACCCGGAACACCACAACGTAATGGTGTGTCCGAACGTCGTAATCGCACTTTACTAGATATGGTGCGATCTATGATGTCTCTTACAGATTTACCGCTATCGTTTTGGGGTTATGCTCTAGAGACGGCCGCATTCACACTGAATAGAACACCGTCGAAATCCGTTGAGACGACACCTTATGAACTGTGGTTTGGCAAGAAACCAAAGTTGTCGTTTCTAAAAGTTTGGGGATGCGATGCTTATGTGAAAAAGCTTCAACATGATAAGCTCGAACCCAAATCGGAGAAATGTGTCTTCATAGGATACCCAAAGGAGACAGTTGGGTACACCTTCTATCACAGATCCGAAGGCAAGACATTCGTTGCTAAGAATGGATCCTTTCTAGAGAAGGAGTTTCTCTCGAAAGAAGTGAGTGGGAGGAAAGTGGAACTTGATGAGGTAATAGTACCTTCTCCCTTACTTGAAAGTAGTTAAATCGCAGAAACCGGTTTCGAGACACCTACACCAAGTAGTGAGGAAGTTGATGATGTTGATCATGAAACTTCAGATCAAGTTACTCAGTAACCTCGTAGATCAACCAGAGTAAGATCCGCACTGAGTGGTACGGCAATCCTGTTCGAAATCATGCTACTAGATCATGATGAACCTACGAACTATGAAGAAGCGATGGTGAGCCCAGATTCGCAAAATGGCTTGAGGCCATGAAATCGAGATGGGATCCATGTATGAAAACAAAGTATGGACTTTGGTTGATTTGCCCGAGGGTCGGCAAGCAATAGAAAACAAGTGGATCTTCAAGAAGAAGACCGACGCCGACGGTAATGTTATCGTCTACAAAGCTCGACTTGTCGCAAAGGGTTTTCGACAAGTTCAAGGGATTGACTACGATGAGACCTTCTCACCCAGAAGCGATGCTTAAGTCCGTCCGAATCATGTTAGCAATTGCCGCATTTTATGATTATGAAATTTGGCAAATGGATGTAAAGACTGCATTCTGAATGGATTTACGGAAGAAGAGTTGTATATGATGCAACCGAAGGTTTTATCGATCCAAAGGAGCTAACAAAGTATGCAAGCTCCAGCGATCCATTTATGGACTGGTGCAAGCATCTCGAGTTGAATAAACGCTTTGATAGTGTTATCAAAGCATTTGGGTTTGTCTGAGACTTTTGGAGAAGCCTCGTATTTACAAGAAAGTGAGTGGGAGCTCAGAGCATTTTCGATATTATATGTAGATGACATATTGCTGATCGGAAATGATATAGAATTCTGGATAGCATAAAGGGATACTTGAACAAGAGTTTTTCAATGAAAGACCTCGGTGAAGCTGCTTACATATTGGGCATTAAGATCTATAGAGATAGATCAAAACGCTTGATTGGACTTTCACAAAGCACATACCTTGACAAAATTTTGAAGAAGTTCAAAATGGATCAAGCAAAGAAAGGGTTCTTGCCGTGTTACAAGGTGTGAAGTTGAGTAAGACTCAATGCCCGACCACCGCAGAAGATAGAGAGAAAATGAAAGATGTTCCTATGCTTCAGCCATAGGCTCTATCATGTATGCAATCTTGTGTACCAGACTGATGTGTGCCTTGCTATAAGCCTAGCAGGAGGTACCAAAGTAATCCAGAGTGGATCATCGGACAGCGGTCAAGAACATCCTGAAATACCGAAAAGGACTAAGGATATGTTTCTCAGATATGGAGGTGACAAAGAGCTCATCGTAAACGGTTACGTTGATGCAAGCTTTGACACCGATCCGGACGATTCTAAATCGCAGACCGGATACGATTTACACTAAACGGAGGAGCTGTAAGTTGGTGCAGTTCTAAACAAAGCGTCAGGCGGGATCTACATGTGAAGCGGAGTACATAGCAGCTTCGAAGCGGCTAATGAAGGAGTCGGATGAAGGAGTTCATATCCGATCTAGGTGTCATACCTAGTGCATCGGGTCCAATGAAAATCTTTCGTGACAATATCGAGCAATTGCCTTAGCGAAGGAATCCAGATTTCACAAGAGGACCAAACACATCAAGAGACGCTTCAATTCCATCCGGACTTAGTCCGTGGGAGACATAGAGATTTGCAAGATACATACGGATCTGAATGTTGCGCACCGTTGACTAAGCCTCTTCCACGAGCAAAACATGATCAGCACCAAGACTCCATGGGTGTTAGAATCATTACTATGTAATCTAGATTATTGACTCTAGTGCAAGTGGGAGCTCAAGGAAATATGCCCTAGAGGCAATAATAAAGTTATTATTTATTTCCTTATTTCATGATAAATGTTTATCATTCATGCTAGAATTGTATTAACCGGAAACATGATACATGTGTGAATGCATAGACAAAACAACATGTCACTAGTATGCCTCTACTAGACTAGCTTGTTAATCAAAGATGGTTATGTTTCCTAACCATGAACAAAGAGTTGTTATTTGATTAACAAGGTCACATCATTAGTAGAATGATCTGATTGACATGACCCATTCCATTAGCTTAGCACACGATCGCTTAGTATGTTGCTATCGCTTTTATCCATGACATATACATGTTCATGTAACTATGAGATTATGCAACTCCCGCTTGCGGAGGAACACTTTGGTGCTACCAAACGTCACAACGAATCGGGTGATTATAAAGGAGTACTACAGGTGTCACCAAAGGTAGATGTTGGGTTGACGATTTGAGATTAGTTTTGTCACTCCGATTGTCGGAGAGGTATCTCTGGGCCCTCTCGGTAATGCACATCATTGAAGCCTTGCAAGCATTACAACTAATGAGTAAGTTGTGAGATGATGTATTACGGAACGAGTAAAGAGACTTGCGTAACGAGATTGAACTAGGTATTGGATACCGACGATCGAATCTCGGGCAAGTAACATACCGATGACAAAGGGAACAACGATGTTGTTATGCGGTCCGACCGACAAAGATCTTCGTAGAATATGTAGGAACCAATATGGGCATCCAGGTCCCGCTATTGGTTATTGACCGAGAATAGTTCTAGGTCATGTCTACATTGTTCTCGAACCGTAGGGTCCGCACGCTTAAGGTTTCGATGGCGATGCTTATTATGAGTTTATGTATTTTGATGTACCGAAGAAGTTTGGAGTCCGGATGTGATCACGGACATGACGAGGAGTCTCGAAATGGTCGAGACATAAATATTGATATATTGAAGCCTATATTTGGAGTTCGAATGGTTCGGGTGAAAACAGAATTTATCGAGTACCGGAGGTTACGGAACCCCGGGAGGTAAATGGGCCTTAGTGGGCCTCGAGGGAGAAGAGGAGGGCCGGCCAGGGGTGGCGCGCCCCCCCCAGTCCGAATAGGACAGGAGGGGGCGGCGCCCCCCTTTCCTCTTCCCCTCCCCCAATCCTATTCCAACTAGGAAAGGGGGGGAGTCCTACTCCCGGTGGGAGTAGGACTCCTCCGGCGCGCCTCCCTTGGGCCGGCCGCACCTCCCCCCTCCCTCCTTTATATACGGGGGCAGGGGGCACCCTAGAAAACACAAGTTTGATCTACGGATCGTTCCTTAGCCGTGTGCGGTGCCCCCCTCCACCATATTCCACCTCGGTCATACTGTCATGAAGCTTAAGCGAAGCCCCGCGCGCGATGAAACATCAAGATCGTCACCACGCCGTCGTGCTGACGGAACTCTCCCTCGACACTCGGCTGGATCGGAGTACGAGGGACGTCATCGAGCTGTACGTGTGTCAAGAACTCGTGGGCGCCGGAGTAACGGCGCCGGGATCGGTCGGATCGCGAGGAGAACGTACGACTACTTCCTCTACGTTGTGATCGCTTCGCCGGGTCTACAAGGGTATGTAGACAACACTCTCCCCTCTCGTTGCTATACATCACCATGATCTTGAGTGTGCGTAGGAAAATTTTTGAAATTACTACGTTCCCAACAGCTAGTGCTTTCGAAAGACTATGTCTCGGTCATCCGTTTCTCAAACATCATGTAGTGCGAGGAATCAAACGGAGGCGATCGAGTCTTGTGGGAGAAGTGTGCAAACCTCTGCAGAGTGTATAAACTAATCATGGTTAGCCGTGTCCCCGGTTATGGACATCTTGAGTATCTAGTACTTGATTATCATGTGAATCTCATCATGTTACTTTAATTAATATTGTTGGGTTTTAATGAGTACTTTTTAATTGGGATTGAGAATGTTGTCAACCATTCTCAATGTTTAACAACCACCATGATAGTTAAATGAATTTATTATTTTGCAGTAGGGAAAAATTGGCTTTATGCAAACACTGTAACCATAGAGCTTTACCACCAGCCAAATATGCATGTAGTATAGCCTATCTCCATTGTTATTCTCTATGTGTTACATTGCCAAGATATTCCAAGTGTTGAATTGTTTTGGGCTGCAACATTTCATGTTGCGAGACTTTTTAGAACGACAGTAAGGTGCTTTTAGGTCGTGGTTCTATACTCATGATGCCGTTGGAGTTGATGGACTCGCTTATCTTCCAAGCCTTCATTGTTATCGTTTTAGATGGCCTTAAGCCATATTTATTTCAATAAGTTCTCTTTGAGACATTCGATGTAATAAGTGTGTGATTGCTACTCTGTTATAAATCCTCCAAGTAATCGTGTGGTGTCAAGATTACTAATCCGGGGATGACACTCGAGCACGAGATCGATCGTTTGAGGTCCGGTCGCATAAAGGATGAAGCTTAAACCCTAGTTTATGCGTTGCTTCGTTAGGGGTTGATATGGACCCATATGTTTAATGCTGTGGTTAGGTTTACCTTTATACTCCTTTTTTTAGTTGCAGATGCTTGCAATAGGGGTTAATCATAAGTGGGATGCTTGTCCAAGTTAGGGCAGTACCCAAGTACCGGTCCACCCACATATGAAATTATCAAAGTACCAAACACAAATCTTATGAACGTGATGAAAACTAGCTTGACGAAAATTCTCAATGTGTCCTCGGGAGCTCCTTATTCATTATTAGAATTTGTCCAGGCTTATCCTTTGCTATATAAATGATTGGGCCACCTTGTTGCACTTTATTTACTTTTTGCTCGTTACTATTTATCTTATCACAAAACTATCTATCACCTACTATTTCAGTGCTTGCAGAGAAAACCTTATCGAAAACCGCTTATCATTTCCTTCTGCTCCTCGTTGGGTTCGACACTCTTACTTATCGAAAGTACTACGATAGATCCGCTACACTTTTGGGTCATCAAGACTCTTTTCTGGCGCCGTTGCCGGGGAGTGTAGCGCTTTTGGTGAGTGGAACTTGGTAAGGAAACATTTATATAGTGTGCTGAAATTTTCTGTTACTTGTCACTATGGAAACTAATCCTTTGAGGGGCTTGTTTGGGGTATCTTCATCCCAACCAGAAGAGCAAAGAGCTGCTCCTCAACCTACTGAACTTTATGAAAATATTCACTTTGAGATTCCTTCGGGTATGATAGAAAAACTGCTAGCTAATCCTTTTGCAGGAGACGGAACATTGCATCTTGATTTACACCTTATCTTTGTGGATGAAGTTTGTGGATTATTTAAGCTTGCAGGTATTCCCAATGATGTTGTCAAAAGGAAGGTCTTCCCTTTATCTTTGAAGGGGGATGCAATGACATGGTATAGGCTATGTGATGATACGAGATCTTGGAATTATACGCGACTGAAGTTGGAATTTCACCAGAAGTTCTATCCTATGCATCTTGTTCATCGTGATCGTAATTACATATATAATTTCTGGCCTCGCGAAGGAGAAAGCATCGCTCAAGCTTGGGGGAGGCTTAAGTCAATGTTATATTCATGCCCCAATCATGAGCTCTCTCGGGAAATGATTATTCAGAATTTTTATGCTCGGCTTTCTCTTGGTAATCGCAACCTGCTCGATACTTCCTGTGCTGGTTCCTATATGCTGAAGACTATTGATTTCAAATGGGACTTATTGGAAAGAATTAAATGCAACTATGAAGATTGGGGTTCCGACGATGGTAAGGAGTCAGGTATGACAACTAAGTTCGATTGTGTTAAATCTTTTATGGATACCGATGCTTTCCGTGGATTTAGCTCTAAGTATGGACTTGACTCTGAGATAGTAGCTACTTTTTGTGAAACTTTTGCTACTCACGTTGATCTCCCTAAAGAGAAGTGGTTTAAATATAATCCTCCTGTTGAAGTGAAAGTAGTTGCACCTATTACAGTCGAAGAAAAGACTATTACATATAGTGATCCTATTATTCCTACTGCTTATGTCGAAAAACCTCCTTTTCCTGTTAGGATAAAAGATCATGCTAAAGCTTCGACTGTTGTTCGTAAGAGTAATACTAGGACCTATACACCTCTTGAGAAAATTAATGTTGAACCTGGTATTGCTATGATTAAAGATCTTTTGGATGAGGACTTAGATGGGCATGTTATCTCTTTCTTGGGTGAAACTGCTAATATTGCTAGACCCAATACTAAAACACGTAGACCTGTTGTAGGCTCGCCTGTTATTTCTGTTAAAATAGGAGATCATTGTTATCATGGCTTATGTGATATGGGTGCTAGTGCGAGTGTGATACCTTATGATCTTTATAAAGAAATTATGCACGATATTGCACCTATTGAATTAGAAGATATTGACGTTACTATTAAGCTTGCTAATAGGGACACCATTAAACCTATTGGGATTGTTAGAGATGTTGAAGTTTTGTGTGGGAAGGTTAAATACCCTGCTGATTTTCTTGTTCTTGCTTCCCCACAAGATGATTTTTGTCCCATTATTTTTGGAAGACCCTTCTTGAATACTGCTAGTGCTAAGATTAATTGTGAAAGGAAGGTCGTCACTGTTGGCATAGATGGTATGTCTCATGAGTTCAATTTTGCTAAGTTTAGTAGACAACCTCGTAAAAGGGAACCACCTAGTAAGGATGAAATTATTGGTCTTGCTTCCATTGTTGTTCCTCCAACTGATCCGTTAGAACAATATTTGTTGGACCATGAAAACGATATGTTTATGAAGGAAAGGGAAGAAATAGATGAAGTGTTCCTTAAGCAAGGACCTATGCTGAAACATAACCTTCCCATTGAAATTCTTGGTGATCCCCCTCCACCCAAGGGTGATCCCGTGTTTGAACTCAAACCCTTACCTGATAATCTTAAGTATGCTTATCTTGATGAAAAAGAAATATATCCTGTTATTATTAGTGCTAACCTTTCAGCGAAAGAAGAAGAAAGATTATTGAAAACTCTGAAGAAGCACAGAGCTGCTATTGGATATACTCTGGATGATCTTAAGGGCACTAGTCCCACATTATGCCAGCACAAAATTTCAGTGGAGAAAGATGCCAAACCAGTTAGGGATCCTCAAAGACGATTAAATCCCAAAATGAAGGAGGTGGTAAGAAAGGAGATTCTAAAGCTCCTTGAGGCAGGTATTATTTATCACGTTGCTGATAGTGAATGGGTAAGCCCTGTCCATTGTGTCCCTAAAAAGGGAGGTATTACCGTTGTTCCTAATGATAAAGATGAATTGATCTCGCAAAGAATTATTACAGGTTATAGGATGGTAATTGATTTTCGTAAGTTAAATAAAGCTACTAAGAAAGATCATTACCCTTTACCTTTTATTAATCAAATGCTAGAAAGGCTATCCAAACACACACATTTTTGCTTTCTAAATGGTTATTCCGGCTTCTCTCAAATACCTGTGTCAGCAAAGGATCAATCTAAAACTACCTTTACCTGCTACCTTTCAAAGATGCATGATGGCTATATTTTCTGATTTTTGTGAAAAGATTTGTGAGGTATTCATGGATGACTTCTCCGTCTATGGGTCCTCTTTTGATGATTGTTTGAGCAACCTTGATCGAGTTTTGCATAGATGCGAAGACACTAGTCTCGTCCTGAATTGGGAAAAGTGTCACTTTATGGTTAATGAAGGCATTGTCTTGGGGCACAAGATCTCCGAGAGAGGTATTGAAGTTGATAAAGCCAAAGTTGATGCTATTGAAAAGATGCCATGTCCCAAGGACATAAAAGGTATAAGAAGTTTCCTGGGTCACGCCGGTTTTTATAGGAGGTTCATTAAGGACTTTTCTAAAATCTCTAGGCCTCAGACTAATTTATTGCAAAAAGATATTCCTTTTGTCTTTGATGATGATTGTGTAGAAGCATTTGAAACACTCAAGAAAGCATTGATCACTGCACCTATTGTTTAGCCACCTGATTGGAATTTACCTTTTGAAATTATGTGTGATGCTAGTGATTATGCTGTAGGTGTTGTTTTAGGGAAAAGAGTCGATAAGAAATTGAATGTTATCCAGTATGCTAGTAAAACTCTTGATACTGCCTAGAGAAATTATGCTACTACTGAAAAAGAGTTCTTAGCAGTTGTGTTTGCATGTGATAAGTTTAGACCTTATATTGTTGATTCCAAAGTTACTATTCACACTCGATCATGCTGCTATTAAATATCTTATGGAAAAGAAAGATGCTAAGCCTAGACTCATTAGATGGGTTCTCTTGCTCCAAGAATTTGACTTGCATATTATTGATAGAAAGGGGCTGAGAACCCGTTGCGCATAACTTGTCTAAGTTAGAGAATGTTCTTGATGACCCACCGCCTATTAATGATAGTTTTCCGATGAACAATTAGCGGTTGTCAATGCTTCTCGATTGCTCCTTGGTATCTTGACTATGCTAATTACATTTTTGCTAAATATATACCGCCTAGTTTCACATACCAGCAAAAGAAAAAGTTCTTTTATGATTTAAGACATTACTTCTGGGATGATCCACACCTTTATAAAGAAGGAGTAGATGGTATTATTAGACGTTGTGTGCCTGAGCATGAACAGGAACAAATCCTACGCAAGTGTCACTCTGAATCCTATGGAGGACACCGCGCTGGAGATAGAACTGCACACAAGGTACTACAATCTGGTTTCTATTGGCCTACTCTCTTCAAAGATGCTCGTAAGTTTGTCATACCTTGTGATGAATGTCAAAGAATAGGTAACATTAGTAGACGTCAAGACATGCCTATGAATTATTCTCTTGTTGTTGAACCGTTTGATGTTTGGGGCTTTGATTATATGGGACCTTTTCCTGCCTCCAATGGTTATACACATATTCTAGTTGCTGTTGATTACGTTACTAAGTGGGTAGAAGCTATTCCAACTAGTAGTGGTGATCATAACACTTCTATTAAAATGCTTAAAGAAGTTATTTTTCCGAGGTTTGGAGTCCCTAGATATCTTATGACTGATGGTGGTTCACATTTTATTCATGGTGCTTTCCGTAAGATGCTTCCTAAGTATGATGTCAATCATAGAATAGCATCTCCTTATCATCCATGATCTAGTGGTCAAGTAGAGTTGAGCAATAGAGAGGTCAAATTAATATTGCAAAAGGCGTGAATTGATCTAGAAAGAATTGGTCCAAAAACTTGATGATGCATTATGGGCCTATAGAACGCATACAAAAATCCTATGGGTATGTCTCCTTATAAGATGGTTTATGGAAAAGCATGTCATCTACCTCTTGAACTTGAACATAAGGCATATTGGGCTATTAAAGAGCTCAATTATGACTTCAAACTTGCCGGTGAGAAAAGGTTATTTGATATTAGCCCACTTGATGAATGGAGAACCCAAGCATATGAGAATGCCAAGCTTTTCAAAGAAAAAGTCAAACACTGGCATGATAAGAGGATACAAAATTGTGAGTTTAACGTAGGAGATTATGTGTTATTATTCAACTGTCGCTTAAGATTTTTTGCAGGAAAACTTCTCTCAAAATGGGAAGGTCCCTACATTATAGAGGAGGTCTATCGTTCTGGTGCTATAAAAATCAACAATTTTGAAGGCACAAATCCGAGGGTGGTAAATGGTCAAAGAATTAAACATTATATTTTAGGTAATCCTATCAATGTTGAAACTAATATTATTGAAACCATAACCCCTGAGGAATACATAAGAGACACTTTCCTGAACGTTCCAAACTCCGAAAAGGCATAGGTACATGGTACGGTAAGTAAACCGACTCCAAAACAACTCTAATGGCAATTTTTGTGAGTTTTGGACTATTTAAGAATTTTAGGAAGAAAGAAGTAGTCCGAAAGGGACACGAGGCTCCCACGAGAGAGGAGCCCCCCCCTTGTAGGGCGCGCCCCCTGTCTCATGGGCACCTCGTGTGCCTCCCGGACTCCGTTTTCTTGTATGTTACGTATTTTGGTCGGTAAAAATTCATTATATATACTCCCGAAGGTTTTGACCAACGTATCACGCAAATATCCTCTGTTTTCGTTTCGAGCTGTTTCTGTTTCAGATCTAGAGCATCATGTTGTCTCCAAGCGCTCCCAAGGACAAGTCTTTCGAGAGGGTTATCAACCCCTATCTCGCGGAGGTGCTGCATCACCCTCAAACTATTGAGATGCGTGATGGGGTGCTGCACATCCGCGATGTGGAGGGACCAAGGCGTACCGGTAGCGTGGAGACAAAGCTCGAAGCCATGGAGCAAGAAGTTTTCAAGTGTCAAGGGATGGTGGAGCGTGGACTCAACCCCAGCCAGATGATGATCATGGAGTTCACCAACAACCACAAGATGGATGCCAAAGTCATTGGGGAGACCATCTTCAAGCTTCAAGAGAAAATCGAGCACCTCCAAGCCCAGATTTATGACCTGTAAAACCAGAATTGTGAGTATGAATATAGATTCAAGCGAATGAGTTTGGCTGCAGATTTAAGGATCCCGAAGACTCGATCATCCTTTTATGATGGAGAGCCTATGCCTTCGAAGAGGGACGACAAGCCTACATCATCAACAACTCCTGCTTCACCACCTCCGAAGAAATAATCACATGGGTATGGGCACTCCCCTTGGCAACTGCCAAGCTTGGGGGAGGTGCCCCGGTATCGTATCACCATCACACTTCTATCTTTATCGCTTTATTTAATTCGATCCTTTTAGTAGTATCTTGATCTAGTAGATTGAAGTTTTGATATCAAGTAGTTTTGAGTTTTGCATTGTGATCTCTTTATGTAATCGAGTCCGTGTGCTATCTATAATAAGATTAGTGTTGAGTCAAGGGCTTTGCTATGTTGCCATGATCTTGAGAAGGTAGAAAGAACAAAAGAGTTCATATTGATCTTATGGATAGTGATAACTTCACACATAGAAAGTATGAGGCATAAAAATTGTTGAGAGTTGATGAACGTAGCCTTGGTCATCGTTGCAATTAATAGGAAGTGATAAGGAAAGAGGGGTTCACATATAAATACATTATCTTGGACATCTTTTATGGTTGTGAAGCACTCATTAAGTATGACATGCTAAAAGAGTTGACATTGGACAAGGAAGACAACATAATGGTTTATGTTTTCCGACATCTCAGTTAAAGTATATTGTCATTGACCTTCCAAACATGTTGAGCTTGCCTTTCCCCCTCATGCTAGCCAAATTCCTTGCACCAAGTAGAGATACTACTTGTGCTTCCAAATATCCTTAAACCCAGTTTTACCATGAGAGTCCACTATACCTACCTATGGATTGAGTAAGATCCTTCAAGTAAGTTGTCATCGGTGCAAGCAATAAAAATTGCTCTCTAAATATGTATGACTTATTAGTGCAGAGAAAATAAGCTTTGTACGAACTTGTTGTGGAAGTAATAAAAGCAACGGACTGCATAATAAAGGTCCATATACAAGGGGCAATATAAACTGACGTTCTTTTGCATTAAGATTTTGTGCATCAACCCTAAACGCGCATGACAACCTCTGCTTCCCTCTGCGAAGGGCCTATCTTTTACTTTATGTTTTTACTTTATGTTTTTACTTTATGCTTGAGTCAAGGTGATTCTCACCTTTCCCTTTTTATTTTTATCCTTTGGCAAGCTCCTCGTGTTTGAAAGATCATGATACATATATCCAATTGGATGTAAGTTGGCATAGGCTATTATTGACATCACCTAAAGGTGAATACGTTGGGAGGCAACACAATAAGCCCCTATCTTTCTTAGTGTCTGGCTGAAACTCTATAAGCACAAGTATTGCGTGAGTGTTAGCAATCATAGGAGACTACGAGATAGTTGAGTATGTGAGCTTGCTGAAAAGCTCTATTATTGACTCTTTCTGATGTTACGCTAAATTGCAATTGCTTCAATGACTGAGATTATAGTTTGTTAGTTCCCAATGAAGTTTTTGAACCATACTTGACATTGTGAATTGCTTATTACTTGAGCATAGGAAATCATAAGACAAAATCCATATATGTTGCCGTTATTAGAATGATCATGATGCCCACATGTCCGTATTTTATTTTTATCGACACCTCTATCTCTAAACATGTGGACATATTTTTCGATTTCAGCTTCCGCTTGAGGACAAGCGAGGTCTAAGCTTGGGGGAGTTGATATGTCCATTTTGCATCATGATTTTATATCAATATTTATTGCATTATGGGCTATTATTACACATTATATCTCAATATTTATGGCTATTCTCTCTTATTTTACAAGGTTTACCATGAAGAGGGGGAATGCCGGCAGCTGGAATTCTGGCTGGAAAAGGAGCAAACGTTGTAAACCTATTATGCACATCTCCAAAAGTCCTGAAACTCCACGAAACAACTTTTTGGATTTAATAAGAATTTATGAGCGAAAGAAATAGGCCAGGGGGCCCACACCTGTCCAGAGATGAGAGGCGCCCCCTATAGGCGCGCCCCCTATCTCCTAGGGCCCCTGGTGGGCCTCCGGCGTCCATCTTCTGCTATATCATCACTTTTCCCCTGGAAAAATCGTGGGCAAGCTTACGGGGCGAAACTCGGCCGCCACGAGGCGGAACCTTGGCGGAACCAATCTAGGGCTCCGGCAGAGCTCTTCTGCCGGGGAAACTTCCCTCTGGGAGGGGGAAGTCATCACCATCGTCATCACCAATGATCCTCTCATCGGGAGGGGGTCAATCCCCATCAACAACTTCACCAGCACCATCTCCTCTCAAAACCCTAGGTCATCTCTTGTATCCAATCTTGTATCCAAACCACAAATTGTTACCTGTGGGTTGCTAGTAGTGTTGATTACTCCTTCTAGTTGATGCTAATTGGTTTACTTGGTGGAATATCATATGTTCAGATCCTTAATGCATATTATTACTCCTCTGATCATGAACATGAATATGCTTTGTGAGTAGTTATGTTTGTTCCTGAGGACATGGGTGAAGTCTTGCTATTAGTAGTCCTGTGAATTTTGTATTCGTTAGATATTTTGATGAGATGTATGTTGTCTTTCCTCTAGTGGTGTTATGTGAATGTCGACTACATGACACTTCACCATTATTTGGGCCTAGAGGAAGGCATTGGGAAGTAATAAGTAGATGATGGGTTGCTAGAGTGACAGAAGCTTAAATCCTAGTTTATGCATTGCTTTGTAAGGGGCTGATTTGGATCCATATGTCTAATGTTGTGGTTAGGTTTACCTTAATACTTCTTTTGTAGTTGCGGATGCTTGCAATAGGGGTTAATCATAAGTGGGATGCTTGTCCAAGTTAGGGCAGTACCCAAGTACCGGCCCACCCACATATCAAATTATCAAAGTACCAAACGCGAATCTTATGAACGTGATGAAAACTACCTTGACGATAATTCCCAATGTGTCCTCGGGAGCTCCTTCTTCATTAGAATTTTTCTAGGCTTATCATTTGCTACATAAAGGATTGGGCCACCTTGCTGCACTTTATTTACTTTATTTACTTTTTGCTCGTTACTATTTATCTTATCACAAAACTATCTATCACCTACTATTTCAGTGCTTGCAGAGAAAACCTTATCGAAAACCGCTTATCATTTCCTTCTGCTCCTCGTTGGGTTCGACACTCTTACTTATCGAAAGGACTACGATAGATCCCCTACACTTGTGGGTCATCAGTGCATGCCCCCTTGATCCATAGATTGATCTGGTATGACCGGCTCTATTGTCCAGGTCCTGTTGCAGGTCGTATGTGTATCCTGCAGCCACTATCTCTCTACCTCTAGGGCGAGGTGGTGCGGTCTGGTGTTTGGCTTGAGTTGCCACTCTCTCCCGGCCATGAGGTGGTCGGTCAGGTCTGTTCGTGGCGTTACGCGCTGTCGGTATAGGTTCCGGGACCTCATCGTCGAATTGGGATAGCAGCATGCGCTTTGGGTAACTCTTAGTTGGGTGCTCGAGGCCGTATTCCTCGGCTACCAGGACATTAATCCATCTGTCATTGAGTAAATCCTGATCAGCTTGAAGTTGCTACCGCTTCTTTTTCAGGCTTCTTGCCGTGGCTATTAGCCGGTGCTTAAAGCGCTCTTGTTCGAGGGGTTCCTCTGGTACGATGAAGTCTTCGTCGCTGAGGCTCTCATCCTCTTCGGAGATCGGTAGGTAGTTACTATCATCTGAGCCCTCGTTCCCGACGGGATCGTCGGGGTTAACTTGCCCATCCTCCCAATCATCCTGTTCGGATGTTGGCTCAATAGGGGCTTCTTGGGCTTCGGCGTTATCCGGAGTATTATTGTCTCCGGTGCCGGTATTGCTGTCTTTTTCGTGATGCGATTTCGAGCGGCGTCGCTGACGTCGATGCTTTGGTGGTGCCTCAGAAGGCTTGTCCTCGACGGGACCTTTCCCACCATCACCGTCATCCTCTTTGGGTGTGTCCAGCATGTACACATCATATGTGGAAGTGGTCGTCCAGCGTCCGGTAAATGGCGTTTTCTGGCTTTGCTCCTCTTCGGCATCGTCGTCCATTCCGTCAATGTCTTTGAAGGCGTAATGGAGCATGTCGATCAAGTCTTCGATAGTGGCTATGAAGTGGGTGCTGGGTGCAACGTAAAATTCCTCGCTCTCAACCCCTAGTATGGGCTAGGCGTAGTTAGGCAGTGATTCTTTTGTAATGGCGAGAGATCGCATTAAGTCAAGGGCTTCATTTAAAAGCGAGGTTTGGACGGGGAAGTGAGAGTCCGTGGAGTTGGGAGGGACGGAAGTTCCCTGGCCGAGCTCGCATAACACGGACCTCGAGAGTTTGGAGCTGGTGTTCGGGGTGAGTCCTGCTTCATGTTCATGAAGGGAGCCTGGTGTGACTCCGGCCCTGCCAGTGAAACGATCCCCTCCGTCTCTCCAGTGTTAAGCTCTATGGCTGCGAAGAGTCCAGCGGGCTCTAAACTCCCGTCTTCGGACTCGGTGATGTGTTCCGGATCTAAGGCCAGAGCTGTGGTCGAGGCCGCGAACCCTTGGAAAATCAAGTCTCCTCGGATATTAGCGATATAGTTTAGGTTTCCAAAACTGATCTGATGACCAGGGGCTTAGCTGTCGATCTGCTTGATACGTATCCAACGTATCTATAATTTTTTATTGTTCCATTCTATTATATTACCCGTTTTGGATGTTTATGGGCTTTACTTTACACATTTATATCATTTTTGGGACTAACCTACTAACTGGAGGCCCAACCCGAATTGCTGTTTTTTTGCCTATTTCAGTGTTTCGAAGGAAAGGAATATCAAAGGAGTCCAAACGGAATGAAACCTTCGGAAGAGATATTTTTGGAACAAACGTGATCCAGGGGACTTTGAATGGACGTCAAGCAACAGAGGAGACGGCCATGAGGGTGCCCGGTGCGCCCACTAGGGGTGGGCGCGCGCCCCACCCTCGTGGGCCCCTCGAGCATCCACTGACCTACTTATTCCTCCTATATATACCCACATACCCTGAAACCATTGAGGAGCACCACGAAAAACTATTTCCACCGCCGCAACCTTCTGTATCCGCGAGATCCCATCTTGGAGCCTTTGCCCGGCGCTCCGCCGGAGGGGGAATCGACCATGGAGGACCTCTACATCATCTCCAAGGCCTCTCCTATGAGTTGTGAGTAGTTTACCACAGACCTTCGGGTCCATAGTTATTAGCTAGATGGCTTCTTCTCTCTCTTTGATTCTCAATACAAAGTTCTCCTCGATCTTCTTGGAGATCTATTCGACGTAACTCTTTTTGCGGTGTGTTTGTCGAGATCCGATGAATTGTGGGTTTATGATCAAGTTTATCTATGAGAAATATATGAATCTCCTCTGAATTCTTTTATGTGTAATTAAGTTATCTTTGCAAGTCTCTTCAAATTATCAGTTTGGTTTGGCCTACTAGATTGATCTTTCTTGCAATGGGAGAAGTGGTTAGCTTTGGGTTCAATCTTGCGGTGTCCTTTCCCAATGTGATGTTAGGGCAGCAAGGCACGTATTGTATTGTTGCCATCAAGGATAAAAAGATGGGGTTTATATCATATTGCATGAGTTTATCCCTCTACATCATGTAATCTTTCTTAATGTGTTACTCTATTCTTTATGAACTTAATACTCTAGATGCAGGCAGGAGTCGGTCAATGTGTGGAGAAATAGTAGTAGATGCAGGCAGGAGTCGGTCTACTTATCACGGACGTGATGCCTATATACATGATCATGCCTAGATAATCTCATAACTATTCGCTTTTCTATCAATTGCTCGACAGTAATTTGTTCACCTACCGTAATACTTATGCTATCTTGAGAGAAGCCACTAGTGAAACCTATGGCCTCGGGTCTATATTTTATCATATAAGTTTACAATCTACTTTTATTTGCATCTTTACTTTCCAATCTATATCATAAAAATACCAAAAATATTTATCTTATCATATTATCTCTATCAGATCTCACTTTTGCAATTTACCGTGAAGGGATTGACAACCCCTTTATTGCGTTGGTTGCGAGGTTCTTGTTTGTTTGTGTAGGTGCATGGGACTTTTGAGGATCCTCCTACTGGATTGATACCTTGGTTCTCAAAAACTAAGGCAAATACTTATGCTACTATTGCTGCATCACCCTTTCCTCTTCAAGGAAAACCAACGCAAGCTCAAGACATAGCAAGAAGTTTTTCTAGCGCCGTTGCCGGGGAGGCCTTCACTCAAGTCAAGACATACCAAGTACCCATCACAAACTCTTGTCCCTCGCATTACATTATTTGCCATTTTCCTCTTGTTTTCCTCTCCCCACTTCACCTTTGCCTTTTCTTCGCCCTCCTTCCGTTCGATCTTGTGTTACCATGTACCTTCTTTTTGCTTGCATCTTCGCTTGCTAAAAGTTTATGGATCCTCATCCACTTGCTAATCTCTTTAAGAGATCCAATTATGATGAACCTATTTCTAGTGAGTTGAGTGCACTAGATTATCTTTATGAGGTTTTGCTAGAAATTCGTGAATCTGAATATTGTGATGAAGTACTTTATAAAGCGATTCACGGTAGATCTTTGAATAAAAAGCATGATTCAATGATTTTATTATAAATTCTATTGATGTCAATTGTGCTAATAATATGCAAAACCCTAAGCTTGGGGATGCTAATTTTGCTATGTCTACTACTTGTTGCAATGATCATGATTGGGGTGATTCTTCTTATGATCTTGAAAATTTATTTAAGCCCCATGATGAATATGAGATTGATAATAGTGTTTGCAATATTATTGAAAGTGGGTTTGGAAGAGTGTCAACTTTAGATCCCACATATTTGGAGAATTTTCAATCTTATAATTTTTTTGATAAAGTGGGTTTGGAGAGGTTATGACTTTAGTTAATGTTAATCCCGCTATTTTGGAAGAGTGTCAACTTTGCATGCATGTGGATCGTGTTGAAAATATTTTATGTGATAGCTATTTTGTTGAATTTTCTTATGATCCCACATGTAATTATTATGAGAGAGTAAAATATGATTGTAGAAATTTTCATGTTACTAAATTACCTCTCGTTATGTTGAGATTGCTATTGTTTCTTTCCGCTTCCTTGCATATGCTAGTTTTTGCTTGCTATGATAATTTATTTGCCTATAATATGCATATGCATAGGAAGTATGTTAGACTTAGATGTGTTTTTCACATGCTATATGATGCTCTCTTTGCACTTCAATTCTTGTCTTTCTTGTGAGCATCATTAAAATTATCAATGCCTAGCTAGGGGCGTTAAACTATAGCGCTTGTTGGGAGGCAACCCAATTTTATTTTTGTCTCTTGATTTTTGCTTATGTTAAATAGATATTTCATCTAGCTTATGTTTAGATGTGTTTTCATGTTTTAATTAGTGTTTGTGCCAAGTAGAACCTATAGGATAACCTACAGTGATAGTTAATTTGATTCTGCTGAAAAACAGAAACTTCTGCGTGCACGAAAATAATTTTAGTAATTCACAGAATCATGCTTTTGCGTTGATTCGTTTTGCAGTAGATCAATATAAAAATTTCCCAGGACTTCCTATTTTTGTAGGATTTTTAGAGTTCTAGAAGTATTCGAAAGTTACAGATTGCTACAGACTGTTCTGTTTTTGACAGATTCTGTTTTTCATGTGTTGTTTGCTTATTTTGATGCATCTATGGCTAGTATCAAGGGGTATGAACCATAGAGAAGTTGGAATACAGTAGGTTTAACACCAATATATATAAAGAATGAGTTCATTGCAGTACCTTATGTGGTGGTTTTTCTTTTTGCACTAACGGAGCTTATGAGATTTCCTGTTGAGTTTTGTGTTGTGAAGTTTTCAAGTTTTGGGTAGAGATTTGATGGACTATGGAATAAGGAGTGGCAATAGCCTAGGCTTGGGGATGCCCATGGCACCCCAAGATATTCAAGGATAACCAAAAGCTTAAGCTTGGGGATGCCCCGGAAGGCATCCCCTCTTTCATCTTTGTCTATCGGTAACTTTACTTGGAGCTATATTTTTATTCGCCACATGATATGTGTTTTGCTTGGAGGACGGGGCGTCGACCCGTTGGCTGGGCAGCTGAGGTTGCTACCAGCCCAGCCGAGTTCAAGTCCCGACTTGGACGCGTGGTGCTCGCGGAGTTTCTCCTATAAATAAATGCCAACGAGGGTTAGCCCTTGGGTTGGTCTCATTTTTTTGATATGTGTTTTGCTTGGAGCGTCTTGTATGATATTAGTATTTGCTCTTTAGTTTACCACAATCATCCTTGATGTACACACCTTTTGGGAAAAGCCCACTTGATTAGAATTTATTAGAATACTCTATGTGCTTCACTTATATCTTTTGAGCTAGATAGTTTTACTCTAGTGCTTCACTTATATCTTTTAGAGAACGGCGGTGGCTTAATTTTGTAGAAATTGTTGATCTCTCATGCTTCACTTATATTATTTTGAGAGTATTTTAGAACAGCATGGTATTTGCTATGGTTATAAAATTGGTCCTAGAATGATGGGCATCCAAGTTGGGTATAATAAAAACTATCATAGGAAGTGAATTGGATGCTATGATCAATTTGATACTTGATAATTGTCTTGAGATATAAAAGTGGTGATATTAGAGTCATGCTAGTTGGGTGATTATGAATTTAAAGAATACTTGTGTTGAAGTTTGTGATTCCCGTAGCATGCACGTATGGTGAACCGCTTTGTGATGAAGTTGGAGCACAATTTTATTTATTGATTGTCTTCCTTATGAGTGGCGGTCGGGGACGAGCGATGGTCTTTTCCTACCAATCTACCCCCCTAGGAGCATGTGCGTAGTGCTTTGTTTTCAATGACTTTTAGATTTTTACAATAAGTATATGAGTTCTTTATGATTAATGTTGAGTCCATGGATTATACACACTCTCACCCTTCCACCATTGCTAGCCTCCCTTGTACCGCGCAACTTTCACCGGTACCATACACCCACCATATACCTTCCTCAAAACAGCCACCATACCTACCTATTATGGCACTTCCATAGCCATTCTGAGATATATTGCCATGCAACTTTCCACCGTTCCTTTTGTATGACACGCATCATCATTGTCATATTGCTCTTTGCATGATCATGTAATTGACATCGTATTTGTGGCAAGGCCACCTTCATAATTTTTCATACATGTCACTCTTGATTCATTGCATATCCCGGTACACCGCCGGAGGCATTCATGTAGAGTCATATCTTGTCCTAAGTATCGAGTTGTAATCTTGAGTTGTAAGTAAATAAAAGTGTGATGATCTTCATTATTAGAGCATTGTCCCAGTGAGGAAAGGATGATGGAGACTATGATTCCCCCACAAGTCACGATGAGACTTCGGACTTTATAAAAAAAGAGGCCAAAGAGCCCACCAAATAAAAAAGAGAGGCCAAAGAGCCCACCAAAAAATGAGAGAAAAAGAGAGAAGGGACAATGCTACTATCCTTTTTACCACACTTGTGCTTCAAAGTAGCACCATGATCTTCATGATAGAGAGTCTCCTATGTTGTCACTTTCATATACTAGTGGGAATTTTTCATTATAGAACTTGGCTTGTATATTCCAATGATGGGCTTCCTCAAAATGCCCTAGGTCTTCATGAGCAAGCGAGTTGGATGCACACCCACTTAGTTTCTTTTGTTGAGCTTTCATACATTTATAGCTCTAGTGCATCCATTGCATGGCAATCCCTACTCACTCACATTGATATCTATTAATGGGCATCTCCATAGCCCGTTGATACGCCTAGTTGATGTGAGACTATCTTCTCCTTTTTTGTCTTCTCCACAACGACCATTCTATTCCACATATAGTGCTATGTCCAAGGCTCACGCTCATGTATTGCATGAAAGTTGAAAAAGTTTGAGATTACTAAAGTATGAAACAATTGCTTGGCTTGTCATCGGGGTTGTGCATGATTAAATACTTTGTGTGATGAAGATAGAGCAACAGTCAGACTATATGATTCTGTAGGGATAACTTTATTTAGCCATGTTATTTTGAGAATACATGATTGCTTTGATTAGTATGCTTGAAGTATTACTATTTCTTATGTCAATATGAACTTTTATTTTGAATCATTTGGATCTGAACATTCATGCCACAATAAAGAAAATTACATTGAGAATTATGCTAGGCAGCATTCCACATCAAAAATTCTGTTTTTATCATTTACCTACTCAAGGACGAGCAGGAATTAAGCTTGGGCATGCTTGATACGTCTGCAACGTATCTATAATTTTTGATTGTTCCATGCTATTATATTACCCGTTTTGGATGTTTATGGGCTTTACTTTACACTTTTATATCATTTTTGGGACTAACCTACTAACCGGAGGCCCAACCCGAATTGCTATTTTTTTTGCCTATTTCAGTGTTTTGAAGGAAAGGAATATCAAACGGAGTCAAAACAGAATGAAACCTTCGGAAGCGATCTTTTTGGAACAAACATGATCCAGGGGACTTGGAGTGGACATCAGGAAACAGCGGAGGCGGCCACGAGGGTGCTCGGCGCGCCCCCTAGGGGTGGGCGCCCCCCCCCATCCACCCTCGTGGGCCCCTCGAGCATCCACCGACCTACTTATTCCTCCTATATATACCCACGTACCCTGAAAGCATTGAGGATCACCATGAAAAACTATTTCCACCGCCGCAACCTTCTGTATCCGCGAGATCCCATCTTGGAGCCTTCGCCCGGCGCTCCGCCGGAGGGGGAATCGACCATGGAGGACCTCTACATCATCTCCAAGGCCTCTCCTATGAGTTGTGAGTGGTTTACCACAGACCTCCGGGTCCATAGTTATTAGCTAGATGGCTTCTTCTCTCTCTTTGATTCTCAATACAAAGTTCTCCTCGATCTTCTTGAATATCTATTCGATGTAACTCTTTTTGCGGTGTGTTTGTCGAGATCTGATGAATTGTGGGTTTATGATCAAGTTTATCTATGAGAAATATATGAATCTCCTCTGAATTCTTTTATGTGTGATTAAGTTATCTTTGCAAGTCTCTTCGAATTATCAGTTTGGTTTGACCTACTAGATTGATCTTTCTTGCAATGGGAGAAGTGCTTAGCTTTGGGTTCAATCTTGCGGTGTCCTTTCCCAGTGACAGCAGGGGCAACAAGGCACGTATTGTATTGTTTCCATCTAGGATAAAAAGACGGGGTTTATATCATATTGCATGAGTTTATCCCTCTACATCATGTCATCTTTCTTAGTGCGTTACTCTGTTCTTTATGAACTTAATACTCTAGATGCAGGCAGGAGTTGGTCGATGTGTGGAGTAATAGTAGTAGATGCAGGCAGGAGTCGGTCTACTTGTCACGGACGTGATGCCTATATACATGATCATGCCTCGATAATCTCATGAAGATGCTCTACAGGTGTCTCTGAAGGTGTTTATTGGGTTGGCATAGATCGAGATTAGGATTTGTCACTCCGTGTATCGGAGAGGTATCTCTGGGCCCTCTCAGTAATGCTCATCACTATAAGCCTTGCAAGCAATGTGACTAATAAGTTAGTTGCGGGATGAAGCATTACGAAACGAGTAAATAGACTTGCCGGTAACGAGATTGAACTAGGTATGATGATACCAACGATCGAATCTCGGGGAAGTAACATACCAATGACAAAGGGAACAACGTATGTTGTTGTGTGATTTGACCGATGAAGATCTTCGTAGAATATGTAGGAGCCAATATGAGCATCCAGGTTCCGCTATTGGTTATTGACCGGAGATGTGTCTTGGTCATGTCTACATAGTTCCAGAGTTTGTTCGGAGTCCCGGATGAGATCACGGACATGACAAGGAGTCTCGAAATGGTCGAGAGGTAAAGATTGATATATTGGATGAAGGTATTAGGACACTGGAATGGTTTAGGGATGTTTCATATATTTATCAGGGAACCGAGGGGTTACCGGAACCCCCCGGGGAAAATATGTGCCTTAATGGGCCATAAGGGAGTAGGAGAGGGCAGCCCGTAGGGTCCCCCCCCCAAGGGAGTCCGAATTGGACAAGGGTGAGGGGGCGCGGCCTCCTCTTTCCCTCTCCCTCTCCTTCCCTCTTTCCCTTCTTGGAATAGGAAAGGGAGACCAGCTACGATTTGGAATCCTAGTTGGACTCCCCCTTGGCGCGCCCCCTCTAGGCCGTCGGCCTCTTCCCTCTCCTCTTTTATGTACGTGGGTAGGGGGCACCCCAAAAGCACATTAATTGTTCTCTTTGCCGTGTGCGGTGCCCCCTCCATAGTTTACTCCTCTGGTCATAGCGTCGTAGTGCTTAGGCGAAGCCCTGCGCGGATCACATCATCAACACCATCACCACACCGTCATGCTGACGGAACTCTCCCTCGACCCTCTACTGGATCAAGAGTTCGAGGGACATCATCGAGCTGAACGAGTGTTGAACACGGAGGTGCCATACGTTCGGTACTTGGACCGATTGTATCGTGAAGATGTTCGACTACATCAACCGCGTTAACTAACCCTTTCGCTTTCGGTCTACGAGGGTACGTGGACACACTCTCCCCTCTCGTTGCTATTCATCTCCTAGGCAAATCTTGCGTGATCGTTGGAATTTTTTTTGAAATTACATGCTACGTTCCCCAACACTGAGCATAGAATAAACTGTGTGGCATAGGCAGTCCATCAGACACACTTTTTATGTGGAAAACATTTGCGCAAGGTGGCCTAACGCAATCAGTTTTCCCGAGGAAGTCGTGTGTGATTGTTCATTGATCCAACACATTTTCTTCCTAGAAAGTGTGTGGGTTGTCTGAGGTCATCGCTCACGGTGTTGTCTCAATAACCGTTTGCAATAGAAAAACCCAATAAGCATGCTAATTGGCCTATTATTAATAATCTATTTATTAATCAACATCGTAGTGCTTAGGCGAAGCCCTGCGCGGATCACATCATCAACATCGTCACCATACCGTCGTCCTGACAGAACTCTCCCTCGACCCTCTACTGGATCAAGAGTTTGAGGGACATCATCGAGCTGAACGTGTGTTGAACGCGGAGCTGCCGTACGTTCGGTACTTGGATCGGTTGGATCGTGAAGACGTTCGACTACATCAACCACGTTAACTAACGCTTCCGCTTTCGGTCTATGAGGGTACATGGACACACTCTCCCCCTCTCATTGTTATGCATCTCCTAGATAGATCTTGCGTGATCGTAGGAATTTTTTTGAAATTGCATGCTACGTTCCCCAACACTGGCATCCGAGCCAGGTTTATGCGTAGATGATATGCACGAGTAGAACACAAAGAGTTGTGGGCGATAGAAGTCATACTGCTTACCACCAACGTCTTACTTTGATTCGGCAGTATTGTTGGATGAAGCGGCCCGGACCGACATTACATGACCATGTTCATTAGGCTGGTTCTACCGACGTGCTTTGCACATAGGTGGCTGGCGGGTGTCTGTTTCTCCAACTTTAGTTGAATCGAGTTTGACTATGGACGGTCCTTGTTGAAGGTTAAAACAACACACTTGACGAAAAATCGTTGGTTTTGATGCGTAGGTAAGAACGGCTCTTGCTAGAAGCCCGTATCAGCCACGTAAAACTTGCAACAACAAAGTAGAGGACGTCTAACTTGTTTTTGCAGGGCTTGTTGTGATGTGATATGGTCAAGACAAGATGTGATATAAATTGTTGTATGAGATGATCATGTTTTGTAACAGAGTTATCGGCAATTGGCACGAGCCATATGGTTGTCGCTTTATTGTATGAAATGCAATCGCCATGTAATTGCTTTACTTTATCACTAAGCAGTATCGATAGTGGTAGAAGCAATAGTCGGCAAGACGACAACGATGCTACTATGGAGATCAAGGTGTCAAGCCGGTGACAATGGAGATCATGACGATGCCTTGGAGATGGTGATCAAAGGCACAAGATGATGATGGCCATATCATGTCACATATTTTGATTGCATGTGATGTTTATCATTTATGCATCTGAAAGTGCAACTAATCCCCGGGTGGTTTTGGTAATTAATAACAACATATATATCATTGAACTAATAATTTCTTGAGAACATTTCAGAAAGTTCAGTGATATGGGTATGGCTATGACTGAAGAAGTGGACCCCTCAAAATGCTAAGGAAAGCATTGGCAAAAGCTCAAGACTCCATTTTTGGTTTAGTGATCAAAGATCACATTGAGTCCATAGGAAAGCCAATACTATTAAAAGGGGATGAGGTTATGATAATGATCTGGTTGCTCAAAGTTGCTTAGTGATCTATCTCCCAAACCATCAGCAATCTTTCATTCCAACATATACTCATAAGTAATCTCGGTCCCACCGATTCCATAAACTCAGTCACACCGAGATGAACCACCTCAGCCATATACCCAAACCCTAGTAATTTCGGATTTTCCGATTCCAAACTCGGTCTCACCGAAACTAGTGTTGCCAAGCTTCAGTAACATACGTCATCATATCGGTGTCACCGAGATGATAAAGTCGATCCCACCGAGATTGGCAAACCCTAGTCTTTGGAAGAATCGGACTAACCGAGATTGTATTTTCGGTCCCACGAAAATCCCAACATTCACAAGATTTGAACTTTCGGTCTCACCGAGTTGTCAACTTCGGTCCGACCGAGATTGGTCAAATGTGTGTAACAGTTGGATTTTGTGTGGAGGCTATAAATACCCTCCACCTCCTCTTCATTCGTGAGAGAGCCATCGAAAGAACTACCACTCCTACCTTACATTTCGAGAAGAAAACTACCTACCCTTGTGTTGAGATCAAGTTGCTCCACTCCCACCATATGAAACTTGATTTCTAGCCTTCCCAAGTTGCTTTCCACTCAATCCTTTCTTCCACCACAGCCAAATCGGTGAGGAGAGTTGAGTGTTGGGGAGATTATCATTTGAAGCACAAGAGCAAGGAGTTCATCATCACCAACACCTTCTATTACCTTTTGGAGGTGGTGCCTCCTAGATTGGTTAGGTGTCGCTGGGAGCCTCCGTCGAGATGTGGAGTTGAACCAAGAAGTTTGTAAGGGCAAGGAGATCGCCTACTTCGTGAAGATCTACCCCGAGTAAGGCTAGTCCTCCGTGGGCGTATGCCATGATGGCATAGACAAGGTTGCTTCTTCGTGGACCCTTCGTGGGTGGAGCCCTCCGTGGACTCTCGCAGCCGTTACCCTTCGTGGGTTGAAGTCTCCATCAACGTGGATTGACGATAGCACCACCTATCGGAACCACGAGAAAAAATCTCTGTGTCTCCAAATTGCGTTTGCTCTTCTCCACCTCTTCTTTACTACATGTGCAATTTACTTCCCGCTGCCATTACTCTAGAATTGCATGTGTAGGGTGATACTTGACTTGATCATCATTGTGAACTTGCTAAAAACTTGTCCTAATCAAAAGGCTAAACTTTTATATTGTCAAGTAGTCTAATCACCCCCCTCTAGACATACTTTCGATCCTACAAGTGGTATCAGAGCTTTGGTCTCCATTGGATTGGTTTCCATTGCATTGGACTCCATAAGCTTGGTTTCACAACCTAGGAGAGTATGGCGTCTAGTGAGGGTAATTTTCGTAGAGGTCCTTACTTTGATGGTTCAAATTTTGCTAGTTGGAAGCATAAAATGAAAATGCATATTCTTGGACATAACCCGCCGCATGGGGCATTATTTGTGTTGGCTTGCAAGGTGAGTTCTTGAGGAAGGAAAAGTTCGGATTGCGAAGCTACTGCGGATGAATTGCGGATGTTGCAAAACAATGCTCAAGCTTGTGACATTCTCTTCAATGCTTTGTGTCGAGGAGTTCAATAAAATCAGCCGTCTTGAGAATGCAAAAGAGATTTGGGATACTTTGGTGAAATGCACGAAGGTACCGAGTCCGTGAAGGAATCAAAGCTAGATGTTCTTCAAGGTCAACTTGACAAGTTTAAGATGAAGGAAGGTGAAGGAGTCGCTGAAATGTACTCTAGGCTTGCTCTAATCACAAATGAGATTGCCGGCTTAGGAAGCGAAGAAATGACCGACCGGTTCATCATCAAGAAGATTCTCAGAGCTTTGGATGGAAAGTATGACACCGTGTGCACTTTGATCCAAATGATGCCAAACTACAAGAATCTCAAGCCTACCGAAGTCATTGGAAGAATTGTTGCTCATGAGATGACACTTAAAGATAAGGAAGAGCTTCACAACAAGTCAAGTGGTGCTTACAAAGCTACAGTTGAAGCTCCCACAACCTCAAGTGACAAGCTAGTTTCCAATGAAGAGATAAGCCTAATGGTGAAGAACTTCAACAAATTCTACAAGAGTAGAAGCAAGGAAAGAAGCTCAAAGTCTAGATCATATGATGAAAAGAGATCTTCTAGTCGTGATCGAAGCTGCTACAATTGTGGAAGACCGGACACTACTCAAATGAGTGTTCGACTCCCACAAGAGAAGAGAAGAATCTCCAAGAAGAAGAAGCTCAAGAGAAGAGTCACCTCGGAAAGAGAGAAGGAGTAGAGATGATCGTTATGAGCGAAGACCCTCTCGGAGAAGCAAGGATTCGGAAAGGAAAGACAAGTCATCAAGGAGCTACACAAGAAGAAAACATCAAGCTCATGTAGGTGAATGGGTCTCGGCTCCGACTCCGACAATCACTCCGAAAGAAGCTATCACTCCAACTCCGAATCTGATCAAGATGAAGGTGTTGCGGTCTTGCTCTCGTATCCTCCAACTACAACTCCTATGACTTATTTGATTCACCAAATGAGGGAATTGGAAGATGCCTCATGGCTAAAGGCCCCAAGGTATCACACCCTGAATTCATTGACTTTGATAGTGATGAGGATGACTTGCTTGGTGAAGATGAGCTTTTACATGACAAATCTAGTGAGCTTAGTAATGATGAACATGCTAGTAGTCTTTATAGTCGAGAAGAGTCGAATGACAATGCTATGAAGGAGATTGAGCGTCTAACTAAAGAACTAAACACTCTTAAGTTAGCTCATGAAACAACTCAAGAAGATCATAGAGAGCTCCTAAGATCTCATGAGAAGCTACGCCGAGAAGCTCAATCTAGAGCAAGAACATGAGTTCCTAAAAGCTATCAATGACGATCTTGAAAGAAGAGTTCTTCATATCTTGCCAAGCGACTTCTCTTGTCTAATTTCTTGCCACCTATTAAAACTAAGCATGACAAGCATAAGAAAAATTCTTCATCTAGTAGTAACAATAACCATGCTAAATCCAATATTGTTGCTTCTAGTAATTCTCTTGATTCCACTAACAATGTTTCAAGCCAAGTTACACTTGAGCAAGAAAATAGTTTATTGAAAGGGATTATAGAGAAAGGTGTCTACAAGAGCCTTGCGGAAGCAAGAACTTTGAGAAATTGTTACTTAAGCAAGGAAGGCAGGAAGAATCAAGGAATTGGTTTTGAGCGAAAGTTCAACGCCGAGGGTGTTGAATGGGAAGAAGGTCAATATCCCACTCCAAAGTTTGTTTCTCAAAAGGAGAAGTATGACCCTACTTCTTCCAATGTGGAACAAGCTCAAGATGACCTTCCACCACAAGACCACAAGCTAAAAGGCAAGGACAAGCTTCAAGAGGAGATTGATGCATTTATTGAAGCACCCAAGGCCATGGTCAAGTGGGTTCCCAAGGAAACTTCAAGTTCTACTTCGTCAAGCTCAACTACTACCCCAAGGATTCCCATCAAGATGATGTGGATCCCAAGAAGAAGAACTAGAGAGTTCTTGAGGGTGACTCCGCCAACATACTTCACTCACATTCATTTTGGCAAGAACTTGTGCAATCAACTTCCACATCTTGCACTAGTTCATGGAGTCACAAACCCTCTTGTTGGTAAGTCAAGGGACAAGGTAATCATTGCTTTCATGGACATCATCTATTGTGTACTTCAATCTATGTCCATGGATATCCTTGTTTGTTCCTTGTGGGACTAACCCATGTAGGTATTGAAAGTGCCCGAATCCAAAGGATTGCTCCCAACTCTTGATGATGTTCATCAACATTGAGCATCCATATCTTCAACATCTACATGAAGTCTTCTACAACAACCCAAGGTTAGTTTGACCCTTTAAAAGGGGTTCTCACATCAAGGGGGAGCTTTGCTCTAAAGATTTGAGCTAAAGCATCTTCAAATGATGTGAACACATTAATGCTTTATGTAAAAGTGGTAACCCCACTTGTGCTTAAACGATGAGTATGACCTATGATCAAATGTTCTCATTTGACTCCTAAGTCAATATACTCATATATAGATGACCTAGTCATCGACAAATTGTGTGATAGTAGCTAGTGTTTTGTTTGTGCATGTTTGACACATATTTCATTTGCTATCTCATTGTGTGAGCGTGTTGGATGCATGATTTTATCCATTCAAGGACATCCATTTGTTGCTTTGGTCTTTTTGATTTTTCTTCTTGACCAAATGGATGGACAAGAATGCCTAAGTTCCTCCCCTAGCTATCTATGCTTTCTTGTCTCAAACTCTATTCATGCTTATATCACAAACTTTGGACAAGTCTTTTTCGGACCCACCGAGTGAGGAGCACTCGGAGCCACCGATCCGTCAAAAGCTTAACTTCCAAAACCTTCTAAGTATTTTCGGTCAGACCAACCTACTCAAAATCGGACAGACCGAAAGCACTTGGATTGATCTAGGTTTTCACCTCGGTGAAACCGAGTTGCAAATTTCGGCGTGACCGAAGTGTGTAACTGCTTGCAGTTAACCATCTCGGTGCCACCGAGTTTTACAACTCGGTCCCACCGACAGCTGAAGGGTATATATACCTGAGGGCAGCGTGCGTTGATTCTTTCTTCAAAACGCCTCGCCCCCAAACCCTTCGCTGCCGTCGCCGTGGTCTCGGGATCGTCTCCATCGTCACCTGTGCGCCCTCGCCGCAGGTCTCCGTCGCCGTCAATGGTCAATCTCTCCGCGCCGTTGCCGCCGTTGAGAAACTCCACCAAGTTAGGGTGAGTTTCGATCCCTCTCGTGTTTCAACCTCCGATTCAATACACGATTGGTTTGCCTAGCTTCTTGCCACGTTTGAGATCTTCCTATCCAGCAGATTAGTTCTTAGAACGAAATTCGAGTAAAAGTTTTAGGGTTAGGTTTCCGCGAACACATCTCGGTGTGACCGATTCTACATTCTCGGATGACCGATTTGGCCTCTGGCCATTGCCTTTGCACCTTTCGCCCAACCGAAGTTGTGCAAATCGGTACGACCGAAATGAGGATTTAGTGAAACCCTAGTGTTCTCGGCTAGACCGAAACCCATTTCGGTCCAACGAAAGTGGTGTGAATGGTTCTGTTTAGACACTTGGATTCACGAATTTTAGACTCGGTCGACCGAAATGCATTATGTGAAAACCTAAAACTGAAATTTGAACTCATTTTTTTGCAAAAACCTCTGCGGTTTGTGATAACTCTTCTATTCGCCTATACCTAATCTATTCACGGGTTGTCACCATATCGGATGCCGTGACAGCGAACAGTCTGAATCTCCGATTGCTGAAATTCGAGGCGGGCACTAGTCCCGAAGCCGATAGTTTTTCTGATGATGGTGAGAGGAGCACACCAAGTGGTTTGCCTCCTGCTGCCACCAGGGCCAGGAAGAAGAGAAATTCTGATGAAGAGGATTCTGATTTCATAGCTGAGGAAGAGATCACATCTAAGCCAAAGAGGAAAGTGGTTGCCAAAGAGCATCAAGGGCAACAAACCAAGAAAGGCACCAGCAAAGTAAAGAAGTCCACAGTTGCTAAGAAGCTGAGCATGGAAGAAGAAACCTCGAGCAAGGTAAAGAAAACTTCCAAGAGGAAGAGGATTGTGCATGATGAAGCAGATTCTGATGATTCTGATGAGGAAGCACCCCAGCCCCCTCCTCAGAAGTCTAAGTTGAAGGGAGATGCCATCAGGGCAGGAGCACCTACAAAGTCTAAGCCATCAGCTCCAGCTAAGGCAGCTCAAGCCAAGCCTTCTTTGCCAAGCCCAAGAAAGCAGTGAGAAACATCCACGCTTGAGAGAAGAAGAAAGACAATGTGCCACCGGTGAGTCGGATGATGAGGCACTGTGTTCTTGAAACTCCGTCGAAGCTGCCTATTCACAATGATGCTCATCCTCGAGCTGAAAACATGAAGGAAAGAAAGGACAAAGGTCTCGGGCTATGGAGACAAGCTGATCCATATCTTTGTGAGAAGAAGGACTGCTGTTGATCCAAGGTTCCACACGAGAGCGACAAGATTTCTATGAGGCGTGCTTATGGACAAGAAGCCCATTATTCTTGACACTAGATATGTTGATTGGGCATATATTGTGATGAAAGCACAGAGACTACTCTCCACATGTGCATGAGAGCTTCCTTGCATGTGGTGTTGCTGAGTTCGTTGGTCGAAACCGACGACTTGGAATGATGAGATGATCATGCAATTCTATGCCTGACACATTTCTATCCGGATGGCGAATTGTATGGATGGTGAAGGCGAGATTCTCTTCAACAGTTGAAGAGTGGGCTGCCTGCTGAATGCTCCAAAGGAGAGAGATGATGATGTTGATGTCTATGGAATTCCCAAGAAAAACCATGAGTCTATGAGGAACATGTACAATGAGGTACCAGCCAAGGATGTAGAGATCTGGAAGCTCGGCTCAGTGTATCATCTCCACGCAGGTCTCCCCACCACTAACACAATTCTGAGGCATACCTTGATGCCCAAGTATGGAGATCATCGCATGATAAGAGGCTATTCTATCAACATGCTGCATATTCTAGATCAGAAGGCACCTTTCAAGGTGATGGACCTGATAGTAGAGACTATCAAGAGGACTGCAGCAGACCAGAAGAGGTCATGTGGTTTTGCCCCGCACATTCAGATGCTTATCAATGCCAAGTTTGGCACGGGCACCTACTTGTTGGATAGACCTCACTTGCCACTGCAGCCTGAGCATGAGGACAATGAAGTTGTGATGACTGAGGATGATCCCACGTCTGTTGAAGGTCAAGCAAAGTATGAAGCTGCCAAACAAGCCAAAGCTGAGAAGGAAGAAGCAGCAGCAGCTAAACCCAAGAGCGTTGGAGAGCAGCTCCTTGAAGCTACCCAGAGGATTGAACTACGCCTGGCCAGCATAGTGCAGTCTCAGGAGAGTCTTGAGAGGATAGTTGAAGACAAGTTCCATGCTCTGGATGTCAAGCTGACTGAAGTGCAAGTCACTGTCAACAAGCTTGAGGCAGATATCGAGGAAGCCAAGAGGGAGAAGGCAGAGCTCATGCAGGAGATGCAGGATGACCTTGTCCAGGATGACTATGAGCAGCCTGCTCCGGTTCCCACAAAACCCAGATCACTGCTATCCCGATGGCAGACACGAGGCTCTGCATCGGCACCTCCACAGCTCCATCGGTTCCAGCTCCAGCTCCGGTGTCCCTCCTCCGGCTCCACAGACGTCGGCGAAGCCTTTGCAGATGCAGCTATCTCAACTCCATCAACCTGCACAGAGCCGCCAGCAGAGTCCCTAGTGACGTTTAGCTCTATACCTTTCGAACTTTTGGTAACTTGTTGCCAAAGGGGAGAAATTGTATAGATCATAGGACTTCGAGAGAGAGTGCTCGCTTTTGCTCTTTCGTTTGCGGTTTCTTTGAGATACTTTTGAGATTTTCGAGACATTCCGTGTGTTTGATACTCGTTTGCTCTACTTTGATGAGTGCTTGATCATACTATGCCTTAATGTGTGCTTAATGCTTATCATATGCTATTCATATCTTGTATGATCATTTACTCATGTCTTGGTGATTGGGTGCATGTTATTCATTCTTATCATTTTGTGCGCTCCACCAAGATGTATGTGACATGGAAGAGTGACCCATGATCCTAATCGATTGTGCATTTGCATTCAAGCATAAATCTTAAATAATGCACAAATTTAGGGGAGCTCTTGCTTATCACATACTTCTCAAAGCGACGATATTATTCATTGATTATATCATTTGTCGAAGCTTTGATCTATATGTTGTCATCAATTACCAAAAAGGGGGAGATTGAAAGTGCAACTAATCCCCAGGTGGTTTTGGTAATTAATAACAACATATATATCATTGAACTAATAATTTCTTGAGAACATTTCAGAAAGTTCAGTGATATGGGTATGGCTATGACTGAAGAAGTGGACCCCTCAAAATGCTAAGGAAAGCATTGGCAAAAGCTCAAGACTCCATTTTTGGTTTAGTGATCAAAGATCACATTGAGTCCATAGGAAAGCCAATACTATTAAAAGGGGATGAGGTTATGATAATGATCTGGTTGCTCAAAGTTGCTTAGTGATCTATCTCCCAAACCATCAGCAATCTTTCATTCCAACATATACTCATAAGTAATCTCGGTCCCACCGATTCCATAAACTCAGTCACACCGAGATGAACCACCTCAGCCATATACCCAAACCCAGTAATTTCGGATTTTCCGATTCCAAACTCGGTCTCACCGAAACTAGTGTTGCCAAGCTTCTGTAACCTTCTGTCATCATATCGGTGTCACCGAAATGATAAAGTCGGTCCCACCGAGATTGGCAAACCCTAGTCTTTGGAAGAATCGGACTAACCGAGATTGTATTTTCGGTCCCACCGAAAATCCCAACGTTCACAAGATTTGAACTTTCGGTCTCACCGAGTTGTCAACTTCGGTCGACCGAGATTGGTCAAATGTGTGTAACAGTTGGATTTTGTGTGGAGGCTATAAATACCCTCCACCTCCTCTTCATTCGTGGAGAGAGCCATCGAAAGAACTACCACTCCTACCTTACATTTCGAGAAGAAAACTACCTACCCTTGTGTTGAGATCAAGTTGCTCCACTCCCACCATATGAAACTTGATTTCTAGCCTTCCCAAGTTGCTTTCCACTCAATCCTTTCTTCCACCACAGCCAAATCAGTGAGGAGAGTTGAGTGTTGGGGAGATTATCATTTGAAGCACAAGAGCAAGGAGTTCAACATCACCAACACCATCTATTACCTTTTGGAGGGTGGTGCCTCCTAGATTGGTTAGGTGTTGCTTGGGAGCCTCCGTCGAGATGTGGAGTTGAACCAAGAAGTTTGTAAGGGCAAGGAGATCGCCTACTTCGTGAAGATCTACCCCGAGTAAGGCTAGTCCTCCGTGGGCGTATGCCATGATGGCATAGACAAGGTTGCTTCTTCGTGGACCCTTCGTGGGTGGAGCCCTCCGTGGACTCTCTGGCCGTTACCTTCCGTGGGTTGAAGTCTCCATCAACGTGGATTGACGATAGCACCACCTATCGGAACCACGAGAAAAAATCTCCGTGTCTCCAAATTGCGTTTGCTCTTCTCCACCTCTTCTTTACTACATGTGCAATTTACTTCCCGCTGCCATTACTCTAGAATTGCATGTGTAGGGTGATACTTGACTTGATCATCATTGTGAACTTGCTAAAAACTTGTCCTAATCAAAAGGCTAAACTTTTATATTGTCAAGTAGTCTAATCACCCCCCCTCTAGACATACTTTCGATCCTACAGCATCTTATTTTGCTTAGTACGGCGGTAGCATTATAAGATGATCCCTCACTAAATTTTAAGGTATAAGTGTTCTCCCTGAGTATGCACCATTGCTACAGTTCGTCGTGTCGAGACACCACGTGATGATCGGGTGTGATAAGCTCTACGTTCACATACAACAGGTGCAAGCCAGTTTTGCACGTTCAGAATACTCGGGTTAAAATTGACGAGCCTAGCATATGCAGATATGGCCTCGGAACACTGAGACCGAAAGGTCGAACGTGAATCATACAGTAGATATGATCAATAGATATGTTCACCATTGAAAACTACTCCATCTCACGTGATGATCGGACATGGTTTAGTTGATTTGGATCACGTGATCATTTAGATGACTAGAGGGATAGTAGTAGATGCAGTAAGGAGTCGGTCTACTTGTTACGGACGTGATGCCTATATACATGATCATGCCTAGATAATCTCATAACTATTCGCTTTTCTATCAATTGCTTGACAGTAATTTGTTCACCCACCGTAATACTTATGCTATCTTGAGAGAAGCCACTAGTGAAACCTATGGCCCCCGGGTCTATATCTTATCATATTTGCTTCCAATCTACTTTTATTTGCATCTTTACTTTTTGCATCTATATTATAAAATACCAAAAATATATTTGTCTTATCATACTATCTTTATTAGATCTCACTTTCGCAAGTGGCCGTGAAGGGATTGACAACCCCTTTATCTCGTTGGTTGCGAGTTCTCAGTTTGTTTGTGTAGGTGCGTGGGACTTTTGAGGAGCCTCCTACTGGATTGATACCTTGGTTCTCAAAAACTGAGGGAAATACTTACGCTACTATTGCTGCATCACCTTCTCCTCTTCGAGGAAAACCAACGCAAGCTCAAGACGTAGCAAGAAGGATTTCTGTCGTTGTTGCCGGGGAGGTCTTGGCTCAAGTCAAGACATACCAAGTACCCATCACAAACCCATCTCCCTCGCATTTACATATTTTCCATTTGCCTCTCGTTTTCTTCTCCCCCACTTCACCCTTGGCGTTTTATTTGCCTTCTCTTTCCCAATCTCCTCCTCTCTTTTTTGCTTGCCCTTTTTCCGTTTGTCGTGTGTTAGTTCGTTTACCTTGTCGTCATGGCTAGCCCGGTCTTTATCCCTTCGTCTCCCGACTTTGAAGTTCTTCACTTCAAGCAAGGACAAGGAGAAAATTTAAAAGATGCTTGGTTTAGGATGTTAGAATCTTATCGTAGTTGTGCCGTGGAAGGAGATTTCAAGATTTTAATGTGCAATTTTTATGTTGGGTTAAACCTATCCCATAGACAACTTATTGATTTTGCCGCAAAAGGATGTTTTATTGAAATTGATCCTAGTTTCGCTTATGGAATTATAGAGGGGGTAGTAGGAATACTTCCCCCAAAAAAGGGATCATCCTTCTCTCCTGAAGGAACTCAAATTTTAGAGAAACTTTGTGAATTGCAAAAAGTTGTTGAACCACTTAAGAATATTGGTGGGAGTATCAACCACATGAATAACTTGATTGTACTTTGTAATAAGCGGTTGGATGCATTAGATCAAAGGATCTCTGAGCATGAAGGGAAACGCAAAGAGCCTCCGGACCTGAGCACAACTCCATTAAAAAGTTGAGTGCCAAAGATGGCACTACTTAGATCCATCTTCGCTTTTATGCCTAGCTAGGGGCGTTAAACAATATCGCTAGTTGGGAGGCAACCCAATTTTCTTTATGTTTTTTGTTTTTGCTCCTGTTTAGTAATAAATCTTGCATCTATCTTCTGTTTAGATGTGTGTTTATCTTTTAATTAGTGTTTGTGCCAAGTACAACCTATAGGATAACCTATGATGATAGTTGATTTGATTCTGCTGAAAAATAGAAACTTTGCACGCACGAATATAATTTTGTTAAATCACAAGAACGAGATTTTCCGTTGATTCTTTTTGCTGCTGATCAATAAACAAATTTTCCAGGACTTCCTATTTTTGTAGGATTTTTAAAGTTCCAGAAGTTTGCGTTAGTTACAGATTGCTACAGACTGTTCTGTTTTTGACAGATTCTGTTTTTCGTGTGTTGTTTGCTTATTTTGATGCATCTATGGCTAGTAAAATAGTTTATAAACCATAGAGAAGTTGGAATACAGTAGGTTTAACACCAAAATAAATAAATAATGAGTTCATTACAGTACCTTATGTGGTGGTTTTGTTTTCTTTCACTAACGGAGCTTATAAGATTTCCTGTTGAGTTTTGTGTTGTGAAGTTTTCAAGTTTTGGGTAAAGCTTTTATGGACTATGGAATAAGGAGTGGCAAGAGCCTAAGCTTAAGGATGCCCAAGGCACCCCAAGATATTCAAGAATAGCCAAAAGCCTAAGCTTGGGGATGCCCCGGGAAGGCATCCCCTCTTTCGTCTTCGTTCATTGGTAACTTTACTTGGAGCTATATTTTTATTCGCCACATGTTATGTTTTTTTGCTTGGAGCATCGTGTATTATATTAGTATTTGCTTTTTAGTTTACCACAATCATCCTTGCTGTACACACCTTTTGGGAGAAGCCTATTTGATTAGAATTTGCTAGAATACTCTATGTGCTTCACTTATATCTTTTGAGCTTGATAGTTTTTGCTCTAGTGCTTCACTTATATTTTTTTATAGAGCGCGGTGGTGTCTTAATTTTGAAGAAATTTCTAGTCTCTCATGCCTCACTTATATATTTTTGAGAGTCTTTTAGAACAGCATGGTATTTGCTATGGTTACAAAGTTGGTCCTAGAATGATGAGCATCCAAGTTGGGTATAATAAAAACTATCATAGAAAATAAATTGGATGCTATGATCAATTTGATGCTTGATAATTGTTTTGAGATATAAAGGTAGTAATGTTATGGTCATGCTAGTGGGTAATTATGAAATTGAGAAATACTTTTGTTGAAGTTGGCAAGTCTCGTAGCATGCACGTATGGTAAAAGTTGTGTGACAAATTTGTTGCATGGGGTGCTCTTTTGATTGTCTGCCTTATGAGTGGCAGTCGGGGACGAGCGATGGTCTTTTCCTACCAATCTATCCCTCTTGGGGCATGCGTAGTAGTACTTTGCTTCGAGGGCTAAGTAGTCTTTTGCAATAAGTATATCAGTTCTTTTTGACTAATGTGAGTCCATGGATATACACACACTCATCCTTCCACTTTGCTAGCCTTTATTATTACCGCGCAACTTTCGCCGGTATCATGAACCCTTTAATTACCTTCCTCAAAACAGCCACCATACCTACCTATTATGGCATTTCCGTAGCCATTCCGAGATATATTGCCATGCAACTTTCCACCGTTCCGTTTATTATGACACGTTCCATCATTGTCATATTGCTCTTTGCATGATCATGTAGTTGACATCGTATTTGTGGCAAGGCCACCTTCATAATTTTCATACATGTCGCTCTTGATTCACTGCATATCCCGGTACACCGCCGGAGGCATTCATATAGAGTCATATCTTGTTCTAGCTTTGAGTTGTAAATCCAAAAAAGTGTGACGATTTTCATTATTAGAGCATTGTCCTAGTGAGGAAAGGATGATGAAGACTATGATTCCCCCACAAGTCGGGATGAGACTTCGGACTTTACAAAAAGAAAAAAAAGGAAAAGAAAGAAAGAAAGGCCAAAAAGAAAAAAAGAGAAAGGCCAAAGAAAAAAAGAAAAAAGAAGAAGAAAAGAGAAAAAAGAGAAAAAAGAAAAATAATAATAAAATGAGAGAAAAAGAGAGAAGGGACAATGCTACTATCTCTTTTTCCACACTTGTGCTTCAAAGTAGCACCATGATCTTCATGTTAGAGAGTTTCCTATGTTGTCACTTTCATATACTAAGTGGGAATTTTTCATTATAGAACTTGGCTTGTACATTCCAATGATGGGCTTCCTCAAAATGCCCTAGGTCTTCGTGAGCAAGCGAGTTGGATGCACACCCACTTAGTTTCTTTTATTGAGCTTTCATATATTTATAGCTCTAGTGCATCCATTGCATGGCAATCCCTACTCACTCACATTGATATCTATTAAAGGGCATCTCCATATAGCCCGTTAATACGCCTAGTTGATGTGAGACTATCTTCTCCATTTTTGTCCTCACAACCACCACCATATACCACCATAGTGCTATGTCCATGGCTTGCGCTCATGTATTGCGTAAGAGTTGAAAAAGCTGAAGCGCGTTAAAAAGTATGAAACAATTGCTCGGCTCATCATCGAGGTTGTGCATGATGGGAGTATTTTGTGTAATGAAAATGAAGCATGGCCTAACTATATGATTTTGTAGGGATAAGCTTTCTTTGGCTATGTTATTTTGATAGGACATGATTATTTGTCAGTATGCCTTGAAGCATTATTATTTTTATGTTTTATAAGCTTTTATTTTGTATCATTTGGATCCGAACATTCATGCCACAATAAAGAAAATTACATTGAGAATTATGCTAGGTAGCATTCCACATCAAAAATTTCTTTTTTATCATTTACCTACTCGAGGACGAGCAGGAATTAAGCTTGGGGATTATTGATACGTCTCCAACGTATCTATAATTTTTTATTGTTCCATGCTATTATATTACACCTTTTGGATGTTTATGGGCTTTATTTTACACATTTATATCATTTTTGAGACTAACGTACTAACCGGAGGCCCAGCTCGTATTGCTGTTTTTTTTTTGCCTATTTCAGTATTTCGAAGAAAAGGAATATCAAACGGAGTCCAAACGGAATGAAACCTTCGGGAGCGTGATTTTTGGAACGAACGTGATCCGAGAACTTGGAGTGCAAGTCAAGAAGCGATCGAGGCTCCCACGAGATAGGAGGCGCCCACCCTATAGGCGCCCCCGTCTCGTGGGCCCCTCAGCGCCCACCGACGTACTTCTTCCTCCTATATAAGCCTACGTACCCCGAAAACATCCACGGAGCAGACGAAACACAATTTCCACCACCATAACCTTCTGTATCCGCGAGATCCCATCTTGGAGCCTTCGCCGGCGTTTTGCCGGAGGGGGAATCGAGCACGGAGGGCTTCTACATCAATATCCTTGCCCCTTCGATGAGTTGTGAGTAGTTTACCACAGACCTACGGGTCCATAGTTATTAGCTAGATGGCCTCTTCTCTGCTTTTGGATCTCAATACAATGTTCTCCCCCTCTCTTGTGGAGATCTATTCGATGTAAACTCTTTTTGCTGTGTGTTTGTCGAGATCCGATGAATTGTGGGTTTATGATCAAGTTTATCTATGAATAATATTTGAATCTTCTCTGAATTCTTTGATGTGTGATTGAGTTATCTTTGCAAGCCTGACGGTGTACTAGAGTAGGGGTACCCTAGTATCCCAAACTTGTGCAGGCGATCCTTGACACCATGCACAAGGCTTGCTTAGGGTGACCGCTAAGGTCCTCCGTGGTTCCTTTGGAGCCATTCAAGAACAAAGTATTCAAGCCAAGGAGACAAGGCCCCGGCAAGAGGAGCTTGCCGGGAAGGCCAATCGAGGCATCTCAAGGAACTAGCCGCGACGCGCCACACATCCCGGCGAGGCTCGGTGAGCGACAATCTTCCAGACACGACAAGACAATGACCGCGGCAAGGCGCTTGCCGCGGCAAGTTACCACTCTATACCCGCGCTCCAGCACATCCACTAACGTGTCGCATACAGGACCTTTCGGTAGCGCGTGGCAGAAAGGCTGTGCAGCCAGCGGTGCTGCGGTGGCAAGCAGCGGCGACAAGATTGCCATCGTGGCAAGCGGTGGCGTCCCTGATGGTCCCTTTTTGCACTATTTGGGCGACGCGGACGGGCATTTAATGCCTTTGTCCCCTGCCGTCAGGGTTAGGTATGATACACTGTACAGGTAGTTGTACCAACCGCAACTCCTTTTCCATTTTTACCCTTGTCTACTTTGCCACCTGTCGGTGACCCCTTGAGCATATAAAAGGAGGCCCATGCGCAACGTAGAGGGGGGTTCGAAGGCAGAAAACACTCACGCTCGGTCTCGCTAGTAGCTAGTGTGTACTGTAGCACTCAGCGCTCCCGAGCAAGAACTCAATACACTCAGACATGCAGCAATAGGAGTATTATCTCTCCGGAGAGCTCCGAAGCTGGGTAAACTGCTCGTGTGCTTCGCCTCGATCCGCTCTTCGCGGATCTCCGCCCCCCGCCGAACCGAAAGGGGCTCGGTCCGCCGGTCCCATAGGTGTTCGTGGGTCAGCTTCTCCGACATCTTTGGCGCGCCAGGTAGGGGGCGTGGAGGTTGTGTGAACCTGATCCGGCGTTCACACGAGCTAGATCTTCATCTTCTTCATCGACATGCCGCCAAAGAAGAAGGCTTCGGAGGCGGCTACTCCGTATGCGTCGATCCCACCACCACCGGAGCAAACGGGTGGTGGGGTAGACGCCGGCGGAAGAACGGGCGTCGACGAGGGAGCTCATGGTGCTGCCAGGTCTAAGGACAAGGCTGCGCAGACCTCGGCGTCCGTACATGCACCGCGCCCATTCCAGGAGGCGCGGAACCGACAACGTCATGGTACTCGCGGTACCATACGCTCGTTGGACCAAGATTGAGTCAGCGGATCTCGGGGTGCTCAAGACCAGCATGCACGCCAAAATGCTGGCACGAGCAAGACACGGTCGCCTGGACGGGATACTGCTCCTTCTAACATAGTTAGAAGTCCGAGCATATCCCGCTCCTCGCACCGTTTGCCACTGCCACCCACCACTCCAGCAGAAGCTTTAGCGCGAGCTCAACTGTTCCTGGATTACCCTCCAACTGCAGACAAGATCGACGAATGGAGGGCCACCATTCAGAGTCTCATCGGGCCGCTTAGCGGCGACACTCCACGGCAGCCGAGTACATCGCAGCCGCGGCAAGATTGCCAGGCACGAGCCGATGGCGACAAAACCGGTCGGGGTGCAACCACCGTGCACTCTCCGGCCCGAAGGCCAAGATCGCCGACTCGCCGGATCTACCTCGACAGCAACTCCACCGCATCATCAGATCCACGAGCTCGTCGCGATCAGCGCCAAGTTCTTCACGAACGACGGCAAGAAGACGCTTCGTACGATCGAGCCCGAAGATAAGCGGCATCAATCGGACCAGCGCTGGGCCCAAGGTAATCGAATCCCGACCGATTGCTAGAATCCTCGACTTCACGACCCTCTGAAGCATGTCGATCCAAATCCCACTATGAATCCGGATCGGGTAGAATCCATGTTGAGTCGCGATCCAAATCATAGAATCCTGTACAAAACTATACAATCCCGACTATGCTATGGACTTTGTCCGATTCTACTAATTTATCTAAACCGTTTGTTTAGTTGTAGCAGAGTACGATGCAATCATCCAAACCCCTTTTCATATACCTCATTTACCTTTATTCCCCTCCCAAGCCCAAATGCTCAACCGCCAACACCTTTGATCTAGCTCTCGGAAACCCTAGATCAAAATTGAGGATCTGGCTTGTCAACAGATGGAATTGGCATGAAAAGGAGGATGCTTCAAGATTGATTGGAGAAGGAGAGGAAGACCCTTCAAGGTTTAGCACTGTAGCTCAAATAGACAAGTGATCGACTATTTACACACTCCAAAAAGAACATAAGTAAATTTCATGCGTTGAAGGTTTAAATGTTCTATATATTTCCCTCTCATATATGTTCCATACATGCAAGCTAGATGGTAGGTTAGCCATAAAAAGAAGTGGAATACAACTAGCATTGATGTGTACGTTCTTTGCTCCATATTTAGTGTCAAAACTCTATAGAACCCATATAAATTAGTTGTGTGCATACAAAATATCTTATTTGAGTAAATCTAGTAGAATCACGGATTCCACGACTCGATCTACGACTCGATTCTGTCGAGGAAAATCGATCCGACTCGAATCCCGACTCGACTGACGAATGGGCGCCAACACCGGATGAAGAAATTCGAAATGAGCATCCCGTCAAGGAGGCAAGCAAAGAGTGGCTGATGTACTTTGATGGTGCCTTCTCGCTGCAAAGGCGCCGGTCTTGGGCGTGCTACTTATTGCGCCCATCGGAGAGCACCTCAAAGCACGTAGTCGGATGCACTTTCCCAAGGAGCAAGCAACAAACAATACCGTAGAGTATGAAGGTTTGCTTGCGGTCTCGAGATCGCAGCAGACCTTGGGATCAAGAAGCTCATTGTCGGGGGTGACTCGCAGCTTGTCGTCCACCAAGTGAACAAAATTATCGAGTCCGTTGGTGGAAGCTTACGTTGATGAAGTGAGAAAGTTAGAAGAGCACTTTGACGGCTCTACAGATGGAACATGTTCCAAGAGCTCGAACGACATTGCCGATGGCTCGTCAAGTGCGCCGACTTAAGTTACAATGGAACCGAGGATATTCGTGCTCAAACCGACTCAACCGTCTGTAACGCCATCAAGCGGACAGAGCAAGAAGAGGAAGTTGATTTCGGTGACTATTTTCCGCAGAGCTCCCGAAGCCGCCAAGAAGGTCCCCAAGATCAACACCAAGGGTCTTTGAGGAGCAGTCTGCTCCGGCAAGCCCTAGGGTTTGTTCCGTTGAAGCAGACGCTCCCGACAAGTTTTGCTCCGGCAAGCTTGCCGGGGAACGTCAAGCTCCGGCAGAGCGCAGGTTCTTGCCGTAGAAGCGGATGTTCCCGCAGCAGTAGATGTGCCTTTAGTCCTTGTCGAGCCGCAAGCTCCATCATGGGCACAGCAGATTGTTCGTTTCCTTCAGACAGGAGAACTTCCCGAAGAGCAAGAAGAAGCGGAAAGAGTATCCCGGCAGTCAAGTATGTACCAGCTTGTCGACAACACACTGTACAGAAGAAGACTCAACGGTGTGAAATTGAAGTGTATTCATCGGGAAGACGGACAAAAGCTGTTGGAAGAGATACATGGAGGCATATGTGGTCACCACATTGGCGCAGAAACACTTGCCGGCAAAGCATTCGGCAAGGTTTCTTTTGGCCGACAGCCCTCCGAGGATGCAAGCGCACAAGTAACCAAGTGTGAAGCGTGCAAGTTCCATTCCAGCAGATACACCAGCCAGCTCAAGCTCTCCGGGCGATCCCTTTATCCTAGCCATTTTTGGTGCAGGGGCTCGACATCCTCGGCCCCTTTCCCGAGCTGTCGGGGCTTTGAGTACTTATGCGTTGCAATCGACAAGTTCACAAAGTGGCGGAAGTGGAAGCGATGAGGAAGGTGACAGCCACGATCGGCGATCAAGTTCTTGGTCGATTGTTTGTCGCCGGGATCCCTAACGGGATCATCACCGACAACGACACGCAATTCTGAGCCGCACCTTCTTGCGATCGTCCAAGATCTTGGCGCCAAGGTGCGCCGCCCGTTGCTCACCCGAGAAGCAGCGGTCAGCGGAGAGGGCAAATCTTGAAGTGCTCGCGCGGGCTCAAGACCAGGACTTCGATAGGCTGCGCAAGTGCGGAAAGAACTGGATTGAGGAGATGCCAGTGGTTCTTTGGTCAATCAGGACGACGCCAAATCGAGCCACTGGCCAGACACCTTTCACTCTAGTCTATGGAGCAGAGGCAGTTCTCCCCATGGAACTCGTATACGGGTCACCTCGAGTGCTCGCTTATGATGAGCTTGAGCAAGAGCAGCTACGACAAGACGACGCGCTGCTCCTTGAGGAAGACCGTCTTCAGGCCGCTGTACGAGCTGCTCGATACCAGCAAGCTTTGCGCCGCTACCATAGACGCAAAGTTAATGCCAGAAGTCTCGAGGAAGGCAACCTTGTTCTTCGGCGCGTTCAGTCCGCCAAGAATTCCAACAACTTGACGCTGAAGCGGGAAGGCCCTTACCGGGTGAAACGAGTCACTAGGCCTGGCGCTGTCCGCCTTGAGACCGAAGATGGCATTCCGGTGAGCAACTCCTGGAACATTGAGCATCTTCGTAAGTTTTACCCGTAGGGCGCGGTTGCCGGAACCTGTTCCGGCAACCACCTTTTGTACAAGTCTTGCCGATGTCGGTGTACTAAGGTAGGGGTACCTCAGTACCCCAACTTGTGCACGGGCAGTCGCAGCTCCCCGCGGCTGGATCTACCACATGCTTGCCGGAGACCATCCCTGCTCCGTATCAAGCCATTCAAGAACAAAGTGTACAAGACAGAAGATCGAGACCCCGGCAAGAGGAGCTTGCCGGGAAGGCCGTTCCAGGCTCAAGACTACATCACCCACGCAAGGCCCTGGCGAGAGGAGCTCGCCAGGGAGATTAGAAGATCACATCATAGGAGACACGCCCCGGCGCTATACGCGTCTCGGCAAGGGCCCGGGGAGCGGCAAGTTACAGAGCCCGACAAGCTCCCGGGCCCAGCAAGATCAAGACCCCGGCAAGGTACTTGCCGGGAGAACTACGCTGTGTGCCCGCACTCCAGCTCATCGCGCCAGCGTCGCCTTGAGCCCTCTCCAGAGACGCGTGGCGGATGGTTGTGCAACATGGGGGTGCGGTGGCACTCCGCAGTGGTGGATCCATCGCCGTGGCAAGCGGAGACGCAAGAGCGGGAGCTTTTGGGGTCGACGGCGACGGCATTAAATGCCCTTGTCCCCTCTGTCAAAAGTAGGTAGAAACCCTTTGTTCAAGCAATTGAGCAGACTGTTTCGCCTTTGTTCCAACTACCACCACTTTTACGTTTTACCCCTTCCTCCCACGTTGACACTGTCGGTGACCCTTTGCCCTATAAAGGAGGCCCATGCACAGCGTGGGGGGTTCGAATCCTTGGCAACTCTCACGCTCGGTGCATTTGCTCTTGTAGCTCTTCAAGCTCGAGCACAATACAACACAAAGCGCGGTAGGGTTTCTGCGTCCATCGCGGCCCGAAGCTGGGTAAAATCTCCCCAGCGCGCATCGCCTCGATCGCTCTCCGTGCATCCTCCGCCCTCGTAGCGAACTCACGAAAGGGCGCCCGGCCCATAGGTGCCGCGCCCAGCGCCCGCGACATCTTTGGCGCGCCAGGTAGGGGGCGTCGAGGTTATGCGGACCTGATCCGGCGTTCGCGCGGCCGTGTTCTTCATCAACCTCTCCAATTTCGTCACCAACTTCGCCGGCAATTGCGCCATGGCCCCAAGCGAGGGCCTCGAGGTTCAGAGACCGTCTGCGTCTCACCGCCGCCACCGGAGCCAGCGGTGGGCGGAGGAGACGCCAGCGGAAGGGTGGACACCGGCGAGGGCACTCGCGGTGCCACCAGATCCAGGGACAGGACGGATGACCGCGCCTCGGTCTCCATGGATCCGCGTCCATCTCGGCGCACGACGGCCCAGCAGCGCCGTGCCACAGGAGGTGGTACTCGCATGCTGGGGCAAGAATGTGCCGGAGGCTCGCGGGATGCTCAGGACCGCTGTCCATGCATGAGCAAAGCGAAAGTGCCGGGGCAGGACCCTGCTCCTCCTATCGCTACTAGGAGTCCGAGCATATCCTGTTCCTCGCGCCGCTCGCCCCCGCTACCCTCCAAAACGGCAAGCATATTTCCCTGGAGCACTACGCTGCCGTCAAGGACGTGCCATCGAGCTCTAAGTCCGGCAAGGACGGCTCTGGCGCAGCACTCCGGCGAGCGTATCTCCTCGGAACGCTTTTAGCCTGGCGAGGGCAGCTCTGGTGGCCGTTCCGGCAAGCGCATCTCCCCGGAACACTGCGCTGCCGATGAAAGCGCGCCATCGAGCTCCACCGGCAAGAGCAAGGAAGCAAGAAAAAGAAAAGCTAAGTTGCTCGAGCTTTTGTGCAGAGCACTCTTTAGTTCCATGCTTTTTTATGTTATATCCCTCGTGCGTTCGTCCTTTGTGCGCAAAACCTGTGCGCGGAGGAGCCTGCTCGTGGATAGCCGCACCCTTACTTTGCTTTGAACACACTCAACGAGTTAAGAGTGAGCCGCGACCAGCTTCGCGCCCTTTGTTTCGTTTCGAGTCTGTTCAGCAAGTTAAGTGCGTCGCGACTAGACGCGGCAAGGTTGCTTGCCGGAAGCAACACCAGCCAGCGGGCTGCTGATGTTCCGCACTCAGCAAGTGTGTTGAGCGCCGGCAAGTTCCCTAGAAGCGTGGGGTGAAAGCATGCAAAGGATGTAAAGTAGAGGGTGTAACGTGGCAGGCCCTGTCGTGAGATGTCCTTCGTATGAGAGGCTTGTGCGCGAGAGGGGCCAAGTCGTGGTCCAGTTGCGTACTTGTTTTGTTTCCGAGTCCGCTCAACAAACACAAGTGTGCTGCTGCACCTTACCTTGCTTCGAGCCTGCTCGACAAGTTAAGCGTCAAGCCGCCCGGCAAGGTTGTTTGCCGAAGCAACACCAGCCGGCGGGCTGTCCGCTTTTCGGCAAGCGTGTTTGCCCGGCGGTCCTCGAGGCGTGAAATCACGAACATCGAAGGGCAAGGCACGGCATCGCATTGCACAATCAAGATTTATATACATGTACATGAACATGATGAAGCTGTTGCAGACCTATCTCAGCTGTTTTCATGGCTGAAATTACAGCAACAAGGAAAAACCGGAAGAGCGCACCAGCACTTGGGTTCTGGCCCAGCCAGCATAGCTGAGAGCTGCGGCGCCGAGGTTAAATCTCCGCGAAACCAGCGTCGCTGGGGGCTGCGAGTACCAAGATTCGTCTCCGGCAAGCCAGAGTTGCTGGGGGCTGCGATATCAGATAAGTTTATCATCCCTCGTCATGCATCCTTCTATGGACCGGGAAAAGCGGGGCTGCGTCTTTGAACGAACGTGTCTTGTGAAAACCCGTACGCGGAGGAACCAAGTCGTGGCCCAGTTGCGTGCTTGTTTTGTTTCCGAGTCCGCTCAACAAACACAAGTGTTGCTGCACCTTATCTTGCTTCGAGCACGCTTTCGACAAGTTAAGCGTCATAGCCCGGCCCGCAAGGTTGTTTGCGGAAGCAACACCGCCGTGGCTGTCCCTTTTCGGCAAGCGTGTTCGCCCCGGCAAACTCCCCGATAGCGTAAGAACATACAAGGCACAAAGTCAAGTAAAAGACTCGGTCCGGCAAGCTTTCCCCTCTTTTCATTAAAAACATCCTAGCATAGTACAAGTCCATAGAGGATGAAAAACATGATAGAGAGGATTACAAGTTTTTAAATACAGCTAAGGCCGAGGGTTTACAAATTAAAAGATAAGGTGCCGTGATCCCTCTCTGTTTCTCTGTTCGGGAGTTGGGAGGTAGGTCAGGAGCCTCCGGCAAGGAAGCTTGCCGGGAGGAGGCCCGGCAAGAGGAGCTTGTCGGGGAAGGGGAAGGCGCCTAGGAGAGCATGGCGGTGGCGCCGCCGTGCCCAGGGAGCTGTGCAAGGTGGCGGGCATGGGAGCGCATCCCGGAGAGCCACAGGCGCGAAGACACCAAGAGAACACCCGGGGCCGGCCAGGAGCTTGGCGGAGACGAAGGCGTCGGAGGCAGAGCTTGAAGACGGGGTGGTGGGGCGTCAGCACGCTGTCGAGGGCTCCTCGCCCTCGTACTCCGATTTGACGGCCTTGCTGCCACCCCCTCTTCCTCTTCCACAGCCTCCCTATGCCAGCCGCCCAAGGAGACGGCCCCGGGGAGTTCAGGAGGCCGGCGACCCAGAAGATGAGGTCGCCCGGTGGCCTTGAGAGGCAGCGGTGTCCGACGCCTAGTCGGGCCCGCCATCCCCTCGTCGCCGCTGTCGCTCTCCTCCTCGTCACTCTTGCTCGGGAGGAGCCTTCGCTATCCGAGGAGCTGTCACACAGCATCTCACCCGGGTCCGTAGTCGCCGAAGACCTTGGCGGCGAGAAGGTCACCATCCATTAACTTGAAATGGAGGTGAACCCGCCGTCAAGCTATGGATCGGCGAGCGTCTTCCACCCTCGGTCGAAGAACATCACGCCGGGGCTGGGGACCACGACACTCACTCGAGTGCGCTGATCCGCAGCCCCTCATGCGCAACTCCATCACGTCGGGTGGATCCGGTCCCATTCGTCCATGACGGGCTGGCTTGGCGGGCGCCGGCGAGTGCTCGGCGCAGCTTGATGAAGAACTCCGGGGTCATCTCCGGTGTGGACGCATCGTGGGCAGGAGGCGTCGGGGAAGGCGGGGAGGCGCATCAACACGACCGCCTCTCCCGGCCGCCTCGGCCACGCCCTCGGCCTCGTCATGGCCACGCCCCTCCCTCTCCCTCTCGTGGCGGCTCCGCCCTGCAGGAGCGGGATAAGGAGAGTGCGCTGCCTCGGCGACCCTCGCCCACCGTCGAAGAGCTGGGATTTCCCCTTCCATGGTGGAAAGAAGAGCGAGAAGGCAACGAAGGGAGAAGAGGATGAGTGTGGCCATTGTGCTCCCCTTACGCCCCTTTTAAAGGGGCGAGGTGGGGCTCAACCGCCCCACTCGGCCAATCAGAAGCGAGGAGGCGGAGGGCGGGGCCGACTCGCCTTCTCCGCCCGTGGCGGCTCGGTCTCCCACCTTCGCCGCCCGACCCCGTGCATGAGGGCAGCGTGGCGGCGGAGCAGGCGGCGGGTGGCGACCCGCTCTACACCGCGATCACGGGTGGATGCCTTAAAGGCTGCATCGCTGCCACGTCTCCCACGACGCCGCAATCGGCGCGTGCCGTTCTTGCCGGGAGGCGGCGAAGCGAAGTGGATTGACGCGCCATGGGCCTCGTGTGCCCGTGCAGATTGTTTTGGGCCTGGCCCAACAGCGCTCGGCACGTGTGTGGCCCAGCCGGGGGCTCTGTCGGTGTACTAAGGTAGGGGTACCTCGGTACCCCAACTTGTGCACGGGCGATCGCAACTCCCAGCGGTGGATCTACCACATGCTTGCGGAGACCATCCCGCTCCGTATCAAGCCATTCAAGAACAAAGTGTACAAGACAGAAGATCGAGACCCGGCAAGAGGAGCTTGCCGGGAAGGCCGTTCGTGCTCAAGACTACATCACCCGCAAGGCCACGGCGAGAGGAGCTTCGCCAGGAGATTAGAAGATCACATCATAGGAGACACGCCCGGCGCTCTCGCGTCTCGGCAAGGGCCCGGGGGCGGCAAATTCTGAGCCGACAAGCTCCGGGCCCGGCAAGATCAAGACCCGGCAAGGTACTTGCCGGAGAACTCTGTGTGTGCGCACTCCGGCTCATCGCCCACGCGTCGCCTTGAGCCCTCTCCGAGGCAGCGTGGCGGATGGCTGTGCAGCATGGGGGTGCGGTGGCACTCCACGGTGGTGGATCCATCGCCGTGGCAAGCGGATCGCAAGAGCGGGGAGCTTTTGGAATTCGACGGCGACGGCATTAAATGCCCTTGTCCCCTCTGTCAAAAGTAGGTAGAAACCCTTTGTTCAAGCAATGTAGCAACCTTGTTTCCGCCTTTGTTCCAACTACCACCACTTTTACGTTTTTACCCCTTCCTCCTACGTTGACACCTGTCGGTGACCCCTTTGCCCTATAAAAGGAGGCCCATGCACAACGTGGGGGGGGTTGAATCCTTGGCAACTCTCACGCTCGGTGCAGCTGCTACTGTAGCTCTTCAAGCTCCAGAGCACAATACAACACAAAGCAGCAGTAGGGTTTTACGCGTCCATCGCGGCCCGAAGCTGGGTAAAAATCTCCCCCCCGCGCGCATCGCCTCGATCTGCTCTCCGTGCATCCTCCGCCCTCGTACCGAACTCACGAAAGGGGCCGCCCCGGCCCCATAGGTGCCGCGCCCAGCACCCGCGACAGCCGATGTTGCATGTAATCCTTTGTATAAAGCCGGGCGCAGACCCCGTGTATAAGTAAAGCTCATGTGCTCCGCACATCTTGTCAATTTCATGCTTTCTATTTTTTGCATGTGTTATCTGACACTTTGTGCAGCGCCTACCCCCGGTAAGCAATAACGAGCCATAAGGCTCTATATCTTTATTTTCTCTTCTTTCTTTTTCTTAAAGAAAGGAAGGTTCCCTCGCCCACAAGTTTGCCGGGGGGAAGGAGAAGATAATGGTGTGGACCAGGCGTCGTTCAAGAAAGTTTCGCCTTACCAGGAAGCAAACGACAGAAAAGCTAAGTTGCCAAAGTTTGAGCAATCAGTTTTAAAAATTTTAAGTTATCTTCCTCGAACAACCATGGTTTTTATGGAAAACACATGCGGAGGAACCAACTCGTAGCTAGTTAGCCCTTACTTTGTTTCGAGTTAGCTCAACAACTTAAGTGAGTTGCGACTAGTTGCGACAAGGTTTCTTGTCGGTAGCGGCACCGCCAAAAAGGCTCTGGCGTCCGCACTCGGCTTTCATGACTAAGGTGCTCTTACGACAAGTTCCCTAAAAGCGTAGGGCAAAAACATACAAAGGAAGGAATCAAGTAAAGGAAATAACATAGCAATCGCTACCCAAAATAAAGTTATATTACAAGATAGCTTGTGCAGCTCTAATGATTGTTCTCATAACATGACCGGCAGCGACAAGAAAAGGAGAAAAGCAGGCGGTCTAATCTACACGATCGCCCTCAACCCTCTTGATCCCGCTCACCTTGTCCACAATGGGTGCGACAAGGGTCTTGAGCGCTTCCAGATCAACATCCGGCGGCAGGGTCTTGAGGACGTTGGTGAGGTTGAGGCATGGGTTGCGGAAGGCCACCTTCACCAACACCTTTTGAAGAGCTCCCGAGCAGATCTTGCGCGACTCGTCGGCCAGCTGCTTTGGGATCCTCTCCCGGAGTCGCTGGAGGGCCGTCGCCACGCCTTTGAAGAACAAGGTGAGCTTGGCGCTGGGTTGGAGGTTTTCATCGGAGGGATACCCGAGATCCTCCATCCCCAGCTGCGCCAGCTCCCTGTCAATAGCTGCGGCAATATCCACGAGACCCTCCATCCAGTGCTCCACATTCTCCCTAAAAGTGTTTTGGGTGACAGCAGCCCTCGCCAGCAGCGCCTCTTCGGCCTTGATCTTCTCCTTCAAGGCCACCTCCTGCTCCCTGGCGCCGTCCAGCGTCTTGGTCAAAGTAGTCAGCTTCAACTCAAGATCTGCGTTGGAGTCCTTGGCGGCGCTAAGCTCCTTGCCCTTCTCGGCGAGACAACCCTGCAGCTCGCCAAGGATGTAGGCGTCCTTCTCGCGCTCACGCTTGAGCGCGGCAAGCTCTTCACCGCTCACCTTGAGATCAGCCTCCAGCTGCGCCACCTTCGTCTCCAGCTCCTTCTTGGCAGCCTCGGCAGCTCCGGCAGCATCCTCTGCTTCCTTGAGAGCCCCGCCGAATGTTTGCTCGCACGCGGCAAGCTCCTCCTCGTGGCTGTCAAGGTTGACCTTCCGCTGCGCCAACTCGCCTTCCTGCGCAGACAGCTTCTCGGCGGCAAGCCGCTGTTGCTCTTCAACTTCAGCCTTCTCGAGGAGGAAGGCTTTAAGCTCCTCGGTGAGTTGCTCCTGCTCCTCTGCCAGGGACCGGAGGGCTTCCTGGTTAAGACCCTGGAGCTCCTCCGCGCGCTTCTCAATGTCCAATCCCACCTTCGCGACAAGCGCTTCTCGGGATACCAGCTTGGCCTGTCGAGCGCGGTAGAGCGACAACAGCTTCCGCAGCAGCTGCTCCTCCTCAGACTCCCGCTACTCTTGCTCGGGCGATCGACCAGCGTCGGCCAGGCGAGCACCTCTCCATCCTAGATTTCTCCTTGTTGGTGCCTGGAGCTTGGCGCGAGGAGCTTGATGAAAACGCCATTGCCGGCCTTCAAATAGGCGCCGGGTTGGGGCTCTTGAACTGGCGCTGCTGCAGTGGCGGAGGGATCGGCGGTCGGCGTAAGGCTGGCGCTCCTGCAGCCTCGGGGCGTCGAGTCGATCGCCGGACCCTCGCCCGCTGCGGCGGCAGTGGTGACCTCCTGCGCGGCGGGATCATCGGCGTCGGCTGCTTCTTGGTAGCAGCGGCGTCGTCGGTGTTGCTGCAGCGTTCTCCTCGCCCGGCAACCTCGGTCTCCATCGGCTCCGTGGCGAGATGGATCTAGCAATTTGAAAGGGAGAAAAGTCAAGCAAATATCCAAAAGAAAATCGGAAGAAGAAGAACCCAAGGGAAGTTTTCAAGCAAGAGGATTACCTATGCTAGGTTCTATAGTCGTGGTCTCCGCCACCGGGAAGTTCTTGGTGTTGTCCCTTGCGGAGAACTCTCCTTGCGGAGACTTCTCCCTTATCGGAAAATTCTCCCTTCTTTGGAGAGCGGCTCCCTTGCCGGGAAACCTCCCTTGGCAGTGTAGTTGAAGTAGATGGCATGTCGGGGGCGGCTTCTGGGCGCTCCTGGTGAGGCTGCTCTGCTCCTACACAAACCAATAGTCAGATGCCAGCAAAGAAAGAGCACCCATGCGGCGCCTAAACAGCGGAAGTAAACCATATACTTCTGTTTGGGGGGCTGCTGCTGGGGCTGCTGAGGAATAGTTGTCGGGTCCGGCAAGGTGATCTCGGACACGCCCCCTGCAATCGCGGTGGGTTCGTCCTCGATGACAATCACCGGGACCTTGGCTCTCTTCGCCGCTCTCTCGTCCAGAGTCCTGAAAATGAATGGGTTCGGAGTAAAGCAAATCAGATACAAGACAAAACAGCAAGAATTGAAGAACTACAAGTACAGCAGAGAATCTTACTCTTCTTCCTTGTCGGAGCTGAGCGCGGAGAGGTCGAAGTCCGGCTCACCTCCGGTGCGACGAGACGGAGGAGTAGTTTCCCTTAGCCGCTTGGCGGGGGTAGTGGCGGTGGTCTGAGATGCCCCAGCTCCGGTCGCCGCCGCGGCGTGAGAAGCGGCGGGAGAAGAAGGGTGGTCAGGAGGACCCGCTCTAATTACCCGCAGCGGCGTGAGTGCTCAGCAGCAGATGCTTGCTGTGATAGGCGTGTCCGCAGTGTGGCGGCTGTTGACTCGTCTCGCCACCCGCTTCGCCCCCAGCCTTGCGGAGCGCCTTCTTGGTGGGCTGGGGGCTCGCTTGCGGCGGGCTGTCGAAGATGAGGAGGAAGAGGAGTTGGTATTGACGAGCCGCTCGCACCCTCGGCGGGATCGCTCGACTCGACTTCAGCCCGGCAAGCTCTCCCTCGCCGCAAGCTCCTCTCGCTTCGGCAAGGATTGCCGCCTCCGCTACCTCTGCCTCCTCCACGGTGAATCCAAATTCGCGCGGCAGCGCTTCGCCGCCGCCTCTTCCGGCCCTAGTGGCGTCGCTGCATCTCCGCGCCGGTGGTGTCGCGAGTAAGGCTTTTACTGTTCGTCGTCGGGCGGACCGGCACTTCTACCAAGCCATCAAAGAACTCACCGCGGCGTCGTCGCAGGCTCTTATAAGTTGGGACAATTCCATGCGAATCGCTGCGGCTGCATCATTACGCGGATGCGGTCGGCGAGGAGTTGTTACCTGTGAGCGACACCCTTCGGCAACCTTTGAACGCCGGGATGTTAAGGGTGCGTGCTTGAACAACTCCAGAGCATCGCGTCAGTTCGAGGCGGTGAAGTTGAAGTTGAGGCCGGACGCAACCTCATGATATCCTTTGCATTACGGAACTCCCGGTAGGTCTCCTCCTCTCTCTGCGAAGCGTCGTGGCGAAGAAAATCTGCGTAGCGGTGCCTCTGATGGCCCGCAAGCACGAGGTGTAGGATCCGGTGGCGGCAATCTTGACCTATTGTCTTAGGGGCCACGTTGCTCCAATCATTGCCGCAGCTAGTGGGGCTTGGCGCTTAGCGGTAAATGGCTGCGGGTTCTCCTCGACAATCCGGCACGATCGCTCTCCATTCCTCCCACTTGCCAGCGGAGCTCTCCTCGGATAAGCTTCCTTCTTGCCAGCTATCGAGATCCGGGCAATTCCGCGGATAAAGGCTCCCCTCTCTCAACTCGGGGCATAAAGAAGTGGCGAAAAAGAGCTACATTTGGATAGACTCCGACAAAGTTTTCGCGAGAGATGTCAGAAAACTGCCATGGTCGAAACGGCATTGGGGTGAAGTCAGGAGGCGGAACCCGTAGGTGTTCATGATGTCGCAGAAAAACTTCGAGAGAAAAGCGAGGCGAGCCGCGATGAAAAACAGCGAAGAAGGGGTATCCATCACGGGCCCATTCGAAGCAGCGGCTGAAAGTACCTTCGTCTTGCGGATCGCTCGCGTCTCCGTCGACGGAAGAGGTAATAATACTCCTCGGCTCCTTGGCGGCAAGCTTGGGGAAGGTTGCCCGCTCCTTCGCCTTACCGCGTGTGGCAAGAGCCGTGCAGCCGGCGGTCTTGCGGTGGCAGCGACAACGACAAGATTGCTATCGTGGCAGCGGTGGCGTCCACAGCGGTCCCTTTTGCACTATTTGGGCGGCAGACGGGCATTTAATGCCTTTGTCCCTGCCGTCGAGGTTAGGTATGATACCTTTGTCACGGTGGTTGTACCAACCGCAACTCCTTTTCCATTTTACCCTTGTCTCGTTGCCACTGTCGGTGGCCCTTGAGCATATAAAAGGAGGCCCATGCATAGCGTGGGGGGGTTGGCGAAAACACTCACGCTCGGTCTCGCTAGCAGCTAGTGTGTACTGTAGCACTCAGCGCTCCCGAGCAAGAACTCAATACACTCAGACATGCAGCAATAGGAGTATTATCTCTCCGGAGAGCTCCGAAGCTGGGTAAACTGCTCGTGTGCTTCGCCTCGATCCGCTCTTCGCGTGATCTCCGCCCCCCGCCGAACCGAAAGGGGCTCGGTCCGCCGGTCCCATAGGTGTTCGTGGGTCAGCTTCCCCGACAGTCTCTTCGAATTATCAGTTTGGTTTGGCCTACTAGATTGATCTTTCTTGCCATGGGAGAAGTGCTTAGCTTTGGGTTCAATCTTGCGGTGTCCTTACCCAGTGACAGAAAGGGTTGCAAGGCACATATTGTATTGTTGCCATCGAGGATAACAAGATGGGGTTTATATCATATTGCTTGAGTTTATCCCTCTACATAATGTCATCTTGCTTAATGCGTTACTCTATTCTTATGAACTTAATACTCTAGATGCAAGCGAGTCGATCGATGTGTAGAGTAATAGTAGTAGATCGGCGGAGTCGGTCTACTTATTCAGACGTGATGCCTATATACATGATCATGCCTAGATAATCTCATAACTATTAAGCTTTTCTATCAATTGCTCGTGATAATTTGCTCGCCACCGTAATACTTATGCTATCTTGAGAGAAGCCACTAGTGAAACCTATGGCCCCAGGTCTATCTCTTATCATATTTGCTTCCAATCTACTTTTATTTGCATCTTTACTTTTGAATCTATATTATGAAATACCAAAAATATATTTATCTTATCATACTATCTTTATTAGATCTCACTTTACATGAAGTGGTCGTGAAGGATTGACAACCCCTTTATCGCGTTGGTTGTGAGTTCTCGGTTTGTTTAACGTGGGTGTGTGGGACTTTTGAGGAGCCTCCTCTTTGGATTGATACCTTGGTTCTCAAAAACTGGGGAAATACTTACGCTACTATTGCTGCATCACCCTCTCCTCTTGAGGAAAACCAGCATAAGCTCAAGGCGTAGCACTCGGTGGGAGTTAATCTTCCGGATGATAGTGTCATTGACAGAGTTCTTCAGTCACTGTCACCAAGTTGTAAAGGCTTCGTGATGAACTATAATATGCAAGGGATGGAAAATAAAATTCCCGAGCTCTTCGCAATGCTAAAGGCTGCGGAGGTAGAAATCAAGAAGGAGCCAAGTGTTGATGGTCAACAAGACCACTAGTTTCAAGAAAAAGGGCAAAGGGAAGAAGGGGAACTTCAAGAAGAATAGCAAGCAAGTTGATACTCCTGGGAAGAAGCCCAAGTCTGGACCTAAGCCTGAAACTAAGTGCTTCTACTTCAAAGGGACTAGTCACTGGAACCGGAACTAGCCCAAGTATTTGGCGGATAAGAAGGACGGCAAAGTGAAAGGTATATTTGATACAAATGTTATTGATGTGTACCATACTAATGCTCGTAGTAGCGCCTGGATATTTGATGCTGGTTTTGTTGCTCATATTTCCAACTCGAAATAGGGGCTACGGATTAAACGAAGATTGGCTAAGGACGAGGTGACGATGCGCGTCGGAAATGGTTCCAAGGTCGATATGATCGCTGTCGGCACGCTACCTCTACATCTACCTTCGGGATTAGTTTTAGACCTGAATAATTGTTATTTGGTGCCTGCGTTGAGCATGAACATTATATCTGGATCTTGTTTGATGTGAGATGGTTATTCATATAAATTAGAGAATAATGGTTGTTCTATTTATATGATTAATATCTTTTATGGTCATGCACCCTTGTTGAGTGGTCTATTTTTGTTAAATCTCGATCGTGGTGATACACATGTTCATAATATTGAAGCCAAAAGATGCAAAGTTAGTAATGACAGTGCAACTTATTTGTGGCACTACCGTTTAGGTCATTGGTGTAAAGTGCATGAAGAAACTCCATGCTGATGGGCTTTTGGAATCACTTGATTATGAATCACTTGGTGCTTGCGAACCATGCCTCATGGGCAAGATGACTAAGACTCCGTTCTCCGGAATAATGGAGCGAGCCACAGACTTATTGGAAATAATACATACTGATGTATGCAGTCCGATGAGTGTTGAGGCTCATGGCGAATCTGGATTATTTTCGACCTTCACAGATGATTTGAGCGAGATATGGGTATATCTACTTAATGCAACATAAGTCGAAACATTTGAAAAGTTCAAAGAATTTTAGCGTGAAGTGGAAAATCATCATAACCAGAAAATAAAGTTTCTACGATCTGACCGTGGAGGCGAATATTTGAGCTACGACTTTGGTCTTCATTTGAAACAATGTGGAATAGTTTCGCAACTCACGCCACCTGGAACACCACAGCGTAATGGTGTGTCCGAACATTGTAACCATACTTTATTGGATATGGTGAGATCTATGATGTCTCTTACTAATTTACCACTATCGTTTTGGGGTTATGCTTTAGAGATGGCTGCATTCACGTTAAATAGGGCGCCGTCTAAGTCTTTTGAGACGACACCATATGAACTGCGGTTTGGCAAGAAACCCAAGTTGTCGTTTCTTAAAGTTTGGGGCTGTGATGCTTATGTGAAAAAGCTTCAACCTGATAAGCTCGAACCAAAATCGAAGAAATGCGTCTTCAGAGGATACCCAAAGGAAACTATTGGGTACACCTTCTATCACAGATTCGAAGGCAAGATATTCGTTGCTAAGAATGGATCCTTTCTAGATAAGGAGTTTCTCTCGAAATAAGTGAGTGGGAGGAAAGTAGAACTTGATGAGGTAATTGCACCTTCTCCTGAATTGGAAAGTAGTTTATCACTGAAATCAGTTCCAGTAATTCCTACACCAATTAGTGAGGAAGCTAATGATGATGATCATGAAACTTTAGATCAAGTTACTACCGAACCTCGTAGGTCAACGAGAGTATGGTCCGCACCAGAGTGGTACGGTATTTGTTGGGGAACGTGGTAATTTCAAAAAAAAATCCTACGATCACGCAAGATCTATCTAGGTGATGCATATCAATGAGATGGGAGAGTGTGTCCACGTACCCTCGTAGACCAAAAGCGGAAGCGTTTCAATAATGCGGTTGATGTAGTCGGACTTCTTCGCGATCCAACCGATCAAGTCCCGAACATACGGCACCTCCGCGTTCAGCACACGTTCAGCTCGATGATGTACCTCGTGCTCTTGATCCAGTTCAGGACAAGGGTGAGTTCTGTCAGCACGACGGCGTGGCGATGGTGATGATGATGCTTCCGGCGCAGGGCTTTGCCTAAGCACTAGGATGGTATGATCGAGGTGTGTAACTGCGAAGGGGGGCACCGCACACGGTTGGGAGAGAAACTTGTGTGTTCTAGGGTGCACCCTTACCCCAATATATAAAGGAGCAAGGGGAGGCCAGCCTGTCCTCCTAGGGCGCGCCCCACAAGGGGAGTCCTACTAGGACTACTAGTCCTAGTAGGATTCCACCATGAGGGAGAGAGGGGGAAGGAAGGAAAGGGAGAGGGAGAAGGAAAGGGGGGCACCCCCCCCTTCCCTAGTTCAATTCGGACCCAAGGGGGAGGGGGTGTGCGGCCTGCCCTGCACACCCCTCTCTCTCTCCACCAAGGCCCATGAGGCCCATTAGTTCCCCCGGGGGGTTCCGGTAACCCTCTGGCACTCCGATTTTATCCGAAACTTCTCCAGAACACTTTTGGTGTCCGAATATAGTCGTACAATATATCAATCTTTATGTCTCAACCACTTCGAGACTCCTCATCATGTCTGTGATCTCATCCGGGACTCCGAACAAACTTTGGTCATCAAAAACACATAACTCATAATACGTATCGTCATCAAACGTTAAGCATGTGGACCCTACGGGTTCAAGGACTATGTATACATGACCGAGACACATCTCCGATCAATAACCAATAGCGGAACCTGGATGCTCATATTGGCTCCTACATATTCTACAACGATCTTTATTGGTCAAACCGCATAACAACATACGTTGTTCCCTTTGTCATAGGTATGTTACTTGCCCGAGTTTCGATCGTTGGTATCATCATACCTAGTTCAATCTCGTTACCGGCAAGTCTCTTTACTCGTTCCATAATAGTTCATCCCGTAGCTAACTCATTAGTCACAATGCTTGCGAGGCTTATAGTGATGAGTATTACCGAGAGGGCCCAGAGATACCTCTCCGAAACACGGAGTGACAAATCCTAATCTTGATCTATGCCAACCCAACAAACACCTTCGGATACACCTGTAGAGCACCTTTATAATCACCATTTACATTGTGCGTTTGGTAGCACACAAAGTGTTCCTCAGGTATTCGGGAGTTGCATAATCTCATAGTCTGAGGAACATGTATAAGTCATGAAGAAAGCAGTAGCAATGAAACTGTAACAATCATAATATTAAGCTAACAAATGGGTCATGTCCATCACATCATTATCCTAATGATGTGACCACGTTCATCAAATGACAACACATGTCTATGGTTAGGAAACATAACCATCTTTGATTAACGGGCTAGTCAAGTAGAGGCATACTAGGGATAATATGTTTTGTCTAAGTATTCACACATGTACTAAGTTTCCAGTTAATACAATTCTAGCATGAATAATAAACATTCATCATGAGATAAGGAAATAAATATTAACTTTATTATTGCCTCTAGGGCATATTTCCTTCAGTCTCCCACTTGCACTAGAGTCAATAATCTAGTTCACATCGCCATGTGATTTAACACCAATAGTTCACATCTGTATGTGATTAACACCCATAGTTCATATCGCCATGTGACCAACACCCAAAAGGGTTTACTAGGGTCAATAATCTAGTTCACATCACTATGTGATTAACACCCAAAGAGTACTAAGGTGTGATCATGTTTTACTCGCGAGAGAAGTTTAGTCAACAGGTTTGTCACATTCAGAGCCATATGTATTTTGCAAATATTCTATGTCTACAATGCTCTGCATGGAGCTACTCTAGCTAATTGCTCCTAATTTAAATATGTATCTAGAATGAGACTTAGAGTCATCTGGATCGGTGTAAAAGCTTGCATCGACGTAACTCTTTACGACGAACTCTTTATCACCCCCATAACCGAGAAACATTTCCTTAGTCCTTACTAAGGATAATTTTGACCGCTATCCAGTTATCTACTCCTAGATCACTATTGTACCCCCTTGCCAAACTCATGGCAAGGTACACAATAGGTCTGGTACACAACATAGCATACTTTATAGAACCTATGACTGAGGCATAGGGAATGACTTTCATTCTCTTTCTATCTTCCGCCGTGGTCGGGCTTTGAGTCTTACTCAACTTTACACCTTGTAATACAGACAAGAATCCTTCTTTGACTGATCCATTTTGAACTCTTTCAAAAACTTGTCAAGGTATATACTCATTGAAAAATCTTATCAAGCATCTTGATATATCTCTATAGATCAGGATACCCAATAAGCAGCATCACTGAGGTCTTTCTTTGAAAAACTCTTATTCACATATCCCTTTATGCTATCAGAAATTCTATATCATTTCCAATCAACAATATGTCATCCACATATAATATTAGAAATGCTACAGATCTCCCACTCACTTTCTTCTAAATACAGGCTTCTCAAGTATGTATAAAACCAGATCACACTATCAAAGTGTTTATTCCAATTCCGAGAGGCTTGCACCAGTCCATAAATGGATCGCTGGAGCTTGCACACTTTGTTAGCACCCTTTGGATCGACAAAAGCCTTCTGGTTGCATCATATACAACTCTTCTTCCAGAAATCCATTCAGGAATGCAGTTTTGACATTCATCTGCCAAATTTCATAATCATAAAATACAGCAATTGCTAACATGATTCAGACAGACTTAATTAAGCATCGCTACGGGTGAGAAAGTCTCATCATAGTCAACTCCTTGAACTTGTCAGAAACCTTTCGCAACAAGTTGAGCTTTGTAGATAGCCACACTACTATCAGCGTCTGTCTTACTCTTGAAGATCCATTTATTTTCTATGGCTTGCCGATCATCGGGCAAGTCCACCAATGTCCACACTTTGTTCTCATACATGTATCCCATCTTAGATTTCATGGCCTCAAGCCATTTCGTGGAATCTGGGCTCATCATCGCTTCCTCATAGTCCGTAGGTTCATCATGGTCTAGTAACATGACTTCCAGAACAGGATTACCGTACCACTCTGGTGCGGACCGTACTTTGGAAGACCTACGAGGTTCGGTAGTAACTTGATCTGAAGTTTCATGATCATCATCATTAGCTTCCTCACTAATTGGTGTAGGAATCACTGGAACTGATTCCTGTGAAGGTACAATTACCTCATCAAGTTCTACTTTCCTCCCACTCACTTCTTTCGAGAGAAACTCCTTCTCTAGAAAGGATCCATTTTTAGCAACAAATATTTTTGCCTTCGGATCTGTGATAGAAGGTGTACCCAACAATTTCCTTTGGGTATCCTATGAAGACGCACTTCTCCAATTTAGGTTCGAGCTTATCAGGTTGAAGCTTTTTCACATAAGCATGGCAACCCCAAACTTTAAGAAACGACAACTTTGGTTTCTTGCCAAACCACAGTACATAAGGCATCGTCTCAATGGATTTTTGATGGTGCCCTGTTTAAAGTGAATGCAGCTATCTCAAATGCATAACCCCAAAACGATAGTGGTAAACCGGTAAGAGGCATCATAGATCGCACCATATCCAATAAAGTGTGGTTACGACATTCGGACACACCATTACGCTGTGGTGTTCTAGGTGGCATGAGCTGTGAAACAATTCCACATTGTTTTAAATGAAGGCCAAACTCGTAACTCAAATACTCTGCTCAAACTTTATTTTCTTGTTTACGATGATTCTCCACTTCACTCTGAAATTCTTTGAACTTTTCAAATGTTTCAAACTTATGTTTCATTAAGTAGATATTCTCATATCTGCTCAAATAATTTGTGAAGGTCAGAAAATAACGATACCCACCACAAGCCTCAACATTCAGTGGACTGCATACATCGGTATGTATTATTTCCAATAAGTCATTAGCTCATTCCATTGTTCCGAAGAATGGAGTTTTAGTTATCTTGCCTATAAGGCACGGTTCGCAAGTATCAAATGATTCATAATCAAGTGATTCCAAAATTCCATCTTTATGGAGTTTCTTCATGCGCTTTACACCGATATGACCCAAACGGCAGTGCCACAAATAAGTTGCACTATCATTATCAACTTTGCATCTTTTGGCATCAATATTATGTGTATCACTACGATCGAGATTCAATAAACCATCAACATTGGGTGTATGACCATAGAAGGTTTTATTCATGTAAATAGAATAACAATTATCATTTGTCTTAAATGAATAACCGTTTTGCAATAAACATGATCTAATCATATCCATGCTCAACATAAACACCAAATAACATTTATTTAGGTTCAACACTAATCCCGAAAGTATAGGGGGTGTGTGATGATGATCATATCAATCTTGGAACTACTTCCAACACACATCGTCACTTCATCCTCAACTAGTCTCTATTTATTTTCTAACTCCTGTTTCGAGTTACTAATATTAGTAACCGAACAAGTATGAAATACCCAGGGGCTACTATGAACAGTAGTAAGGTACACATCAATAACCTGTATATCAAATATATCTATGTTCACTTTGCCATCCTTCTTATCCGCCAAATATTTGGGGCAGTTTCGCTTCCAGTGACCATTTCCTTTGCACTAGAAGCACTCAGTTTCAGGCTTAGGTTTAGCTTTGGGCTTCTTCACGGGAGTGACAATTTTCTTGCCATTCTACTTGAAGTTCCCTTTCTTTCCCTTTGCCCTTTTATTGAAACTAGTGATTTTGTCAATCATCAACACTTGATGCTCATTCTTGATTTCTACCTTCGCCAATCTCAGCATCACGAAGAGCTCGGGAATCATTTTCGTCATCCCTTGCATACTATAGTTCATCACGAAGTTCCAGTAGCTTGGTGATGGTGACTAGAGAACTCTGTCAATCACTATCTTATCTGGAAGATTAACTCCCACTTGATTCAAGCGATTGTAGTACCCAGACATTCTGAGCACATGCTCACTAGCTGAGCAATGCTCCTCCATCTTTTAGGCAAAGTATTTGTCTAAGGTCTCATACCTCTCGACACGGGCATGAATCTGAAATACCAATTTCAGCTCTTGGAACATCTCATATGCTTTGTGGCGTTCAAAATGTTTTTGAAGTCCCGGTTCTAAGCCATAAAGCATGGTGCACTAAACTATCAAGTAGTCATCATATTGAGCTAATAGCGTTCATAACATCTACATACGCTCCTGCAATAGAGTGCATCACCTAGCGGTGCATCAAGGACATAATTCTTCTGTGCAGCAATGAGGATAAACCTCAGATCACGGACCCAGTCCGCATCATTACTACTATCATCTTTCAACTTAGTTTTCTCTAGGAACATATAAAAATCATAGGGAATCTTACCAGCTTTGGGGATCTCCGGGGAGATAACACCCCTACTGCTGCTCTGCGGGGTCTCCGCATGATCACTAAAGCAAAGTGACTACAATCATGCTCCTCGAGCTGTATTGGGAGGCAGGAGAGAGCAAGGCTAGTTCTCTCCTCCCTGTGCTATCTGGTCTAACTCTCTTAAGGTCCGAACCCTTTGCATGGGTGCCGGGGGTTTATATAGCCTACCCCGGGGTACAATAATAATCGGTTGGCCGCGGGTCCCAGCCGTCTGTCTCTCACATCGTCGTCCTTCCCGCCCGGCCAGGGCCCGCCGGCCCAGTGGGTCAGCAGACAGGGACGACCTCGTGCGGTGCTCGATGGCCTGAGCTTAGTCATTGGAGTCGTGTAGCAGTGCCGCCGTCTATCGAGGCGATCGCATCGCCATTCCCCATCCTATCTGGTTAATGGCTCGTGGGGCCTGGAGGTGGCGGCCGACCCGAGGAGGCCGACTCCCATAAGGCCGTCTTGAGTCTTTCGAGCCGCCGGTCCACCCTCGGCAATGGCCCATGATCTTGAGCCGTCTGGCGGCGTCGTGGAATGCATCGGTCGTCGCGCCTTGTGGCATTCGGTCGAGGCGAGCATAGCAGCGCCGCACCTCGCGGAGATCTTCAGCGTCTGACTCCTTGTAGCCATGCGGCCCCTCGTAAGCGAGAGCAGCCCGCGTCGCGACCGTTCCACGCCGGGCTTGGGGGGAAGAGTCATGGGCGACTCCATAGTCGGCCTCTCGGAAGGTCTTGCTTGGAGTCGGCTTGTCTTGGAGTCGCCATCACGGGACTCGGCTTATCTTAGTCGCCGTGCGGGACTCGGCTTGGTAGCGGCCTGCCCGATGTCTTGAAAGATCACTGGGACCGGGTTAGCCTACCGTGGCCCATTACTCGACAGATAGTCCCGAAGCTGGTGAAGCCCCGCGGACGCCGCCTTGTGGGGCTTCAACAGTTTCATCCTTCTCCGCACAGACTCTGGAAATCGGCCGCCGTCTTCTCTTTGGCCGGCTTGTTGCAAGTCGGATCTTTTCTAGCGAGGGGCCGCTGCTTGAAAATCGCGGCGGGGAAATTAAGCGGCGTATCGTCGCTTTCCTCTGCCATCGGCGGTCCTATCGCGTGGCGCCACGTGGAGAACGATCGCCCTGCCGCAGCGGCAGGGCGAAGCCGTCGGCGAGACCCGCCACTACCGCGCCTCGGCATCTGAAGCGGATCCGTTGCGGCCGTGGGCGGTTGGTTTCCCTCGTTATTCTGCGCGCGATAACCCGTGGAAATAGATCGTGGGGCGGCGTGGGGCTTCGTGCGCAGTTAATCCCACGCCCGCCCCCTCGGCTCCTCAGCCCGTAGGGCTATAAATAGGCGGAGAGGAGCGGGGCGGCACCGCACGCGCGCCCTTCTCCCCCATTCTCCTGCCTCACTTGCCTTCTCCTCCTCCTGCCCCCGCCGTCGAGCGAGAACCATCCTCACCGCGGCGATGAGCTCTTCTTCCGCCGCGGCCCCCGTCGTGTGCTCCGGCGTATGGGACGGTTCGGAGGTGGAGGAGGAACATATCGAGTTCCTCCACCAGACCCACCGTCTCCCCAGCGCGGACCTCGTGCGCACCGCCCAGCCGTGAGAGACCCGGCGGCGCGGGAGGAGGCAGCGGGTCATCTTCCGCTCGCACCTCATCTGCTGACCTGGGCTGCCGGTGGCGGTTTCTTCCGCTCGTTCTTGGAGTTCCACAACCTTTAACCACACCACCTCACCCCGAACACGGTGGTGTTGCTCTCCGCCTTCGCCACTCTGTGCGAAGGTTTCCTCAGCGTTCTCTCCACCCTCGAGTTGTGGGAGAATTCTTCTCTTTAACCCCCCCGGGGCCCCAAAACCCCCCCTTTGGGGCCCCCCCCCGGAGGGGAAAGGGGGGGGGGAAACCGGCGGGGGCCAACCCCAAACCTTAAAGGGGGCCCAACCCCCGGGGGGAAAAGGGGGCCCCTTTTGGGGGGGAAATTTAAAAACCCTTAAAAAAAGGGGGAAAAATTTTTACAACCCCCAAAACAAAAAAGAAAAAATTTTAAACCAAAAAAAAATTTAAAAACCAAAAAAAAAACCCAAAAAAATTTCCCCCAAATAAAAGGCCCCCCAAAAATTAAAAGGCCCCCAAACCCAAATTTCCCAAAGTTTTTTCCCCCCCAAAAAACTTTCCCCCCCTTTTTTGGGGTTTTCCCCGGGTTAAAAACCCCAAACCGGGTTTTAAAAAGGAAACCCCAAAAAAAAGGGGGGGACAAGAAGCAAAATTTGGGTAAAAAAAAGGGAAGGGGGAAAAAGGGAAAATTGGGGAAACAAAGGGAAATGGGGAAAAAAAGCCAAACCCCAAAAAGGTTTAAAACCCCCCAAAAACCCCCCCCAAAAACCCCCGGGGGTTTTTTTAAAAAAATTTTTCCCAACCCCAAAAAAATTAAAAATTTCAAAAAATTAAAATTCCCCCCCAAAAGGGGGAAAAGGTTTAAAACCCCCCCAAAACCCCCCCCCCTTTTCCAAAAAAAACCCCCAAAAACCCCCCCTTTTCCCCAATTCCCCCCCCAAAAAAAAAACCCCCCAAAACCCCCAAGTTTCCCAAACCCCCCCCCGGGGAAACACTTGAAACGGCCCGGGAAATTTTTTGGGGGGGGGTTCCCGGGAAAAAATTTTTTGGGGGGGGGAAAAATTTGGGGTTTTCCCCCCAAAAAAAAGGGGTTAACAAAGGTAAAAAAAACCCCAAAAATTTTTCAAAAACCCAAGGGGTTAAAAAAAACCCCGGGGGCCCCAAACCCAACCAAAAAACCCAAAAAAAAATTTTAAAAAACCCCAAAAAACCCCCCAAAACCAAAATTTAAAAAAAAAAAAGAAATTTGGAATCCCAAATTAAAAAATTTGGGAAATTTTTGGGGGCCCTTAAAGGGGCCAGGAAAAGGGAAAAAAAAACGGTTTTGGAATGGTTAAAAGGGGGCCCCCCGGGGTTAAAAAAAGGAAAAAAAAAAGAAAAAAAACCAAAAAGGGAAAAAGTTGGATCCAAATTTTTTGGGAAATGGGGAAGGAAAAACCCAAAAAAAACAAAAGGAGAAAAAAAAATTAAAAAACCCAAAAAAAGGGGGAAAAAAAAAAAAAAAAATTTTCCATGGGGGAAAAGGAACCCCCTTTTTAAAGGGGGGCCTAAAAAACCAACAAACCAAAAAACCCTTTTTTTAAATTCAAGGTTTCCCCCAAAAAAAAATTTTAAAAGAAATTAAAGTTTTAAACCAAAATTTTTTTTAAAAAAATTTTAAAATTTTTACCAAAAAGGCAAATTTAAAAAAAAAAAAACCAAATTTAAAATTTAAAAAAAAATTTTTTTTTTTCCCCAAAAAATTTAAATTTTTAAAAAAATAAATTGCAAAAGGAAAAAATTTTTTAAATTTTTAAAAAAAAATTTTTTCGGTTAAAAAATTTTTAAAAAAATTTTTTTAAAAAAAAAAAACAAAAAAAAACCCTTTTAAAAAAATTTTTTCCCTAAAAAAGGGGGTTTTTAAAAAACCCAATTGGTTTAATTTGGGTTTTTTTAAAAGAGGGGGGGGTTTTTCCCAAAAAAACCCCCCCAAAAAAGGGGGGCCAAGGGGGGAAAACGGAAAAAAAGGGGGGTTTGGCCCCCGGGGGTTCGCCCCGGGGGCCGGGGGGCCGGGGAAAGGGGCCCCGGGGGGGGGAGGAAGGGCCCCGGGGCCCCCCGGGCCCGGGGGCCCGGGCCAAGGGTTTTCCCGGCCGGGGGCCCCCGGGGGGGGGGGCGGAAGGGGAAGGGGGGGCCGGGGCCCTTTAGGGGGGGGTTTGGGGGGGGCCCGGGGGGGGGTTTGGGGGGGCCGGGGGGGGGGGGGGGGGGGGGGGGGGGCCCCGGGGGGGAAGGCCGGGGGGGGGGGGGCCAAAGGGGGGGGGGGGGGAAAGGGACCCCCCCGGGGGGGGGGGGGGGGGCCCCAGGGGTTTTTTTTTTGGGGGGGGGGTTTTGGGTTGGGCCCTCCCCCCCCGGGGGGGGGGGTTTGGGGGGAACCCCAAAACCGGGAACCGGGGGATAAAAGCTGGGGAAAACCCCGGGGGGAAAAAGGGGGGGGGTTGGGTGGAAAGGGGGGGGGGGGGGGGGGAAGGGGGGAAAGGGGGGTTTTTTAAAAATTTCCCGGGGAAAACCCCCGTTGGCCCAAAAAAAAAGGGGACCCCAAAGGAAAATTTTAAAAAAAAAAAACCCAAAACCTTCCCCCAAAAAACCCCCCAAAAATTTTTTTAACCCGGGGTTTCCGGGGGCCGGAGAAAAAAAGGGGGGGGCAAGGTTTGAAAACCAAAATTAAGGAAAGGGAATTCCCCAAAAAAATTTAATTCAAAACCAAAATAAAACCGGGTTTTTAAAAAACCCCCCAAATTTTTCCCCAAAATCTGGGGAAAAAAAAAAAAAAAGGAAGGGGGCCCAAAATTGGGTTTTTAAAAAGGGAAAAAAAAAGGGGAAGGGGGAAAAAAGGGAAAAAAAAAAAAAGGGCCAAAAAAGGGAAAAAGGGAAAACCAAACCAAAAAACAAAGGACAAAAAAAAGGGGAAAAAAACCCCAAACCAAGGGTTCCCCCAAAAAGGAAAAGGGGAAAAAGGGGGAAAAAAGGGAAAAAATTTTTTTAAAAAGAAAAAAGGAACCTTGAAAATTAACAAAAAAAAAAAGAAAAAGGGAAAGGGGAAAAACCCCTTAAAAAAAAAAGGGAAAAAAACCGGGTTGAAAAACTTGGATAAAAAAAAAAATGGAAAAAAAAAACCCAAAAGGAAAATAAGAAAAAAAAAATTTAAAAATTAAAAAAAAGGGGAAAAAAATTTTGGGAAACCCAAAAAAGGGGGGGGCCCCCAAAAAAAAAAAACCCCGGGTTAAAAAACCCAAAATTATTAAAAACCTTAAAAAAAAAAATTTTAAAAAAAAAAAAAAAATTTAAGGAGGAAAAAAAAAACCCCAATTTAAAAAAAAAAAAAAGGGGGGAAACTTTATTTAAAAAACCAAAAAAAAAAGGATTTTGGAAAAAACCCCAAAAAAATTTAAAAAAAAAAAAAAAGGGGAAAACCCCCCCAAGGAAAAAAAAATTTTTTAAAAAAGAAAAATTTCCCAAAAAAAATGGAAAAGGGCCCATTTTAAAAAAAAAATTTTTTTTCCCAAAGGGTTTAAAAATTAAAAAAAAAATTTTGGTTTAAAAATTCCCTTAAAAAAAAAAAAGGAAGGAAAAAAAGAGGGAAAAAACCCCAAAAAGGGGAAAATTGGATTTTTAAAAAAGTTGGGCCCCAAAAAAAAAAATTTTAAACCAAAGTTTTTTGGAAAAAAAAATTAAAAAATTTTGAAAAAAATTAAAATTAAAAATTTTAAACCAATTTAAAAAAAAACTTTTGAAAAAAAAAAGAAAGGTTAAAAAAAGGGGGGGTTTTGGAACCCCGTTAAAAGGGGGAAAATTTAAAAAAAAACCAAAAAAAATTTGGAAAAAACCAAAAAAAAAAACAAAGGAAAAAAAAAAATTAAAATTTTAAAAAAATTTTTTAAAAAAAAAAATTTTCCCTTATTTGGAAAAGGAATTAAAAATTAGGGGGGAAACTTCAAAAAAAATTTGGAAAAGGGGAAAAAAACCCAAAAAACCCTTGGGGAAAAAAGTTAAAAAAAACCAAAAGGGGAAAAACCGGGAAAATTAAAAATTTAAAAAAAAATTTTTAAAAAAACCCTTGGTTTCATGGGAATTAAGAAATTAAATGAAAAGAATTTCCCGAAAAAAAAAAAAAAACAAAAATTTTTGGGAAAAAAAAAGGAAACCCGGGGGAAAAAAATTTTCCCAAACAAAAAAATTGGGGAATGGCCCAAAAAAAAATTTTAAAAAAGGGGGGCCCCTTTGGTTTTTGGAAAAAAAAAATTAAATTTAAAAAGGGAAAAAAAAAATTTTAAATTTAAAAAATTAAAAAAACCAAAACCCAAAAAAAAAAAAAAAAAAAAATTTAAAGGGCCCAAATTAAAAGGTTAAAACCGGGAAAAAATTGGGAAACCCAAAAAGGAAAATTAAAAAAAAAAATTAAAGGTTGAAAAATTGGGTTTGAGGGAAAAAAAACCCAAAGGAATTTGAAAGGAAAAAAAAAATTTAAAAAAAAAAAATAAAAAAGGGGGAAAAAAGGGGGGGGGAAAAAAAAAGGGGAAAAAAAAAACCCGGGAAAAAAAAAAGGAAAAAAAAAAAAAAAGGGAATTTAAAGGGAAAACAAAAAAAAAAAAAAAAAAAAATAAAAAAAAAGGTTAAAATTAAAATTTTTAAAAAAAGGGGGGAAAAAAAAAAACGGGATTTTAAAAAAAAAAAAATTTAAAATTTAAAAAAAATTTTTTTAAAAAAAGGGGAAAAAATTCCCCAAAAAAAAAAAGGTTTTTTTGGGGAAAAAGAAAAAAAAATAAAATTCCCCTTTAAATTTTTCCAAACCCAAAAAAAAAAAAAAAGGGGTTCCCAAAACCCGGAAAACCAAACCTTTAAAAGTTTCCCAAACCCCCAATTTTTAAAAAGTTAAACCCTTTCCCCCTTAAAAAAGGAAATTTTTTGGGGAAAACTGGTGTTTAAAAGGGAAAAAAATTTAAAAAAAAACCCCAATCCCCCAACCCCCAAAAAAAAAGGAAAGGGGAAAGGGTTTTTTAAAAAACCATCCCTTTTAAAATTTTAAAAAAAAGGGGGTTTTAAAAAAAAAAAAGGGGGCCCCCCAAAAATTTTCCCGAAGGGAAAAAAATTTAACCCCAAAAAACCAAATCCCAAAACCTTTTTAAAAACCAACCGCCGGGAAAACCAAGAAAGGGGCCTTAAAAAAGGGTTTAAAACCCCGGGGCCCTAAAAAAGGGGTTTAAAAAAGAGGCAAAACCCATTTAAAAACCCCAAAGGAGGGAACCCCAAAAAAAATTTAAAAAAAAAATAATTTTAAAATCCCAAACTTTTCCCAAAAAATTTAAAGCAAAAAACCAAGGGGCCCCCCAAAAGGCCAAAAAAAAAACCCCGGGGCCCCCCAACCCCAATTGGGCCCCCCATTAAAAAAACCAAAAAAAAACCCCAAACCCAAGTTCCTTAAGGGTTAAAGGGTTAAAAAAAAAATTTTGAAAAACCTTAAAAAAAAAAAACCCCCGGGAACCAAAAAAAAAGGGTTTGGAAAAGGGGGGGGCCCGGGTTAATTTTAAAAAAAACAAAAAAAGGGAAAACCCAAAAATTTTTTGGTTGGGGGAAAACCTAACCCAAACCCGGGAAATTTTCCCCCCCAAACCAAAACCCCCCCCGGGGAAGGCCAAAAATTTAAAAGGTTTTGGGGGCCAAAAATTCCCATTTTTTTTAAAAAAAAAAGTGAATGCATAGACAAAACAATATGTCACTAGTATGCCTCTACTAGACTAGCTTGTTAATCAAAGATGGTTATGTTTCCCGACCATGAACAAGGAGTTGTTATTTGATTAACAAGGTCACATCATTAGTAGAATGATCGATTGACATGACCCATTCCTTAGCTTAGCACACGATCGTTTAGTATGTTGCTACTGCTTTTATCCATGACATATACATGTTCCCGTAACTATGAGATTATGCAACTCCGTTTACGGAGGAACACTTTGGTGCTACCAAACGTCACAACGAATCGGGTGATTATAAAGGAGTACTACAGGTGTCTCCAAAGGCAGATGTTGGGTTGGCGTATTTGAGATTAGGTTTTGTCACTCCGATTGTCGGAGAGGTATCTCTGGGCCCTCTCGGTAATGCACATCATCAAGCCTTGCAAGCACTACAACTAATGAGTTAGTTGTGAGATGATGTATTACGGAACGAGTAAAGAGACTTGCGGTAACGAGATTGAACTAGGTATTGGATACCGACGATCGAATCTCGGGCAAGTAACATACCGATGACAAAGGGAACAACGTATGTTGTTATGCGGTCCGACCGACAAAGATCTTCGAGAATATGTAGGAACCAATATGGGCATCCAGGTCCGCTATTGGTTATTGACCGTGAATAGTTCTAGGTCATGTCTACATTGTTCTCGAACCGTAGGGTCCGCACGCTTAAGGTTTCGATGACAATTATTATGAGTTTATGTATTTTGATGTACCAAGAAGTTCGAGTCCGGATGTGATCACGGACATGACGAGGAGTCTCGAAATGGTCGAGACATAAAGATTGATATATTGGAAGCCTATGTTTGGAGTTCGAATGGTTCCGAGTAAAACAGGAATTTCTTTGAGTACCGGAGGTTACCGGAACCCCGGGAGGTAAATGGGCCATAGTGGGCCTTAGTGGAAAGGAGAAGGGCCAGCCCTAGGTGGCAAGGCGCCCCCCTTCCCTAGTCCTACTAGGACTAGGAGAGGGGCCCCCCTCTCTCTTTCCCCCTCAGGAATCCTAGTCCAACTAGGATTGGGGGAATCCTACTCCGGAGAGGAGTAGGACTCCTTGGCGCGCCACCCTTGGCGGCCAGCCCCTCCCCTTGCTCCTTTATATACGGGGCAGGGGCACCCTAGAACACACAAGTTAGATCTACGGATCGTTCCTTAGCCGTGTGCGGTGCCCCCTCCACCAAATTCCACCTCGGTTATACCGTCGCAAAGCTTAGGCGAAGCCTGCGCGGTGAAACATCAAGATCGCCACCACGTCGTCTTGTGAAACTCTCCCTCGACACTCGGCTGGATCGAGTACGAGGGACGTCATCGAGCTGCACGTGTGTCAAGAACTGGGCGCCGGAGTAATGGCGCCGGATCGGTCGGATCGCGAGGAGAACGTCGACTACTTCCTCTACGTTGTGATCGCTTCGCCGGGTCTACGAGGGTGCGTAGACAACACTCTCCCTCTCGTTGCTATGCATCACCATGATCTTGCGTGTGCGTAGGAAATTTTTGAAATTACTACGTTCCCCAACGGTGGTATCGAGCCTAGGTTTTTATGGTTTGATGTTTTGCACGAGTAGAACACAAGTGAGTTGTGGGCGATACAAGTCATACTTCCTACCAAAGCATGTCATACTTTGGTTCAGCGGTATTGTGAGATGAAGCGGCCTGGACCGACATTACGCAGACGCTTACGCGAGACTGGTTTCACCGCGCGAGCACTCGTTGCTTAAAGGTGGTGGTGGGTGCTGTCTCTCTCACTTTAGTTGAACCGAGTGTGGCTACGCCGGTCCTTGAGAAGGTTAAACGGAGTCTATTTGACGAAGTATCGTTGTGGTTTTGATGCGAGGTGAGACTGGTTCTTGCTTAAGCCCGTAGCAGCCACGTAAAATTTGCAACAACAAAGTAGAGGACGTCTAACTTGTTTTTGCAGGGCATGTTGTGATGTGATATGGTCAAGACGTGATGCTATATTTTATTGTATGAGATGATCATGTTTTGTAACCGAAGTTATCGGCAACTGGCAGGAGCCATATGGTTGTCGCTTTATTGTATGCAATGCAATCGCCCTGTAATGCTTTACTTTATCACTAAGCGGTAGCGATAGTCGTAGAAGCATAAGTTTGGCGAGACGAGAACGATGCTACGATGGAGATCAAGGTGTCGCGCCGGTGACGATGGTGATCATGGTGGTGCTGCAAGATGGAGATCATGAAGCACAAGATGATGATGACCATATCATATCACTCATATTGATTTGCATGTGATGTTTATTCTTTTATGCATCTTATCTTGCTTTGATTGACGGTAGCATTATAAGATGATCTCTCACTAAATTATCAAGAAGTGTTCTCCCGAGTATGCACCGTTGCCAAAGTTAAATCGTGCCCGGACACCACGTGATGATCGGGTGTGATAAGCTCTCGTCCATCTACAAGGTGCAAGCCAGTTTTGCACACGCAGAATACTCGGGTTATACTTGACGAGCCTAGCATATGCAGATATGGCCTCGGAACACGGAGACCGAAAGGTCGGCGTGAATCATATAGTAGATATGATCAACATAAGATGTTCACCATTGAAAACTACTCCATTTCACGTGATGATCGGTTATGGTTTAGTTGATTTGGATCATGTGATCACTTAGATGACTAGAGATGTTTTTCTAAGTGGGAGTTCTTTAGTAATATGATTAATTGAACTTAAATTTATCATGAACTTAGTACCGATAGTATCTTGCTTGTTTATGTTTGATTGTAGATAGATGGCTCGTCTTTGTTGTTCCGTTGAATTTTAATGCGTTCCTTGAGAAAGCAAAGTTGAAAGATGATGGTAGCAATTACACGGATCGGGTCCGTAACTTGAGGATCATCCTCATTGCTGCACTGAAGAGTTACGCCTGGATGCACCGCCGGTGCCGAACTTCTTCTTTGGAGCGACACCGGATGTTGTGAACGTCCGCGAGCAAAGTCGATGACTACTCTATAGTTCAGTGTGCCATGCTTTACGGCTTAGAACCGGGACTTCAACGACGTTTTGAGCGTCATGGAGCATATGAGATGTTCCAGAGTTGAAGTTGATATTCCAAATGTAATGCCCGGATTGAGAGATATGAAGTCTCCAATAAGTTCTATAGCTGCAAGATGGAGGAGAATAGTTCATTAGTGAGCACATACTCGAGTAATGTCCGGGTACTACAATCACTTGACACAATTGGGAGTTAATCTTCGGGATGATTGTGTCATCGATGTAATTCTCAATCACACGCCACCAAGCTACAAAGGCTTCGTGATGAACTATAATATGCAAGGGTTAGTAAAGACTATACCGAGCTCTTCGCAATGCTAAAGGCTGCGGAGGTAGAAATCAAAAGGAGCATCAAGTGTTGATGGTCAACAAGACCACTAGTTTCAAGAAGAAAGGCAAAGGGAAGAAGAAGGAACTTCAAGAAGAACGACAAGCAAGTTCTGCTCAAGAGAAGAAACCCAAGTCGGCCCTAAACCTGAAATCGAGTGCTTCTACCGCAAGCGACTAGTCCTTTGAAGCGGAACTGCCCCAAGTATTTGGCGGATAAGAAGGATGGCAAGGTGAACAAAGGTATATGTGATATACATGTTATTGATGTGTACCTTACTAGAGCTCGTAGTAGCACTGGTATTTGATCTTGGTTACATTGCTAATATTTGCAACTCAAGCAGGACTACGGATTGCGAACTCGCAAAGGACGAGGTGATGATGCTGGCGTGGGAAATGGTTCCAAAGTCGATGTGATCGCGGTCGGCACGCTACCTCTACATCTACCTTGGGATTAGTTTTAGACCTAAATAATTGTTATTTGGTGCTGCGTTGAGCATGAACATTATATCTGGATCTTGTTTGATGCGAGGCGGTTATTCATTTAAATCGAGAGAATAATGGTTGTTCTATTTATATGAGTAATATCTTTTATGGTCATGCACCCTTGAGGAATGGTCTATTTTTGATGAATCTCGATAGTAGTGATACACATATTCATAATGTTGAAACCAAAAGATGCAGAGTTGATAATGATAGTGCAACTTATTTGTGGCACTGCCGTTTAGGTCATATCGGTATAAAGCGCATGAAGAAACTCCATACTGATGGACTTTTGGAGTCACTTGATTATGAATCACTTGGCACTTGTGAACCGTGCCTCATGGGCAAGATGACTAGAACACCGTTCTCCGGTACTATGGAGAGAGCAACAGATTTGTTGGAAATCATACATACAGATGTATGTGGTCCGATGAATGTTGAGGCTCGTGGCGGATATCGTTATTTTCTCACCTTCACAGATGACTTAAGCAGATATGGGTATATCTACTTAATGAAACATAAGTCTGAAACGTTTGAAAAGTTCAAAGAATTTCAGAGTGAAGTTGAAAATCATCGTAACAAGAAAATTAAGTTTCTACGATCGATCGTGGAGGTGAATATTTGAGTTACGAGTTTGGTCTCGCATTTGAAACAATGCGGAATAGTTTCAATAACTTCACGCCACCCGAACACCACAGCGAAATGGTGTGTCCGAACGTCGTAATCGTACTTTACTTGATATGGTGCGATCTATGATGTCTCTTACAGATTTACCGCTATCGTTTTGGGGTTATGCTCTAGAGACGGCCGCATTCACCTCGAATAGAACACCGTCGAAATCCGTTGAGACGACACCTTATGAACTGTGGTTTGGCAAGAAACCAAAGTTGTCGTTTCTTAAAGTTTGGGGATGCGATGCTTATGTGAAAAAGCTTCAACCTGATAAGCTCGAACCCAAATCGGAGAAATGTGTCTTCATAGGATACCCAAAGGAGACAGTTGGGTACACCTTCTATCACAGATCCGAAGGCAAGATATTCATTGCTAAGAATGGATCCTTTCTAGAGAAGGAGTTTCTCTCGAAAGAAGTGAGTGGGAGGAAAGTGGAACTTGATGAGGTAATAGTACCTACTCCCTTACTTGAAAGTAGTTCGTCGCAGAAACCGGTTTGTGAGACACCTACACCAAGTAGTGAGGAAGTTGATGATGTTGATCATGAAACTTCAGATCAAGTTACTACAGAACCTCGTAGATCAACCAGAGTAAGATCCGCACGAGAGTGGTACGGTAATCCTGTTCTGGAAATCATGCTACTAGATCATGATGAACCTACAAACTATGAAGAAGCGATGGTGAGCCCAGATTCCGCAAAATGGCTTGAGGCCATGAAATCTGAGATGGGATCCATGTATGAAAACAAAGTATGGACTTTGGTTGACTTGCCCGAGGGTAGGCAAGCAATAGAAAACAAGTGGATCTTCAAGAAGAAGACCGACGCCGACGGTAATGTTATCGTCTACAAAGCTCGACTTGTCGCAAAGGTTTTCGACAAGTTCAAGGGATTGACTACGATGAGACCTTCTCACCCGTGGCGATGCTTAAGTCCGTCCGAATCATGTTAGCAATTGCGATTTTATGATTATGAAATTTGGCAAATGGATGTAAAGACGCATTCTGAATGGATTTACGGAAGAAGAGTTGTATATGATGCAACCGGAAGGTTTTATCGATCCAAAGGAGCTAACAAAGTGTGCAAGCTCCAATGATCCATCTATGGACTGGTGCAAGCATCTCGGAGTTGGAATAAACGCTTTGATAGTGTGATCAAAGCATTTGGGTTTGTACAGACTTTTGGAGAAGCCTCAGATTTACAAGAAAGTGAGTGGGAGCTCAGTAGCATTTACGATATTATATGTAGATGACATATTGCTGATCGGAAATGATATAGAATTCTGGATAGCATAAAAGGATACTTGAATAAGAGTTTTTCAATGAAAGACCTCGGTGAAGCTGCTTACATATTGGGCATTAAGATCTATAGAGATAGATCAAGACGCTTGATTGGACTTTCACAAAGCACATACCTTGACAAAATTTTGAAGAAGTTCAAAATGGATCAAGCAAAGAAAGGGTTCTTGCTCGTGTTACAAGGTGTGAAGTTGAGTAAGACTCAATGCCCGACCACCGCAGAAGATAGAGAGAAAATGAAAGATGTTCCTATGCTTCACCATAGGCTCTATCATGTATGCAATCTTGTGTACTGGACTGATGTGTGCCTTGCTATAAGCCTAGCAGGAGGTACCAAAGTAATCCAGAGTGGATCACTGGACAGCGGTCAAGAACATCCTGAAATACCTGAAAAGGACTAAGGATATGTTTCTCGATATGGAGGTGACAAAGAGCTCATCGTAAACGGTTACGTTGATACAAGCTTTGACACTGATCCGGACGATTCTAAATCGCAGACCGGATATGTATTTACACTAAACGGAGGAGCTGTCAGTTGGTGCAGTTCTAAACAAAGCGCTAGGCGGGATCTACATGTGAAGCGGAGTACATAGCAGCTTCGAAGCAGCTAATGAAGGAGTGCGGATGAAGGAGTTCATATCCGATCTAGGTGTCATACCTAGTGCATCGGGTCCAATGAAAATCTTCGTGACAATATCGAGCTATTGCCTTAGCGAAGGAATCCAGATTTCACAAGAGGACCAAGCACATCAAGAGACGCTTCAATTCCATCCGGACTTAGTCCGTGGGAGACATAGAGATTTGCAAGATACATACGGATCTGAATGTTGCGCACCGTTGACTAAACCTCTTCCACGAGCAAAACATGATCAGCACCAAGACTCCATGGGTGTTAGAATCATTACTATGTAATCTAGATTATTGACTCTAGTGCAAGTGGGAGATCAAGGAAATATGCCCTAGAGGCAATAATAAAGTTATTATTTATTTCCTTATTTCATGATAAATGTTTATCATTCATGCTAGAATTGTATTAACCGGAAACATGATACATGTGTGAATGCATAGACAAAACAATATGTCACTAGTATGCCTCTACTAGACTAGCTTGTTAATCAAAGATGGTTATGTTTCCGACCATGAACAAGGAGTTGTTATTTGATTAACAAGGTCACATCATTAGTAGAATGATCGATTGACATGACCCATTCCCTTAGCTTAGCACACGATCGTTTAGTATGTTGCTCTGCTTTTATCCATGACATATACATGTTCCTGTAACTATGAGATTATGCAACTCCGTTTACGGAGGAACACTTTGGTGCTACCAAACGTCACAACGTAATCGGGTGATTATAAAGGAGTACTACTGGTGTCTCCAAAGGCGGATGTTGGGTTGGCGATTTGAGATTAGGTTTTGTCACTCCGATTGTCGGAGAGGTATCTCTGGGCCCTCTCGGTAATGCACATCATGAAGCCTTGCAAGCACTACAACTAATGAGCTAGTTGTGAGATGATGTATTACGGAACGAGTAAAGAGACTTGCGGTAACGAGATTGAACTAGGTATTGGATACCGACGATCGAATCTCGGGCAAGTAACATACCGATGACAAAGGAACAACGTATGTTGTTATGCGGTCCGACCGACAAAGATCTTCGTAGAATATGTAGGAACCAATATGGGCATCCAGGTCCCGCTATTGGTTATTGACCGTGAATAGTTCTAGGTCATGTCTACATTGTTCTCGAACCGTAGGGTCCGCACGCTTAAGGTTTCGATGGATGGTTATTATGAGTTTATGTATTTTGATGTACCGAAGAAGTTCGAGTCCGGATGTGATCACGGACATGACGAGGAGTCTCAAATGGTCGAGACATAAAGATTGATATATTGGAAGCCTATGTTTAGAGTTCGAATGGTTCGGTAAAACAGAATTTCTCGAGTACCGGAGGTTACCGGAACCCCCCGGGAGGTAAATGGGCCATAGTGGGCCTTAGTGGAAAGGAGAAGGGGCCAGCCCTAGGTGGCCGCGCGCCCCCCCTTCCCTAGTCCTACTAGGACTAGGAGAGGGGGCCGGCCCCCCTCTCTCTCCCCTCAGGAATCCTAGTCCAACTAGGATTGGGGGAATCCTACCCAGAGGGAGTAGGACTCCCTTGGCGCGCCACCCTTGGCCGGCCAGCCCCTCCCCCTTGCTCCTTTATATACGGGGGCAGGGGGGGCACCCTAGAACACACAAGTTAGATCTACGGATCGTTCCTTAGCTGTGTGCGGTGCCCCCCTCCACCAAATTCCACCTCGGTTATACTGTCGCAAAGCTTAAGCGAAGCCCTCGCTTGCGGTGAAACATCAAGATCGCCACCACGCCGTCGTCTTGACGAAACTCTCCCTCGACACTCGGCTGGATGGAGTACGAGGGACGCCATCGAGCTGCACACGTGTGTCAAGAACTCGGGCGCCGGAGTAATGGCGCCGGATCGGTCGGATCGCGAGGAGAACGTCACGACTACTTCCTCTACGTTGTGATCGCTTCGCCGGGTCTCACGAGGGTACGTAGACAACACTCTCCCTCTCGTTGCTATGCATCACCATGATCTTGCGTGTGCGTAGGAAAATTTTGAAATTACTACGTTCCCCAACAAGAGCAGCGTATCTCGTCTCGTGCCACGACCGGATGAGCACTACGCACAACTAGAACCAGCCCTCAAGTTTCCCGAGGTGGCGCTGCAAGTGGTTTCTAGTTTGGACCAACACTTAGACAAGCATTGGCCCGGGGGCTAAAATAAAGATGACCCTTGGGATGCGCGACTCCCAAGGGAAAAAAAATAGGTGGTGGTGAGGCAAATGGTAAAAGTCAATGTTGGGCCTTCTTTGGACAAGTTTTATTCAAAGCGAACTGTCAGGGGTCCCATAAATCACCCGACCGCGTAAGGAACGCAAAATCCGGGAACATAACACGGTATGATGTGAAACTAGGCGGCAAGAGTGGAACAAAACACCGTGCATAAGGCCGAGCCTTCCACCCTTTACCACATATATAGATGCATTAATAATATAAGAGATATTGTGATATCCCAACATAACCCCATCCACCATGGAGAAATCTTCAACTTCACCTGCAACTAGCAACGCTATAAGAGGGGCTGAGCAAAGCGGTAACATAGCCAAACAACGGTTTGCTAGGAATGGTGTCAAAGGTTAGGGGTTCATGGCAATTATGGGATGGCTTGATAAACAGGTGATAGGCAGCGCAGCATAGCGATAGAACGGAGCAACTAGCATAGCAATGATAGTAGTGAGATCCAGGGTAGCGGTCATCTTGCCTGAAATCCCGCAAGGAAGAAGAACGAGTCCATGAAGAAGACGAACGGAAGTAGTCGAACGAATCCTCACAATCGCAACATTACCGGAACTAAGAAGCAACACCGGAAAGAAACAAACAACATGATAAACACACAAGCATAAACATGGCATGATGCACAGACAAGTATGATGCATGTCCGGTTTAATGAGGCATGGCATGGCATGGCAAAGTGCAACAAACAACAAAACAAATTAAGTGGAGCTCAATATGCAACGAGTTGCATATTGACGGAACACCACATTCAAGTATTTAGTTCACTCTAGTTAATGCTACTCATCAATATTAAATGTTGTTAAACATGGCAAGAGGTGAAGCATAAGGACACTACCTAACTAGGCAAGTTTAAATGAGGCCGGAAGAACAAACAACAATTCCGGAAAATCCCCATGTGCATATTTTAGATTCGGTACTGTTCTGCCCTAAACACCATTTTAATGTTGTTAAACAGCAAAATAAAGTGCACCATGTTAAACTAGGCATTTTTCCACCCCATTTACATATAAAGTTTATTAAATTCGGAGTTACGGTTAATTAGTTATGAAATAAATCATTTTAACATGGCATTTGAGCAAATTAATGCAAACAGCAATTTAAACATTTTAAACATGGATGAAAGTGGCATATTATTAAACTACACAAATTTCTGAGCATTTTACATATATTAAGTTTTTACATATGATGCATAGTTAGTGAGATATAATATGCATGATGAAGAGGGTCTTTTCTGTAAAATAGTAATTCACTGGAATATTAGGCAAATTCGTTCGCAGGAAAAAAACAGAAGCGGGCCGAATCTGGCTGGCCCAACAACGAAAAAAAATGGGAGGGCCCTGGAGGTGGCCTCACCATGGGCTTCGCCCTTTGGAGGAGGAGAGGGCGGGAGGCAAAGTGGCCCAGAGGCGAAGGAGCGGGCAAAGACGGACTCTTGGCCCTTTGTCTGGGCCAGACGAGAGGAGGCGAGGCAGGCCGTTGCCTAGGCCAGCGACGCGGGGCCCATGCACGAGGCCCGTGCGGGGGGGTTGACGAGCGGAACGAGGAGGCGCTTGTGCGTCCGTGCTCGTTCCCGAGCACGCCGATGGCGGCTGCCGGCGGCGAGCTGGCGAGGTCGGGCGATGGAGGAGGTGCAAAGAACGGGGTGGAGGAACTGGGCGCGGGGCGCCGGATCTGCCGGTTTCCGGGGGCTGGTGGGACACCGGCGCGGCGGAGCTTCACGGCCGGGGCGGCCATCCATGGCGGCCGCAGCGGCGCCCTGCAGGGGCGGGCAGAGAGGGAGGTGAGATAGGAGCGGTTGCCTGCTGGTGGTCTCCGGCGGCAAGGTTCGCCGGAGCTGCGGTTCCTAAGGAGGAGGAGCGCTCGGGCGGTGGCTTGGGGTCGAGCTCCTCTCGATCTGGATCGAGGAGGGAGCGGGAGGCAGGGAGCTGCGGGAGGCACGCTCGGTCGTCGGATCTTCGATCCTATGGTCGGGGATGGAAGGTTGGCCTGGATCAGATCTGGTTGGCTGGTGGCTGAAAATGAGAACAAGACCAGGTGGGTGGCGGGATGGATCCCGAGAGAGTGGCGGCGGAGATGGGAGTGATGGGACAGGTCCCTAGATTTTAGGGTTGTCCACTATTTATAGCAAATGGGTTTTGGGTTAGGGCTATCTCGTCCCTCCGATCGTAATCGGACGGTCGCGAATAAAATAGTTAGGGAGCCCAATTAGCAAAACGGAGATGTTTTGTAGACGTTAGGGGATGATCCGGACACAACGCTAGCGACAAAGCGGTTCGAGTCCGGGACAACTCTCGAACGCGCGCGAGAGGGCTGCGGGCTGACGAGAGGGGTTAGATTGGCCTGGCGGCTTGTGAAGAGCGGGTTGGTCTGAGAGAAGAGGGGAGAGATGCAGCCCGGCACGGTTTCCGGAGACCGAAAACGTCCGACGTTAGACCGCTATATCGCCGCTATAGTTTAACGGTTGGGCTATCAGACGAACTCCGAATGCGATAAAACTTGACAGGCGGTCTATCTACACTATAATAAGACCACACGTCAACTCTCATCCCATTCCGAGAACATCTTCCGGCCACTTATAAAATAATAATTCGAACGTGCCACGGGCGCGTGCAAGTGTGGTTGGTCTCAGAACGGACAACGGAGAGAACTAAGAGACCGGGACGGATGCAAGTTTTGAAAACATGATGATGCAATGCAGATGATGACATGGCAAGATGCAACACGCAAGCGAATGACAAGGCAACGACAGCGAATAACTGGCGGACACCTGGCGCATCGAATCCGGGACGTTACACTGGAGGACGCCGAAGCCGCCCTTGCGGCGAAGCGGCGTGCCGAGGAGGCCGTGCGTCACCAATCGGAGATGCTCGTCCCCCCATTATCATCGGCGCCGCCGGCTCCGGAGTTCACGGGGCAGACCGGAGAGGTCGGCACCGAGAACCCCCTCGTGGAGGAGGGCGGCGAGGCTTCTGGCTCGGACACCCTCGTGCCGCCTCCGCCACCGTCTGGAAGACCGCACGGCAAATAGCCGGTGGGCCAGTCGGAGCCACCGACCGCGGATGAGGCCGAGGCGCAGCTGCTTCTTCATGTTGCCACGTCGGTGCGCCGCCGTCTTGAGAGGACGACCTCGGCGCCGCGACCTCGGGAAATCGGCACCGCCAGCTTGGCGAGTTCTGACGTCGAGGCCTCTAGTGCCGCGCCCACCGAGTGGTTGCGCACAGGCGGCACCGGACCGCTGAACCTAGCGCTCCTGGACGTCCAGGCGAAGCTGCGTGCTGAAAGTGACGCCCTTCAAGTCTGCACCAGGGCGCATCTGGCCGTGCGGACATCTGTCCGAGTACCTTTTCTTCTTCTTCCTGATTCTTGTTTTTTCTATGGGGCGCGCCAACAGCACTCCACCGGGTGTAGTCCACGAGTTCCGGCCGTTGCTTTGAGCAGCGATTGTAACTCCTCCGCAAGTTCGAAGGCTGACTTTGTCTTCATTGGTTTTTTGTAGGAGTATCACAACATCCGCGCCACTGTCTTCAACCACAATGTTGAGGAGTTGAACAAGCGGACCGCCGACTTGGTGGAAAGCTGAGGTGAGCTCTTTTCTTCCTTCTTCTTGGGCGCTGGCCGGGCGCACTCAAGAAGTCTGTAGTCCCCGAGATTCGGGCCGATCGCCGAGCAGTCGGGCGGATCTCCTGCTATCTACTTTCTTCGACGACTTGCTGTCTCTTCTTTCATTCTTGAGTGCCAACACCGCTCTTCAGAGCAGTGGCGAGGCTAACACCGCTCGGCGTGCTAAGGAGGAGGAGAGGCGCAGCTCGCTAAAGAGCGTGACTGCCGGGCGACGCAGCTGGCCGAAAGCAGAGGAGCTGCTCGAGAAAGTAAGCGCGGACGAGGCCAAGACGCGGAAGGCCGCCCTCATGGCCGAGTTCGAGATCGAGCGCTCCGCCTGGACTGATAGGGAGGCGATGCTGAGTTCCGGCTACCATGAGATCGAGGACATCGTTGATGGTAAGTTTCCTTCATTTCTTCGGGCTTCCGACTATGTGTCAGGCCGACCTCTGATTTTTCGACTTTCTTCTTTTTTGTCTTGGCAGACTTCTTCCCTGGTCATTCACAGGCAGTCCCTCTGGCCATTGAGGCTGCTCAAGAGGCGCGAAGGGCGAAGGGTGAGGAGATCGCCGCTAATGCCCCCCGAACCATCGACGAGCAGCTCCTGAGCATTGAAGCTCGTCTTCGTCCGGCTCACCGGCTGCCGCGCGCTTCAGCTGCAGCGTCGGCGCCCAGCGGTTGCCGCCCAGGCCGAATATGCCGGCTCTGTGCACCGCCAGTCGGACTGCCGACTGGCTGGAAGTCGATGTCGGCCGTCTTGAGGCTTGAAAGGGTCCTCGGCCCGGGCCGGAGCACGCCGGGCCTTGGAGTTCGTCAAGGCATGGTATCCGGGGCTGGACCTGGACCGTCTGGCCGCGTTCCGGTCAGAAGCCCAGGCCGAGCTGGAGGCCGTGGAGGGCGCCCTTGTCAAGCGCGCGACGGCCATCGCCGAGTACACGGACACCTACGTCTTCGTGCCCGAGCGGGCTGAAGGCGGCGAGGAAGTGCCTCCAGAATGGTTCGGAATGAACCCGGAGTATGGCGAAGACTCGGCGGAGGTGATCGACTCCAGCGCTGAGGAGGAGGACGAGGCGGAGGACGGAGGCGAGGTGGAGGCGCCAGAAGACGGAGCAGGCGGCCAGCCTCAGCTTGATCGCACCTCCAGCAACGAGCCGCGTGGAGACAAGGCGACTGCCGCCGGAGGCGACCAAGCCGAGACCGCCCAGCCGACTGCCCCGGCGCCTGACACCGCCGTCTCCTCCGATCCTCCGGCCCCGGAGGCCGCCTCCTAGGCTGCTTTCTCCACCTCTGTTTATCTGTCTTTAGTAATCTTTTGAAAACTTGTTAGGTTCGAACAATTCCACCCGCAGGGTGTATCCTGAACTTTTATTCGAAAATTCGGCGAAGGGCCTATGTAAATATTTATTCGATTTCCGCCTTTCCTTGCTTATTGCTCCTTAGGCTTTTTCCTTTGCCGCCTTCCTTTAGTTGCTGCCTTGCCAGCTGGACAGCCGCTTCGCGGACTGTCACTGGGTCAAGTGCTTGGCTACTTCGGGAAGGCAAGTACTTGGCTGTTTAGAGTTTTCTTTAGCAAGTCGGCTAGAACGCGACAAGTCGACTATCCAAGAGTCGACCGTCTTTGATAGAAGCTAAGGCGGCGAGCCGACTACTCATGAGTCGGCTCTACAGAGAGAGGCTGGTAGCCGGCTTGAGCTATGCATACGCTTTAGGTCCTTAGCCATTTTTTCATGTGTGCGCTCGTTCTTGCTCGTTCTCGCCTCTTAACGATCGCTCACGCAAGCTGCTGACCTTCACAGAGACGGCTTGAGCGCAACACATTACTTGTCCGACTGCAGGAAGCTTTTCATAGCGCAAGACGGCAAGTCCCCGGGCCGACTAGTCGGACCCGGTGCCAGACGGTATGATAAAAAGAGTAGCATATTCGGAAGCGTGATTCTTATCATACAGACAACAAAAAAGGCAGTCCCCGAGCTTGTCTCGGGGGGGCCAAGGTCTTAGTACTTTAATACAAAGAGGGTAATGCGATACATACTGTATCAACTGTAAAACCTTCGAAGAAGATTTGCATTCCACGGGCGCTCTGTTTCTTTGCCGGAGTCGTCCCTCTTGCGTGCTCGAGGCTTCTGAGCGTTGATTAGGTAGTAGGCGTCGTTCCCTAGCACCTTGCTGATGATGAAGGGGCCTTCCTAAGGTGCCGACAGCTTGTGCTGGCCGGCTGTTCTCTGAATCAGCCGGAGCACAAGGTTGCCCTCTTGAAACGATCTCGGCTTGACCTTTCGGTTGTAGTATCGACGAAGACTCTGGTGGTAGATGCCGGACCGGCTGAGTGCAAACAGTCGGCCCTCTTCCAGTAGGTCAACACCGTCTTGGCGTGCTTCTTCAGCTTCCTCTTCGGTGTACATGGTGACTCACGGAGAGTCGAACTCTATATCCGTTGGGATGACGGCTTCGGCACCGTAGACGAGGAAGAAATGCGTGAAGCCGGTTGACTTGTTTGGAGTCGTGCGCAGACTCCAGAGGACGGCTGGTAGCTCCTCGACCCAACAGCCGGCCGAACGCTCGAGTGGTTCGACCAGTCGAGGCTTGATGCCGGACAAGATGAGGCCGTTTGCTCGTTCCACCTGGCCGTTTGACTGCGGATGGGCAACGGACGCTAAGTCCAGTCGGATGCCCTGCGTCACGCAGAAACGGGCCAAGGCGCCTTTGGCAAAGTTTGTGCCATTGTCGGTGATGATGTTGTGTGGTATGCCGTACCGCACCGTGATGTCGGCGATGAAAGTCACTGCAGTCGGCCCGTTCAACTTCTTGATGGGCTTTGCTTCTATCCACTTGGTGAACATGTCCACCGCAACAAGCAGATGAGTTAGGCCGCCTCGGGCGTCTTGAATGGTCCCACCATGTCCAGGCCCCAGACTGCGAAGGGCCAGGCGATGGGAATTGTCTTCGGCGTGGAAGCCAGCTGAAGTGGCTTGGAGCGAACCGCACCCTTGCATTTTTGGACTAGCTCTTTAGCCTCTTCCAGGGCAGTCGGCCAAAAGAATCCATGCCGAGAAGCTTTGGCGACGAGTGCCCTTGAAGCCGCATGGTGGCCGCACTCGCCCTGGTGAATGTCTCTGAGGATTGCTTGGCCTTGCTCTGGCTCTACGCAGCGCTGGTAGACACCAGTGATGCTGCACCTGACTAGCTCTCTGTTGACTATGGTGTATGCTGCTGCTTGGCGTTGCACTTGCCGAGCCAGGATCTCATCTGTCGGCAGCTCTCTGTTCACTAGAAACTTGAGGATGGGTTGTGCCCATGAGGGTGCTGCTATCTCTTCAATCGTTACCACGGCGACTTGGACAAGGGTGGCCAGGCTGGGAGGCGGCGGGCTGGAGTCCGCGGCTATTTGCTGGATTGATGAGTCCACGGCCGATCGGGCGAGTCCCCGGGCAGGCTCAAGTCCTGTGGTCGGTGGTGCGATCCCGGGCAGGCTCAAGTCCTCGGGTCGGCTTTGACTGTGGTTTTCTTGGGGCCGTCTGCTGGGGCTCTGGAGTCGGATCCGACTACTTCTAGAGGGGCCGGCATGAAGATGGAGTCTGACTCTAGTGAAGGCTTGATAGACGGCTTGAGGAGGCGCTGAAGAGCGACGCCGGAAGGTATCGCTTGGCGGGTGGAGCCGACTCGTGCCAAGGCATCTGCTTGATCATTGTCATTTCTTGGCATGTGAAGGAATTCGCACCCCTCGAAGTATCCGCTGAGTTGTTTGCACCGAAGCGGTAGCTCGCCATGTTTGCATCTTTGGCGCCCGATCGCGGATGATTGTCGAACCACCAAGTCGAGTCGCCATAGCACGTGATCCGCGAATGCCGAAGTTCTTTGGCAAGCCGGAGCCCATGAATGAGCGCCTCGATTGGCGACATTGTTGGAGGCCGCGAAGTGGATTTGCAGACATACTTGAGCTTGTCGCCTTAGGGAGGTGAGGACGACGCCGGCTCCTGTGCGGTGCGCATCTTGGAGCCGTCGAAATGCATCCGCCAATGGGTGGAGTCAGCGCGGTGGTGTATCGGGTCTCGCCCAACGACGAGGAAGTCGGCGGCGCTTGCGACTTGATGGCGGTCTTGGGCTGGTAGTAGATTGTGTAAGGAGCGGATCTATAGCCCATTTGGCTACTCGGCGGGCGCCTTGGCTTCAATGATCTCGGCAAAGGAGCGGTGCAAACCACAGTGATTGGATGTTCTTGAAAGTGCGGCTTGACTTCTTGGCGGCAAAATGCACGCCAGTAGCACATCTTCCGTAGTGAGGGTAGTTACGCTTGGAGGTCGACAAGACCTCGCTCAAGTAATATACGGTCTCGGACGGGGCGCCTTGCCTTCCTCCTTGCGCTCGACTACGATGACCATGCTGACTACTCGGCTGGTGGCGGCGATGTACAAGAGCATGGGCTCTTTGGGAGTCGGAGCCTCCAACACAGGGGGAGTAGTCAATATCTTCTTCAGTTGGAGAAATGCCTCATCCGCCTTGTGGTTCCACTCAAAAAAGGTGGTCTTCTTCATCAATTGATACAAGGGCAGAGCTTTCTCGCCCAGCCGACTGATGAATTGGCTGATGGATGCCAAAAAGCCGGTGAACTTCTGCAAATCTAACAGTCGGCTGGGTACCTCCATCCTCTCGATGGCCTTGATCTTCACGGGGTTGCACTCTATGCCGCGTTCGGAGACTAGGAAGCCAAGGAGCTGGCCAGCTGGTACTCCGAAAACGCACTTCTCAGGGTTGAGCTTGATCTGGAATCGGCGCAGATTCTCAAAGGTCTCCTTGAGGTCCTCCAGCAGCGTCCCACGCTTCTCCGTCTTCACCACCACATCATCCACGTAGACATGGGCATTCCTGCCGAGTTGCTTGAGGAGGCACTTCTGCATGCAACGCTGAAAGGTGGCGCCGGCATTCCTCAAGCCGAACGTCATCGTCAGGTAGCAGAAGGCTCTGAATGGTGTAGTGAAGGTGGTCTTCAGTCTGTCCGCCGGGTTCAGTTTGATCTGGTGATATCCTGAATATGCGTCTAGGAAACTCGGCAGCTCGCATCCGGCTGTGGAGTCTATCACCTGATCAATTCTTGGCAGGGCAAACGGGTCCTTTGGGCAGCCTTTGTTGAGGCTTGTGTAGTCGATACACATCCTCCATTGCTTATTCTTCTTCAGCACCAAAACTGGGTTCGCCAGCCACTCTGGAAAAAACACTTCCATGATGAAGCCGGTCGCAAGAAGCTGGGCTATCTCCTCTCCAACAACTCTTCTCTTTTCTTCTGACAGGCGGCTCAAGGGCTGCCTGACGGGTTTCACATCTGGCCTGACGTGTAGCTTGTGCTCGGCAAATTCCGTCGGTACACCTGGCATGTCTTTGGGGGACCATGCGAAGATGTCTCGATTCTCACGGAGGAAATCGACGAGCTTGCCTTCCTATTTGCTGTCGAGGTTTGTACCACGACAACAGATCTCGGGTGCTCGGGTCCAAGGGTATCTTCTTGGTCTCTTTGGCCGGCTTGAATGATCCTTCTACTTCCGACTCCTTGGGGTCGGGCGACATCTCTGGCTGCTTTCCGGCCATCGCCACGACCCGGTCAAGGAGCCACTTCTCAGCCGCGATCACCAGGGACTTGGCCAACCGACTGCTCTCGGCCGCGCAGGCGGACGACTTCCGATAGTCGCCGGCTACGGTCAGAATCCCCTTGGAACTCGGCATCTTCATCTTGAGGTAGGCGTAGTGAGGAACCGCCATGAACTTAGCTAAAGCAGGTCGGCCAAGCAGGGCGTGGTACGGGCTTTCCAAGTCCACTACTTCAAACCAGACCGGCTCTCGGAGGAAATGATCTTTGTCTCCGAAGAGGACGTCTATCAGGATCTTGCCGATTGGCGAACAGGAAAGGCCGGGTACAATTCCATGGAACACAGTCCGGCTGCTCTGCAGCTGTCTTCGCTTGATTCCTAGCTTCTACATGGTGTCTTTGTACAGGATGCTGGTGCTGCTACCTCCGTCTATCAGGACTCGCGAGAAACGGGCGGCCTGCCTATCAGTGGCCAAGGTGGCACCTAGGACCAGGGCATAAGAGCCCGGGCTCGGCATCACCTCTGGGTGATCCGCTCTACTCCAACTGATAGGCCTCTCGGACAAATGCATGAACTCTAGAGTATCTGTTGCCACTGCATTTCCTTCTTGTTGCTGTTGGCGCCTGCTGCACCAGTCATCTGCCACACTGGTGAACACCACATAGGCTCCGTGCTCTTCTGGGAACTCGTCTTGCACCGCGCCGACTGGCCGAGCAGCCGGCGGCTGGGGCGGCGGCGGAGGCGGCGACCCAGCAGGCGGAGGAGGAGTGAGGCCGTCTCCCTTGGTGATTCTGGTGAGCCAGTGGCACTTTCTGGTGGTGTGGTTCGACGACTTTGCGCCACTGTGGAACTTGCAGGGACCATCCAAAGTCTGCTCATAAGAGAAGGCTGGCAGCCAATTGGATTTGCCATATACGCGCTTGGCCGGAGGCTGCCCTCCGGTGTTGGTCTTCAATTTGTGACTCGCCGATTGTTGGAAGTCGGCTCTTTGGGCCTTGTGTTTGTTGTCGCTCTGCTTTGCCGCCGATTGGTGTCTCGGTCGATGCTCGGGAGCCCGAGAGTCACCTTGCCAGCCGCATTGACTTAAATCTCTGTCTTCATGGACGAGTCGGCCGCGGCGTTCTTGTCTGCTATGACTAGCAGTTCGTCGAGGGTCTCGGCTCGTCGCAGAGGAGTTTGTGTTGAGGAGGTGCCTCTCGGCACCGGCGATGAAGTACTCGATAGCTTGCACCTCGTGCACCCTCGCAGGAGTTCCGGCTTCGCCCCAAAGCGTGAGGTAGTCGCGTGTTGATTCATCTAGGCCTTGCACGCACAAGGAAAGCCGGGCGGCTTGGGAGGTCGCTTATGCGTGCTTTCGTGAAGTTGCGGATGAAGGCTTCAGTGAAGTCGACCCAGCTGTTGATGCTGCGGGGCTTCAGACTGTTCAACCATGTTCGGGCCATGCCCTGGAGCATGAGGGGAACGTACTTCACGGCAACTCGCTTGTTGCCGTTCGCTATGCTAACGGTCGTGGAGTAGTCTATCAGCCAGTCCTCCGGCTTCACGGAGCCGGTATACTTGGGCGTGTCTCGGGGGAGCATGAACCCTTTGGGGAGGGGCTCGTCTCTGATACGGGGCCCGAAGCAAGGCGGGCCCAGCTCATCTTCCTCTTCCAGCGCCAGGGATCGGTGGAGTCGGTCGATCCGATGGCGGGCGTCGTTCTCTCCGACTCCCTCTCGGCGGCCAAGGTGACCTCCGAGAGTCGGATGCTCAACAGGCGGCGGGGAAACTCGCCGCTCTCTTCTGGGCGGGGGAGGCAGGTAGTCGTCCCGCCGCTCTACTGCTCTCGGGCGGCCGTCTTGGTCGCGCTCGGTGGTGATGTGAGTCCGACTGTGACTGACAGCCGGCTCCTTCTCTTTCCTTCCGCGGACTCCGCCAGTCGGCGTCCGAGAGGTCGCGCCTTGATCTCGGCGGGGAGGCAAGTCGTTGTTCGGCTGCTGCAGCGCATCTGCGCGGCCGCCGGCCGCGTTTTGCGCAGCAATCGCGTCAAGGAGCTGCTGGACCCGCTCCATCATCACACGGCGTTCCTCGCCCTCGAAGTTCTTCAGCTCGTCGGTCACCGCCTGGGCGGCGCGGATGTTCTCCGCGGGGGTGGCGTACACGGGGCACTTTGCTCCGAGTAAGTCGGCGATGGCCGCGCCGCGCTACCGGACCGCGCCTAGACGGCTCGGCCCAGTCGGAGCCGGCGAGCCGCCTACGGCGCGATCCATCTCGCGCTGGTATGCCTCTGACAAGCACCTCATGCTTGCCAGCTTCTTGGCGCCTTCGATGATCTGAAGGCGGCGTGTCTCCAGCGTCTCGGCGTCTGTGTCCTCTGGAACGGGCGTCGTAAGGTCTTGCAGGGCCGCCTCAAGCGGGTCCTGGGCTTCTTTGCCGGAGCGCTCGTCGTGACTGATGACGAGCACCTCCGTGACGGCGCTTCCGCCACTCTCCTCGTGAGGAAGCGGCTCGTCGTAGACCACCACGTTGGTGGGGAAAGTGTCGAGCGACACGGCGTCGGAGTCGACCAGCATCGGGTCGGTGGAGCCAACGGACTCCAAGTCCACGACAGGCTCGCCGGCGATGTGGAGGTGGTTAAGGAGGCCCACGAGAAGGCTCTCGGGCCACCCGTGCCTGCGTCGGACGCAGGCTCGTCGGAGAGGCGCACCTCGCCGATAATTTGGCGAGCTGCTTGCTGTCGCGCAGCGGCCTCGGCCGCCAGCCTTGTGCGCCGAGGCAAACTCCATCTGGCGAGCTGGCCGGCTGCGCTTGCTGTGGAGGAAGATGGTTCCGCCGAACAGATCTCCGGACGACGGTGCACCTCGCCCACGGTGGGCGCCAAATGTCGGGGTTGGGTGCGACATATGCCAAAGGATGGCTTATCATGGTGGGGGCGAGTAGAAGCGTCGCGGTGCTCGAAGCGGATGAGGCGAGGCATGCACGCCGCGAATCTTACCCGGCTTGGGGCTCTCCGGGAGATAACACCCATCGCTGCTCTGCGGGGTCTCCGCATGATCACTAAAGCAAAGTGACTACAATCGTGCTCCTCGAGCTGTATCGGGAGGCAGGAGAGAGCAAGGCTAGTTCTCTCCTCCCTGTGCTATCTGGTCTAACTCTCTTAAGGTCCGAACCCTTTGCATGGGTGCCCCGGGGGGTTTATATAGGCCTACCCCCCGGGGGTACAATGGTAATCCGGTTGGCCGCGGGTCCCAACCGTCTGTCTCTCACACCGTCGTCCTTCCCTTGGCTTCGGGGCCCGCCGTTGGTGGGTCCAGCGGACAGCTCGACATCGGCGGTGCTCCGATGATCTGAGCTTAGTCATTGGGTCGTGGCAACAGTGCCGCCGTCTATCGGGCGATCACTGTCGACATTCCCCATCCTATCTGGTTAATGGCTCGTGGGGCCCTGGAGGGGAGGCGGCCAACCCCACGGAGGCCGACTCCCCTGTGGCCGCCTTTGGGCGCCAGCCGCCTTCGGTCCACCCTCTGACAGGCGGCCCTGCGGTCTTCAGCCGTCTGAGCGGCGTCGTGGGTACAATCGTCACAAGCCTTGTGAGTCGAGGCGAGGCATGGCAACAGTGTCGCGCCTCGCCGGAGATCTTCTGGCGATACGGCTCACTGTAGCCATGCCGGCCCCTCGTAGGCAGGGGGAACGGCCACGTCGCGACCGTTCCCCGCATCGGGCTTCGGGAAGAGTCATGGGTCGACTCCCATAGTCGGCCTCTCTGGAGGTCGCCTGCTTGGAGTCGGCTTGTCTTGGAGTCGCCATCTGGGACTCGGCTTACCTTGGAGTCGCCGTCTGGGACTCGGCTTGAGGGGCGCGGCTTGCCCCGATGTCTTGAAAGATCCTGGGACCCGGGTTAGCCTACCTGTGGCCCATTACTCCGACAGATTGCATTACATACAATAGGGTGACAACCATATGGCTCCTGCTAGTTGCCGATAACTTTGTTACAAAACATGATCATCTCATACAACAATTTATATCACATCATGCCTTGACCATATCACATCACAGCAAGCCCTACAAAAACAAGTTAGACGTCCTCTACTTTGTTGTTGCAAGTTTTACGTGGCTGTTACGGGCTTCTAGTAAGAACCATTCTTACCTACGCATCAAAACCACAACGATTTTTTGTCAAGTGTGTTGTTTTAACCTTCAACAAGGATCGACCATAGTCAAACTCGATTCAACTAAAGTTGGAGAAACAAACACCCGCCAGCCACCTTTGTGCAAAAGCATGTCGGTAGAACCAGTCTCATGAACATGGTCGTGTAATGTCGGTCTGGGCCGCTTCATCCAACAATACCGCTGAATCAAAGTAAGACGTTGGTGGTAAGCAGTATGACTATTATCGTCCACAACTCTTTGTGTTCTACTTGTGCATATAACATCTACGCATAAACCTGGCTCTGATACCACTGTTGGGGAACACGGTAATTTCGAAAAAAATCCTACGATCACACAAGATCTATCTAGGTGATGCATAGCAACGAGAGGGGAGAGTGTGTCCACGTACCCTCATAGACCGAAAGCGGAAGCGTTTCAATAACGCGATTGATGTAGTCAAACTTCTTCGTGATCCAACCGATCAAGTCCTGAACGTACGGTACCTCTGCGTTCAGCACACATTCAGCTCGATGACGTCCCTCGTACTCTTGATCTAGTTGAGGTCGAGGGTGAGTTCTGTCAGCACAATGGCGTGACGACGGTGATGATGATGCTACCGGCGCAGGGCTTCACCTAAGCGCTATGATGGTATGATCGAGGTGTGTAACTGTGGAGGGGGCACCGCACACGATTGGGAGAGAAACTTGCGTGTTATAGGGTGCCCCCTTGCCCCTGTATATAAAGGAGCAAGGGGAGGCCGGTCGGCCCTCCTAGGAAGTGCCCCACAAGGGGAGTCCTACTAGGACTACTAGTCCTAGTAGAATTCCACCAAGAGAGAGAGAGGGGGGAAGGAAGGAGAGGGAGAGGGAGAAGGAAAGGGGGCGCCGCCCCCCTTCCTAGTACAATTTGGACCCAAGGGAGAGGGGGTGCGCGGCCTGCCCTGGCCGCCCCTCTCTCTCCACCAAGGCCCATGAGGCACATTAGTTCCCCCGGGGGGGTTCCAGTAACCCTCCGGCACTCCGGTTTTTATCCAAAACTTCTCCAGAACACTTCCGGTGTCCGAATATAGTCGTCCAATATATCAATTTATGTCTCGACCATTTCGAGACTCCTCATCATGTCCGTGATCTCATCCAGGACTCCGAACAAACTTCGGTCATCAAAAACACATAACTCATAATACATATCGTCATCGAATGTTAAGCGTGCGGACCCTACGGGTCCGAGAACTATGTAGTCATGACCGAGACACATCTCCAATCAATAACCAATAGCGGAACCTGGATAGTCATATTGGCTCCTACATATTCTATGAAGATCTTTATCGATCAAACCACATAACAACATACGTTGTTCCCTTTGTCATTGGTATGTTACTTGCCCGAGATTCGATCATCGGCATCATCATACCTAGTTCAATCTCATTACCGGCAAGTCTCTTTACTCGTTCCGTAATATTTCATCCTGCAACTAACTCATTAGTCACAATGCTTGCAAGGCTTAAGTGATGAGTATTACCGAGAGGGCCCAGAGATACCTCTCCGAAACACGGAGTGACAAATCCTAATCTCGATCTATGCCAACCCAACAAACACCTTCGGAGACCCCTGTAGAGAACCTTTATAATCACCCATTTACGTTGTGACATTTGGTAACACAAAGTGTTCCTCCGGTATTCGGGAGTTGCATAATCTCATAGTCTGAGGAACATGTATAAGTCATGAAGAAAGCAGTAACAATGAAACTGTAATGATCACAATGCTAAGCTGACGGATGGGTCATGTCCATCACATCATTCTCCTAATGATGTGATCCCGTTCATCAAATGACAACACATGTCTATGGTTAGGAAACATAACCATCCTTGATTAGCGAGCTAGTCAAGTAAAGGCATACTAGGGACAATATGTTTTGTCTATGTATTCACACATCTACTAAGTTTCCGGTTAATACAATTCTAGCATGAATAATAAACATTCATCATGAAATAAGGAAATAAATAATAACTTTTATTATTGCCTCTAGGGCATATTTCCTTCAGTAATCCTATTCTGGAAGTCATGTTACTAGACCATGATGAACCTACGAACTATGAGGAAGCGATGATGAGCCCAGATTCCGCGAAATGGCTTGAGGCCGTGAAATCTGAGATGGGATCCATGTATGAGAACAAAGTGTGGACTTTGGTGGACTTGCCCGATGATCGGAAAGCCATAGAAAATAAATGGATCTTCAAGAAGAAGACTGACGTTGACGGTAATGTTACTGTCTATAAAGCTCGACTTGTTGCAAAAGGTTTTCGACAAGTTCAAGGAGTTGACTACGATGAGACCTTCTCACCCATAGTGATGCTTAAGTCTGTCCGAATCATGTTAGCAATTGTCGCATTTTATGATTATGAAATTTGGCAAATGGATGTCAAAACTGCATTCCTTAATGGATTTCTTAAAGAAGAGTTGTATATGATGCAACCAGGAGATTTTGTTGATCCAAAAGGTGCTAACAAAGTGTGCAAGCTCCAGCTATCCATTTATGGACTGGTACAAGCCTCTCGGAGTTGGAATATACACTTTGATAATCTGATCAAAGCATATGGTTTTATACAAACTTTTGGAGAAGCCTGTATTTACAAGAAAGTGAGTGCGAGCTCTGTAGCATTTCTAATATTATATGTGGATGACATATTGTTGATTGGGAATAATACAGAATTTCTGGATAGCATAAAAGGATACTTGAACAAGAATCTTTTAATGAAAGACCTCGGTGAAGCTGCTTATATTGGGCATCAACATCTATAGAGATAGATCGAGAAGCTTAATTGGACTTTCACAAAGCACATACCTTGATAAAGTTTTGAAGAAGTTCAAAATGGATCAGTCAAAGAAAGGGTTCTTGCCTATGTTACAAGGTGTGAAGTTGACCAGACTCAATGCCCGACCACTTCAGAAGATAGAGAGAAAATGAAAGTCATTCCCTATGCCTCAGCCATAGGTTCTATCATGTATGCAATGCTGTGTACCAGACCTGATGTGTGCCTTGCTATAAGTTTAGAAGGGAGGTACCAAAAGTAATCCAGGAGTGGATCATTGGACAATGGTCAAGAACATCCTAAAATACCTGAAAAGGACTAAGGATATGTTTCTCGTTTATGGAGGTGACAAAGAGCTTGTCATAAATGGTTACGTCGATGCAAGCTATCGGTGGAAACGACACCTATGGGATCACGGGAATCCCTACTACGGTTGCAGGGCGCGGGGTCGTGAGAAGAGCAGGATCAGCAGTCAGCACAAACACAAGGGTCGTTTACCCAGGTTCGGGCCGCAAAGATGCGTAATACTCTAGTCCTGCTTTGATGTGTATTCGAGTGTTCTTGGAGTTCTTGAGCTAGCTACAGTGAGCGTAACTTGTTCAAGGGTCCGAATCCTTCTCCTGGATGCCTCGGGCCTCCTTTTATAGGCAAGGGGATCGCCACAGTGGCACACAGTAGGTGGCATCGGCGTACAGTGGCTAAGCTTATCGCTTAGCCATTACGGGACAAGACGCATTTAATGCGCCTCCTAGGTGTCCCCCTTGCTTTATCGCCGCCCCACCCTACTTTGACACACACCCGGGCCAGCGAGGCGGCCAGCGCCATGTAGGCTGGCAGGCTGCTGAGGTGGCGTGGTGGTAGGGCCTTCATGAAGATTTGCATGCCACCACGTAGGCATGCGCTGAGTTGGTTTGGAAGCTTCATGTTGACACGCAGGTGCCTGCCTAGCTGGTGGGCTGGCAGCTGCATGGTAGCGATAGTGGAAACTTGGTGGGCGCGGGCCTGGCTGTGGCCCCGTGGATGTCCTCGGCAAGGGCCTTGCCGGGGCCCCGGCAAGGGTCTTGTCGTGGCGTCGTGGTCGTCCCTGGCAAGGATCTTACCGGAGGTCCGTCGTCTTCTAATCCCTATCCAACTCTGTGTGCTTCTTGTCTTCACAAAGATCTGCATGCCACCATGGAGGCGCCTCCCGAGCCTTTGTCCCAACGTGGTTGGTGGTGTTGGAAAACCTGGGCTCGAGGGTGGCGTGCTCTGTTGGCATTGGGCAAGTTGCCCCGGCAAGGTTCTTTTGCCATGGCTGCGAAGGCTGCCCCGACAACGGTCTTGCCGGGGGAGTCCACCTCTCCCTCTTGCTCTTTGTGTCTTGGCGTTGCTTTGACCATCTTGTGGCCTCGGCCTCCTTCCCTTGCCTTGCCAAGTGTGGCCTTGGGCGTGGCTCTGACTGCCCGTGCACAGGTAGAGGGGTGCAAAGTAGAACCCCTACTTCTGTACCCCAACACAAGCTTTGACACTGATCCGGATGACTCTAAGTCGCAAACGGGATACGTATTTATATTGAATGGTGGAGCTGTCAGTTGGTGCAGTTCCAAGCAGAGCGTCGTGGCAGGATCTACGTGTGAAGCAGAGTACATAGCTGCTTCGGAAGAAGCAAATGAAGGAATCTGGATGAAGGAGTTCATATCCGATCTAGGTGTAATACCTAGTGCATCAGGTCCAATGAAAGTCTTTTGTGACAATACTGGAGCAATTGCCTTGGCGAAGGAATCCAGATTTCACAAGAGAACCAAACACATCAAGAGACACTTCAATTCCATCCGCGATCAAGTCAAGGAGGGAGACATAGAGATTTGCAAGATACATACGGATCTGAATGTTGCAGACCCGTTGACTAAGCCTCTTCCACGAGCAAAACATGATTGGCACCAAGACTCCATGTGATCTAGATTATTGACTCTAGCGCAAGTGGGAGACTGAAGAAAATATGCCCTAGAGGCAATAATAAAGTTGTTATTTATATTTCCTTATATCATGATAAATGTTTATTATGCATGCTAGAATTGTATTAACCGGAAACTTGGTACATGTGTGAATACATAGAGAAAACATAGTGTCCCTAGTATGCCTCTACTTGACTAGCTCGTTAATCAAAGATGGTCGAGTTTCTTGACCATAGACATGTGTTGTCATTTGATGAACGGGATCACATCATTAGAGAATGATGTGATGGACAAGACCCATCCATTAGCTTAGCATAATGATCGTTAAGTGTTATTGCTATTGCTTTCTTCATGACTTATACATGTTCCTCCGACTATGAGATTATGCAAGTCCTGAATACCGGAGGAACACCTCGTGTGCTATAAAGATGCTCTACAGGTGTCTCTGAAGGTGTTTATTGGGTTGGCATAGATCGAGATTAGGATTTGTCACTCCGTGTATCGGAGAGGTATCTCTGGGCCCTCTCGGTAATGCTCATCACTATAAGCCTTGCAAGCAATGTGACTAATAAGTTAGTTGCGGGATGAAGCATTACGAAACGAGTAAATAGACTTGTCGGTAACGAGATTGAACTAGGTATGATGATACCAACGATCGAATCTCGGGGAAGTAACATACCAATGACAAAGGGAACAACGTATGTTGTTGTGTGATTTGACCGATAAAGATCTTCGTAGAATATGTAGGAGCCAATATGAGCATCCAGGTTCCGCTATTGGTTATTGACCGGAGATGTGTCTCGGTCATGTCTACATAGTTCCGGAGTTTGTTCGGAGTCCCGGATGAGATCACGGACATGACGAGGAGTCTCGAAATGGTCGAGAGGTAAAGATTGATATATTGGACGAAGGTATTAGGACACTGGAATGGTTTCGGGATGTTTCAGATATTTATCGGGGAACCGAGGGTTTACCAGAACCCCCCGGGGAAGTTATGGGCCTTAATGGGCCATAAGGGAGTAGGAGAGGGCAGCCCGCAGGGTGGCGCGCGCCCAAAGGGAGTCCGGATTGGACAGGGGGAGGGGCGCGGCCTCCTCTTTCCCTCTCCCTCTCCCCCTCCTTCCCTCTTTCTCCTTCTTGGAATAGGAAAGGGAGACCAGCTAGGATTGAGAATCCTAGTTGACCCCCCCTTGGCGCGCCCCCTCTAGGCAGCCGGCCTCCTCCCTCTCCTCCTTTATGTACGTGGGCAGGGGCACCCCAAAGGCACATCAATTGTTCTCTTTGCCGTGTGCGGTGCCCCCCTCCACAGTTTACTCCTCTGGTCATAGCGTCGTAGTGCTTAGGCGAAGCCCTGCGCGGATCACATCGTCAACACCGTCACCACGCCGTCGTGCTGACGGAACTCTCCCTCGACCCTCTACTGGATCAAGAGTTCGAGGGACATCATCAAGCTGAACGAGCGTTGAACACGGAGGTGCCGTACGTTCGGTACTTGGACCGATTGTATCGTGAAGATGTTCGACTACATCAACCGCGTTAACTAACCCTTCCGCTTTCGGTCTACGAGGGTACATGGACACACTCTCCCCTCTCGTTGCTATGCATCTCCTAGGCAAATCTTGCGTGATCGTCGGAATTTTTTTGAAATTACATGCTACGTTCCCCAACACTGAGCATAGAATAAACTGTGTGGCATAGGCAGTCCATCAGACACACTTTTTATGTGGAAAACGTTTGCGTAAGGTGGCCTAACACAATCAATTTTCCTGAGGAAGTCGTGTGTGATTGTTCATTGATCCAACACGTTTTCTTCCTAGAAAGTGTGTGGGTTGTCTGAGGTCATCACTCACGGTGTTGTCTCAATAACCGTTTGCAATAGAAAAACCCAATAAGCATGCTAATTGGCCTATTATTAATAATCTATTTATTAATCAAATCGACATTTCATATTAAGCACACAATATATTTCATTTTTGTATTACAGAATCAGGATTTCATAATTGTAATGCATCAGAGTATATATAGCTTCAACACTCAGTTACACCATATAGGCATATAGCTAGCTACCCCATACACAACTGCACCAGCACCAAGTTTCACATGCAACATCTATAACCTTTGAAAATTAGCATCATAGATGATAGATAGGCAAATGAATCTCATCTGGAAAACCGCTGAAGGAGAAGGCGAATATTGAGCCTTCATTGATGTTGAAGGTCCTTGCAACTTTAAGCCAGTGCCTGTGGATGATTGACCGTCCATCCTTCGTCCTCTTGAGGAAGACTTCAATATTGTACCATGGGTGTTGTATGAATACCTTCCTCGCCTCCTGACCATACAGACGGTTTGAGAGGTAATCATCAATGAACTTCTCTGAAAAGGGCTGAAAACAAGGGTATGCATAAATATTTTCTCTAAATTCGGAAATGGCGCAAAGGAATAAAAAGACAAAGTATTAGTACCATCCTGTAGTGCACTGATGTCTTCTTCATTTGCAGACAAAGATCTTGTTGTTTTTCATCGCTAGTTTCTTTATCCTAACAATCTTTCTGAGTTTCTTGGCTTGACTGATATTCATGGACAACTCATTTTCCCATATTCAAAACAGGTCGAACAACGGATCAAAACATCTGACAACAGGACCTATATGTGCAAGACTAAATTATTGAAAACCTAAATATTAGAATGGTTCCTTTAATTGCATAATAATGTGCTATTAGACAAGGACCATGCATGTGCAAATCTCGATTGTAAACCTCAGTGCTTCCCATTGTTTCCCTGCAACACATATAACGTAATTATTGATCAGGTTAAGTGAGGGTTGACATACTATCAGTAAAATATGTTGATGAAAAATAAACACATTGCGCATTCAGCAGATTAATTCGAGCCACATGTAAAAGTCATTTATCCAAACCAAGCATGATTAAGAATTAGGAAATATAGCAATTGTATATGTTTCTCATGTATTTATTACAGTCAAATTCGATTTATTTCTCACATGCGTAACAATATAAAGTTATACTCACAACAATTGAACATCACATTGTAAAATTGAACAAAACAGTTAACTAAACACCACAACAAATGAACCAAACTTTAACTGAGCACCACATTGCACAATATAACATACTCCTAATAGAAGATTAGACAGTTAACTAAACTAATCATGCTTAACAACTTGAAAATATAGCAATTGTATTTGTTTCTCATGTATTTAGTACATCCAAATTCGATTTATTTCTCACATGGAAGACAATAAAAAATGCACCCACAACAACTGAACATCGTATTGCAGAATTGAACCAAACAATTAACTAGACACCACAACAAATGAACCAAATATGTTATATTGTGAGCGCTCCATCAAGATGTATGTGACATGGAAGAGTAACACATGATCCTAATCGGTTGTGCAATTGCATTGAAAAGCAAATGCACGAATGACAACAAAGTCAGATCGATGGAAACAATGATGGTCCGCAATCGCTGCGCCCTCCGAAGATTACCACCACACTCCTAGCACTTCGGACCACCGCATACTAAGCAACACCTTCGGAAAGGAATGCGACGATGACGACGCTGCTGCCCGGACTGGTCCTAGGTTTTTCCCCGGTACGCGGAGGGGCGTGGGTGAGGGGGATACCCGGCGCCCTTCAGGAAGGAACAACCGCTTTAATAATGCAAAATGGCGATTATCCACATATTTAGTCGCATTATATGTAAATGTGACGAATTTCGCCCCCTATTATAAGATCCGGCTCTTTGAATTAAGTTTCAGTGTTCGGTTTACTTTTATTCACTCTTTGGATGGTTCAAGTTGAAATTAGAAATTCTTTATTTTTGAGAGTACACAAATCGCATATCATATTTTTTTTATAAAGACAGAGATATATTACAAAAATTGTCGCCTAAAAATTCTTTTAGCCACAGAAAGGAAGCTACCGATTACACCACATCTCCTAAAAAAAAGAAGAAAGCAAACTCTCCACAAGACTATATGAAAACACCTGCTCCGGAGGATCTCCAACTCTGAATCTCGTCATTAGGTCCACGACTCTGAAACTAGAAATTCCAATCAAATGTACTCCCTCCGTTTCTAAATATAAGTCTTTTTAGAGATTTCAATATGGACTACATACGGATGTATATAGACATAGTTTAGAGTATAGATTCACTCATTTTGCTCCGTATGTGGTCCATATTAGAATCTCTAAAAATACTTATATTTAGGAACGGAGGGAGTACAATAACAAGGTCCAATTAAAATCAAATGTAAAATAAAAAAAGCTACTCAATCAGTAATAACAAAATAAAAAAAAAGTATGGAGGCTGCGCCGCTTCACTCGGCACGCACTCAGCCGATACCAGGCACACACGACCCCCACCAGCGAACGGCGCGAAGCGCCACAACCTTAGGCTTCGGTGCGTCTCGTGAACCCACTCTCTACGAGCGCCGCGAACGTGAAAAGTCCCGCTCACTGACCGGTGGCGGCCCACGGCTCCGCGAGCCACGGTCCCACCTGCCAGTCTCAGAAGCAGGTTCCCAACGGTCACCGCAGCACGCGGCGGGGTAAACCGGGCGGTCGCACTATATATGACCCCACCACGCACGCACCGGCAAAACCTCAATCTAACCGTTGGGGTTTCCCGGCTTCCTCCCCTTCCCCCCAAATCCTCGCCGCCGCGCCACCTCGGAGAAAGAGAAGCCCCGGCCGCCGCCGCCGCCGCCCAAAGAAGCCATGGCCACCACCCAGCCCATCGCCAGCGCGGAGGCCTCCCCGGCAGCACAGGCGAAGCGCCGCGGCCGGCCCCCGAAGGCCCCGCTGCCGGCCGAGGCGGCGGAGGTCGAGGCGCCGAGGACCCCGTCGCCCGTGTCCCCGCTGACGGCCGCAGCGGAAGGCTACGAGCGGGAGCGGGAGGCGAGGATCAAGGAGAACATGGAGCGAATGCAGAAGCTCGGCCTCGTCGACCTCGCCACCCGCTTCAACCAGTCCGCCACCCCCGCCGGCACCGGCACCGGTCGCGGCCGCTGGCGACGGAGGCCGGAGACGCCGGGCTCCCCCGACGCCGCCGCTCCCAGGATCAGGACCGCCTCCTCGATGCCGGCGCGCCGGTCTCTCAGGTTCGTTTGCGGCGAATCTAATCTTCTTGGCATGCAGCTTCTCCTGTTCAGTTTATGGGAGGAATCCACGGACTTCTTGTGCAGCTTATTGTTCTTGTGTTCATCATTTTCATCCCACTGCAAATGCTCTTCTTGTGCATCTTATTATTCTTGTGCGTCTATCATCAAGTATGAACATGCTGATTTCGTTCCCCTTTTGCAGTATGAGTATGACCTTTTTCATGTTGTATAAATTTGCTAGTATAACGCCAAATCTGCTACTCTGTCCACTATTTACTTCCATATATTCCCCTTCCTGACCGTTTATTTCATTCTGACTACTACTTTTGGCAGAATTTTTATTTACTTCCATATATTCCCCTTCCTGACCGTTTGTTTCATTCTGACTACTCTTTTGGCAGTATTTTAATGCTTACCTTCTAAAATTGGCACCTCGAATCCAATGCCTACCTTCTAAAATTGGCACCTCGAATCCTTAGTTTCCTGGAATAGGTTGATTTCTCATGGGATATTTACAGTCCAGTTCATGCCACAAGTTCAGATTCAATAGTGGCAGTCCTTTAAGAGTACATCAAGTTGTTTTGGGGCGTCTATTTTCTTTTGTTTCAACGGTTTAGGTTAGGCAATACTACAGACGAATTCTTGTAGTTATGTTGATTGAGTTTAAGCTAGTTGGTTGTTAACTTTCGATATTCATTTCCTTCAATCCTCGACATTCATTCACCGTAGGCGTACGTACCTTTCATGGCATTAATGTGGATCTTCCTCTTTTGCGATCATGTTCAATTTAGGTTGAAGAGTGTGGAGCCAGTTAGATATGTTGAAATTTGCGAAAAGAAGGAGAAGGGTCTTGATGGGGGAAGGCCTTTCTCTATTGAGGAAGGGTGCAAGGAAGAAGTTTACACTGAAGAGCATGAGAAGCTTTTAGGTACATGTGGCACACCCTGGACTCTCTTTGTGGACGGTTGTGGCAAGGACGGTAAGCGCATCTACGATCAAGTGAGGGGCCAAACCTGTCATCAGTGCCGGTAAGTTTTCCCCCAAGAACTATCTGGGATTGTGCTAGGCCGTTCTCATATATGCCGTTTCTGAACTTGTAGCATAAATAGCAGCATTCAGATGAACCTATAACACTTATTGTGTGGTCAAAATGGTATGATATTCTTAGTGTAAAGAAAATGTAAAAAGTAACAAGATATGCTGTTGGAAGTTATTGCAGTTACAACTCGTGAGTTTCTAGTATGGAAGTTGTTGCAATCACAACTTGTGATGGGTTACAAGTAACAGAAGATTTAGAAGTTTCCTTGGGGATGCATGATGTACAATTTAGAACTTTGTTTTTTGTTTGTCATCATTTTTTAACCTTGACACGAAGTATGATCCTTCCATGGTACAGCAAGAAAATTCTGGGTCATCATACAAGATGCTGTAATTGCCAGATTGTACAATTTAGAACATTGTTTTTTGTTTGTCATCATTTTTTAACCTTGACACAAAGTATGATCCTTCCATGGTACAGCAAGAAAATTCTGGGTCATCATACAAGATGCTGTAATTGCCAGATTGTACAATTTAGAACATTGTTTTCTGCTTGTCATCTTTTTTTAACCTTGACACAAAGTATGATCCTTCCATGATACAGCCAGAAAACTCTGGGTCATCATACAAGATGCTGTAATTGCCAGATTGTCCAAGGGCAGTTCTGTGGAGATTGTTTGTACATGAGGTGAGTTCTTTTTCCAACAATTGAACATGAACACTTCTAGGGGAAATGAAACATACAATTTTAAGTTAATTTACTGTGAGCAGCCATGCTTCGACGGAGTATTTGTTACCAATCTGTCTGGTAATCTATGATTATGCATACATAAAGGTTGATAGTATTCAAGTTAAATGAACAAAAAAATGGAAACATTCTGACTTGCAGTTTGTGAATCAGATATGACTTAGAATGTTCAAGTTATGCCATCTGAACATGCACGCTTCTAGGGGAAATGAAACATACAACTTTAAGTTAATTTACTGTGAGCAGCCATGCTTCGGCGGAATATTTGTTACCAATCTGTCTGGTAATCTATGATTATGCATACATAAGGGTTGATAGTATTCAAGTTAAATGAACAAAAAAATGGAAACATTCTGACTTGCAGTTTGTGAATCAGATATGACTCAAGTTATGCCATCTGAACATGCACGCTTCTAGGCGAAATGAAACATACAGTTTTTCGTTAATGTAAGCATGCACACTTCTGTGAAATGTTACTGATCTATCTAGCAATCTGTTATTATGTATGTTTCGTGGAAATGCTTCCTTGTCTGCCATCTTTGTCGCTAAATGCTTACAATGGCACCTGTCTATGATAAATTTATCACTTTATAATAGGACTGCATCTCTTTCTTATAAGTTTGTAGTTGCATCTTTTAACATAAAGGGATTGACAGTATTCAAAGTAGATGAACAAATATTGAAAGCTTTCCTGACTTGCAGTTTGTGAATCATAAGGGGTTGACAGTAATAAAGGAATAAAAGTTGAAAGCTACCGCGGTGTTATAACAGAAAAGAGATTTGCCGATGGCTGTGTATTTTTCATTGGACTGACATTCTATAACTAATGCAGGTATGGTGAGAATGTGCTGGAAGCTAAGAGCAATCCTAATTGGACATGTCCAGTTTGCCGTGGCATTTGCAATTGCAGCATCTGCAGAACTAAGAGAGGATGGTTCCCTACTGGCAATGCGTACCGGAAGGTAATATACTACAGCATAATATGCTTTCAGAATGGAATGAGATAGTGTTTCCATGACTGTTAGTTGTACTTTTAAATGACCAAAGTTGGAAGAAACATAATAGATTCGAAGTCGCAATCATTTACTGGTGTTCTAAATTCTTTTTTGCTAATTGCTCGAACAGTGCTAAGCAAGCAGGTGTTTTTTCTGTCATGCAGGTTGTCAGGCTTGGTTACAAATCCGTGGCACACTATCTCATTGCAACAAATAAGGCAGGAGCAAAATCAGGGGATTCAAGCTCACCTGACTCCTCAAACGAGCTGCCATCTGCTGACGAGGTCTCTAAGCACGCACCAGTTGCCAAGCAGGATGCTGATCTGAGCAGCAACGCGATGAATGATGCTGGTGAAGTTGAGCAGAAGGAAGGAAACATGAAGAAGAAGGCAGCAGCTGTCAAGGGTGAAGAAGCCAAGGCCCCGAGGAATAAGATCACTGCTGATGTGGTCTGCAAGGATGATGGCAGGAGCGAGTCCGGGGTGACATTTGATTCTCTGGAATGTCACCAGGATGTCGGCTGCGTCACTCCATCTAAGCCGGAGCCAAAGAAGAAGAGGAAGTGGGTCGAAGCAAGAAGCCCCGACTGCGTCGCGAGCAGGCTGCGCTCCCGGTCTGCTCCCAAGTCATGAGCACTTGATCTTGAGAGGGCCGATGACTCCTTTTGCGCGGGCGATTATCTGTCACTGGCATGATTCTGGTTTGTGGTGTGTTTTGGTTCGTTGGTCGTCGTCGTCGTTTAGTTGCTGTAGGTAATTGCGGGAAGCAATGATGGACGTGCCTGGTGTGGTGTGGACTTGCTGTATGACCCCTCCATTTTGTTGTGACCTAGACGCTCTGGTTTATCGTGTTGGCCAAATCAACCTGTTCATGCGTGTTGTGATTAGCTATTTATGTTGTGTTCATCGTGTGTCCTGTGTAGTTTGGTATTTATGTATCTCTCTGAAAATGTCTGGTCTAGCAGTGTTGTTCTCTTGTGTTTTCATCGTAAATAATAGCCCGTATAAAGATCTCTGCATCAAGAACAGCCTACACGATCACGGATACTGTCTTTATTTGTCCTGACTCCACAACCATATGAGATGATTATGTGTATAGGAGGAAAAAGGAAGCATTGCTCCTTTTGTCTTTAAATATTTTCTAGTTGGTGCTATGGTCCGGACAAAAAAAAACCCGCCCAACAGGCCTTCCAAACCACCTCCATTTGTTTGGAAGTGGTTTGAAAATGAGGTTGTCCAAACATGTCTATCATGTTGGACCCAACGAATTCAACCCCACCCCAAATCATCCCAAACAGAACATACCCCCTCCTCATGCGCGCCCCTCCTCTCTCACCTTAGGCGTCCGCCCGCATGGATGTTGGGGTCAGCAAAGTCTGTGGGGCTGCCCGCGGCACCATTGTCAAACATGGAGAGCATCAAGAGAGGGAAGATGCTAAGCCTCATGGATGCCGATGCTAAGGAATGGATCATCAACCCACGGAAAAAGAAAACGCTCAATTCATTCATTTTACTCGCTATATATAAATTGTTGAATTTTTTTATCGCTGATCAAGTTTGTTTGTTTTAAATTGTTGAATTGTTAAGTTATTGTGTGTTATATTTGTTGTTGAATGATCTACGTGTATGACCTACTCCCTCTGTTCGTAATAGCGACGAGTAATATGGAACGGATGGAACGGAGGGAGTACATGTGTTTGATAAAAGTGAGATGGGTGAAGGGGGCGTTTTTACTAGGACAGATAAATTACGATTGAACCTCTGTTGTCTGTGGTCATGTACGAACATTCCACGGATAAATAGAGATTGTGGACAAACGAGGATTCAAATTAGACACTTGTCCTTTAGAGTATACTTTATTCATGTCATTATTTTTTATGTCACTACTCTCTTCTTCTTTTAACATGTTGTCACTGCTCTCTTGGCTATAACTTTGCTGCTGTTTCGCTTTAGAAAGAAAAGAAAAAAACTTTGTTCTTTACCTCTCTCAGCGCCACCCGCTTTGCTTGAGCAATTACGGATTTCCGAAACCTGCCTTCATTCTTTGCCCGCAGCAATATTGCTGGTGCGCCTCCTCTAGAGCTTCCAAGTTCCTACCCGTGTCCCAAACCTCGCCGTAGAGCAGTTTACCCCGCCGACGGCGATGGCGGCGGAAGCGTCGAGCTCGTCGGCCTTCCCAGAGGGGGATTCGCTCCTGCGACCCCTCGCCGCGCGCGGGTGGCGCTTCCGTGACGCCGCGGACGAGTCCATCCAGGCCCTCCTCCACGCCTCCCCCTCCTCGTCACCGGAGGCCCTGGAGGCCGACCTCCTCGACACGGACCCGAGGCTCTTCGGCGGGAAGTCCCTCCCCGACCGCGCCGCCGCCACCGCCACGAAGCGGCTCTCCTACCTCCACGGCTCCGTCGTCCTGCAGGTACAAACTGCCGAAATCACCAAGCCAAACACTTGTTCCTAGTTTTCTTCTCAATTATGTGGCTTGGAATTCCATGGTACGGTTCAGACCTCTCAGAGGAAATAGCTGTGTATCTCAAACAGTGATCTCGTTACCTAACATTTCGGCTGAGTCTGCATTCTCCTAGTGTTTGACCATGTGCTGTTCTTGCGTCTGGGATGTGTAGATGTCTTTAGTTATTCGATCCTCTCTTTGTATGTTAACCTGTTCCGTCGAATTTATGCAGGTAGTTTCTGTAAGGGATATATATAGCAGCAGAGTCGATGCCTCCTTTAAGAACCCACAGCAACGGCGCCTTCTGCGGTTTGGTCTCACGGATGGTATTTCTGAAGCAGTGGCCATTGAGTTTTCCCCTATCCCGTTCATCACAGAAGAGATAGCCCCAGGCACAAAGGTTAGTTCACCATATTTTCTGTCTCAAGGTTCTACTTGTGCAGCGGCAATTTCTGTTGGCATTGTTTTATACTACCAGAGGCAATATGCACAGTCATCGTACCCTAGTTTAATCAGCGTGTATATGCGCTGTTAGTTCAATTTTGCTTATCAGTTCAACTTGGATTAGAGACTGGAGACAAGCCTGGCAATTACTTAACAATCACTCGGGGCAAACAGAATGCTCAGTGGCTTTTTTTTTTTAGAGAAAAGGCAGGAGCCCGACTTTATAGATAAAGCCACCAGGCAGAGTACATCACCATCAACCATCACCCCAACAGAGTTTAAACACCAAGGAAGTTAAAGTAGCATTACAAGGCCAGCAGCCTCACATGGCACGCAGGCCAGCCTAAACTATCAGTGGCTTTGCCTGGAGTTATTCCACTCATCTAGTATGAATATAACATAAACCAATCGTTGGAAAACAAGATACTGCTCTGTGCGCAAATCACTTGGAAATGATGTATGGTGCAGCATGAGACTGGGTGTGGATGTAGTATTACTAATTCTCATTGGTTCTCTGTCCCACAGTTTGTGCGAGTTTGCTTCATTAGCATTTTTCGTAGTACATCTTAAGTTTTGACTTTTGACTTTTGGTTAGGAAATAGTTGAAGATGATTTTTTCCTTTCCGTGCCGCTAATTTATTTTCTCAAATCTACAACATTTAAAATAACATAAAATATCTGCATTTTTTATGTTTTCTCTACATGTTAAATATTGACGTTAGTATGCATTTTCTGTTTTTCTTTCCACTCTCTGTAGATTCGTCTTGAGAACAAGATTCCAGTAAATCATGGCATATTGTGCCTGAGTGCAAAAAATGTGAGCGTCATCGGGGGAAGTGTCCAAACTTTGTATGAAGAATGGAAAATGAACCAGAAATTCTCGGGCTTATCATTGCCTGTATTGAGGCTGTCACAAGATGACGATGGAGTTGGGCCTCCACCATTTGAGAAATTAGATATGGAAGCACGTCCAAACAGGACATTCCAGTTGCAAGCACACCCCGGTAATGATTCATATTTCTTCTCTTTCTGTTTCTTCTTGTATGTTCACTAAAAATGATGTCATTAGGCGTTGCATGTAGCCGTGTACTTTCAGGAAAGCTTAGCATCTTAAATAGGCGTAAGATTTTATATTGTACTGGTAATGATTTATTATTCTTCTCTTTATGTTTCTATACCTGTATGTTCACTAAAAATCAGTCATCATGTGTAGACGTGTTGCTGTCTACTTTGAGGAATGTTAGAAGGGATAGAGAGGGATTGGTGGAATCGATTGTTGTATTGCTTGAGCCTCATAGGCATATATATAGGAGTACATGGTCATCTTGGAGTACAAGGCAAGGTAGAATAAATCCTACGCTATCTTATGTTTCCTAAATAAACATTATACTCAACATCCCCCCGCAGTCATAACGGTAGCGACGCAGACGGTGAGACTGGAGAAGAATCCGAAGGCAAGCCGACGGACAACCCCCCACAGTCGTAACGGTCGATGCATCGCGGAAGTCGTGGCTGGAGTGGAAACCGAAGAGTTTGCTCGAGCAAGGCGGTAGCCCTTGGTGCCGTTTGTCAAGGTAGCTGAGAGCGTAGGGTGGTGGAGCCGTGGTCGAGGTAGCCGTGCGAAAAACGCCGCAGTCGATGTCGAGTCGGGGTAGCCGGTGTCAAGGATGTCGCCGTGAAGCCGCGGGCGCAAAGAGGCGCCGAGTTAGTCATGGGCGCAGTGGTGACGAAGTAGTGTGCGCCGGGTAGAGGACGGTGTTGACGAGGCGTCGCGCCAGGTTTGCCAAACCCGGGGACACGTCGTAGACGAAGGCACGCGTCGGTGTTGCCAGCACTGGGCGCACTGTGGACATACATACAGTTACCGAGGTAAACCTCACTGGCGAGTGGGCCACGGTTGCTCCGTGCAAGGCACGAGCCCCACCTGCCAGCCTCATCAGCAGGCCTCCAACGGTCACCCCACCCCAGCACGCGGCACGGTAAAAAACTGAGTGGTCGCATTATATACATCCCACCACGCCGCGCACTGGCAAAAACCTCAATCTAACCGTTGGGCTTTCCTGGCTCTCTCCCCTTCCCTTTCCCCCAAACCATCGCCGCCGCGCCACCTCGGAGACGCCGCCGCCGCCGAAAGAAGGAGCCATGGCAACCATCGCCCGTATGAGGCCTCCCCGTAGCACAGCGAGCGCCGCATGCCGCCGCCAAAGGCCACCGGCGACCGACGCGGCGGAGGTCGAGGCGCCGAGATCCGTCGCTGTGTCCCCACCGACGGCCGCGGCGGAAGGCTACGAGCGGGAGCGGGAGGCGAGGATCAAGGAGAACATGGAGCGGATGCAGAAGCTCGGCCTCGTCAACCTCGCCACCCGCTTCAACCAGTCCGCCACCCCCGCCGGCATCGGCACAGGTCGCGGTCGCTGGCGACGGAGGCCGGAGACGCCGGGCTCCCCCGCCGCCGCCGCCGCTCCCAGGATCAAGTCCGCCTCCCCAATGCCCGCGCGCCGGTCTCTCAGGTTCGATTGCAGCGAATCTATCTTCTTGGCATGTAGCTTCTCCTGTTCGGTTTATATGGGAGGAATCCACGGACTTCTTGTACAGCTTATTATTCTTGTGTTCATCATTTTCATCCCACTGCAAATACTCTTCTTGTGCAGCTTATTATTCTTGTGCGTCTATCATCAAGTATGAACATGCTGATTTTGTTCCCCTTTTGCAGTATGAGTATGACCTTTTTCATGTTGTATAGATGCCAAATCCGGTATTGTGTGCACTATTTACTTCCATATATTCCCCTTCCTGACCGTTTGTTTCATTCTGACTCCTACTTTTGGCAGTATTTTAATGCTTACCTTCTAAAATGGGCACCTCGAATCCAATGCTTACCGTCTAAAATTGGCACGTCGAATCCTTAGTTTCCTGGAATAGGTTGATTTCTCATGGCATATTTACAGTCCAGTTCATGCCACATGTTCAGATTCAATAGTTATGTTGATTGAGTTTAAGCTAGTTTGTTGTTAACTTTCGATATTCATTTCCTTCAATCCTCAACATTCATTCACCGCAGGCGTACCTTTCGTGGCATTAATGTGGATCTTCCTCTTTTGCGATCATGTTCAATTTAGGTTGAAGAGCGTGGAGCCAGTTAGATATGTTGAAATTTGCGAAAAGAAGGAGAAGGGTCTTGATGGTGGAAGGCCTTTCTCTATTGAGGAAGGGTGCAAGGAAGAAGTTTACACTGAAGAGCATGAGAAGCTTTTAGGTACATGTGCCACACCCTGGACTCTCTTTGTGGACGGTTATGGCAAGGATGGTAAGCGCATCTATGATCAAGTGAGGGGCCAAACCTGTCATCAGTGCCGGTAAGTTTTCCCCCAAGAACTTTTAGGATTGGTGTAACTTTTCTACACGTTCCTTTGCTAGGTCTTTCTTGTATGTGCAATTTGCTGAACTTATAGCATAAATAGCAGCATTAAGATGAACATATAACACTTGTTTTGTGGTAGAAAGGGTCTGGTATTCTTAGTGTAAACAGAATGTAAAATGTAAAAAGTAACAAGATAGATATGCTGTCGGAAGTTATTTCAGTCACAGCTTGTGAGTTTCTAGTGATGTAGGGAGGCTTTTGCAGTCACAACTTGTGATGTAATGTAACAGAAGAGTTTTAAGTTTTCTTGAGGATGCATGATGTACAATTTAGTAACTTCGTTTTTGTTTATCATCTTTGTTTAACCTTGACACAAAGTATGTCCTTCCATGATACAGCCAGAAAACTCTGGGTCATCATACAAGATGCTGTAATTGCCAGATTGTCCAAGGGCAGTTCTGTGGAGATTGTTTGTACATGAGGTGAGTAATTTTTCCAACCATTGAATATGCACACTTCTAGGGGCGAAACATAAAATTTTACGTTAACTTACTGTGAGCAGGCATGCTTCTGTGGAATGTTTGTCCTATGATTATGTGTACATTTATGTATTCAAGTTAAATGAACAAAAAAATGAAAGCATTCCGACTTGCAGTTTGTGATAATGTTCAAGTTATGCCATCTGAACATGCACGCTTCTAGGCGAAATGAAACATATTTTACGTTAATTTACTGTAAGTACGCACGCTTCTGTGGAATGTCTGTTACCAATTAGTCTAGCAATCTATGATTACATATGTGTACACTAAGTGTTTCATGGAAATGCTTGCTTGTCTGCCCAACTTTGTCGCTAAATGCTTACAATGGCACTGTCTGTGATAAATTTATCACTTACGGCTGCATCTCTTTGTTACAAGTTTCTATCTGCATATTTTAATAAAGATTGAGTGATTGTTAGTATTCAAATTAAATGAACAAAATCTGAAAGCTTTCCAACTTGCAGTTTGTAAATGAATATGATTTAGAGAAAAGTATATTTTTCGTCCCTCAATTCTTGATGAAATCTAGATTTAGTCCCTCAACTACAAAACCGGGCAATTTGCACCTTCAACTTTTAATACCGGACAAATTTTGTCCCTCGACACACCTGAACTGGTTTCCGAGCTGACCTTGCATGTTTTGACCGGTCATAGTCCAAGTGGCAGTATTTCTCTATCCTACTCATCATATCTCTTCTTCCGTCATATTATCCCTCGAATGGGCAGTTCATCAAGCACTTAGAGTGCACCGGCTGCACAAGCGCGGTGGTGGCATGGCAGGATGCTGGCGGCGATGACGCGGAGCTAGCGCTCGAGGGGTTCTATGATGCGCGTGTTTCTGTCGCTGTGCCGGCTGGTTGTCCATGTGGTTGCGCCGACAGGAGGGATCATGCAGCATCTTGCCGGGAGCATCACGGATTGCCCGTAGCCGCATAGGCCTCCTCCACGGCTCGCCATGTGCATGCGCTCCACCTTGTCGTCGTAGTAAACCGCACCACAGGAAGCACCGCCGGAGGACCTAAATAGCTGACGCCCAAATCGTCTTCCTCAACTCCGGTGACTGCCGCCGCGCCGCAATCTCCTCCTCCTGCAAGCTCCAGTTCTCCCTGTCGGCTTCCTAAGCTCCCCATGCTCCTACCTAAGCCTCACGCGTCCTCCCCAAGAAGCCCACCCAGCCACGAGCTCACCCCGCTGCTAGCCCGTGCTCCGTCGCTCGCTGCCGTCGACGCAGGCATCGCTCTGGTGCTTATCCGCCACATCTAAGGACGCGTACGTGCTATAGGTGAGCCCCTGGTCGTTTCTCCCCTCTCCTCGAGCCTCCCCGTGCCATCTAGCTCGCTGCCCACATAGCGCTGCCTGTCGTCGCCGGCGAAGCTTCGGCCATCCCGCATGCCCGTGCTAGCTTTCCCAGGCGCGCGGACACACCAGCTTGCTCCAAGGCATCGCGCGGCCTCTCCCCGCTAGCACCCGCCTTAGTCCAGATTCCAGAGCGCCGGAGCAAGCTAATTTGTTGGCATAGACCAGTCAAAACCAGTCAAAATCCATGCCAAGTAAGAAGTGAAACCGGGTCAGCTGATACAAGGGACGAAATTTATCCGGTATGAAAAATTTGAGGTGCAAGTTGTCCGGTTTCGGAGTTGAGGGATGTTATGGCGTTGCTAGAAGGAGGGCGCGAGAGTGCCGGCCGGGGGCCTTTTTGCCCACGGCCGAGCAAGAGGGAAGGGATTTCCTTCTTAATTCTTGCTTGATTAGATTGATACATCTTCTCTCTTTACATAGAGAGATTTACTTGACTCCTAAGCAAGGCTTACTTGACCCCTAAGCAAGCGACCCTTATCTCTAATTAACCCTAAGACTAACTCTAACACTACACCCCACCTGGACATGCAGCTTGTCCTCGAGCTGCAGCCTAACCAACTTATAACCATGACTCAACGCAACACAAACCTAACACCTAAAAACAAGCCTTTTACATCTCAGCTTGTATTATTACTCTCAACCTGAAATAGACTGGGACGCTTTATTTTGGACGTACACGTGTACAGCCACCTGGATCCCATGGACACCACCTGGACAAAAGGAGTGCATGTGTATGGCTGTTGGTCTGCACCGCACAGGAAAGAGTGGAGGGCTTGCGATTGAGAATGACGAGGAAGGGTGCGCCCACCCAACCGCCGATGTCGCAGACTTTGAGGTCGCCGCCATGGAAAACAACATGCCACCGCCTGGGAAAACCGCATGCCCAAGATCCCGACACACGGACGAGATCGAGGTCCTTTGCGCAGTGAAGGGCAACTTGGAGGAGCGGCAGTGCAGACCACGATCTCCGCGACACGCCGACGCGCTAGGAGGTCGCAGAAGCAGCAGCAGCCTCACCGCCGCCGACACGTGGCGGTAGCGATCCAAGACGAAACGGTGGCGGCGACGGCAGGACTTGATCTGCTGAATGTGGACGCCACAGGATGGCGGGCGCCGATGGGAACGAGGTCGTCGTGACTACCGTCATAGGGCATCCCATCCGGGCGGCGGAGCGACCGGCGGTGGGCTGCTGCAATGCAGCTGGCTGCGCTTGCCACGCCAGTAATGGCAACGGTTGCCGCGTCGGGCGCCGGCGCGGCGGAGGCCGCCAGAGCGCGATCGCCATCGCAGCTGTGGCTGGGTGGTGGTGGCGATGGATGGCAGCCGCAACGGCTCAGTGGCGCGGGCGGTTGCCACGGCAGCCACGGCGCGCGCGGCGGCGATGGGCGGCGCAACTGGTGCGGCTTTGAGGACCCGCCAAGAACAGTGGATCTCTGGACCGCTGGTTAGGTCCCGCAGCACTTCAACACCTCCTCCCAGTGAGGACGGCCGTGGCGGCGCGACAGAGGATCCGGCTGGCTGGAGCGGGGCGACGGGCGTGGTGGTCGCCGGAGGCGACAAAGTGACCGGCGGCGGAAGAGACAGGCTTGGCGGCGGTGAAGACATGATCGAACCGAAGCTAGCTGATACCAAATTGTTATGGCGCTGCTAGAAGGAGGGCGCGAGAGTGCCGGCCGGGGGCCTTTTTGCCCACGGGCGAGCAAGAGGGAAGGGATTTCCTTCTTAATTCTTGCTTGATTAGATTGATACATCTTCTCTCTTTACATAGAGAGATTTACTTGACTCCTAAGCAAGGCTTACTTGACCCCTAAGCAAGCGACCCTTATCTCTAATTAACCCTAAGACTAACTCTAACAAGGGACCAAATCTAAACTTCGCTAAAAGTTGAGGGATGAAAAATATACTTTTCTCTATGATTTATAATGTTCAACTTTATGCCATCTGAGGTCCTAGTTCTGATTATTTGGAAAAGCTTGTAGGATGAAAACAGGGGAGGGCTGGGGACATTTTGATCTTGAATTCATTGAACTGAAACCCCCTAAATTTTCACTAGTTCCAAGTTGATGTGAGATTTCACCTCCATTTTGTTACTGCAATGTTGTATAACAGAAAGATTAGCCGATGGCTGTGTATTTTTCATTGGACTGACATTTTATAACTAATGCAGGTATGGTGAGAATGTGCTGGAAGCTAAGAGCAATCCTAATTGGACATGTCCAGTTTGCCGTGGCATTTGCAATTGCAGCATCTGCAGAACTAAGAGAGGATGGTTCCCTACTGGCAATGCGTACCAGAAGGTAATATACTACAGCATAATATGCTTTCAGAATGGAATGAGATAATGTTTCCGTGACTGTTAGTTGTACTTTTAAATGACCAAAGTTGGAAGAAGAATAATAGAGTCAAAGTCACAATCATTTACTGGTGTTATAATTTTTTTTTTGCTAATTGCTCGAACAGTGCTAAGCAAGCAGGTGTTTTTTCTGTCATGCAGGTTGTCAGGCTTGGGTACAAATCCGTGGCACACTATCTCATTGCAACAAATAAGGCAGGAGCAAACTCAGGGGATTCAAGCTCAGCTGACTCCTCAAACGAGCTGCCATCTGCCGATGAGGTCTCTGGGCACGCACCAGTTGCCAAGCAGGATGCTGATCTGAGCAGCAACGCGATGAATGATGCTGGTGAAGTTGAGCAGAAGGAAGGAAACATGAAGAAGAAGAAGGCAGCAGCTGTCAAGGATGAAGCCAAGGCCCAGAGGAAGAAGATCACTGCTGATCTGAGCAGCAACGCGATGAATGATGCTGGTGAAGTTGAGCAGAAGGAAGGAAACATGAAGAAGAAGGCAGCAGCTGTCAAGGATGAAGCCAAGGCCCTGAGGAAGAAGATCACTGCTGATGTGGTCTGCAAGGATGATGGCAGGAGCGAGTCCGGGGTGACATTTGATTCTCTGGAATGTCACCAGGATGTCGGCTGCGTCACTCCATCTAAGCCGGAGCCGAAGAAGAAGAGGAAGTGGGTCGAAGCAAGAAGCCCTGACTGCGTCGCGAGCAGGCTGCGCTCCCGGTCTGCTCCCAAGTCATGAGCACTTGATCTTATGAGGGCCGACGACTCCTTTTGCGCGGGCGATTATCTGTCACTGGCATGATTCTGGTTTGTGGTGTGTTTTGGTTCGTTGGTCGTCGTCGTTTAGTTGCTGTAGGTTATTGCGGGAAGCAATAATGGACGTGTCTGGTCTGGTGTGGTGTGGACTTGCTATATGACCCTCCATTTTGTCGTGACCTTGACGCTCTGGTTTATCGTGTTGGCCTTTCAACCTAGTGTTTCTGTTCATGCGTGTTGTGATTAGCTATTTATGTTGTGTTCATCGTGTGTCCTGTGTAGTTTGATTTTATATATCTCTTAAAATGTCTGGTCTAGCAGTGTTGTTCTCTTGTGTTTTCATCATAATATAGGCAGCTCGTATAAAGATCTTTCCTCTGAATCTCGCATGCCAAAATACCTCTTGTATCATAATATATTCGATCTCTCTGCATCAAGAACTGCCTGCCTCCACGATCACAAATACTGTCTTTATTTGTCCTGACTCCACAGCCATACGAGATGATTGTGTGTATAGGAGGAAAAAGGAAGGAGCATTGCCAAAATATTTTCTAGTTGGTGCCATAATTTTCGTCATAGCCAAAATTGTAGTCCATCTCCAAGGGAACCTGAAACCGTTCTTGCATGTCACGACATGGTCCGGATAAGAAACACCGCCCAACAGCTCCAAACCACCTCCATTTGTTTGGAAGTGGTTTGAAAATGAGGTTGTCCAAACATGTCTAGCATGTTGGACTCGACAAATCCGACCCCACCCTAAACCATCCCAAACAGAACATAACCTCTCCTTGTGCGCACCCTCTCCTCTCCCGTCTTAGGGTCCACACGCATGGATGTTGGGTCAGCAAAGTCTGTGGGGCTGCCCGCGACACCATTGTCAGAAATCAAGAGAGGGAAGACGAGGATCACTTTGGCCAGCAAGTGACTACATACGGAGTAAAATGAGTGAAAACCTCATGGATGCAAATGCTATGAAATGGATCATCAACCCGCGAAAAAACGCTCGATTCATTCATTTTATTGGCTATGTATAAATTGATGAATTTTATTTGTCGTCGACCATGTTAGCTTGTTTAAATTGTTAAGTTATTGTATTTTTGTTGTTGAATGATCTACGTGTATGACCTACATGGTTTTGAAAAAGATGAGACGGGTGGAGAGGGCATTTTTACTAGGACAGATAAATGAGGATTGAACATCTGCCGTCTGGTATACTCCGCGTACTTTAGAATATACTTTCTCCGTTCCCAAATATAAGTCTTTTTAGAGATTCCAACAAGTGACTACATACGAAACAAAATGAGTGAATCTACACTCTAGAATATGTCTACATACATTCGTATGTTGTAGTCCTTTGAAATGTCTAAAAAAACATATACTCCCTCCGTCTCGAAATAAGTGTCTCAACTTTGTACTAGCTCTAGTACAAATTTGTACTAAGCTCATGACACTTATTTTGGGACGAAGGGAGTATTTAGGAACGGAGGGAGTATTTTCTTTCTGTCATAATTTTTTATGTCACTACCCTCTTCTTCTTTTAACATGTTGTCACTGCTCTCTTGGCTATAACTTCGCTGTTTTGTTTTAGAAAAAGAAAATTTGTTGTTTAGCTCTCTCAGTGCCACCCGCTTTCCTTGTGCGGTTACGGATTTCAGAAACCTGCCTTGGTTCTTTGCCCGCAGCAATATTGCTAGTGCGCCTCCTCTAGAGCTTCCAAGTTCCTACCCCGTGACCCAAACCTCGCCGGCGATGGCGGCGGAAGCGTCGAGCTCGTCGGCTTTCCGCGAGGACGATTCGCTCCTGCGGCCCCTCGCCGCGCGCGGGTGGCGCTTCCGTGACACCGCGGACGAGTCCATCCAGGCCCTCCTCCACGCATCCCCCTCCCCGTCGCCGGAGGCCCTGGAGGCCGACCTCCTCGACACGGACCTGAGGCTCTTCGGCGGGAAGTCCCTCCCCGACCGCGCCGCCGCCACCGCGACGAAGCGGCTCTCCTACCTCCACGGCCCCATCGTCCTGCAGGTATACAGCTCAAATCAAATCACCAAGTCCAGCACTCGTTCCTAGTTTCAAAATCTGGGGAATACCTCATTTTAGCAGTCGTTCTTAGTTTTCTTCCCAATTATCTTGCTTGGAATTCCATCCCGCGACTCAGAAACTCGCAAAGGAAATAGCTGTGTTACCTTGTCAAACAGTGGCCTTATTATTACATTACATTTTGTGTGAGTCTGCATTCTCCTAGTGTTTGAGCATATGCTGTTCTAGTCTCTGAATGTGCAGATGTCTGTTGGTTGTCTGATCCTCGTTGTATATTAACCTGTTCCACCTATTTTATGCAGGTAGTTTCTGTAAGGGATATATATAGCAGCAGAGTCGACGCTTCCTTTAAGAACCCGCAGCAACGGCGCCTTCTGCGGTTCTGTCTCACGGATGGCATTTCTGAAGCAGTGGCCATTGAGTTTTCCCCTATCCCGTTCATCACAGAAGAGATAGCCCCAGGTACCAAGGTTAGTTCATATTATCTGTCTCAAGGTTCTAGTTCTAGTTTTGCCCCAGGTACCAGAGGCAATATGCAGTCACTGTACCTAGTTAAATAAGCGTGTGTATGTGCTGTCCTAGACTGCTAGTTCAGTTTTGCTTCTCAATTCAACTTGGATTAGAGACTGGAGAGCCTGGCACATACACTTACCAAGCAGAATGCTCAGTTATTCCACTCATATAGTATGAAAATAACATAACCAAACGCTGGAAAACAAGATACTGCTCTATGCGAGTAGTTGTGAAATAAACTACTTTAAATGATGTGTGGTGCAGCATGAGATTGGGTTGGGATGTAGTATTACTATTTTCCATTGGTTTTCTGTCCCACAGTCTGTTCAAGTTTGCTTTGTTAGCTTATTTAGTAGTACATCTTAAGTTTTTTACTTTTGGTTAGGAATAGATGAAGATGATTTTTTTTTTTCCTTTTCTGTGGCCGTTTATTTATTTTCTCAAATTTACAACATTTAAAATAACACACAATATCTGCAATTTTTATGCTTTCTCTATGTGTTGAATATTGACGGTAGTATGCATTTTCTGTTTTTCTTTCCACTATAGATTCGTCTTGAGAACAAGATTCCAGTAAATCATGGCATACTGTGCCTGAGTGCAAAAAATGTGAGCGTCATCGGGGGAACTGTCCAAACTTTGTATGAGGAATGGAAGATGAACCAGAAATTCTCAGGCTTATCACGCCCAATATTGAGGTTGTCACAAGATGACGATGGAGTTGGGCCTCCACCATTTGAGAAATTAGATATCGAAGCACGTCCAAACAGGACATTCCAGTTGCAAGAATACCCCGGTAATGTTTCATATTTCTTCTCTTTCTGTTTCTTCTTGCATGTTCACTAAAATGATGTCATTAGGCGTAGACGTGTAGCTCTGTACTTTCAGGAAAGCTTAGCATCTTAAGTAAATAGGTGTATGATTTTGTATTGGACTCAATTTGTGAAATCCACATGCTTGGAAGATTATGATGTTCTGAACTATTTCCTCGATAGAGAGATTTTTCTATGTTAGCCGTGAGCATCTTTGTAGATCTACATAGTTGTCATTTTTCTAAATTTGCTGGTTCTGCATATAAAATGACCCGGGCGACAGTTGCATGTTTTGCAAAACCTTTGGTGATGTAGCTGTAACTTGTGAGCCACCCTCTGACTTATATCTTATGTCATAGCAGACCAGAAGGCTAGAAACTTGGGAGTCGCTCATGACCACGTGTCAATTAATTCCAGTTCAAAACCTACGAATAAGGGTTCAAGTAACTTGCACAGAGAGAATACAGCTAGCAAAGCTGAACCCAAACAGTCTACTGCAGATATCAGGCCAAAAGAAGGTTGGCCCCCAAAGCCCTAGTTGCATTTCGTCTAAATCTACTGGGCATGATATTGTGCACAGTTAGAACTTAGAACTTGCTCATTTGCATCGTGCAGTAAGCGAAGCTGTCCCTGTTCAGAACCAAGCTGCTGCACAGAAACTACTGCAGAAAATGGCTATGCCTGAAGATAAGCATGGTCGGGGTCGATTCAAGGGCAGGAGCAAGCAGGAAGAGACTCCGGTCTTCACCCTCGATGAATGGGAGAGGAGAAAAGCAGGCGGTTCAATGTCCACAGCAGAAAGGCATATACAAGATACCAGTCAAGACGAGGAATTGGCAAGACAGCTCCAAGAACAACTAGATCTAGAAGATTCCCACGTTAGTTTCGATTCCCATCTCATATTGTGTTCTTGTTAAAAAAGCATCCAGTAACACCAGTCTGGAAATATTGTTTTATTAAACGGCTATGCGATGTTTTTCAGGCGTTGCCCGTGACCTCAGAGGCCGAACGCCTGCGGATGAACATGTTCAGCTTCAACGGCCCTGAAGAAATGGGTGGCGGGAGAAGAGATTTCCGAGGGCGCGGGCGGGGAAGGGGCCGAGGGCGAGGTCGAGGCAGGGGAAGATTTTAGCTCAGTTTCAAAACTGTGTTTTTTTTAGGGTACTCCAATCTGCAGAGATGGTGGTAGTAATACTAGTATTGATGTTCATCATCACCTTTTGAAAAGGAAGCGGTAGTGTCATGATGGTCATCTTAAAAGCTTCTCTCTGTAGTATCTCATGATGATATAACCTTTTAACTCTTTATTAAGAAGCATGCATTTTCGTTTCACTAGTTGCCTCTGTATTTCCATGGAAGGTTTTGATTCAAACTTTTTGATGACTTGTTACTTCTTCTGTTTTCTTATAGCAAAAACTTGTTTTGTATTCCATGTGATAAAAAGAATGCTGTAAAAAAATAAATCCTACATGACATTCTGAACAATATCAAGGTGGGCCCTTGCTAGAAAATAGGGGCACGGGTTACAACTCGGGACAACGTCAGGGTGGTTCCTGAAAAAAGTCCAAAACATAACGATCTTCTCCGGTGAATTTCTTAAACCTGAAGGAATCTCACGAGCACGAGCGCGAGAGCCAGTGCAGCAAACCACCGCCACCTTCGCCTCACGCGCCGCGCTGCAGCTCCAAATCGAACCCACCTGCGCGAGAAGGCAATTTGGGAGGAGTCGGGGAATCGGCGGCGGGTTGTAGGATCCGCAGGGGCCGCGATGGATCCGGCCGGCGTCAACGGCGGCGTGTGGATCCGCGCGGCAGTGGCCGTCGCGGCGGGCGGCGCGATCGCGGCGCGCGCGGTCCGGCGCAAGTCCGTGGACTTCACCGCCGTCTTCGCCGGCGTCCCGGCCATGGTGGCCCACACCGTCGCCGGGTACAGGTGAGAAGGCGCACGCTTAGCTTGAAGATCTTCCTTTTCCGTTGGACTCGTTCGTGACGGGGATCTCGGCTCGGGTCTTTGCAGGTTCGCGGGGCTGCTGCTCGTCTTCTTCTTCACGGCGTCGAGGGTGACGAGGATCGGCGAGGCGAGGAAGCGTGCGCTCGATCCTGAGTTCAAGGAGGGCGGCCAGCGCAACTGGTGAGCCCAGATCGCTCCTTCCGTTGCTCTCTTTTACCGTCTTTGCCTGGGCACATCTTGGAAAGCTGGTCTTGGTATTGTTGGGGATGCTTGATTTTGATTCTGTGGTAATCCTAGTGCTTTAATTCAGCAACAACTTTGACAAGTTATGACGCTTTACATCAACAGAAGAAACTTCAAATGAGTTTGGTTCCAATTGTAGAGCAGGGCAATGATATAATCTTTCAAAAGAGAATTCACTGTTGAGTGGAAAACGTTTGTAATTCAAATGTTCAACAAATGAAGTGCGTGCCTGAGTAGCATTGATTTCATTTCAGTGCGAGTCTGATTATATGGAAGAATGCATTTTATATGATTATATTATGTGAAAGACAGAAACCGGTGTTAATTTGCATGGATTCATTTTACAGAAGAGCTAGTGTGGTTCTACTTCTGTAGAGTTTAAACCTGAAGCATGTGGTTCAGTTTGCATGTGAATAGGAAACTTTGGTTAGAACAAAAGCAACTTTCTTCTATAGAGAACGCCGAGAACTTACGAGGTCTTCAATTATGCTGGTTTAATTTGGCGATATTATCTTGAGGTGTGTCTATTCTCTTTCAGCCCAGTATCTGTATTTTTGGTTGCTGCATCAAGTTGAACCATGAATGAACTTTTGCTAGAACACCGACTACAAATCATGAATATTTGCTAATTGATGCAACCTGTTACACCTTCCCCAGAGGTTTCTCCAATTGTGAGATTTGACTAGATATTTATAAAGAAGGTGACAAAAACTCAACATATCTAATGAGATGCGGAAGATGCCTATGTTTGTATGTTTCTAAATTCGATCAATATTATGACCTCCGTTGTTGAGATAAGGCGTCTTTCAGCTTCAGAAAATTCCCTTCTGAATCTTTCTAATGCAGGTCCGCACCACTCTTATTGGCAGGAAGCAAGTCTTGTCAAACAGTGGTATCGCAAGTATCTTGGTAGTCCTGATAGCACTAATTACTGGAGGTGAAGACAAATGCTTGGATTCAAAAGAGTCGGGTCTTGTAACTGCCCTTATTGGTGGTGTTATTGGACATTACTCTTGCTGCAATGGTGATACATGGTCTTCTGAGCTTGGCATACTTAGCAAATCTGAACCACGAATTATCACAACATTCAAGGTATGAACCAAATCTTCCTTTCTAATTGAACAGAACTTCAGTATGAATATACTCTCACTTTTTGTTTTGACATGAAACTTCTTTAGAGGGTGCGGAAGGGGACCAATGGTGGGGTAACCATCGATGGACTTCTTGCAGCAGCAGCAGCTGGATGCTTGATTGGGCTTGCATTTGTGCTAATAGGATTCTTAACAACTCAGTGTGCTTCTGATGTATTTTGGAGGCAACTGCTAGTTATACCCTTAGCTACAGCTGCTGGCCTATGTGGAAGCCTGATCGATTCATTACTGGGCGCAACAGTTCAGTACAGCGGGTACTGCAGCGTTCGCAAGAAGGTATGACACTCCAAGCATTGTAGATTGCTATATGTGTAAATACCGTAATCGTCTTTCAGTCATAATTTGATTGTTTGTTTGGCGCTGTATTATGCTGCTGTAGGTGGTTGGAGTAGATGGTCCAACAGTAAGGAGGATTTCTGGAATGAACATACTGGACAACAACGGTGTCAATGTAGTGTCTATCTTCTTGACAAGTCTGCTTACTGCTTTGGTGTGCACATGCATTTTCTGAGGTGTAGTTGTGTAGTAGTGGTAGCACCACATTACAGAGGATAACTAGGAAGGAACACGATTGGTAAATTAGAGCACGGAGTCTTGAAAAGTGGCGTTGTTCATTTATTTACGATCGGTGATATTGGTGGTTGTTGATTTAGCATTAGTGTTTCACACCAAGTATAGACTTCTAGTGTAAAAAATTCAGTTGTAGTTATCCCATTCAGATGTAACACTGAATATTCGGATTGAGGAATGGTTCTGCCAGAATATTGTTTCGCTGAAACTATTTATTTGTATAGGCCATTTGATTAGTTTGTCTTATGGAGCCTGTAAGATCACCTCTTGAATTAACCAGAACTCGCTTATTTAGTTGCTACTACATTACTACAAGATAACTGGAAGATGAAATCCTGCTTAATCTCAACCAAGCTACTCACCTACCAAATGTTGTAAAAGTTGGGCAGTTTTGCACCTACCTTGAAGTGGTTGCCCTACTCCACATAGAGATAGTTGGACCCAGTTTATGTAATGTACAAAATCTCAAGAATGCATTGCAAATAATCAGAAGATTCCATTATACAAATACATACAAACAATCACAAGACATTTAATTAAACTCAAATCTTGATCGTGCCGAGGAGCAAATTTCACATCAGCCGCAGCAGCAGAGGCACTCGAAGGTCATGTGGCAGCAGAAATAGCAGCACACGGTGAAGAGGCTGCCAAAGGAAACCAAGCATCTCTGTCAAAAACCAAAATTGAATAAAAGGTAATAAGACAATAAAGCCCTTTCTGACATGAAAATTGCCACTAACTAATCCTGTTCCGAGCCTGCAATACAATGAATTCACAGGAGCTAGAGCTCTTGAGAGAGTAGTAGTAAGTACTCCCTCTGTAAACAAATGTAAGGCGTAGAGGGAGTAGAAGAGAAGGCCAAGAGCAAAATCAAGCAAGGAAGATGGAAGGGTCAGATGGCATGCGTGGTTGGTGCCTTGAGGCTCTTCTAATAGGGAGCTCAGCTCAAAGCTCACGTAGCCCCCAAGGAAAAGGAAACTCAAGCTCAGGCCCTACCTGCAACATGCCACCCTGAGAACAACCGCTGATCAGGCCTCGCAGGAAGCGATAACCGCGAAGAGTTGGCGGGTGTCTAGGGTTTATTTGGATATACCATTTCAGCTCTAGGTGCAGGTGAGAATGACATAGCTTATTGTTCTATGAATGTTTCCTTTACATAACCCTTTGAGAATGTGCTTGTCATGTTCTTTTTTCATGAGATCACATGAGCATAGAAAAGGCACAGGGGCAGAGCAAGTGGATAGCCAAAGCCCAACAGCTGCCAAAAGGGATGTCCATGAGATTCCAGCAACTCCTGTTTTCTTCCTCCATCTACTCCACATTGCTCATGGTGTTAGAGAAGGCATTTTGTTCAGAAACAAACAAGTGAATCTCAATAAAAGGTACTCCTTTCTGTATACTAATATAAGAGCGTTTAGAATACTAAAGTAGTGATCTAAACGCTCTTATATTAGTTTACGGAGCATATGCTGTTAGAGAAGGCATCTTGTTCAGAAACAAACAAGTGAACCTGACATTATATGACGCTGTAAAAAGAATGGAAGTCTCACATACAAAAAACATGGCTGCAAAATTGCCACTCCTAACATACAAAGTCAGTAGCGCCCACTCTTCACAGAACACTGGGGGGTAAATCTCAATCAAGATTTTGCCAAGAAAGCAATGCCCATTACTCGAGAATTCGCCGCAAAAAAGAAAAGGAAAAATCAAGAATCCATTTGTCTTCGAATCAACAACTATTAATTACAGACTTTGTGGCAAGGGTGGGGGGTTTACAAAGGTAACAAAACGCCTTCTGTATCCCAGAGAAGCAAGCAACTTCATCTAGCTAGCTAGGAAGCAAGGGAAGGTGGGATGGAGTATATTCGGACCCGTGTCATGTCACGGTGGGGACTCTCGGAGGGGCCGAAGAAGGGGGCACGTTGGCTGGTCGGAATGCAGGGTCGGCATTCCGCTCCAGCTGCTCCCATGTGAGCCTTCGACGCTCCTCAGCCGCGGCTCGCTTCTCTTCGTCCGCTTGGAAGTTGCTCTGGCAAGCCAGGAGCAATCTCTCGTCCATGTCGAAGAACATTTTTCTCACATTCATAGTAACGTTGAGAACCGATTGGTTCCAGTGCAAACGTGCATTTCTCTCCAGAGCTGGGTATACGATTGGCACAATCACTTGACGGTTTTGGGAGATCATATCGAACAAATGTTCATTATTCCACAAGAATAAGGCTCTCTCAGCAACCTGCCAAAAGACAGGAAATGGATTAACCCTTTTTTCAAGAAAAATGAAATCTTAACAAATAACTTGGCCAAAAACTGCACGAGAAGACCTGCAATACTTGTTCCAGGACATGCAATTGTCATGAACCAAGACAGTAGTAGTGCTACTAGGTCATTCATAATCTTATATTTATGCACTTCTCTAACATGAAAATCGATGGGGAGAAGACAGTATACATTAAAAAAATCTTCTGATGTTCTTTCCAGAGCAACTGCTATTAACTACTCCCTCCGTTCCTAAATATAAGTCTTTTTAGAGATTCCACTACAAACTACATACGGATGTATATAGACACATTTTAGAGTGTAGATTCACTCATTTTGATCCGTATGTAGTCCATAGTGTAATCTCTAGAAAGACTTATATTTAGGAACGGAGGTAGTAGTATTTTAGTAGTCAATGCCAATCACTGATTTATTTCCTTTCATGCGTTGAGCTATCAAAGGATGTTCTCTACTGTGATGTTTCAGTCCAAACGACGCTCTTAATCAAATCATGATTCTGTGGTTAGCATATCCCAATAAATTGATTAGAATATCAAATGGAAAGCAGAATTCTAACTAATTGATTGTCAAGCTCCACAAACCCCAGGATCTGATTTATTTGGGTGGTTGCAGTCATACTTCGTACCATGACATGACCTTATAAGCTATCAAACACTTGTGATCATCCTAACTTGTACCTCAACCAATATATTCTGCCACATTAATTGGGCCCAGTTTCAAGTTCTCTGCCTTTGGATTGAGGATTTCACCTTTTTGTGACTGTGCAACCACCCAAAATAAGGTAGAGCCAAAATAATAATGTGGTATTTCAAGTCTATTTAAATGTGAGTGGTATACTCTCTACAGACTTCCAAAGTGAAGTGCAGACCATCAATTGCACCAGAACCAACAAGGCAACAATTGAGGTGTTTGGTCCCACTTTAGCCAACATGGAATGAGTTTAACCACTGATCAAATATCTAAACAATAATGACTATGGCATAAAAGGTGTGTGGGACCATGCAAGTAACACTAGCAAATTTAAAAAGGTGCGAGGAAAAGGAAAGAGAACAAGCAGATTCTTCGACTAAAAACCTAAAATAAGCAATGGAATGGACCAGTATACAACTTCGCAACTACTCTACAAAATAATAGTGATGATAACTTCCTACCAAAGGACACTCGTGCTAAATTCTTACTGATGTTTCACAAGCTTTTCTTGTTTCTTGTCGGTATCTCTAACCCTAGCAATTGTTGCAAGACAAAAAGCAATTTTTACAGGGGAGACACGGTATAGGGACAAATATTAATCAATGGCTTGGGGACGAAACTTGCCTGAAAATGGGAGCTATTGAGGCAAGTCGCAATCCTCCGGAATAATGGCACCATGCACTTCTGAAACTCAGCCATGTCAATCAACTCAAGCACTTCTTCTAACTCCCCCAAGAACATCATCTCCTTCTGACTATTTGTAACTGGCCAGTACTTCAACAGACCCCTAATCACAGTTCCTGCAAGCTTGGGTTCCTTCTCTATAAATTGTGTTATGCAGTAGGTCAGCTGCGGCAGATATACACCCACTGTCTTAGGCTTGTGAAGCGGGATCAACGCTTTCCATAGGAACAACTTATGCTCCTCCTTCAATGGCTTTGCAAACCCACTTATCACGCTGCCAAACACCTCCAACAGCTCGGATATCCCATTGTGATGTTCGGCCTCGGAGACGAACCTATAGAAGATGTTGCTCACGGCCTTACGGATGAACGGTCGGTTTCCCATGAATTTTCCATATATCCTGTGCAACACTGTCTTCAAACAGTCCCTCTCTCTGGGATCATCAGAATCAAACAGGTCAAGCAGCTTGGAGATGAACGAACTGTCCACATACTTCCTTGCCACCTTGGGGTCAACAAATGGCGAGGTCACAAACCGCAGAAGCAATTCATACACAACTTGCAGGTGGTACCAAGAGGGGTCGAAGAAGGGCTCGTCCTCCTCTGTCTCCGACGTGGTGGTGCCTGATCGGACCTTGGGCGGGAAGACCCTGAAGAGGTTCACAGCGAACATGCGCACGCACGCCGACATCATCGCCTCCGTGAGGGGCTCCTCGGCGGCGCCAATTGAGTCGACGAGGGACATGAGGACCTGCCGCTTCCTCTCCTTCTCCGGCGAGTCCTTGCCCCGGTCGGTGAAGTCGTACACCGTGCAGCAAATGGTCACCTTCTCGATGAAGGCGTCCTCCCTGGACCTCCCCTCGGCTCCGGCGGCCCCCGAGGGGGACCTGGGCGAGGCGGGGGGCTTCCCAAAGGCCCCATTTTCCCTGGGGGACATGGGATTGGACTTCGCCGTGGGCGAGCCCCCTCCGCCGTTGCCTCCAGGGCCAGATTTCAGCGATTTCCACGACAGCTTGCCGATAAATTGCTTCCACATGGCGGCAGAATACGGCGGCACCAACACCACATCAAATTCTCCCCCAATCAAAGAACCATTGCGAGGAATCCGTCCTCCCGGGAATCAGCCGTGAAATTCCTCGCAGAAATTTTATGTAAAAGACGCACCTTGCGACAGCAACAGGAGATTGCAATGGCAGGGAGGGGGGGGACTTCGACGGCAACAGCAACCGGAGATCTCAGGGTGAATTCCTTGCTCTCGGGCAGCTCACCGGCGCAAATGCGACGGATCAAGAACCGACGAATGAGCGCACCGCCGGAAAAAGGGGGGGAAAGGACAGGCCGCCTCAATCAGCGGGGCGCGTGGAGGAGCCGGGAACGCGACGGCGCGGAGGGGGGAGGCGGATCCAGCAATGGCGGCCTCAGGGCCAGATCCGGGGGCGGGAGGCGGCCATGGATGGGATCTCGGGAGGAGGGAGGGGATGGGAGGGGGGAAAGGGCGCAGAAGTGGGGAATTTTTTTGGCGTTTTGGAGGGGGCGGTGGTACACAGACACACTGGAGGACGACAGTGCGAGTGAGGGAGAGAACGTCGCAGTGGCGATGCATGGACGGTTCGGTTCATTGGGCCGTCCGATCAGGGGGATCGTGGTACGGCAGCCGTTGGATTGTCGAGCGGTTCTTTCCTCCTGGTAATTTCTTCTCCTTGCAGAGACGATGATGGCGATGTTGGATGATAGGAGATCAGGTGCAACTGTCGAGAAATGTCTTGTCATTCGGCAGTTCATCTTTTTTTCCTTCTCGGTATTAAATGATAAAAATCACTGCGATTAATTAATCATGATGGGAGCATGGCGTCTTTTTGAAAGAAATAATAATGTATCATTATGAAGAAAATGCATAATACATAATCATCTCGGGGCGCCGGAGAGCGGGACCCCCCGCAGGACCAGGCTCGTCTTCCTCCTCGTCAACTTTTTTTCTGTAACAAATTTTGTTCTTTGGTTTAGTGTTGCTTGTCGAAATGTCGGGTTAGGCGAGGATTTCTTCGAGTTGCAGGACATACCGCATGCTTCTAGATCTTGCGTCATGGTAGGTGACTCATGTGGTGGCGACGACTCCAACGCAGGCCCTCTGAGGCAACACCACATCTGTGTTTCGGCGGCAACTTGACAAGCGGGAGAGGGGGCAAAATGCAAAAGCTCGAGGGGCGTGGAGTAGATGTCTTGCTATGGAATTTGTAGGAACTAGAAAATATTTTCGGGACAAAGATCGTGATCCTTAGAACTTTTAGAGCCAATTCTCTTTCTTATTGCACTGATGCTTTTTGGCTCTTGGGCTCCATGAAACCTGGAATTTTAAAAACTTTTAGAAGTAATTCCCCTTTTTTTGCTCGACTGGGGCTTTTTGGCTCTCTAGCTCCATGAAGCCGGGAATTTTTAAAACTTTTAGAGCTAATTCCCTTTTTTGCTCAACTAGGGATTTTTGGCTCTCACGCTCCATGAAGCCTGGAATTTCCAAAAATTCAAAAATCATTTTTTAATTCTGAAATAAATACACAAGTACTTCTAGATGTATATTAGATGTGTGTAAAACTTCATCATGAAATACATTCTGATGTGAGCTATAAAAAAATCATGTACTTTCATAGTGAATAGTACATGTGCTTGAATTATGATTTTATTATATTTTGTGTAGCTCTCATATGTATTTTTTCTGTCCTAGAAGAATCTCCAAGTTTGAATATCTTCCATCACATGGGGCTTCTGGGGGTCTTTTTATTGCATGGAATGATCAAGTCTTCTCTGGGCAACATTTCCACTCCAATGATTTCTCCATCACTGTTCATTTCACCTCCACTCACTCAGGGGAACAATGATACCACCTCACTAATTTATATGGCCCATGCCATCTTGATGACAGAAGGGATTTTATTATTTGGTTGTAGACTTCTCAAATGGATGATGAAGCAAACTGGATGATTCTTGGGGATTTTAACTATGTGAGATACCCCCATAACATAAATAAATAGGGATGAAATGTGTCTGATATGCTACTTTTCAATGAAGCCATTAGCAGACAAGCTCTTGTCGAAATCCCACTAAAAAGAAGAGAATTCACTTGGAGTGATATGTAAGAGGCCCCACTGCTAGAAAGTTGGACCGGTGTTTCACATCTGAGACTTGGACCAACAATTATCCAGCAACTTTTGCCTATCCACTTGCCAAGACTACCTCTCATCATGTTCCTATAATGATTAAGATTGGTACTGCCATCCCTAAAGCCCACATCTTTAGATTTGAAAATTATTGTTTATGTAGGAACGAAGTATGTCTACCAGAGGGGGGTGAATGGGAGTTTTAAAATTTCTTCAAAAATATCAAAACTCTCGTAACCCAGCAGCGGAGCGAGTGAAAAAATAGTTTACTGTGAGCGAATACAAACTACCGAAAGGAAACTAAAGGCATGCATCGAGACAAATCACATGATTGAAACAGTTCGAAAGTAAAGAGGAGAGCAGAGGTAACCAGTGATGCTCGATGGCGACAAAGAATTTGGTAGACCAGTTTGTCCTTCTGCACAAGGACTGCGTCTGGTTGGAGGGGTTGTGATTTAACATAGAAGATAAACTCTATTGCCCTATTCTCCTCGATAATTGGTTCGTCAATCAATGTCGATCACTCATGGTAGATACTTGAGGCGATCTCCAAACCTTTACAGACTTCTTCTTCGAGAACCACAATTATTCTTGGTCTCTAAAGAAATTGACACTTCACCATCTAGAGAGTTTGCAGCTCTCAAGAGTAATAGGTGGAGTGTACTGGACTTAGATTTGAGTGATGTTGAACCACTATCTAATTTTTCGGCTCTAGGGGTTTTCTCTCGGTGGATTTTAAACTCAAATCACTCGGGAGAGGGGGTTGCTCAACAATCTTCTCACAGTCAAATGGAGCAGCCCCCAGACAACGCCGGTGCGGGGTGGCTATTTATAGCCGCAACCTTCCCTGGTGGGAAATGATCATTTTGGACTCGCGGTCAGCCAATGGCCAACTGATACATTCTCAACGGCCGGATTTTAAGAGCAACGGTAACATTACTTGAGGACCAAGTAATGCTAACTCCTTGGCCAGAGACAAATCTCTCGCAACAAAGAAGATCACAGTCTCTTGCTGGCAAGTATTTGCTCGGAACACAAAGAGATTTCTCTCGCAACTTTCATAGGATTTGGGTTTAGCATCAGAGAATCAAAGCTTCGAACGGTACACCCCTCTTAGTAGTACGGTGGTCCTGTGACTCAATAAAGAGAAGAGAAACAACGAAATAAGTGCTACGTCTTCACTTTGTCTTCAAACTTCTCGGTCACAGTCACTTCCTTCGGACGAGCACCGAACCAATTGCTTCGCGTCAGCAATTTTTGAGGGGTCACTATTGCTATCATAATCTTCGGTGATAACCTTCACTGCTATGCAGGGGATTATCTTCGTCGTTTGAATCAAACTTCTCTTGATTCCAGGGACCTGTTACTCTGTGTGCACTAGCAAACACATAAGTCCTATACTGTTTATGTCAACAAGCTCCAAAACACAAGGAGGCAGGTTATTGCACCAACAATATCCCCCTTTTTGGACGATTGTTGACAGAACAGATAATCATCAAAGTGAAGATAGATAAGTGAAAAAGTAATTCCAACAAGAGTGAATACGTGTTACTTTGCTCGATGATGAAATAGACTCCCCCTAAATGTATGCAGGGATAAAGATGTGAAATTAATTCTCCTGCAAGTATTGAAGTGTATGGAGGAAATTTCAATCATTCGAGACAATGATTCGCACTGATGACACATAATCCATCGAGATTGCAGTGCAATCATTCATAAGTTCCGATAATAATTCCACCTGCAAAACAAATGCTTCGAGAGAAATGATATAGCAGGCGGGGTTATTAACAATTCAGCACAAAAGTTTTACAACTTAGAGCAGATAGGCTTAAACCCAGAAGTTTCAAACGCGCACGAAACCAAACCACAGGAACACAGAAAGAAAATATATCAAGACTCGGTGTAATTCTCCCCCTTTTGTCAACTAGTGTCAAAAAGGCGACGAAGAACATGAGTGCAAAAGCGCAGAACTTGGTTCACTCGGTGGCATCTCCAGAAGAACTGTCCGAGGTGATTTCTTCTTTGGAAGTGACTGGAATGGCATCGTCTTCAGCAGCAGCAGATTTTCCTTCAAGGATAACAACTTGAGGCTGAGAAGACGAGGGCATATTGGGGGTAGCCACATGAGGAATACGGGATATCACATTGCCTTCGGTAGGTTCTCTATCGGTGAGGTGGCTTCAGATTCTTCAACCAGTTTGCGAAGCTTGAGATGTAGAAGATCAGTGGTCGGCTCACGACCTGGAAGCGAAGGGGTACTTCGCTCTTGGAAATCATCAATAGTGAAGCCTTTGTTAATGTAATCATAGAGCTCTTGGAGATGGACAATTAGGAGTTGTTTCTCGGTAAAGAACTTGCGAAGTAATTTCCAGAGTCTCTTCTTGTTTTCATCTGCAATTAGGTGCATGATTCTGGTTCGATTGTTGATAGCATTTACCTCGGAGGCAAGATGTTCTTTTTCTCGTCGATCCTCAGTGATGTGCTGCAGCAGCAGTTATTGTCTATGCGAATTGACATCGAGTTGCGATGGAGGTTGAAGCGAAACCGTTCGTTCGCGGTGAGGGAGACGTGGTCCATCGAATGTCTTGTGATAATCATGAGGGCTTGACGCGGGCTTTTTTCTGAAGAGATATCTTCCATGACTTGCAGGGTATCACCAACAGGTGGTATGAAGCTTTTGTGACTTTGCTTCACCAGATATTCTGTGCACATAGCATGATCAATGAGTTTATGGATCCCTGGTGTGAAGACTTTGAGGCAGAAAGGATATTGAGCAGAATCCTTCAGAATACGCAGAAACATGTCCTCAACATCGAAGATATGTCGCTCAGAGATTGCATAGACATTCCGAAGAACATCTTGAAGGAAATATGCCCTAGGGGCAATAATAAAGTTGTTATTTTATATTTTCTTATTCATGATAAATGTTTATTATTCATGCTAGAATTTTATTAACCGGAAACTTGATACATGTGTGGATACATAGACAAAACATTGTGTCCCTAGTAAGCCTCTACTAGACTAGCTCGTTAATCAAAGATGATTAAGTTTCCTACCCATAGACATGTGCTGTCATTTGATGAACGGTATCACATCATTAGGAGAATGATGTGATGGACAAGACCCATTCCTTAGCTTAGCATTATGATCGTTCAGTTTTATTGCTATTGCTTTCTTCATGTCAAATACATATTCCTTCGACTATGAGATTATGCAACTCTCGGATACCGGAGGAATGCCTTGTGTGCTATCAAACGTCACAACGTAACTGGGTGATTATAAAGATTCTCTACAGGTATCTTCGAAGGTGTTTGTTGGGTTGGCATAGATCGAGATTAGGATTTGTCACTCCGAGTATCGGAGAGGTATCTCTGGGCCCTCTCGGTAATACACATCATAAGAAGCCTTGCAAGCAAAGTGACTAATGAGTTAGTTGCAGAATGATGTATTACGAAACAAGTAAAGATACTTGCCAGTAACGAGATTTAACTAGGTATGAAGATACCTACGATCGAATCTCGGGCAAGTAACATACCGATGACAAAGGTAATAACGTATGTTGTCATAACGGTTTGACCGATAAAGATCTTCGTAGAATATGTGGGAGCCAATATGAGCATCAAGGTTCCGCTATTAGTATTTACCGGAGAGGTGTCTCGGTCATGTCTACATAGTTCTCGAACCCGTAGGGTCTGCACGCTCAACGTTCGATGACGATTTTGTATTATATGATTTATGTGATTTGGTGACTGAATGTCATTCGGAGTCCCGGATGAGATCACAGACATGACGAGGAGTCTCGAAATGGCCGAGAGGTAAAGATTGATATATAGTACGATAGTATTAGGACACCAGAATGGTTTCGGAGTGTTCCGAGTACTTATCGGAGTACTGGGGGGTTATCGAACCCCCCGGGGAAAGTTATGGGCCACATGGGCCTAGGGAGGGAGGCACACCAGCCCACAAGGGGCTGGCGTGCCCCCCACAAGGAAGGGATCTGAATTGGAGTGGGGAAGGGGGCGGCGCCCCCCTTTCCTTCTCCTTCTTCCTCTTCGGTAAAAGGAAGGGGGTCTGGATTGGACTTGGAGTGTTGGAAATATGCCCTAGAGGCAATAATAAATGGTTATTATTATATTTTTGTGTTCATGATAATTGTCTATTATTCATGCTATAACAGTGTTATCCGGAAATTGTAATACACGTGTGAATACATAGACCACAACAAGTCCCTAGTGAGCCTCTAGTTGACTAGCTCGTTGATCAACAGATAGTCATGGTTTCCTGACTATGGACATTGGATGTCATTGATAACGGGATCACATCATTAGGAGAATGATGTGATGGACAAGACCCAATCCTAAGCATAGCTCAAAGATTGTGTAGTTCGTTTAGCTAGAGCTTTTCCAATTGTCGAGTATCATTTCCTTAGACCATGAGAATGTGCAACTCCCGGATACCGTAGGAGTGCTTTGGGTGTGCCAGACGTCACAACGTAACTGGGTGACTATAAAGGTACACTACGGGCATCTCTGAAAGTGTCTGTTGGGTTGGAACGAATCAGACTGGAATTTGTCACTCCGTATGACGGAGAGGTATCTCTGGGCCCACTCGGTAATGCATCATCATAATGATCTCAATGTGACCAAGTGTCTGGTCACGGGATCATGCATTACGGATGAGTAAAGTGACTTGCGTGCTAACGAGACTGAACGAGGTATTGGGATACCGACGATCGAGTCTCGGCAAGTAACGCATCGATTGACAAAGGGAATTGTATACGGATTGATTGAATCCTCGACATCGTGGTTCATCCGATGAGATCATCGAGGAGCATGTGGGAGCCAACATGGGTATCCAAATCCCGCTGTTGGTTATTGATCGAGAGGCGTCTCGGTCATGTATCGCATGTCTCCGAACCCGTAGGGTCTACACTTAAGGTTAGGTGATGCTAGGGTTGTAGAGATATGAATATGCAAGAACACGAAAGTTGTTGAGTCCGGATGAGATCCTGGATGTCACGAGGAGTTCCGGAATGGTCCGGAGGTGAAGAATTATATATAGGAAGTGCTGTTTCGGCCATCGGGAGAGTTTCGGGGGTCACCGTTATTGTATCGGGACCACCGGAAGGGTCCCGGGGGTCCACCGGGTGGGGCCACCTATCCCGGAGGGCCCCGTGGGCTGAAGTGGGGAGGGGACCAGCCCCTGGTGGGCTAGTGCACCCCCCTTGGGCCCCCCTTGCGCCTAGGGTTGGGAACCCTAGGGAGGCGCCCACTGCCTTGGGGCAAGTCTCCCCCTCGCCGCCCCCTAGGAGATCCCATCTCTGGGCTCGCCCCTCAGGGACCCTATATAAAGAGGGGGGAGGCAGCCGCACCCTTCCACTTGGCGCCTCCCTTCCCCCTTGCTACACCTCTCCCTCACGCAGACGCTTAGCCAAGCCCTGCCGGATCCCTGCTGCATCCACCACCACGCCGTCGTGCTGCTGGATCTTCATCAACCTCTCCTTACCCCTTGCTGGATCAAGAAGGAGAAGACGTCACGCTGACCATACGTGTGTTGAACACGGAGGTGCCGTCCGTTCGGCGCTAGGATCTCCGGTGATTTGGATCACAACGAGTACGACTCCCTCAACCCCGTTCTCTTGAACGCTTCCGCTCGCGATCTACAAGGGTATGTAGATGCACTCCTCTCTCTCGTTGCTGGATGAACTCCTAGATTGATCTTGGTGAATGTAGGAATTTTTTTATTTTATGCAACGTTCCCCAACAGTGGTATCAGAGCTAGGTCTTTGCGTAGTTCTCTTTGCACGAGTAGAACACAATTTGTTGTGGGCGTAGATGTTGACAACTTTCTTGCCACTACTAGTCTTATTTTGCTTTGGTGGTATTGTGGGATGAAGCGGCCCGGACCGACCTTACACGTACGCTTACATGAGACAGGTTCCACGGACTGACATGCACTAGTTGCATAAGGTGGCTAGCGGGTGTCTGTCTCTCCCACTTTAGTTGGAGCGGATTCGATGAAAAGGGTCCTTAGGGTAAATAGAAGTTGGCAAATCACGTTGTGGCTTTAACGTAGGTAATAAAACGTTCTTGCTAGATCACCTATAGAAGCCACGTAAAAACTTGCAACAACAATTAGATGACGTCTAACTTGTTTTTGCAGCAAGTGTTTTGTGATGTGATATGGCCAAAGGATGTGATGAATGATATATGTGATGTATGAGATGATCATGTTCTTGTAATAGGAATCACGACTTGCATGTCGATGAGTATGACAACCGGCAGGAGCCATAGGAGTTGTCTTTATTTTTGTATGACCTGCGTGTCATTGAAGAACGCCATGTAAACTACTTTACTTTATTGCTAAATGCGTTAGCTATAGAAGTAGAAGTAGTCGTTGGCGTGACAACTTCATGAAGACACGATGATGGAGATCATGATGATGGAGATCATGGTGTCATGCCGGTGACGAAGATGATCATGGCGCCCCGAAGATGGAGATCAAAGGAGCAATATGATATTGGCCATATCATGTCACTATTTGATTGCATGTGATGTTTATCATGTTTTTTCATCTTGTTTACTTAGAACAACGGTAGTAAATAAGGTGATCCCTCATAATAATTTCAAGAAAAGTGTTCCCCCTAACTGTGCACCGTTGCGAAGGTTCGTTGTTTCGAAGCACCACGTGATGATCGGGTGTGATAGATCCTAACGTTCGAAAACAACGGGTGTAAGCCAGATCTACACACGCAATACACTTAGGTTAACTTGACGAGCCTAGCATGTACAGACATGGCCTCGGAACACGGAAGACCGAAAGGTCGAACATGAGTCATATAGAAGATACGATCAACATGAAGATGTTCACTGATGATAACTAGTCCGTCTCACGTGATGATCGGACACGGGCTAGTTGACTCGGATCATGGATCACTTAGATTACTAGAGGGATGTCTATCTGAGTGGGAGTTCATTATTTGATTAGATGAACTTAATTATCATGAACTTAGTCTAAAATCTTTGCAATATGTCTTGTAGATCAAATGTCCCACGCTAATGTTGCCCTCAACTTCAACGCGTTCCTAGAGAAAACCATGCCGAAAGACGATGGCAGCAACTATACGGACTGGGTCCGGAACTTGAGGATCATCCTCATAGCTGCCAAGAAAGCATATGTCCTAGATGCACCACTAGGTGAAGCACCCATTGTCCCAGAACTCAAGATGTTATGAATGCCCGGCGTCAGCAGTAGTGATGATTACTCCCCGGTTCAAGGCGGCATGCTTTACTGACTTAGAACTGGGGCTCCAAAAGCGTTTTGAGCAGCACGGAGCATATGAGATGTTCCAAGAGCTGAGAATGGTTTTCCAAGCTCACGCCGGTCGAGAGATATGAAGTCTCCGACAAGTTCTCAGCTTGTAAGATGGAGGAGAATGGTTACGTCGTGAGCACATACTCAAAATATGGGTTGCACAACCGCTTATCTCAAGCGGGAGTTAATATCCTCGATGACGCGGTGGTCGACAGAATCCTCGATCGCTCCCACCAAGCTACAAGAGCTTTGTGATGAACTTCAATATGCGAGGATGGAAAAGACCATTCTGAAGTATATTCAATGCTGAAATCAGCGGAGGTGGAGATCAAAAGGAACATCAAGTGTTGATGGTGAATAAAACCACTAAGTTCAAGAAAGGCAAGGGTAAGAAGAACTTCAAGAAGGACGGCAAGGAGTTGCTACCGATAAGCCGATTCTTCGGAAGAAGTCAAGTAATGGACCCAAGCTCAAACCGAGTGCTTTTATTGCAAGGAAGCGGACATCGAAGCGGAACTGCCCCAAGTACTTAGCGGACAAGAAGGCCGGCAAAACCAAAGGTATATGTGATATACATGTAACTGATGTGTACCTTACCAGTGCTCGTAGTAGCTCCTGGGTATTTGATACCGGTGTGGTTGCACATATTTGTAACTCAAAGCAGGAGCTGCAGAATAAGCGGAGGCTGGCAAAGGACGAGGTGACGATGCGCGTCGGGAATGGTTCCAAGGTCGATGTGATCACTGTCGGCACGCTACCTCTATTTACCTACGGGATTAGTTTTGAACCTCAATAATTGTTATTTAGTACCAGCTTTGAGCATGAACATTGTATCAGGATCTCGTTTAATTCGAGATGGCTACTCATTTAAATCCGAGAATAATGGTTGTTCTATTTATATGAGTGATATGTTTTACGGTCATGCCCCGCCGGTGAATGGTTTATTCTTAATGAATCTCGAGCGTAATGTTACACATATTCATAGTGTGAATACTAAAAGATGTAAAGTTGATAACGATAGTCCCACATACTTGTGGCATCGCCTTGGTCACATTGGTGTCAAGCGCATGAAGAGGCTCCATGTCGATGGACTTTTAGAGTCTCTAGATTATGAATCGTTTGACACATGCGAGCCATGCCTCATGGGCAAGATGACCAAGACTCCGTTCTCTGGAACAATGGAGCGAGCAACCAACTTATTGGAAATCATACATACTGATGTGTGCGGTCCAATGAGCGTTGAGGCTCGCGGAGGATATCGTTATGTTCTCACTCTCACTGATGACTTGAGTAGATATGGGTATGTCTACTTGATGAAGCACAAGTCTGAGACCTTTGAAAAGTTCAAGGAATTTCAGAATGAGGTAGAGAATCAACATGACAGAAAGATAAAGTTCTTACGATCAGATCGTGGGGGTGAATATTTAAGTCACGAGTTTGGTACACACTTAAGGAAATGTGGAATCGTTTCACAACTCACGCCGCCTGGAACACCTTAGCGAAATGGTGTGTCCGAACGTCGTAATCGCACTCTATTGGATATGGTGCGATCTATGATGTCACTTACCGATTTACCGCTATCATTTTGGGGATACGCTCTAGAGATAGCTACATTCACTTTAAATAGGGCACCGTCTAAATCCGTTGAGACGACACCATATGAATTATGGTTTGGGAAGAAACCTAAGCTGTCGTTTCTAAAAGTTTGGGGATGCGATGCTTATGTCAAGAAACTTCAACCTGAGAAGCTCGAACCCAAGTCGAAAAAATGCGTCTTCATAGGATACCCTAAGGAAACCATTGGGTATACTTTCTACTTAAGATCCGAGGGCAAGATCTTTGTTGCCAAGAACGGGTCCTTTCTGGAGAAAGAGTTTCTCTCGAAAGAATTAAGTGGGAGGAAAGTGGAACTTGATGAAGTACTGCCTCTTGAATCGGTGAGTAGCGCCGCTAAGGAAGATGTACCTGTGGTGCCTGCAACGACAAGAGAGGAGGTTAATGATGATGATCAAGATACTTCAGATCAAGCTCTCACTGAACTTCGGAGGTCCACAAGGACACGTTCCGCACCAGAGTGGTACAGCAACCCTGTCTTAGAAATCATGTTGTTAGACAACGGTGAACTTTCGAACTATGAAGAAGCGATGGCAGGCCCAGATTCCAACAAATGGCATGAATCCATGCAATCCGAGATAGGATCCATGTATGAAAACAAAGTGTGGACTTTGACAGACTTACCCGATGATCGTCGAGCAATAGAAAACAAATGGATCTTTAAGAAGAAGATGGACGCTGATGGTAATGTTACCATATATAAAGCTCGACTTGTCGGTAAGGGTTATCGACAAGTTCAAGGGATTGACTACAATGAGACATTCTCTCCCGTAGCGAAGCTGAAGTCCGTCCGAATCATGTTAGCAATTGCCGGATACTATGATTATGAGATTTGGCAAATGGACGTCAGAATGGCATTCCTTAATGGTCACCTTAAGGAAGAACTGGTCACCTTAAGGAAGAACTGTATATGATACAGCCGGAAGGTTTTGTCGACCCTAAGAATGCTAATAAGGTATGCAAGCTCCAGCGCTCCATCTATGTGAAGGAAATATGCCCTAGAGGCAATAATAAAGTTATTATTTATTTCCTTATATCATGATAAATGTTTATTATTCATGCTAGAATTGTATTAACCGGAAACATAATACATGTGTGAATACATAGACAAACATAGTGTCACTAGTATGCCTCTACTTGACTAGCTTGTTTATCAAAGATGGTTATGTTTCCTAGCCATGGACAAAAGAGTTGTCATTTGATTAACGGGATCACATCATTAGAAGAATGATGTGATTGACTTGACCCATTCCGTTAGCCTAGCACTTGATCGCTTAGTATCTTGCTATTGCTTTCTTCATGACTTATACATGTTCACGTAACTATGAGAATTATGCAACTCCGTTTACGGAGGAACATTTTGGTACTACCAAACGTCCACAACGAATCGGGTGATTATAAAGGAGTACTACAGGTGTCTCCGAAGGTACATGTTGAGTTGGCGTATTTCGAGATTAGGTTTTGTCACTCTGATCGTCGGAGAGGTATCTCTGGGCCCTCTCGGTAATGCACATCATTATAAACCATGCAAGCAATGTGACCAATTGAGTTGGTTGCGGGTTGATGCATTACAGAACGAGTAAATAGACTTGCCGGTAACGAGATTGAACTAGGTATTGGATACCGACGATCAAATCTCGGGCAAGTAACATACCGATGACAAAGGGAACAACGTATGTTGTTATGCGGTTTGACCGATAAAGATCTTCGTAGAATATGTAGGAACCAATATGGGCATCCAGGTCCCGCTATTGGTTATTGACCGAGAATAGTTCTAGGTCATGTCTACATAGTTCTCAAACCCGTAGGGTCCGCACGCTTAACGTTACGATGACAGTTTTATTATGAGTTTATAAGTTTTGATGTACCGAAGTTTGTTCGGAGTCCCGGATGTGATCACGGACATGACGAGGAGTCTCAAAATGGTCGAGACATCAATATTGATATATTGGAAGCCTATGTTTGGACATCGGAATAGTTCCGGGTGAAATCGGGATTTTACCGGAACACCGGGGGGTTACCGGAACCCTCTCGGGGGATAATGGGCCTTAGTGGGCCAAGAGGGAGAAGAGGAGGGCCGGCCAGGGCAGGCCACGCGCCCCCTCCCTCCTTTGTCCGAATAGGACAAGGAAGGGGGGGGGGCGCCCCCCTTTCCTCTTTCCCCTCCCCCCTTTCCTTCTCCACCAAGGCAATAGGGGAGTCCTACTCCGGTGGGAGTAGGACTCCTCCAGCGCACCCCGAGGGGGCGGCCGCACCTCCCTCCCTCCTTTATATACAGGGCGGGGGCACCCCATAGACACACAAGGTGATCTACGGATCGTTCCTTAGCCGTGTGCGGTGCCCCCTCCACCATATTCCACCTCGGTCATATCGTCATGAGTTTAGGCGAAGCCCTGCGCCGATAGAACATCATCATCGCCACCACGCCGTCGTCTTGTGTAACTCATCTCCGGAGCTTTGCTGGATCGGAGGCCGGAGATCGCCATCGAGCTGAACGTGTCTGAACTCGGAGGCTCCGTGACGTTCGGTGCTTGGATCGGTCGATCGTGAAGACGTCGACTACATCAACCGTGTTGTGCTAACGCTTCGCTTACGGTCTCACGAGGGTGCGTGGACAAACACTCTCCCTCTCGTTGCTATGCCATCACCATGATCTTGCGTGTGCGCGAGGAATTTTTTGAAATTACTACATTCCCCAACAAAGGGTATCGAGCCTAGGTTTTATGCGTTGATGTTATATGCACGAGTAGAACACAAGTGAGTTGTGGGCGATACAAGTCATCTTGCTTACCAAAGATGTCATACTTTGGTTGGCGGTATTGTGAGATGAAGCGGCCCGGACCGACATTACGATACGCTTACGCCGAGACCTGGTTTCACTCATTACGAGCACTCGTGCTTAAAGGTGGTCTGGCGGGTGTCTGCTCTCTCACTTTAGCTGAATCGAGTGTGGCTACGCCGGTCCTTGCGAAGGTTAAAACAACATCAACTTGACGAACTATCGTTGTGGTTTTTGATGCGAGGTAAGAACGGTTCTTGCTAAAGCCCGTAGCAGCCACGTAAAACTTGCAACAACAAAGTAGAGGACGTCTAACTTGTTTTTGCAGGCATGTTGTGATGTGATATGGTCAAGATGTGATGCTATATTTTATTGTATAAGATGATCATGTTTTGTAACCGGTTATCGGCAAGTGGCAGGAGCCATATGGTTGTCGCTTATTGTATGAAATGCAAACATACTGTAATTGCTTTACTTTATCACTAAGCGGTAGCGATAGTCGAGAAGCAATAAATGGCGAAACGACAACGATGCTACGATGGAGATCAAGGTGTCGCGCGGTGGCGATGGTGATCACGACGGTGCTTCAAGATGGAGATCACAAGCACAAGATGATGATGGCCATATCATATCACTTATATTGATTGCATGTGATGTTTATCCTTTATGCATCTTATCTTGCTTTGATTGACGGTAGCATTTTAACATGATCTCTCACTAATTATCAAGAAGTGTTCTCCCGAGTATGCACCGCTATGAAAGTTCTTCGTCTTTGAGACACCACGTGATGATCGGGTGTGATAGGCTCTACGTTCAAATACAACGGGTGCAAAACAGTTGCACACGCGGAATACTCAGGTTTAACTTGACGAGCCTAGCATATACAGATATGGCCTCGGAACACGGAGACTGAAAGGTCGAGCGTGAATCGTATAGTAGATATGATCAACATACTGATGTTCACCGTTGAAACTACTCCATCTCACGTGATGATCGGACATGGTGTAGTTGATATGGATCACGTAATCACTTAGAGGGTTAGAGGGATGTCTATCTAAGTGGGAGTTCTTTAGTAATATGATTAATTGAACTTTAATTTATCATGAACTTAGTCCCGGTAGTATTTTGCAAATTATGTTGTAGATCAATAGCTCGCGTTGTTGCTTTCGTATGTTTATTTTGATATGTTCCTAGAGAAAATTGTGTTAAAAGATGTTAGTAGCAATGATGCGGATTGGATCCGTGATCTGAGGTTTATCCTCATTCTTTGCCTGAAGAATTATGTCCTTAATGCACCGCTAGGTGACAAACCTATTGCAGGAGCAGATGCAGACGTTATGAACGTTTGGCTAGCTCAATACGATGACTACTTGATAGTTTAGTGCACCATGCTTAACGGCTTAGAATCGGGACTTCAATATGAGATGTTCCAGAAATTGAAGTTGATATTTCAAGCAAATACCCAAGTTGAGAGATATGAAGTCTCCAACAAGTTCTATAGCAAAAAGATGGAGGAGAATCGCTCAACTAGTGAGCATGTGCTCGATTATCGTGGTACTTCAATCGCTTGAATCAAGTGGGAGTTAATCTTCCAGATAAGATAGTGATTGAAAGAATTCTCTAGTCACCATCACTAAGTTACTAGAACTTCGTGATGACCTATAGTATGCAAGGGATGATGAAAATGATTCCCGAGCTCTTTGTGATGTTGAAATCGACGAAGGTAGAAATCAAGAAAGAGCATCAAGTGTTGATGATTGACAAGACCACTAGTTTCAAGAAAAGGGCAAAGGAAAGAAAGGAAACTTCAAGTAGAATGGCAAACAAGTTGTCACTCCCGTGAAGAAGACCAAAGCTGGACCAAAGCACGAACCGAGTGTTTACATCGCAAAGGAAATGGTCTTTGGAAGCGGAAATGCCCTGAATATTTGGTGGATAAGAAGGATGGCAAAGTGAACAAGGGTATATTTGATATCTGATTATTGATGTGTGCCTTACTAGTGTTTATAGTAGCCCCGAGTATTTGATACTTGTTCGGTTGCTAAGATTAGTAACTCAAACAGAGTTACGAATAAACAGAGACCAGATTGAAGATGAGTGTTGGAAGTAGTTCCAAGATTGATATGATCATCATCGCACACTCCCTATACTTTCGGGATTAGTGTTAAACCTAAATAAATGTTATTTGGCGTTTATGTTGAGCATGAATATGATTTGATCATGTTTATTGCAATACGCTTATTCATTTAAAGTTAAAGAATAATTGTTATTCTGTTTACATGAATAAGACCTTCGATGGTTATACACCCAATGAAAATAGTTTGTTGGATCTCGATCGTAGTGATACACATATTCATAATATTGATGCCAAAAGATGCAAAGTTAATAATGATAGTGCAATTTATTTGTGGCACTGCCGTTTGGGTCATATCGGTGTAAAGCGCATGAAGAAACTCCATAAAGATGGATTTTCGGAATCACTTGGTTATGAATCGTTTGATGCTTGTGAACCGTGCCTTTTGGGCAAGATGACTAAAACTCCGTTCTCCGGAACAATGGAACAAGCTAATGACTTATTGGAAATAATACATACCGATGTATGCGATCCAATGAGTGTTGATGCTCGTGGCAAGTATCCTTATTTTCTGACCTTCACAAGATGATTTGAGCAGATATGGGTATATCTACTTGATGAAACATAAGTCTGAAATAGTTGAAAGGTTCAAAGAATTTCAGAGTGAAGTGGAAAATCATCGTAACAAGAAAATAAAGTTTCGTGATCCGATCATGGAGACGAATATTTGCATTACGAGTTTGGTCTTCAATTAAAACAATGTGGAATAGTTTCACAGCTCACGCCACCGAACACCACAACATTATGGTGTGTCCGAACGTCAGAATCAAGACTTTATTGGATATGGTGCGATCTATGATGTCTCTTACTGATTTACCACTATTGTTTTGGGGTTATGCATTAGAGACAGCTGCATTCACGTTTAAAAGGGCACCATCTAATTCCGTTGAGACGACACCATATGAACTATGGTTTAGCAGTAAACCTAAGCTGTCGTTTCTTAAAGTTTGGAGTTGCGATGCTTATGTGAAAAAGTTTCATCCTGATAAGCTCAAACCCAAATCAGAGAAGTGCGTCTTCATAGAATACCCAAAGGAAATTGTTGGGTACACCTTCTATCACAGATCCGAAGGCAAGATATTAGTTGCTAAAAATGGATCCTTTCTAGAGAAGGAGTTTCTCTCGAAAGAAGTGAGTGGGAGGAAAGTAGAACTTGATGAGGTAACTGTACCTTCTCCCGAATTGGAAAATAGTTCATCACTGAAATCAGTTCTAGTGATTCCTACACCAATTAGTGAGGAAGCTAATGATGATGATCATGAAACTTCAGATCAAGTTACTACAAAACCTCGTAGGTCTTCCAGAGTACGGTCTGCACTAGAGTGGTACGGTAATCCTGTTCTGAAAGTCATGTTACTAGACCATGATGAACCTACGAACTATGAGGAAGCAATGATGAGCCCAGATTCCGCAAAATGGCTTGAGGCCATGAAATCTGAGATGGGATCCATGTATGAGAACAAAGTGTGGACTTTGGTGGAGTTGCCTGATGATCGGCAAGCCATATTGTATAAATGGATCTTCAAGAGGAAGACAGATGTTGATAGTAATGTTACTATCTACAAAGCTCGACTTGTCGCAAAAGGGTTTTCGACAAGTTCGAGGTGTTGACTACAATGAGATTTTCTCAACTGTAGCGATGCTTAAGTCTGTCTGAATCATGTTAGCATTTGCCACATTTTATGAAATCTGGCAAATGGATGTCAAAACTGCATTCCTTAATGGTTTTCTTAAAGAAGAGTTGTATATGATGCAACCAGAAGGTTTTGTCAATCCTAAAGGTGCTAACAAAGTGTGCAAGCTCCAGCGATCCATTTATGGACTAGTGCAAGACTCTCGGAGTTGGAATATAGGCTTTAATGAGTTGATCAAAGCATATGGTTTTATACAGACTTTTTGAGAAGCCTGTATTTACAAGAAAGTGAGTGGGAGCTCTGTAGCATTTCTAATATTATATGTGGATGACATATTGTTGATTAGAAATGATATAGAAATTCTGGATAGCATGAAAGGATACTTGAATAAGAGTTTTTCAAAGAAAGACCTCGGTGAAGCTGCTTACACATTGAGCATCAAGATCTATATAGATAGATCAAAACGCTTGATAAGATTTCTCAATGAGTACATACCTTGATATTTTTTTTGAAATAGTTCAAAATGGAACAGTCAAAGAAGGAGTTCTTGCCTGTGTTGCAAGGTGTGAAGTTGAGTAAGACTCAAGACCCGACCATGGCAGAAAATAGAAAGAGAATGAAAAATCATTCCCTATGCCTCAGTCATAGGTTCTATAAAGTATGATATGCTGTGAACCAGACATATTGTATACCTTGCTCTGAGTTTGGCAAAGGAATACAATTTTGGTCTAATAGTAGATCACTGGACATTGGTCAAGATTATCCTTAGTGGGGACTAAGGAAATATTTCTCGATTATGGAAGTGATAAAAGAGCCCATCGTAAAGAGTTACATCGGTGCAAGATTTTACACCAATCCAGATGACTCTAAGTCTCAATCTGGATACATATTGAAAGTGGGAGCAAATAGCTAGAGTAGCTCCGTACAGAGCATTGTAGACATAGAATATTTGCAAAATACATACGGCTCTTAATGTGACAGACCCGTTGACTAAGATTCTCTCACGAGCAAAACATGATCACACCTCAGTGCTCTTTGGGTGTTAATCACATAGCTATGTGAACTAGATTATTGACTCTAGTAAACCCTTTGGGTGTTGGTCACATGACGATGTGAACTATGGGTGTTAATCATATACAGATATGAATATTGGTGTTAAATCACATGGCAATGTGAACTAGATTATTGACTCTAGTGCAAGTGGGAGACTGAAGGAAATAGGCCCTAAAGGAAATAATAAAGTTATTATTTATTTCCTTATATCATGATAAATGTTTATTATTCATGCTAGAATTGTATTAACCGGAAACATAATACATGTGTGAATACATAGACAAACATAGTGTCACTAGTATGCCTCTACTTGACTAGCTCGTTTATCAAAGATGGTTATGTTTCCTAGCCATGGACAAAAGAGTTGTCATTTGATTAACGGGATCACATCATTAGAAGAATGATGTGATTGACTTGACCCATTCCGTTAGCCTAGCACTTGATCGTTTAGTATACTGCTATTGCTTTCTTCATGACTTATACATGTTCCTGTAACTATGAGAATTATGCAACTCCCGTTTAACGGAGGAACACTTTGGGTACTACCAAACGTCACAACATAACTGGGTGATTATAAAGGAGTACTACAGGTGTCTCCGAAGGTACATGTTGAGTTGGCGTATTTCAAGATTAGGTTTTGTCACTCCGATCGTCGGAGAGGTATCTCTGGGCCCTCTCGGTAATGCACATCATTATAAGCCTTGCAAGCAATGTGACCAAATGAGTTGGTTGCGGGATGATGCATTACAAAACGAGTAAAGAGACTTGCCGGTAACGAGATTGAACTAGGTATTGGATACCGACGATCAAATCTCGGGCAAGTAACATACCGATGACAAAGGGAACAACGTATGTTGTTATGCGGTTTGACCGATAAAGATCTTCGTAGAATATGTAGGAACCAATATGGGCATCCATGTCCTGCTATTGGTTATTGACCGAGAATAGTTCTAGGTCATGTCTACATAGTTCTCGAACCCATAGGGTCCGCACGCTTAACGTTACGATGACAGTTTTATTATGAGTTTATAAGTTTTGATGTACCGAAGTTTGTTCGGAGTCCCGGATGTGATCACGGACATGACGAGGAGTCTTGAAATGGTCAAGACATAAAGATTGATATATTGGAAGCCTGTGTTTGGACATCGGAATGGTTCCGGGTGAAATCGGGATTTTACCGGAACACCGGGGGGTTACCGGAACCCTCCCGGGGGATAATGGGCCTTAGTCGGCCAAGAGGGAGAAGAGGAGGGCCGGCCAGGGCAGGCCGCGTGCCCCCTCCCCCCTTAGTCCAAATAGGACAAGGAAGGGGGGGGGCGTCGCCTCCCTTTCCTCTTTCCCCTCCCCCTTGCCTTCTCCACCAAGGCAATAGGGGGGAGTCCTACTCTCGGTGGGAGTAGGACTCCTCCAGGCGCACCCCTAGGGGGCCGACCGCACCTCCCCCTCCCTCCTTTATATATGGGGGCGGGGGGCACCAAATAGACACACAAGTTGATCTATGGATCGTTCCTTAGCCGTGTGCGGTGCCCCCCTCCACCATATTCCACCTCGGTCATATCGTTGCGGAGTTTAGGCGAAGCCCTACGCCGGTAGAACATCATCATCGTCACCATGCCGTTGTGCTGACGGAACTCATCTCCGGAGCTTTGCTGGATCGGAGGTCGGAGATCGTCATCGAGCTGAACGTGTGCTGAACTCGGAGGCTCCGTATGTTCGGTGCTTGGATCGGTCGGATCATGAAGACGTACGACTACATCAACTGCATTGTTGAAAGTGCAACTAATCCTCGGGTGGTTTTGGTAATTAATAACAACATATATATCATTAAACTAATAGTTTCTTGAGAATCATTTCAGTAAGTTCAGTGATATGGGTATGGCAAGGACTGAAGATGTGGACCCCTCAAAATGTTAAGGCAAGCATTGGCAAAAGCTCAAGACTCCATTTTTGGTTTAGTGATCCAAGATCACATTGAGTCTATAGGAAAGCCAATACTATTAAAAGGGGATGAGGTTATGATAATGATCTGGTTGCTCAAAGTGCTTAGTGATACATCTCCTAAACTATCAGCAACTCTCACTTCCATAATACACTCATAAGTAATCTCGGTCCCACCGATTTCCTAAACTCACCACACCGAGATGAACCACCTCACCATATAGCCAAACCCTAGAAATCTCGGATTTTCCGATTATGAACTCGGTCTCACCGAAACTTGTGTTGCCAAGCTTCTGTAACCTTCTGTCATCAAATCGGTGTCACCGAGATGATGAAGTCGGTCCCACCGAGATTGGCAAGCCCTAGTATTTACACGAATCGGACTCACCGAGTTTGTATTTTCGGTCCCACCGAAAATCCCAACGTTCACATGATTTGAACTTTCGGTCTCACCGAGTTGTCAACTTCGGTCTGACCGAGATTGGTCAAATGTGTGTAACGGTTGGATTTTGTGTGGAGGCTATAAATACCCTCCACCCCTCTTCACTCGTGGAGAGAGCCATCGAAAGAACTACCACTCCTACCTTACATTTTCGAGAAGAGAACTACCTACCCTTGTGTTGAGATCAAGTTGCTCCACTCCCACCATATGAAACTTGATCTCTAGCCTTCCCAAGTTGCTTTCCACTCAATCCTTTCTTCCACCACAGCCAAATCAGTGAGGAGAGTTGAGTGTTGGGGAGATTATCATTTGAAGCACAAGAGCAAGGAGTTCATCATCATCAACACCATCTATTACCTTTTGGAGGGTGGTGCCTCCTAGATTGGTTAGGTGTCGCTTGGGAGCCTCCACGAGATGTGGAGTTGAACCAAGAAGTTTGTAAGGGCAAGGAGATCGCCTACTCGTGAAGATCTACCCCGAGTAAGGCTAGCCCTCCGTGGGCGTATGCCATGATGGCATAGACAAGGTTGCTTCTTCGTGGACCCTTCGTGGGTGGAGCCCTCCGTGGACTCTCGCAGCTGTTACCCTCCGTGGGTTGAAGTCTCCATCAACGTGGATTGACGATAGCACCACCTATCGGAACCACGAGAAAAATCTCCGTGTTCCAAATTGCGTTTGCTCTTCTCCACCTCTCTTTACTACATGTGCAATTTACTTTCCGCTGCCTATACTCTAGAATTGCATGTGTAGGGTGATACTTGACTTGATCATCATTGTGAACTTGCCAAAAACTTGTCTTTATCAAAAGGCTTAATTTTTATATTGTCAAGTAGTCTAATCACCCCCCCTCTAGACATACTTTCGATCCTACAAGTGGTATCAGAGCTTTGGTCTCCATTGTATTGGTTTCCATTGCATTGGACTCCATAAGCTTGGTTTCACAACCTAGGCGTCTAGTGAGGGTAATTTTCGTAGAGGTCCTTACTTTGATGGTTCAAACTTTGCTAGTTGGAAGCATAAAATGAAAATGCATATTCTTGGCCATAACCCAGCCGCATGGGGCATTATTTGTGTTGGTTTGCAAGGTGAATTCTTCAAGGAAGGAAAAGTTCCGGATCGTGAAGCTACAACGGATGAATTGCGGATGTTGCAAAACAATGCTCAAGCTTGTGACATTCTCTTCAATGCTTTGTGTCCCGAGGAGTTCAACAAAATCAGCCGTCTTGAGAATGCAAAAGAGATTTGGGATACTTTGGTCGAAATGCACGAAGGTACCGAGTCCGTGAAGGAATCAAAGCTAGATGTTCTTCAAGGTCAACTTGACAAGTTCAAGATGAAGGAAGGTGAAGGAGTCGCTGAAATGTACTCTAGGCTTGCTCTCATCACAAATGAGATTACCGGCTTAGGAAGCGAAGAAATGACCGACCGATTCATCATCAAGAAGATTCTCAGAGCTTTGGATGGAAAGTATGACACCGTGTGCACTTTGATCCAAATGATGCCAAACTACAAGAATCTCAAGCCAACCGAAGTCATTGGAAGAATTGTTGCTCATGAGATGACACTTAAAGATAAGGAAGAGCTTCACAACAAGTCAAGTGGTGCTTACAAAGCTACAAGTGATGCTCCCACAACCTCAAGTGACAAGCTAGTTTCCAATGAATAGATAAGCCTAATGGTGAAGAACTTCAACAAATTCTACAAGAGTAGAAGCAAAGAAAGAAGCTCAAAGTCTAGATCATATGATGAAAAGAGATCTTCTAGTCGTGATCGAATCTGCTACAATTGTGGAAGACCGGACACTACTCAAATGAGTGTTCGGCTCCCCACAAGAAGAGAAGAATCTCCAAGAAGAAGAAGCTCAAGAGAAGAGTCACCTCGGAAAGAGAGAAGGAGTAGAGATGATCGTTATGAACGAAGACCCTCTCGGAGAAGCAAGGATTCAGAGAGGAAAGACAAGTCATCAAGGAGCTACACAAGAAGAAAACATCAAGCTCATGTAGGTGAATGGGTCTCCGGCTCCGACTCCGACAATCATTCCGAAAGAAGCTATCACTCCAACTCCGACTACAGATCAAGATGAAGGTGTTGCGGTCTTGCTCTCGTATCCTCCAACTCCAACTCCTATGACTTGTTTGATTCACCAAATGAGGGAATTGGAAGATGCTTCATGGCAAAAGGCCCCAAGGTATCACACCTGAATTTATTGACTTTGATAGTGATGAGGATGACTTGCTTGGTGAAGATGAGCTTTTACATGACAAATCTAGTGAGCCTAGTAATGATGAACATGCTAGTAGTCTTTATAGTCGAGAAGAGTCGAATGACAATGCTATGAAGGAGATTGAGCGTCTAACTAAAGAACTAAACACTCTTAAGTTAGCTCATGAAACAACTCAAGAAGATCATAGAGAGCTCCTAAGATCTCATGAGAAGCTACGCTTCGAGAAGCTCAATCTAGAGCAAGAACATGAGTTTCTAAAAGCAATCAATGACGATCTTCAAAAGAAGAGTTCTTCATATCTTGCCAAACGACTTCTCTTGTCTAATTTCTTGCCACCTATTAAAACTAAGCATGACAAGCATAAGAAAAATTCTTCATCTAGTAGTAACAATAACCATGCTAAATCCAATATTGTTGCTTCTAGTAGTTCTCTTGATTCCACTAACAATGTTTCAAGCCAAGTTACACTTGAGCAAGAAAATAGTTTATTGAAAGGGATTATAGAGAAAGGTGTCTACAAGAGCCTTGCTGGAAGCAAGAACTTTGAGGAAATTGTTCGCAAGCAAGGAAGGCAGGAAGAATCAAGGAATTGGTTTTGAGCGAAAGTTCAACGCCGAGGGTGTTGAATGGGAAGAAGGTCAATATCCCACTCCAAAGTTTGTTTCTCAAAAGGAGAAGTATGATCCTACTTCTTCCAATGTGGAACAAGCTCAAGATGACCTTCCACCACAAGACCACAAGCTAAAAGGCAAGGACAAGCTTCAAGAGGAGATTGATGCATTTATTGAAGCACCTAAAGCCATGGTCAAGTGGGTTCCCAAGGAAACGTCAAGTTCTACTTCGTCAAGCTCAACTACAACCCCAAGGATTCCCATCAAGATGATGTGGATCCCGAAGAAGAAGAACTAGAGAGTTCTTGAGGGTGACTCCGCCAACATACTTCACTCACATTCATTTTGGCAAAAACTTGTGCAATCAACTTCCACATCTTGCACTAGTCCATGGAGTCACAAACCCTCTTGTTGGTAAGTCAAGGGACAAGGTAATTATTGCTTTCATGGACATCATCTATTGTGAACTTCAATCTATGCCCATGGATATCCTTGTTTGTTCCTTGTGGGACTAACCCATGTAGGTATTGAAAGTGCCCGAATCCAAAGGATTGCTCCCAACTCTTGATGATCTTCATCAACATTGAGCATCCACATCTTCAACATCTACATGAAGTCTTCTACGACAACCCAAGGTTAGTTTGACCCTTTAAAAGGGGTTCTCACATCTAGGGGGAGCTTTGCTCTAAAGAATTGAGCTAAAGCATCTTCAAATGATGTGAACACATCAATGCTTTATGTAAAAGTGGTAACCCCACTTGTGCTTAAACGATGAGTATGACCTATGATCAAATGTTCTCATTTGGCTCCTAAGTCAATATACTCATATATAGATGACCTAGTCATCGACAAATTGTGTGATAGTAGCTAGAGTTTTGATTGTGCATGTTTGACACATATTTCATTTGCTATCTTATTGTGTGAGCATGTTGGATGCATGATTTTATCCATTCGAGGACATCCATTTGTTGTTTTGGTCTTTTTTGTTTTTTCTGACCAAATGGATGGACAAGAATGCCTAAGTTCCTCCCCTAGCTATCTATGCTTTCTTGTCTCAAATTCTATTCATGCTTACATCACAAACTTTGAACAAGTCATTTTTGGACCCTCCGAGTGAGGAGCACTCGGAGCCACCGATCCGTCAAAGGTTAAACTTCCAAAACCTTCTATTTGATTTCGGTCGGACCAACCCACTCAAACTCAGTCAAACCGAAAGCATTTAGATTGATCTAGGTTTTCACCTCGGTGAAACCGAGTTGTGAATTTCGGCGTGACCGAAGTGCATAATCGCCTGCAGTTGTCCATCTCGGTGCCACCGAAGTTTTACAACTCGGTCCCACCGACAGACAAAGGGTATATATACTCGAGGGGCGCGCTGATTTCTACTTCAAACGCCTCACCCCACCCCTTCTTTGCCGCCGCCTTTGGTCTCCGGATCGTCTCCGTGCCGCAGGCCCTCGCCGCAGGTCTCCGCCGTCAACGGACATCTTATCCGCGCCGTTGCCGCCGTAGAGGAACTCCACCAAGTTAGGGTGAGTTTCGATCCCACTCGTGCTCCCATCTCCGATTCAATGCACGTTTGGTTTGCCTATAATCTTGCCACGTTTGAAATCTTCCTGAACACAAGATTAGTTCCTTTGAACGAAATTCAAGTAAAAGTTCTAGGGTTAGGTTTCCGCCGAACACATCTCGGTGAGACCGATTTTACATTCTCGGTATGACCGATTTGGCCTCTGGCCATTGCCTTCGCACCTTCGGTCCAACCGAAGTTGTGCAAATCGGTGTGACCGAAATGAGGATTTAGTGAAACCCTAGTGTTTTCGGCAGACGAAACCCACTTCGTCCAACCGAAAGTGGTGTGAATGCTTCGTTTGAACACCTCGGATTCACGAATTTTAAACTCGATCGACCGAAATGTCTTATGTGAAAACCTAATACTAGAATTTGAACTCATTTTTTGCAAAATCTTCGCAGTTTGTGATAACTCTTCTACTCGCCTACACCTTATCTATTCACGGGTTGTCACCATGTCGATGCCGTGACAGCTGAACAGGTCCGAGTCACCTATTGCTGATATTCCAGAGGCAGGCACTAGTCCTGAACCCAGTAGCTCTTCAGATGATGGTGAGAGGAGTACACCAAGTGGTTTGCCTCCTACAGCCACTAGGGCCAGAAAGAAGAGGAACTCTGATGAAGAAGATTCTGATTTCATTGTTGAGGAAGAGGTCTCCTCCAAGCCAAAGAGAAAGGTTGTTGCCAAAGAGCCTCAAGGGCAGCAAACCAAGAAGGGCACCAGAAAAGTGAAGCAGTCCACTGTTGCCAAGAAGCTGAGTATGGAAGAGGAAACTACAAGCAAGGTGAAGAAAACTTCCAAGAGGAAGAGGATTGTGCATGATGATGCAGCAGAGGAAGATGAGGATGAGGAAGCACCCCAGCCTCCTCGAAGCCTAAGCTCATGGGTGATGCCATCGAGGCAGGAGCCACTTCAAAGTCCAAGCCATCTGCTCCAGCCAAGGCAGCTCCAAGAAAGCCCTCCGCCAAGCCCAAGAAGACTGTCAGAACATCCCAAAGATCTCGAGAAGAAGAAAGATGATGTGCCACCAGCTATGTCAGATGATGAGGCACCAGTTTTGCTGAAACTTCGACAAAAACTGCCAATTCACAATGATGCTCATCCTCAAGCTGAAAACATGAAGGAAAGGAAGGATAGAGGTCTCAGGCTATGGAGACAAGCTGATCCATATGCTGTGAGGAGAAGAACTGCTGTTGATCCCAGATTCCACACCAGAGAGCAGCAGGACTTCTATGAGACTGTGCCGGTGGACAAGAAGCCCATAGTGGCAGACACCAGATTTGTTGATTGGAAATACATTGACAGTGAAGAGCACAGAGACTTCTTTACACATGTGCATGAGAGCTTCACTGCATGTGGTGTTGCAGATTTTGTTGGTCAAAAGTTGACAAGTTGGAATGATGAAATGATTATGCAATTCTATGCCACAGCTCATTTCTATCCAGATGGAAAGATCACATGGATGACTGAAGGCCAAAGATTCTCTTCAACTGTAGAAAAATGGGCAGAACTTCTGAATGCTCCAGTGCAGAGAGAGGATGATGTTGATGTCTATGGCATTCCCAAGAAGAACCATGAATCTATGAAGAATATGTACAAGGAGGTTCCAGCTAAAGATTTGGGAATCTGGAAGCTTGGCTTAGTGTATTATCTCCAGGCAGGTCTACCTACCACAAACACAATTCTGAGGCATACCTTGATGCCCAAGTCTGGAGATCATCGCATGATCAGAGGGTACTCTATCAACATGCTGCATATACTTGATGAGAAGGCACCTTTCAAGGTGATGGACTTGATAGTTGAGACCATCAAGAGGATTGCGGTGACGTAAGAGGTCGTGTGGATTTGCCCGCATATTCAGATGCTTATCAATGCCAAGTTTGGCACGGGCACATACTTGTTGGATAGACCACACTTGCCCTTTGCAGCCTGAGCATGAGGACAATGATGTTGTGATGGATGAGGAGGACCCAACATCTGTTGAAGGTCAAGCAAAGATTGAAGCTGCCAAGAAAGCCAAAGTCGAGAAGGAAGCAAAGCAGCAGCTAAACCAATGAGTGTTGGAGAACAGCTACTTGAAGCTACCCAAAGGATTGAACAACGCCTGCCAAGCATTTATACAGCCTCGGGAGAGCCTTGAGAGGATTGTTGAAGACAAGATCCATGCTCTGGATGTAAAGTCGATCAAGTGCAAGTAATGTCAACAAGCTTGAGGCAGATATCGAGGAAGCAAAGAGGGAGAAGGAAGAGCTCATGCGTGAGATGCAGGATGACCTAGTCCAGATGCTTATGAACAGATCGCTCCGGTTCCCACAGACCCGATCACTGCTATTCCAAAGGATGACACCGGGACTACAGCCTCAAGACCTCCCACAGCTCCATCAGTTGCTCCAGCTCCAGCTCCAGTGACCACTCCTCCAGCTCCACAGACATCAGCAGAAGTCTTCGCTGATGCAGCCATCTCAACTCCAACATCAACCCAGACAGGACCCGCCAGCAGAGTCCCTAATGACGTTTAGCTCTATGCCTTTTCGAACTTTTTGGTAACTTGTTGCCAAAGGGGGAGAAATTGTATAGATCATAGGACTTCGAGAGAGAGAGTGCTGTTGTTTTTGCGCTTTTGCTCTTTCGTTCATTTGCGGTCTTTTTGAGATACTTTTGGATTTCGAGACATTCCGTGTGTTTGATACTACGTTTGATGCTCATTAATGTGTGCTTAATGCTTATCATATGCTATTCATATCTTGTATGACCATTTACTCATGTCTTGGTGATTGGGTGCATGCTATTCATTCTTATCATTTTGTGCGCTCCACCAAGATGTATGTGACATGGAAGAGTGACCCATGATCCTAATCGATTGTGCATTTGCATTCAAACGCAAATCTTAAATAATGCACAAATTTAGGGGAGCTCTTGCTTATCACATACTTCTCAAAGCGATTTATATTATTCATTGATTATATCCTTTGTCGAAGCTTTGATCTATATGTTGTCATCAATTACCAAAAGGGGAGATTGAAAGTGCAACTAATCCCGGTGGTTTTGGTAATTAATAACAACATATATATCATTGAACTAATAGTTTCTTGAGAATCATTTCAGAAGTTCAATTGATATGGGTATGGCAAGGACTCAAGATGTGGACCCCTCAAAATGCTAAGGCAAGCATTGGCAAAAGCTCAAGACTCCATTTTTGGTTTAGTGATCCAAGATCACATTGAGTCTATAGGAAAGCCAATACTATTAAAAGGGATGAGGTTATGATAATGATCCGTTGCTCAAAGTGCTTAGTGATACATCTCCTAAACTATCAAGCAACTCTCACTTCCATAATACACTCATAAGTAATCTCGGTCCCACCGATTTCCTAAACTCACCACACCGAGATGAACCACCTCACCATATAGCCAAACCCTAGAAATCTCGGATTTTCCGATTCGAACTCGGTCTCACCGAAACTTGTGTTGCCAAGCTTCAGAATCTTCATCATCAAATTGGTGTCACCGAGATGATGAAGTCGGTCCCACCGAGATTGGCAAGCCCTAGTCTTTACACGAATCGGACTCACCGAGTTTGTATTTTCGGTCCCACGAAAATCCCAACGCTCACATGATTTGAACTTTCGGTCTCACCGAGTTGTCAACTTCGGTCCGACCGAGATTGGTCAAATGTGTGTAACGGTTGGATTTTGTGTGGAGGCTATAAATACCCTCCACCCCTCTTCACTCGTGGAGAGAGCCATCGAAAGAACTACCACTCCTACCTTACATTTCGAGAAGAGAACTACCTACCCTTGTGTTGAGATCAAGTTTCTCCACTCCCACCATATGAAACTTGATCTCTAGCCTTCCCAAGTTGCTTTCCACTCAATCCTTTCTTCCACCACAGCCAAATCGGTGAGGAGAGTTGAGTGTTGGGGATATTATCATTTGAAGCACAAGAGCAAGGAGTTCATCATCATCAACACCATCTATTACCTTTTGGAGGGTGGTGCCTCCTAGATTGGTTAGGTGTCGCTTGGGAGCCTCCACGAGATGTGGAGTTGAACCAAGAAGTTTGTAAGGGCAAGGAGATCGCCTACTGTGAAGATCTACCCCGAGTAAGGCTAGCCCTCCGTGGGCGTATGCCATGATGGCATAGACAAGGTTGCTTCTTCGTGGACCCTTCGTGGGTGGAGCCTCCGTGGACTCTCGCAGCCGTTACCCTCCGTGGGTTGAAGTCTCCATCAACGTGGATTGGCGATAGCACCACCTATCGGAACCACGAGAAAAAATCTCCGTGTCTCCAAATTGCGTTTGCTCTTCTCCACCTCTCTTTACTACATGTGCAATTTACTTTCCGCTGCCTATACTCTAGAATTGCATGTGTAGGGTGATACTTGACTTGATCATCATTGTGAACTTGCCAAAAACTTGTCTTTATCAAAAGGCTTAATTTTTATATTGTCAAGTAGTCTAATCACCCCCCCTCTAGACATACTTTCGATCCTACAGTTGTGCTAACTCTTCCGCTTACGATCTACGAGGGTACGTGGACAAACACTCTCCCCTCTCGTTGCTATGCCATCACCATGATCTTGCGTGTGCGTAGGAAATTTTTTGAAATTACTACGTTCCCCAACACTATGGGCTAGTGCAAGCATCTCGGAGTTGGAACATTCGCTTTAATGAGATGATTAAAGCGTTTGGTTTTATGCAGACTTATGGAGAAGCCTGCGTTTACAAGAAAGTGAGTGGGAGCTCTGTAGCATTTCTCATATTATATGTGGATGACATACTTTTGATGGAAAATGATATAGAACTTTTGGACAGCATAAAGGCCTACTTGAATAAGTGTTTTTCAATGAAGGACCTTGGAGAAGCTGCTTACATATTAGGCATCAAAATCTATAGAGATAGATCGAGACGCCTCATAGGTCTTTCACAAAGCACATACCTTGATAAGATATTGAAGAAGTTCAATATGGATCAGTCCAAGAAGGGTTCTTGCACTGTGTTGCAAGGTGTGACATTGAGCTCGGCTCAATGCCCGACCCTGTAGAAGATAAAGAAGAGATGAGTGTCATCCCCTATGCCTCAGCCATAGGGTCTATCATGTATGCCATGACCTGTACCAGACCTGATATAAACCTTGCTGTAAGTTTGGTAGGAAGGTACCAAGGTAATCCCGGCAAGGAACACTGGACATCGGTCAAGAACATCCTTAAGTACCTGAAAAGTACTAAGGACATGTTTCTCGTATATGGAGGTGACGAAGAGCTCGTCGTAAAGGGTTACGTCGACGCTAGCTTCGACACAGATCTGGATGACTCTAAGTCACAAACCGGATACGTGTATATTTTGAATGGTGGGGCAGTAAGCTGGTGCAGTTGCAAGCAGAGCATCGTGGCGGGATCTACATGTGAAGCGGAGTACATGGCAGCCTCGGAGGCAGCACATGAAGCAATCTGGGTGAAGGAGTTCATCACCGACCTAGGAGTCATACCCAATGCGTCGGGGCCGATTACACTCTTCTGTGACAACACTGGAGCTATTGCACTTGCCAAGGAGCCCAGGTTTCACAAGAAGACTAGGCACATCAAGCGTCGCTTCAACTCCATCCATGAAAATGTTCAAGATGGAGACATAGATATTTGTAAAGTACATACGGACCTGAATGTAGCAGATCCGTTGACTAAACCTCTCCCTAGAGCAAAACATGATCAACACCAGGACGCAATGGGTGTTCGATACATCACAATGTAACTAGATTATTGACTCTAGTGCAAGTGGGAGACTGTTGGAAATATGCCCTAGAGGCAATAATAAATGGTTATTATTATATTTCTGTGTTCATGATAATTGTCTATTATGCATGCTATAACTGTGTTATCCGGAAATCGTAATACACGTGTGAATACATAGACCACAACAAGTCCCTAGTGAGCCTCTAGTTGACTAGCTCATTGATCAACAGATAGTCATGGTTTCCTGACTATGGGCATTGGATGTCATTGAAAACGGGATCACATCATTAGCAGAATGATGTGATGGACAAGACCCAATCCTAAGCATAGCTCAAAGATCGTGTAGTTCATTTAGCTAGAGCTTTTCCAATTGTCGAGTATCATTTCCTTAGACCATGAGATTGTGCAACTCCCGGATACTGTAGGAGTGCTTTGGGTGTGCCAAACGTCACAACGTAACTAGGTGACTTTAAAGGTACACTACGGGCATCTCCGAAAGTGTCTGTTGGATTGGCACGAATCGAGACTGGGATTTGTCACTCCGTATGACGGAGAGGTATCTCTGGGCCCACTCGGTAATGCATCATTATAATGAGCTCAATGTGACCAAGTGTCTGGTCACGGGATCATGCATTACGGTACGAGTAAAGTGACTTGCCGGTAACGATACTGAACGAGGTATTGGGATACCGACGATCGAGTCTCGGGCAAGTAACGTACCGATTGACAAAGGGAATTGTATACAGGATTGATTGAATCCTCGACATCGTGGTTCATTCGATGAGATCATCGAGGAGCATGTGGGAGCCAACATGGGTATCCAGATCCGCATTGTTGGTTATTGACCGGAGGCGTCTCGGTCATGTTCAGATGTCTCCCAAACCCGTAGGGTCTCTACACTTAAGGTTACGTGGACGCTAGGGTTGTAGAGATATGAATATGTAGTAACCGAAAGTTGTTGAGTCCGGATGAGATCTCGGACGTCAAGAGGAGTTCGGAATGGTCCGGAGGTGAAGAATTATATATAGGAAGTGCTGTTTCGCCATCGGGAGAGTTTCGGGGTCACGGTATTGTCTGGGACCAATGGAAGGGTCCGGGGTCCACCGGTGGGGCCACCTATCCGGAGGGCCCGTGGGCTGAAGTGGGGAGGGACCAGCCTGGTGGCTGGTGCGCCTTGGGCCCCCGCGCCTAGGGTTGGGAACCCTTGGGGGGCGCCCCACTGCCTTGGGGGCAAGTCTCCCCTTGGTCGCCGCCCCTAGGAGATCCCATCTCCTAGGGCCAGCACCTGGGACCCTATATAAGAGGGGGAGGAGCGCAGCCACACCCTTGCACTTGGCGCTCCCTTCCCCTTGCTACACCTCTCCCTCCCTTGCAGACGCTTGGCGAAGCCTCTTGGGATCCTCACAGATCCACCACCATGCCGTCAGGTCTTTGGATCTTCATCAACCTCTCCTTCCCCCTTGATGGATCAAGAAGGAGGAGATGTCACGCTGAGCGTATGTGTGTTAAACACGGAGGTGCCATCCATTCGGTGCTAGGATCTCCGGTGATTTGGATCACGACGAGTACGACTCCCTCAACCCCGTTCTCTTGAACGCTTCCGCTCACGATCTACAAGGGTATGTAGATGCACTCCTCTCTCGTTGCTGGATGAACTCCTAGATTGATCTTGGTGAATGTAGGAAATTTTTTATTTTATGCAACGTTCCCCAACATAGAGTCCTAGTAGGACTCCTCCCCACTTGGGGGCGCGCCTTGGCAGGCCTCCTTGTAAGGGCATCCTTGTCCTTCTATAGTTTTGGTGATTGATGACAATGCCTTTGTGGACTAATCGTGTGTATTGAGCTTTTCAGATATATCATGACTAAACACAAGACGATACGATGCCCCTCGGAGATTATAGAAGATGGCCTTTCTCTACGGTTTGGTTCGGTGGAGTTGAGTCGTAGGAAAGCCGTACTATTAAGAGGGGGTCCGCTTTGGAAAGGTTTGGGTGGAATCTCACGTACACATTCCCTTTTGCACCGCCTTTCCTCGAGCTCCTCGGAGTGTTCCTCTGTCTCACCTTTGTCTCTGCGAAATGAAGGCCTCTGTCTTGCAGCGGTAGTACCGGGCAACGGCGCGGTTGTACCGTAGGCTCCCACGGTAGTTCCGCTCATCCGAGCGGTAGTACCCTGAGCTCTGGTCTGGCACCGCTCTCACGCGGTGGTAGGCGCGGATGTAATTTTTTACATCCGCGCTCCCCACGGTAGTACCGTGCTGCGGCGCGGTAGTACCGTGGCACGAGGCCAGGTTTCATAGCAGGAGCGGAGGTAGGGGCGGATGTAATTTTTTACATCCGCACCCTTCACGGTAGTACCGCACCCTCGGTCGCGGTAGTTCCGTGTCGGATTTTTGCACGACTTTTTCTCAGCGGAGGTAGTCACGAATGTAATTTTTTACTTCTATGCCTACCAGGCCTGGCCCGTGTCTGCCTTGCAGAAGTACCGCACGGAGCCACGTTAGTACCGCGTCTGCGGATCTACCACGCCCTGTCGGTGCTCCTTTTTGCCTGGCCTGGCCTCTGCCGTGCTCACGGCAGTACCGCAGTCCACCGCGGTAGTACCGCATGCCAGTGTGGTAGTACCGCGCCTGTGGAGCGGTAGTTCCATCGGCCGCGGGCTGAGTGGTGGGTAATGGTTGGAATTGTCCCCCCACTATAAAAGGGGGTCTTCTTCTCCAAGAAGACCCACTTCTTCCAACCCTAAACTCCATTGTTGCTCCAAGATCCATTTTCGCCCGATCTCCCTCCCTAGCCAATCAAACTTGCTGATTTGCTCGGGATTGGTTAGAAGGCCCCGATCTACACTTCCACCAAGAGAAATTTGATTCCACCACTTATCCCTAGCGGATCTTGTTACTCTTGGGTGTTTGAGCACCCTAGACGGTTGAGGTCACCTCGAAGCCATACTCCATTGTGGTGAAGCTTCATGGTGTTGTTGGGAGCCTCCAATTGTTGTGGAGATTGCCCCAACCTTGTTTGTAAAGGTTCGGTCGCCGCCTTCAAGGGCACCATAGTGGAATCACGACATCTCGCATTGTGTGAGGGCGTGAGGAGAACACGGTGGCCCTAGTGGCTTCTTGGGGAGCATTGTGCCTCCACACCGCTCCAACGGAGACGTACTTCCCCTCAAAAGGAAGGAACTTCGGTAACACATCCTCGTCTTCACCGGCTCCACTCTTGGTTATCTCGCGCCTTTACTTTTGCAAGCTTACTTGTGTTGTTACCCTTAGTTGCTCGTGTGCTTGTTGTTGTCGCATCATATAGGTTGTTCACCTATTTGCATATCTAGACAACCTACTTTGATGCAAAGTTTAATTTGGTAAAGAAAAGCTAAGAATTGTTAGTTGCCTATCCCCCCCCCCTCTAGTCAACCATATCGATCCTTTCAATTGGTATCAGAGCAAGGTTTCTTTATTAAGGACTTTGCCGTCCGAAGAGTATGGTTGACACCACAGACGGTGCGGAGGAGCACTCCGGTGTGAATCCTATCTCGTCTACGGCCGATGGGGGAACCTCGATCTCTCGTGAGGAATTCAATGTGGCTCTAGACACATTGAAAGACTCCATGACGACCAAGGTTGAAAGCATGCTTACTAAATTTCTTGAAGGGCTTAAACTATGCACCTCACCGATGAAAGTGGGTGATCCCACTAACAAGGTGACGGATGCTACCTCCGACAAGGAGGAAGCTAATAGTGAAAAGAGTCCTTCTACTAGTGGTAGAAATGGCACCAGCATCTTTGCCCATGTGGAACCTCCAATTTATGGGGACCGATTCCCTCTACTCATTTAAATCATGCCGGTCCTCCTCCTAAGATCGTGAAAAATGAGGATTTTGATTCTTGGGTGTATCGCTTCAAGCGTCATTTAAATCATGTGAATACTAACCTTTGGAGAATCATTGGAGAAGGTTTCTATCCACATGACCGGAGCAACTTCACCCCGAGAGAAGTGGTGGATAATCAATTCAATGAGAGTGCTCTCTTCATCATCCAAAATGCAATCCTTCCCGAAGATCTCCCTCATCTTCGACCTCATGTCATGGCCAAAGACGCATGGCAATGCATTGTGTCTCTCTATCGAGGAAGTGCTAGCATTCAACGCTCCAACCATGAAGTGGTACAAGATGAAGCCGATGAGTTTGCAATGAAAGAAGATGAAGAACCTCGTGAGCTCTTTCAAAGAGTGACCAAACTCGCGGTCTCACTCTGAGATCATGGAAGCAAGGACACGGATGACAATTGGATCAAGCGCAAGTTCCTCAAGGCTATGATGCCCTACAACAAGGCCATGTCCTCCGTCATCCGTCAAAGACCGGGCTTCCACTCCATGACCTCAAGTGAAGTGTTGGATGAGTTCATTGCAATGAGCATCTTGGACAAGACCGCCGACAATGCGGTGCTCTGCTCTCAAAGGGCAAAGAAGCCCAACCTTGCTTTGAAGGCCAAGGTTAGTATGGAAGAAGAGGAAGATGAGGAGAGCAACCCCGAAGACACCAAATATGATTATCATGAGCACATGGCCCTTGCTTCAAGACTATTTTGGAGCAAGAAGAATACAAGACCCGACTTCAACAAGAACAACTCAAGTGGCGTCAAGGGCAAGCAACGAGTTAGAACTTGCTTCAACCGTGGCAATGTGAGCCATTTCATTGCGGATTGTCCTTACGAGAAGCGGGAAGATAATGGTGGCAAGTTCATCCGAAAAGACAAAGCCAAGTCCTTCCCCAACAAGAACAACTTCGCCAAGAAGACTCCTACTCGTGGTTGGTGGTTCAAGAAGAATACCATGAGGATGACGATGATGATGAAAATGGAGAAGTGATGTCAATGGCGTCCGTTGCCATTGCTACTACTCCCCGGGTGTCTCTCTTTGATTCACCCAACGAGAACATCACCGCCAAGTGCCTCATGGCTAAAGCTTCCAACAAGGTAACCCCCAACATCAAAACCACCATCATTACTAATCCCTCCTTGGAGGATTGCATTGATGAACATGATGGGTCTAATGAGGAAGTGAATGAATTTGAGTCTTTTATGAGTAAGCTCAAGGGCAAATTCAAGAAGCATTTTGTTGCTCTCTTGGAACAACTTGGTGAGGCCAATGACATGATCAAGGCTCACGAAGAAACCATCTCTAAGATGGAAGGTCATAGTCGTGACTATGCTGATGAGATATCGGATCTCTCTAATGCTCTTGAGGAAGAGTGTGTGCATCGTTTGAATTTTGTGGAGTCATACAACAATGACCATGCTAAGTTAAAGAAAGATCTTGATCATGCTCTTGTCGTGTCTCGTGTGCTAACTTCCGAGAAGGCTAAAGTTGGGGTTGATCATGCTAGACTCAAAGAGGAGTTTGAGATACTTGACAAGGCCCACAAGGTCCTGAAGGGTGCTCACGCTAACCTCAAGGAGTCTCATGCTCAACTCCAAGTTAAGCTAACCAAGGAAAAGGCCACCTCCCCTCATATGGTATTAATTGATAATGCATGTGCTACTAACCCATGTTGTGAGCATGTGCATCTTGTGGAGGAGAATGCCAAGTTGAAGGATCAACTTGAGAAAGGGCTTGTGACTTGCATTCAAGGTGAGAAGAACCTCAACGACCTTTTGAGCAATCGAAAGGAAGTTGTGGCCAAGAAGGGAATTGGGTTTGCACCCAAGTCCAAGAGTAAGAAGAAGAACGACAAGACCAAACGTCCTCCTCCTCTCAAGCAAACTTTTGTGAAAGAGGGATCCTAAGGAGAAGAAGGAAAAAGTGAAGGGAGTTGACGTCCAAAAGGGCAAAACCATTTCCTCCAACAAAGCCGGCGACTTTAACCCGTCATATGTGTTGTGCCGTGCTGGTGATGGACATGTTTATGCTAAATTTGTTGGTTCTCCTTATGAGTACATTGAATGGTCTATTTGGGTTCCTAAGACCCTTGTTACTAACATCAAAGGACCCATTACTAAATGGGTACCTAAAACCAAGCATTGATCTCTTGTAGGTGTTTGCTTCCGGTGGAGGATCATGGTTGCTCGATAGTGGAGCAACAAATCATATGACCGGGAGCAAGGACTTGGTGGTGGATGTGCAAAAGATTCCATCTATGCCCACCAATGTTGAGTGGGGTGATGCCTCACATTCTAAGGTATTGGGTCTTGGCAAGGTTGTCATTTCTCATGATCTAACGATCGAGAAAGTCATGCTTGTTGAGTCCCTTGCATACAATTTGCTTTCCGTTCGTCAACTTGCACTCATGGGTTTTGCTACTTTCTTTGACATTGATACCGTGGCCCTCTTGTGGAGCAAGAATCTTAAAGTAGCCTTTGTTGGGCATGTCGAGAATGGTCTCTATGTGATTAACTTTTCGGAGCAACCTACTAAGACCGCGACATGCCTACTGGCTAAAGTTGACGTGGGATGGCTTTGGCATCGCCGTTTAGCCCACGTCAATATGAGATCTTTGCAAAGTCTTCTCAAGGGGGACCATGTCCGTGGACTAACAAATGTTAGTTTTGCCAAAGATCGTGCTTGCAGTGCTTGGATTGAAGGAAAGCTTCATGAGAAGGCTCACCCTCCCACGACCATCATCTACTCGAAGAGACCCTTGGAGCTCCTTCACATGGATCACTTTGGGCCTCCATCTTTTGATAGTCTTGGAGCTAGAAAGTATTGCTTGGTGATTGTGGATGATTATTCAAGATACACTTGGGTATACTTCTTCAAGAGGAAGAGTGAGACTCAACAAACAGTCATCGACTTTGCAAATGAAGCTCAACGTCAACATAATGCAAAGATCTTGACAATAAGAAGTGACAACGGCGCCGAGTTCAAGAACTACACCTTGGATGAGTTTCTTAGTGATGAGGGGATCAAGCATCAATACGCTGCACCATATACCCCTCAACAAAATGGTGTTGCAGAGAGGAAGAACCGGACGTTGATGGATGCGGCAAGGACCATGATGGTGGAGTTCAAGTCTCCATACAACTTTTGGGCCGAAGCCATCAATACAGCATGTCATGCATCCAATCGGCTCTATCTCCGCAAAGGCTTGAACAAGACTCCTTATGAGATACTCACCGGCAACAAGCCCAATCTCAAGTACTTCCGGGTGTTTGGGTGTAAGTGTTTCATTCTCAAGAAAGTTGTTCGTTTGTCTAAATTTGAGGCTAGAGCATATGAGGGCATATTTGTTGGTTATGCTACAAACTCTCATGCTTACCGTGTTCTCAACAAGTCCACCAGACTCATTGAGGAGACGTGTAACGTGAAGTTTGACGAAAATAACGGCTCCCAAGTGGAGCAAAGTGGTACTTGTGATGTAGGTGATGAAATTCCTCCCCAAGCCATAAGAAGAATGGGTATTGGTCATATTCCACCCATTGAGGAACCCCTTGTGGCCGAATGAGAAGGACAATGCTCCACTCAAGTGGAGCCATCACCTACTCAAGACCCACACGCTTCCGAAGAACAAAGTGAAGGCCCTCAACCTCGTGAACAAGACCAAGGGCAAGATCAATCTCAAGATGGTGATGAACCTCCAAATGATGCCCAAGGTCAAGTTCTTCCCTTCGAGCAAGTTCAAGATCATGAGCAAGCTCAAGATCAAGAACAAGCTCAAGACGACGCTCAAGATAATCAAGTTAACCCTCCTCCTTACACATCTGAGGAGGAATTAGAGCGTCGTGCCGCGAAGATTGCTTCCAAACTCACCACCAAAGGCCATCTCATGGAGAATGTGGTTGGAAGCCTAAGAAAGGGGGTAAGCACTCGTAGACAATTAGCAAACTATTGTGAACATCACGCGTTTGTCTCTTGTGTTGAACCCCAAAAGGTCTATGAGGCGCTCGAAGACTCGGATTGGCTCAATGCCATGCATGAAGAACTCAACAACTTCGAGTACAAAAAGGTGTGGAGATTGGTGTCAAGGCCATCAGGGAACCACAACGTCATTGGAACCAAGTGGGTTTTCAAGAACAAGCAAGATGCTCATGGGAACATCATTCGCAACAACGCAAGATTGGTAGCACAAGGCTACTCCCAAGTCGAGGGTATCGACTACGGTGAAACCTTTGCTCTCGTTGCTCGCCTTGAATCCATTCGTTTGTTCATTGCTTATGCTTCCAATCACAACTTTAAGTTGCAACAAATGGATGTGAAAAGTGCTTTTCTTAATGGTCCTATTAATGAGTTGGTTTATGTCAAGCAACCCCCCAGGTTCGAGGACCCCTACTTCCCGGATCATGTGTATCAACTCGATAAGGCACTCTATGGCCTTAAACAAGCCCCACGTGCGTGGTATGACCACCTTACCGAGTTGTTACAAGATCGTGGATTTGAGGTGGGGCAAATCGATCCCACTCTTTTTACTAAGAAGGTCAAAGGGGAGTTGTTTGTATGCCAACTATATGTTGATGATATTATCTTTGGTTCCCCTAACAAAGCTTTCAATGAGGAATTTGCCGCTCTCATGACCTCCAAGTTCAAGATGTCTTTGATGGGAGAGTTGAAGTTCTTCCTTGGTTTTGATATCAAACAAAGAAGAGAAGGAACCTTCATCAACCAAGCCAAATATACTCAAGACATGCTGAAAAGATTCAAGCTAAGTGATGTCAAGCCGGCTTCTACTCCAATGCCTACCAAGTGCCAACTTGACATTGATCCCAATGGTAAAGCGGTGGATCAAAAGGTATATCGCTCCATGATTGGCTCCTTGCTTTACCTTTGTGCATCTAGACCGGATATCATGTTGAGTGTGGGAATGTGTGCATGGTTTCAAGCCGCACCGAAGGAAAGTCACTATGTGGCGGTCAAGCGAATCTTTCAATATTTGGCTCATACCCCAAACTTTGGCTTATGGTACCCAAGAGGGGAAAACTTCAAGCTTGAAGGATTTACGGATTCCGATTGGGCAGGAGACAAAGTGGATAGGAATTCCACCTCCGGAGGGTGCCAATTTCTTGGTTGCTCTTTGGTGAGTTGGTCTTCCAAGAAGCAAAGTTGTGTGTCTCTCTCGTCCACCGAAGCGGAATATGTGGCGGCCGGTAGTTGTTGTGCTCAACTCTTATGGATGAGGCAAACTTTAAAGGAGTACGGTGTCATTTGTGACAAAGTGCCTCTTTGGTGTGATAATGAAAGTGCCATCAAGATTTCTCTCAACCCAGTGCAACACTTCAAGACGAAGCATATTGAGATTCGGTATCTGAAAGCACATTTGCTCCCTGGGTGGTTTTGGTAATTAATGACAACATACTTTGTGGTTGGACTAATACTTTTATCAAGTATGTTTCAGGAAGGTCAATCACATTGGCATGGCAAAAGGACTGAGGAGGTGGACCCCTCAAAATGCTAAGGCAAGCATTGGCAAAAGCTCAAGACTCCATTTTTGGTTTAGTGATCCAAGATCACATTGAGTCCATAGGAAAGCCAATACTATTAAAAGGGGATGAGGTTATGATAATGATCTGGTTGCTCAAAGTGCTTAGTGATACATCTCCTAAACTATCAGCAACTCTCACTTCCATAATACACTCATAAGTAATCTCGATCCCACCGATTTCCTAAACTCACCACACCGAGATGAACCACCTCACCATATAGCCAAACCCTAGAAATCTCGGATTTTCCGATTCGAACTCGGTCTCACGAAACTTGTGTTGCCAAGCTTCTGTAACCTTCTGTCATCAAATCGGTGTCACCGAGATGATGAAGTTGGTCCCACCGAGATTGGCAAGCCCTAGTCTTTACATGAATCGGACTCACCGAGATTGTATTTTCGGTCCCACCGAAAATCCCAACGTTCACATGATTTGAACTTTCGGTCTCACCGAGTTGTCAACTTCGGTTTGACCGAGATTGGTCAAATGTGTGCAACGGTTGGATTTTGTGTAGAGGCTATAAATACCCCTCCACCCCCTCTTCATTCGTGGAGAGAGCAATCAGAAAGAACTACCACTCCTACCTTACATTTCTGAGAAGAAAACTACCTACCCTTGTGTTGAGATCAAGTTGCTCCACTCCCACCATATGAAGCTTGATCTCTAGCCTTCCCAAGTTGCTTTCCACTCAATCCTTTCTTCCACCACAGCCAAATCAGTGAGGAGAGTTGAGTGTTGGGGAGATTATCATTTGAAGCACAAGAGCAAGGAGTTCATCATCATCAACACCATCTATTACCTTTTGGAGGTGGTGCCTCCTAGATTGGTTAGGTGTCGCTTGGGAGCCTCCGTCAAGATGTGGAGTTGAACCAAGAAGTTTGTAAGGGCAAGGAGATCGCCTACTTCGTGAAGATCTACCCCGAGTAAGGCTAGCCCTCCGTGGGCGTGAGGCCATGATGGCATAGACAAGGTTGCTTCTTCGTGGACCCTTCGTGGGTGGAGCCCTCCGTGGACTCTCATGGCCGTTACCCTCCATGGGTTGAAGTCTCCATCAACGTGGATTGACGATAGCACCACCTATCGGAACCACGAGAAAAATCTTCGTGTCTCCAAATTGCGTTTGATCTTCTCCACTTCTCTTTACTACTTGTGCAATTTACTTTCCGCTGCCCATACTCTAGAATTGCATGTGTAGTATGCTACTTGACTGTGTGTTATGCAAAATCTGCCAAAAACTTGTCTTTGTCAAAAGGCATAATTTTTATCTTGTCGAGTAGTCTAATCACCCCCTCTAGACACTCTCACCTTCTTCGATCCTACAATTGGTATCGAGCATTGGTCTCCATTGCTTTGGTTTAACACACCATTGGAGGAAGATGGACGTGTCTACGTTTGGGAGTGTTAGTCATAGAGTGCCTATTCTTGATGGAGTGTCCTATAACTCGTGGAGGATTGAAATGCTTATTATCTTTAAGATGTATAACTTGCATAAATATGTTGAAACCCCATATGTGCCTCCATTTGACCCCTTGCACCCTACCATGGATGAAGAGCTTGATTTGCTTCGTAATCTTAGGCGTAAATCTTATCATTAGAGGTTTGCCCGATAACTTGCTTAAGCTTGTCACAAACTTTGAGTGCGCCTATGCCATGTGGAAGTTCTTGGAAGAACTTTATCCGGACTACTCTTTGAGAGGTCTTGATGAAATTCTATACAAGACTATTGAATTTGATATGATGCGCCCCAATGATCCCAACTTTGATAAATGCTTCTTTGAGCTTCGTGATCTTATGAAAAAGAAGGGTGATCCTTGTCTTATCAATGATCTAATTAGAAATGCTCTTGTATTGCATTCCGATGATTATTGTCACATTGACAAAACTAATGCAAGTCATTGTCAAATTGACCTAGGTGTTGATGATGAACAATCTATGGGTCAATATGATGATGAGCATGAGCATGATGATGATTACTCCGATTCGGTCACCGAGCTAGACAAGATCATGAAGAGTATCAATCTTATGGCGAATCTGAGAGACTACATATCCGGTGGAAAAGAGTGGATTCTTGATAGTGGATGCACCGATCACATGACCGGAGACGAAGACATGTTTCGAGAGCTTGCAAAGAACGATGGTCCACGCAAGTATGTGACTTTTGGAGACAACTCCAAGGGTAAGGTACTTGGCCTTGGTAAGGTGGCCATATCCCATGATAGCTCTATTCAAAATGTCATGCTTGTTGAATCACTTGGATACAATTTACTTTCCGTGTCTAGATTAGCTGACTTTGGATTCAATGTTGAAAGTGCAACTAATCCCCGGGTGGTTTTGGTAATTAATAACAACATATATATCATTGAACTAATAACTTCTTGAGTATCATTTCAGAAAGTTCAGTGATATGGGTATGGCAATGACTGATGATGTGGACCCCTCAAAATGCTAAGGAAAACATTGGCAAAAGCTCAAGACTCTATTTTTGGTTTAGTGATCCAAGATCACATTGAGTCCATAGGAAAGCCAATACTATTAAAAGGGGATGAGGTTATGATAATGATCTGGTTGCTCAAAGTGCTTAGTGATCTATCTCCCAAACAATCAGCAATCTTTCATTCCAACATATACTCATAAGTAATCTCGGTCCCACCGATTGCATAAACTCACCACACCGAGATGAACCACCTCACCATATACCCAAACCCTAGTAATCTCGGATTTTCCGATTCCAAACTCGGTCTCACGAAACTAGTGTTGCCAACCTTCAGAACCTTCATCATCATATCGGTGTCACCGAGATGATAAAGTCGGTCCCACCGAGAATGGCAAACCCTAGTCTTTGGAAGAATCGGACTCACCGAGATTGTATTTTGGTCCCATGAAAATCCCAACGCTCACAAGATTTGAACTTTCGGTCTCACCGAGTTGTCAACTTCGGTCCGACCGAGATTGGTCAAATGTGTGTAACAGTTGGATTTTGTGTGGAGGCTATAAATACCCTCCACCTCCTCTTCATTCATGGAGAGAGCCATCGAAAGAACTACCACTCCTACCTTACATTTCGAGAAGAAAACTACCTACCCTTGTGTTGAGATCAAGTTGCTCCACTCCCACCATATGAAACTTGATTTCTAGCCTTCCCAAGTTGCTTTCCACTCAATCCTTTCTTCCACCACAGCCAAATCAGTGAGGAGAGTTGAGTGTTGGGGAGATTATCATTTGAAGCACAAGAGCAAGGAGTTCATCATCACCAACACCATCTATTACCTTTTGGAGGGTGGTGCCTCCTAGATTGGTTAGGTGTCGCTTGGGAGCCTCCGTCAAGATGTGGAGTTGAACCAAGAAGTTTGTAAGGGCAAGGAGATCGCCTACTTCGTGAAGATCTACCCCGAGTAAGGCTAGTCCTCCGTGGGCGTATGCCATGATGGCATAGACAAGGTTGCTTCTTCGTGGACCCTTCGTGGGTGGAGCCCTCCGTGGACTCTCGCAGCCGTTACCCTCCGTGGGTTGAAGTCTCCATCAACGTGGATTGACGATAGCACCACCTATCGGAACCACGAGAAAAATCTCTGTGTCTCCAAACTGCGTTTGCTCTTCTCCTCCTCTATTTACTACATGTTCAATTTACTTTCCGCTGCAATTACTCTAGAATTGCATGTGTAGGGTGATACTTGACTTGAACATCATTGTGAACTTGCCAAAAACTTGTCTTAATCAAAAGGCTAAACTTTTAAATTGTCAAGTAGTCTAATCACCCCCCCTCTAGACATACTTCGATCCTACAAGTGGTATCGAGCTTTGGTCTCCATTGGATTGGTTTCCATTGCATTGGACTCCATAAGCTTGGTTTCACAACCTAGGAGAGTATGGCGTCTAGTGAGGGTAATTTTAGAGAGGTCCTTACTTTGATGGTTCAAATTTTGCTAGTTGGAAGCATAAAATGAAAATGCATATTCTTGGACATAACCCCGCCGCATGGGGCAATATTTGTGTTGGCTTGCAAGGTGAGTTCTTGAGGAAGGAAAAGTTTGGATCGTGGGCTACAACGGATGAATTGCGGATGTTGCAAAACAATGCTCAAGCTTATGACATTCTCTTCAATGCTTTGTGTCCCGAGGAGTTCAACAAGATCAGCCGTCTTGAGAATGCAAAAGAGATTTGGGATACTTTGGTGAAATGCACGAAGGTACCGAGTCCGTGAAGGAATCAAAGCTAGATGTTCTTCAAGGTCAACTCGACAAGTTCAAGATGAAGGAAGGTGAAGGAGTCGCTGAAATGTACTCTAGGCTTGCTCTCATCACAAATGAGATTGCCGGCTTAGGAAGCGAAGAAATGACCGACCGATTCATCATCAAGAAGATTCTCAGAGCTTTGGATGGAAAGTATGACACCGTGTGCACTTTGATCCAAATGATGCCAAACTACAAGAATCTCAAGCCTACCAAGTCATTGGAAGAATTGTTGCTCATGAGATGACACTTAAAGATAAGGAAGAGCTTCACAACAAGTCAAGTGGTGCTTACAAAGCTACATGTGAAGCTCCCACAACCTCAAGTGACAAGCTAGTTTCCAATGAAGAGATAAGCCTAATGGTGAAGAACTTCAACGAATTCTACAAGAGTAGAAGCAAGGAAAGAAGCTCAAAGTCTAGATCATATGATGAAAAGAGATCTTCAAGTCGTGATCGAGCTGCTACAATTGTGGAAGACCCGGACACTACTCAAATGAGTGTTCGACTCCCCACAAGAGAAGAGAAGAATCTCCAAGAAGAAGAAGCTCAAGAGAAGAGTCACCTCGGAAAGAGAGAAGGAGTAGAGATGATCGTTATGAACGAAGATCCTCTCGGAGAAGCAAGGATTCGGAAAGGAAAGACAAGTCATCAAGGAGCTACACAAGAAGAAAACATCAAGCTCATGTTGGTGAATGGGTCTCCGGCTCCGACTCTGACAACCACTCCGAAAGAAGCTATCACTCCAACTCCGAATACAGTCAAGATGAAGGTGTTGCTGGTCTTGCTCTCGTATCCTCCAACTCCATCTCCTATGACTTATTTGATTCACCAAATGAGGGAATTGGAAGATGCTTCATGGCTAAAGGCCCCAAGGTATCACATCCTGAATTTATTGACTTTGATAGTGATGAGGATGACTTGCTTGGTGAAGATGAGCTTTTACATGATAAATCTAGTGAGCCTAGTAATGATGAACATGCTAGTAGTCTTTATAATCGAGAAGAGTCGAATGACAATGCTATGAAGGAGATTGAGCGTCTAACTAAAGAACTAAACACTCTTAAGTTAGCTCATGAAACAACTCAAGAAGATCATAGAGAGCTCCTAAGATCTCATGAGAAGCTACGCTCGAGAAGCTCAATCTAGAGCAAGAACATGAGTTTCTAAAAGCTATCAATGACGATCTTCAAAGAAGAGTTCTTCATATCTTGCCAAACGACTTCTCTTGTCTAATTTCTTGCCACCTATTAAAACTAAGCATGACAAGCATAAGAAAATTCTTCATCTAGTAGTAACAATAATCATGCTAAATCAAATGTTGTTACTTCTAGTAATTCTCTTGATTCCACTAACAATGTTTCAAGCCAAGTTACACTTGAGCAAGAAAATAGTTTATTGAAAGGGATTATAGAGAAAGGTGTCTACAAGAGCCTTGCCGGAAGCAAGAACTTTGAGGAAATTGTTCGAAAGCAAGGAAGGCACCGGAAGAATCAAGGAATGGTTTTGAGCGAAAGTTCAACGCCGAGGGTGTTGAATGGGAAGAAGGTCAATATCCCACTCCAAAGTTTGTTTCTCAAAAGGAGAAGTATGATCCTACTTCTTCCAATGTGGAACAAGCTCAAGATGACCTTCCACCACAAGACCACAAGCTAAAAGGCAAGGACAAGCTTCAAGAGGAGATTGATGCATTTATTGAAGCACCCAAGGCCATGGTCAAGTGGGTTCCCAAGGAAACTTCAAGTTCTACTTCGTCAAGCTCAACTACTACCCCAAGGATTCCCATCAAGATGATGTGGATCCCAAGAAGAAGAACTAGAGAGTTCTTGAGGGTGACTCGCCAACATACTTCACTCACATTCATTTTGGCAAGAACTTGTGCAATCATCTTCCACATCTTGCACTAGTTCATGGAGTCACAAACCCTCTTGTTGGTAAGACAAGGGACAAGGTAATCATTGCTTTCATGGACATCATCTATTGTGTACTTCAATCTATGTCCATGGATATCTTTGTTTGTTCCTTGTGGGACTAACCCATGTAGGTATTGAAAGTGCCCGAATCCAAAGGATTGCTCCCAACTCTTGATGATCTTCATCAACATTGAGCATCCACATCTTCAACATCTACATGATGTCTTCTACGACAACCCAAGGTTAGTTTGACCCTTTAAAAGGGGTTCTCACATCAAGGGGGAGCTTTGCTCTAAAGAATTGAGCTAAAGCATCTTCAAATGATGTGAACACATTAATGCTTTATGTAAAAGTGGTAACCCCACTTGTGCTTAAACGATGAGTATGACCTATGATCAAATGTTCTCATTTGACTCCTAAGTCAATATACTCATATATAGATGACCTAGTCATCGCCAAATTGTGTGCTAGTAGCTAGTGTTTTGTTTGTGCATGTTTGACACATATTTCATTTGCTATCTTATTGTGTGAGCATGTTGGATGCATGATTTTATCCATTCGAGGACATCCATTTGTTGCTTTGGTCTTTTTGGATATTTTCTTTTTTGACCAAATGGATGGACAAGAATGCCTTAGTTCCTCCCCTAGCTATCTATGCTTTCTTGTCTCAAACTCTATTCATGCTTATATCACAAACTTTGGACAAGTCTTTTTGGACGCATCGAGTGAGGAGCACTTTGAGCCACCGATCCGTCAAAAGCTTAAATTCCAAAACCTTCTAAGTATTTTCGGTCAAACCAACTCACTCAAATCGGACAGACCGAAATCACTTGGATTGATCTAGGTTTTCACCTCGGTGAAACCGAGTTGCAATTTTCGGCGTGATCGAAATGAGTAACTGCTTGCAGTTAACCATCTCGATGCCACCGAAGTTTTACAACTCGGTCCCACCGATGACGAAGGGTATATATACCGAGGGCAGCGCGTTGATTCTTTCTTCAAACGCCTCGCCCCAAACCCTTAGCTGCCGTCGCCGTGGTCTCGGATCGTCTCCGTTGTCGCCATGCGCCTCGCCGCGGGTCTCCGTCGCCGTCAGCGGTCAATCTCACCGTGCCGTTGCCGCCGAGAGAAACTCCACCAAGTTAGGGTGAGTTTGATCCTCTCGTGTTTCAACCTCGATTCAATACACGATTGGTTTGCCCACTTCTTGCCACGTTTGAAATCTTCCTATCCAGCAGATTTGTTCTTAGAACGAAATTCGAGTAAAAATTTTAGGGTTAGGTTTCCACGAACACATCTCGGTGTGACTGATTCTACATTCTCGGATGACCGATTTGGCCTCCGCCATTGATCGCACTTTCGGTCCAACCGAAGTTGTGCAAATCGGTACGACCGAAATGAGGATTTAGTGAAACCCTAGTGTTCTCGGCTAGATCGAAACCCATTTCGTCCAACCGAAAGTGGTGTGAATGGTTCTATTTAGACACTTGGATTCACGAATTTTAGACTCGGTCCGACCAAATGCATTCTCGTGAAAACCTAAAACTGAAATTTGAACTTATTCTTTTGAAAATCTTCTGCAGTTTGTGATAACTCTTCTATTACGCCTATACCTAATCTATTCACAGGTTGTCACCATGTCGATGCAAGTGACAGCCGAACAGTCCGAATCACCGGTTGAGATTCCAGAGGCGGGCACTAGTCCTGAAGCCAGCAGCTTTTTCGATGATGGTGAGAGGAGCACACCAAGTGGTTTGCCTCTTGCAGCCACCAGGGCGGGAAGAAGAGGAATTACGACGAAGAGGATTCGATTTTATTGTCGAGGAAGAGATTTCTTCTAAGCCTAAGAAGAAAGTGGTTGCCAAAGACTATCAAGGGCAACAAACCAAGAAAGGCACCAAACAAAGTGAAGAAGTCCACAGTTGCTAAGAAGTTGAGCATGGAAGAAGAAACATCCAAGAAGGTAAAGAAAACTTCCAAGAGGAAGAGGATTGTACATGATGAAGCGGTGATGATGATTCAGATGAGGAAGCACCCCACCTCCTCGAAGCCTAAGTTGATGGGAGATGCCATCGAGGCAAGGGGAGCACCTACAAGGACTAAGCCATCAGCTCCAAAGAAAGGCAGCTCAAGCCAAGCCTGCCGCCAAGCCAAAGAAAACAGTGAGAAACATTCCTTCTTCAGAGAAGAAGAAGGACAATGTGCCACCAAATGAGTCGGAAGATGAGGCACATGTATTCTGAAACTCGCATGTAAACCGCCATCCACAATGATGCTCATGCTCGAGCTGAAAACATGAAGGAAAGGAAAGACAAAGGTCTCAGGCTATGGAGGCAAGTTGATCCATATGCCACCAGGAGAAGGACAGCTGTTGACTCAAGGTTCCACACCAGAGAGCAACAAGATTTCTATGAGACAGTGCTTATGGACAAGAAGCCCATTGTTGCTGACACTAGATATGTTGACTGGGAATATATTGACAGTGAAGAGCACAGAGACTACTTCCCACATGTGCATGAGAGTTTCACTGCATGTGGTGTTGCAGAGTTCGTTGGTCGAAACCGATCGCTTGGAATGATGAGATGATCATGCAATTCTATGCCATGACTCATTTCTATCCGGATGGCGTAATTGTATGGATGGTGAAGGCGTAGATTCTCTTCAACAGTTGAAGAGTGGGCTGCCTCGCTGAATGCTCCAAAGATCAAGAGATGATGATGTTGATGTCTATGGAATTCCAAAGAAAAATCATGAGTCTATGAAAAATATGTACAATGAGGTACCAGCCAAGGATGTAGAGATATGGAAGCTCGGCTCAGTGTATCATCTTCAGGCAGGTCTCCCTACCACAAACACGATTCTGAGGCATACTTTGATGCCTAAGTCTGGAGATCATCGCATGATAAGAGGCTATTCTATCAACATGCTGCATATTCTAGATCAGAAGGCACCTTTCAAGGTGATGGACCTGATAGTTGAGACTATCAAGAGGACAGCAGCAGACCAGAAGAGGTCATGTGGGTTTGCCCCGCACATTCAGATGCTCATCAATGCCAAGTTTGGCACGGGCACCTACTTGTTGGATAGACCCCACTTGCCACTGCAGCCTGAACATGAGGATAATGAAGTTGTGATGACTGAGGATGATCCCACGTCTGTTGAAGGTCAAGCTAAGTCTGAAGCTGCCAAACAAGCTAAAGCTGAGAAGGAAGCAGCAGCAGCAGCAGCAAAACCCAAGAGCGTTGGAGAACAGCTTCTTGAAGCTACCCAGAGGATTGAACTACGCCTGCCAAAGCATAGTGCGTCTCGGGAGAGTCTTGAGAGGATAGTTGAAGACAAGTTCCATGCTCTGGATGTCAAGTCGATGAAGTGCAAGTCTTGTCAACAAGCTTGAGGCAGATATCGAGGAAGCCAAGAGGAGAAGGCGAGAACTCATGAAGGAGATGGAAGGTGATTTAGTCCAGGATGACTATGAGCAGCCTGCTCAGGTTCCCACAAGACCCAGATCAGTTGCTATTCCAAAGGATGACACGAGGCTCTGATCAAGACCTCCCACAGCTCCATCGGCCCGGCTCCGGCTCAAAGTGTCCACTCCTCCAGCTCCACAGACTTCAGCCGAAGCCTTTGCAGATGCAGCTATCTCCACTCCATCAACCCAGACAGGAGCCGCCAGCAGAGTCCCTAGTGACGTTTAGCTCTATACCTTTCGAACTTTTTGGTAACTTGTTGCCAAAGGGGGAGAAATTGTATAGATCATAGGACTTCGAGAGAGAGTGCTCGCTTTTGCTCTTTCGTTTGCGGTTTTCTTTGAGATACTTTTGAGTTTTTCGAGACATTCCGTGTGTTTGATACTACGTTTGCTCTACTTTGATGAGTGCTTGATCATACTATGCCTTAATGTGTGCTTAATGCTTATCTTATGTTATTCATATCTTGTATGATCATTTACTCATGTCTTGGTGATTGGGTGCATGTTATTCATTCTTATCATTTTTGTGCGCTCCACCAAGATGTATGTGACATGGAAGAGTGACCCATGATCCTAATCGATTGTGCATTTGCATTCAAACGCAAATCTTAAATAATGCACAAATTTAGGGGGAGCTCTTGCTTATCACATACTTCTCAAAGCGACGATATTATTCATTGATTATATCATTTGTCGAAGCTTTGATCTATATGTTGTCATCAATTACCAAAAAGGGGGAGATTGAAAGTGCAACTAATCCCCAGGTGGTTTTGGTAATTAATAACAACATATATATCATTGAACTAATAACTTCTTGAGTATCATTTCAGAAAGTTCAGTGATATGGGTATGGCAATGACTGATGATGTGGACCCCTCAAAATGCTAAGGAAAACATTGGCAAAAGCTCAAGACTCTATTTTTGGTTTAGTGATCCAAGATCACGTTGAGTCCATAGGAAAGCCAATACTATTAAAAGGGGATGAGGTTATGATAATGATCTGGTTGCTCAAAGTGCTTAGTGATCTATCTCCCAAACAATCAGCAATCTTTCATTCCAACATATACTCATAAGTAATCTCGGTCCCACCGATTGCATAAACTCAGTCACACCAAGATGAACCACCTCAGCCATATACCCAAACCCTAGTAATCTCGGATTTTCCGATTCCAAACTCGGTCTCACCGAAACTAGTGTTGCCAACCTTCTGTAACCTTCTGTCATCATATCGGTGTCACCGAGATGATAAAGTCGGTCCCACCGAGAATGGCAAACCCTAGTCTTTGGAAGAATCGGACTCACCGAGATTGTATTTTCGGTCCCACTGAAAATCCCAACGTTCACAAGATTTGAACTTTCGGTCTCACCGAGTTGTCAACTTCGGTCTGACCGAGATTGGTCAAATGTGTGTAACGGTTGGATTTTGTGTGGAGGCTATAAATACCCTCCACCTCCTCTTCATTCGTGGAGAGAGCCATCGAAAGAACTACCACTCCTACCTTACATTTACGAGAAGAAAACTACCTACCCTTGTCTTGAGATCAAGTTGCTCCACTCCCACCATATGAAACTTGATTTCTAGCCTTCCCAAGTTGCTTTCCACTCAATCCTTTCTTCCACCACAGCCAAATCAGTGAGGAGAGTTGAGTGTTGGGGAGATTATCATTTGAAGCACAAGAGCAAGGAGTTCATCATCACCAACACCATCTATTACCTTTTGGAGGGTGGTGCCTCCTAGATTGGTTAGGTGTCGCTTGGGAGCCTCCGTCAAGATGTGGAGTTGAACAAAGAAGTTTGTAAGGGCAAGGAGATCGCCTACTTCGTGAAGATCTACCCCGAGTAAGGCTAGTCCTCCGTGGGCGTATGCCATGATGGCATAGACAAGGTTGCTTCTTCGTGGACCCTTCGTGGGTGGAGCCCTCCGTGGACTCTCGCAGCCGTTACCCTCCGTGGGTTGAAGTCTCCATCAACGTGGATTGACGATAGCACCACCTTTCGGAACCACGAGAAAAATCTCCGTGTCTCCAAACTGCGTTTGCTCTTCTCCTCCTCTATTTACTACATGTGCAATTTACTTTCCGCTGCCATTACTCTAGAATTGCATGTGTAGGGTGATACTTGACTTGAACATCATTGTGAACTTGCCAAAAACTTGTCTTAATCAAAAGGCTAAACTTTTAAATTGTCAAGTAGTCTAATCACCCCCCCCTCTAGACATACTTTCGATCCTACAAATGTGCTATTCACCGAAGTAGATTGCCAAGTCTTTCGTCGTGACAATCATAACATGGTATTTATCGGTATCCGTAGAGGTGATCTATATATTGTTGATTTCACTAAGAAAGCTCAACCTAGAACTTGCTTCATTGCTAAATCCGCTAAAGGTTGGTTATGGCATAGAAGGCTTGGACATGTTGGTATGCGTAATCTAGATAAGCTAATCAAAGGTGATCATATTCTTGGTGTTAAAGATGTTTTCTTTGACAAAGATAGACTTTGTAGTGCTTGTCAGGCAGGAAAACAAGTAGGTGGAAGTCATCCCATGAAGAACATTATGACCACAAGGAGACCGCTTGAGCTTCTTCATATGGATCTCTTCGGTCCCAATGCTTACAAAAGCCTTGGTGGTAACTCCTTTGGTCTAGTTAAAGTTGATGATTATTCCAGATTTACGTGGGTATTTTTTCTTGATGACAAATCACAGGTTCATAGGATCTTCAAAACCTTTGCTAGAAAGGCCCAAAATCAATTTGAGGTGAAGATCAAGAAAGTTCGGAGTGACAATGGAACGGAGTTCAAGAACGTCCATGTAGATTCTTTTCTCGATGAGGAAGGATTCTACATGAGTTCTCGACTACATACACCCCTCAACAAAATGGAGTTGTTGAGAGGAAGAACCGAACGCTCATAGAGATGGCGAGAACGATGCTTGATGAATACAAGACATCAAGCACTTTGGGGAGAAGCCGTCGAGACGACTTGTCATGCAATTAATGAGCTTTATCTTCATAAGCTCCTCGGCAAGACATCATACGAGCTCCTCACCGTAACAAACCGCAAGTGGGATACTTTCGTGTCTTTGGTTCAAAATGCTATATCCTTGATAAGCATCATCGGTCTAAATTTGCTCCTAAAACTCATGAAGGCTTTTTCTCGGTTATGGATCAAACTCCCACACCTACCGTGTTCACAATAATTTCACCCAAAGGTTGAAGAGACGGTAGACATGAAGTTTGATGAATCTAATGGCTCGCAAGTAGAGCAAATGCCTATTGATGTAGGAGACAAGGACCCATCGGAAGCCATTCAAGATTTATCTATTGGAAAGATCCGTCCCATGGAAGTGAAGGAGAGTACCTCATCTACATATGTGGAGCCCCCTACCTCACGGCAAGATGAACCTCAAGGCAACGTGGAGGCCTCCACAAGTGGAACTCACCAAGATGAGGAAGTGCAACAAGAAGATCCACCACAACCTCCTTCTCCACCGCCTCAAGACAACACCAACAACAATGAAGAAGAAGAAGAGGAAGATGAGGATGATGAGGAAGCTCAGCCACAACCACAACAAAAGCTATCCCGAGTCCGAGCAAGAGTCAAGAAGAATCATCCCGTGGAACAAATGATGAATGACATCGACTCCGAGAATTACTCGCTCTAAAACTCGCTTAGCTAACTTTTGTGAGCATTACTCATTTATCTCCAGTCTTGAACCTATGAAGGTAGAAGAAGCACTTGAAGACCCGGATTGGGTGAACGCTATGCACGAAGAGCTACACAACTTCGAGAGGAACAATGTATGGACTTTGGTAGAGAAGCCCAAGGATGATCAAAACGTCATTGGAACCAAATGGGTGTTTTGGAACAAGCAAGATGAAGATGGACAAGTCATCCTCAACAAGGCTCGTCTCGTAGCTCAAGGTTACACACAAGTCGAAGGTATGGACTATGGTGAGACCTATTCCCCCGTTGCTAGACTTGAGTCCATTCGCATTCTTCTTGCTTATGCCAATCACCATGATATTACTCTCTATCAAATGGACATTAAAAGTGCTTTCCTAAATGGTGAAATTGAGGAGGAAGTATTTGTGAAACAACCTCCCGGATTTGTGAATCCTAAAAAGCCTAATCATGTTTACAAGTTGCACAAAGCTCTTTATGGTCTTAAACAAGCTCCTAGAGCTTGGTACAAATGCTTGACTAGCTTTCTTCTTGAAAAAGGATTTGAGATTGGAAAAATAGACTCAACGCTATTCACGAAAAGGGTTGATGGTGAACTATTTGTGTGCCAAATATATGTTGATGATATTATCTTTGGTTCAACTAACCCTCATTTTAGCGAGAAGTTTGGAAAGCTCATGTCGGAGAAGTATGAGATGTCCATGATGAGTGAACTCAAATTCTTCCTTGGGTTGCAAATCAAGCAATCTAAGGAGGGTACCTTTGTCTCACAAACAAAGTACACCAAGGATCTCTTCAAGAAGTTCAACATGCAAGAAAGCAAAGGTATGAGAACCCCATGCCTACTAGTGGACATAATGACTTGACAAAAGATGGAGAACCCGTTGATCAAAAGGTTTACCGATCTATGATTGGTTCTCTACTATATCTCTCGTGCTTCTCGTCCTAACATAATGTTGAGTGTATGCATGTGTGCTCGATATCAAGCAGCCCCTAAAGAATGTCATCTTAAAGCTGTTAAAAGAATTGTGAGATATTTGATACACACACCTAACTTTGGCATTTGGTATCCTAAGAGGGCCTCTTTCGATCTTGTTGGCTATTCCGACTCGGACTATGCCGGAGACAGGGTTGATAGAAAGTCAACTTCGGGTACGTGTCAATTTCTTGGTCGATCCCTTGTATCTTGGTCCTCCAAGAAACAAAATTCGTATCTTTATCCACTACCGAAGCAAAATATATTTTCTTTGGATCATGTTGTGCTCGATTGCTATGGATGACACAAACGCTTAAGGATTATGGGATACATGTGAGACATGTTCCTTTGCTTTGTGACAATGAGAGTGCGATTAAGATTGGACACAATCCGTGCAACACTCTCGAGCGAAACATATTGAAGTTCGTCACCATTTTATTCGTGATCACATTGCCAAGGGTGACATCAATCTTAAGCATGTTCGAATCGACAAACAACTTGCGATATCTTTACAAAACCACTTGATGAGAAAGTGTTTTGTCGCTAAGGAGTGAGTTGAACATCATTGATGCTTCAAACTTGGAGTGAAAACTCCATTGATGCATGCAAGGCATGAGCCTACTTGACTAATCCTTGATATTTCTCTTATGATGATGATCATATGTCTTGGACACATTTGCCCCTTGTATTGCATCTAACTCCTTGCAGTACTTGGATGATCTACATTCCACAAGATTACCACACACTCAAATCTTGAGTAATCTTGTCATTGACCAAGTATCTAGCCCTTTGGGATGTTGAGTTCAAGGAACAAAATTCCACATATCCTTTTGACACCTTATACATCTAGTATTTCACTCTTGTCATCTTGGATATTCTTGAGTATTTCCTTGCTTGCCTAACCCATGTAGGAAGATGAACTGCACAAGTGGAAATGGCGCTCTAATTTCACATTCAATGAGCACCTACATCAAGTTCACCTACATGAGCAAAGCAACAACAAGCCCAAGGTATGTTTTTCACATCTTTAAGGAGCTTTGCTCAAAGACATGAGTACAAGCAGCTTCATAAGATGTGATCACATTAAATGCTTAATCGAAAAATGGCAATCCCATTTTGAGCTTAAACGATGAGTATGACCTATGATCAAGTGTTCTCATTTGACTCCTAAGTCAATATACTCAAACATAGGTGACTTTGTCGCCGACCCTTATCTAGATGAAGTACATATGTTTAAAAAAAAACTTCATCTAGTAATCTTTTTCATTTCTATTCTTCTGTCTTTGTGAAAATCCTTTTGGCTCTGATCAATTCCTTGAAAATCCTTTACAAATTCATTGCAAATCCTTGAAAATCCTTTACAAATTCATTGCAAATCTTTTTCAAAGGGAGAGGAACCCTTACAATTGATATCTTATGGAAAGCAAAATCTCTCAGAGTTCATTGAAAATCTTTTTAGTTTTCGGAGACATGTTTGCTGATTCAAGCTTGTGCTCAATATGAGACACTCTTTATACATGTCATCCCTGGCTTGGTATTCTTGATGTTCTTGCTGTTGGTTGAAGAAATACCCTTGTGTTATCTAACCCTGTTTTCCCAAGTCTATTTCTTCAGGTACAATGCCAAGTAACCTCAAGGTAAGTATATGCATCTTGCAGAATGTGCATGATGGTGACTTGCTTGTGAATACTTGTTTGCAAGAAATCACTATGCACATATGTATTATCACTCACTTCTTTTCATCTCGCTTCTCGATGCATATAGCCAAGCTGCATGTAGCACATCTTGCCTTTCTCTCTAGTGTGCTTGTGGTAGTCCAAAACCATAATCTATGAAAATCTTGCACACTTGTAGGGGAGCCTGTGTACTACATGTTTGTCAAAGCTTCAAATGATAATTTGTCTTTCTTTCAAGAAGCTTTGATGTCTTGTTTTGTGTGTTGCCATCAATTACCAAAAGGGGAGATTGAAAGCACATTTGCTCCCCGGGTGGTTTTGGTAATTAATGACAACATACTTTGTGGTTGGACTAATACTTTTATCAAGTATGTTTCAGAAGGTCAATCACATTGGCATGGCAAAAGGATCAAGAGGTGGACCCTCAAAATGCTAAGGCAAGCATTGGCAAAAGCTCAAGACTCCATTTTGGTTTAGTGATCCAAGATCACATTGAGTCCATAGGAAAGCCAATACTATTAAAAGGGATGAGGTTATGATAATGATCTGGTTGCTCAAAGTGCTTAGTGATACATCTCCTAAACTATCAAACAACTCTCACTTCCATAATACACTCATAAGTAATCTCGGTCCCACCGATTTCCTAAACTCACCACACCGAGATGAACCACCTCACCATATAGCCAAACCCTAGAAATCTCGGATTTTCCGATTCTCGAACTCGGTCTCACCGAAACTTGTGTTGCCAAGCTTCAGAACCTTCGTCATCAAATCGGTGTCACCGAGATGATGAAGTCGGTCCCACCGAGATTGGCAAGCCCTAGTCTTTACGAATCGGACTCACCGAGATTGTATTTTCGGTCCCACGAAAATCCCAACGCTCACATGATTTGAACTTTCGGTCTCACCGAGTTGTCAACTTCGGTCCGACCGAGATTGGTCAAATGTGTGCAACAGTTGGATTTTGTGTGGAGGCTATAAATACCCTCCACCCCTCTTCATTCGTGGAGAGAGCCATCGAAAGAACTACCACTCCTACCTTACATTTCGAGAAGAAAACTACCTACCCTTGTGTTGAGATCAAGTTGCTCCACTCCCACCATATGAAGCTTGATCTCTAGCCTTCCCAAGTTGCTTTCCACTCAATCCTTTCTTCCACCACAGCCAAATCGGTGAGGAGAGTTGAGTGTTGGGGAGATTATCATTTGAAGCACAAGAGCAAGGAGTTCATCATCATCAACACCATCTATTACCTTTTGGAGGGTGGTGCCTCCTAGATTGGTTAGGTGTCGCTTGGGAGCCTCCGTCAAGATGTGGAGTTGAACCAAGAAGTTTGTAAGGGCAAGGAGATCGCCTACTTCGTGAAGATCTACCCCGAGTAAGGCTAGCCCTCCGTGGGCGTAGGCCATGATGGCATAGACAAGGTTGCTTCTTCGTGGACCCTTCGTGGGTGGAGCCCTCCGTGGACTCTCGCAGCCGTCACCGTCCGTGGGTTGAAGTCTCCATCAACGTGGATTGACGATAGCACCACCTATCGGAACCACGAGAAAAATCTCCGTGTCTCCAAATTGCGTTTGATCTTCTCCACTTCTCTTTACTACTTGTGCAATTTACTTTCCGCTGCCCATACTCTAGAATTGCATGTGTAGTATGCTACTTGACTTGTGTGTTATGTAAAATCTGCCAAAAACTTGTCTTTGTCAAAAGGCATAATTTTTATCTTGTCGAGTAGTCTAATCACCCCCCCTCTAGACACTCTCACCTTCTTCGATCCTACAGTATCACTTCATCCGGGATCACATTAGGCGAGGGGAGATCGAGCTCAAGTTTTTCAACACTCATGATAACCTTGCAGATATTTTCACGAAGCCCTTGGATGAAGCAAGATTTCGCGAGTTAAGGCATGAGCTAAATATCATTGATTCGAGCAATGTGACTTGAACCCTTGCACCCCCCACCACACTCAACTTGTTGTCTAGTTTAGGTGTAGGCATGGACATAGGGGGAGTGTTGTTCTCTCAATGAACTCTTCCTCCCCCCATTATGCTCATATTAATCATCTCTTTCACATTAGCCATTTTTTATGGTACTTGTGCTTCAAAGACGAGTTTTGGTCATGGACCCAAGGATAATTCTTCGCGGTGCCATACCAGTTAACTCAAATATAGGTGGCTCCGGCCACCGCCATTCCTTGGAGAAGTTGTTTTCTCTCTCGTGTTGGTTGGTGTTTCCCCCGTGGGTGTTTTGCTTTTGTTCTCATTCTTCTCTCTTGCGTTCTAGCTCTTTCTTGGTTTACGGTACTACTGTGGTGCGCCACGGTACTACCGCAGGAGCTGGTGGGTCTCTCCAAGTGCGTGGCCCTCCAGTGGCACGATACTACCGCTATTTCTGCGGCAGAAATTTTTTACTGCCGCTAAACGAGCGGTACTACTACCACCAGCGGCGGTGCTTCGCCAAGCAGTACTACCGCTGATTACCACGGTACTTCGCTCCATGAAAGCAGGTGGGGGTTAAGAGCGGGACAGGGGGAGTTCTAACTCCCCCATACCCATTCATCTCTTCTCCCCACCCCGTCTCTCTCTCTCCTGACCAAGAACGGCGCCGGAGGCCTTCGCCGGATCTCCGTCTCCGGCAGCTCTCCTCGGATTCCGACCGGTGGGATCGCTCCCCACCTCTCCCTCTTGCCATGGACCCAGGTTTTCCCCAAGTACCTCTCGTTTTGTCCTTCTTGTGTTTCTAGGTTTTGGGGAGATGCATGTGGTGTTCTTGAGATTTTTGGCTAAATCTGTGCAAGTGGGATTCGTTGTAGAGTGGTAGAGTAGTTGCATGCTCTTTGGATAGTCAAAAATAGTTCTGTTTGATCAATGATAGTACCGAAGTTGTCGTGCGGAGGTTCTAGATCCAGATCCGCGTCCTCCGTGGCGGTTTCTCATTCCGTGTGGTACTACCGCTCCTCCTGGAGCGGTACTACCGCAGCCACTTCTGGATCTGATGCTCTGCGGTACTTCCGTACCTTGGTGCGGTACTACCGCTGGGCGTCTGGAAGTAAAAAATTACTTCCGCCCCACGTGCGGTACTACCGTGCTTCCCTGGCACGGTACTTCCGCGGTTGGCGCGGATGTAATTTTTTTTACATCCGGAACCCTGCCCGGTACTATCGTAGATCATCCTGCGCCCTTTTGTCTTTTGTCCAAGTCGCATGTGTTTGTGTTTTTCTTTCATTTGTTTTTGATTTGTTTTGTTCTGGTGCGTGTCTTTGTGTCTTTGTGTCTAGGTGGTGGCTCCGGTCTCCCTCGTCGCTGGAATCCCAGCCGTGACACAGGGTCCAAGCGTCTGCGCAACCCAGATGATGTTCCAGAGGGGTCCTCTGCTGCTCCCCAACACAGGACCAAGCACACCGCCAGCAAACAGAAGGAGCCCGTCATGGGCATGGATGAGATGCCCCAGGCAGAATTTGTCATTCGACGCAAGATCAATCCATATGTGTCTCCTTGGTCTAGCACGTGAGGCAATGAACTCTTCTAGAACAAGTAGCAGAATCTGATCTATATGGATGTGATCAAGGCCAAGCAGAATCACTATGTTGAAGTTCACTGGATTGACATGATTCACATGAGGCAGGAGAAGCACCGTGGGTACTTTGGAGAGGCCTTGGATCTTGTGGAGCAGTTTGGCATTGAACACATTCTCACCTTCCACAAGGACTTTGATCCAAAGATCATTGCATAGTTCTTTGCTTTGGTTCACTTTGGCGTCAATGAAGAGAGGACCCTAACTTGGATGACCAATGGTTGACAGTTGTCTGCTACCTGGAAGGAGTTCATGGAGTTGCTCCTTGTTCCCGATGAAGGACTCGACACGCCTGTTGGAATTCTCCCTCACGCCAACGCTGAATCTGCCAACAAGAACAAGCTCATGCCATACCTTGTTGAGAAGTCGCTTCCTAACAAGAAGAAGGCATGGGTGCTCAACCCCTTCCTTGACATCATGCATAGGCTCTTCCAGAACACGCTCTTCCCGGGCATTGGTGACATGGGACAGGTGCATGCTTACCTCGTTGACATGATGCTTCTTTGTGAGGAGGCCCGTCAGGCTCAGACTCAACCACTTGATGTCTCACATATCATGTGGTGTGAGCTTCAGTTCGCCGTGTTCAACCGTAAGGTCCCCATCTATGGGCCTTATCTGTTTTACCTGATCTCCAAGACTTGGGAGAAGCTCCTTCCCAATGAGGAGTTTGAAGCTCCAGGCTGGATTCGTCATGAGCCCATCAAGCTTTGCATCATGCCCCAATGGGCTAACACCACCACTACTGCAGAGGCTGCCAAGATGGCTGTGGATGAGGAGGAGATTGAGGAGGAAGACGCTGCTGAGGATCGTTCTGCATTCACGCCTCCCTCTGCTAAACCTTCTTGGGCAAAGAAGCTAAAGGACAAGATGAAGAGGCTGTTCTGCTTGCAGGTTCAGGGTCAGTACAAGGCCCATGTTGCTCAGAAGGAGAGCCGCCGTCGCGACATCAGGATCTTGAGGGCTTGCGGGGAGGACATGGCCAGCGGCTCTGAGAAGCACATCACCCCAGAGACTGCTTGGATGGCGAAGCAGAGCTACCGATGGACCGATTCAGAGGAGGAGTATGTTCCTGCTGTGGAGTCTGGCGACGATGAGTCGTTTTCCGCCTGAGCTACCACCTGTGTTGTTGGTGACCTCTCTGCCTTTTTGGTGTCTCGATGCCAAAGGGGGGGGGGGAGAGTGTAGGATTTGCGTGTCGTGTGTTTCGTCGTTTCGTTTGCTTTGCTTTCCGTTGTTGAACCTGTCTGCTTTGGTTTGGTTGTGCTCGTGAGACTCAGTCTACCATATGGTGTAAGACATATGCACTCTCTCATTATCTCCTTATTGTGCTTGTGCTTATCATGCTATTCATGTTATGCTCTTATCATCTATAGTGTCAGCCTTACTATTGCAAGATATGCTTTGTTTCTAAAATATAGGGGGAGTGCTGCTCCTAGCATTCGTGCCGTGCAGTCCAAAGCACTTTATCCTCTAGCATGAACCTAGGGGGGGCTCATCTATATTTTAGAAGTTGTGGGGTTTGCCTGTGCTATATTCATTTCATTTGTGCAAATCCCGTATTGTCATCAGTCCACCAAAAAGGGGGAGATTGTAAGGGCATTCTTGTCCTTCTATAGTTTTGGTGATTGATGACAATGCCTTTGCGGACTAATCATGTGTATTGAGCTTTTCAGATATATCACGACTAAACACAAGACGATTTGATGCCCCTCGGAGATTATAGAAGATGGCCTTTCTCTACGGTTTGGTTCGGTGGAGTTGAGTCGTAGGAAAGCCGTACTATTAAGAGGGGGTCCGCTTTGGAAAGGTTTGGGTGGAATCTCACGTACACATCCCTTCTGCACCGCCTTTCCTTGAGCTCCTCCGAGTGTTCCTCCATCTCACCTTTGTCTCTGCGAAATGAAGGTCTTTGTCTTGCTCCTCTCAGGCTAGCGGTAGTATTTCTCTCTTGAGCGGTACTACTGTAGGAGCCAGCGGTAGTACCGGGCAACGGCACGGTAGTACCGAACTACCGTAGGCTCCCATGGTAGTTCCGCTCATCTGAGCGGTAGTACCGCGAGCTCTGGCCTGGCACCGCTCTCAGGCGGTGGTAGGCGCGGATGTAATTTTACATCCGCTCCCCCTGTAGTACCGCGTCTTTGGCCTTGCAGAGTACCGTGGCACCGTGCCAGGTTTCAGAAAGCAGAGCAGAGGTAGGGCGGATGTAATTTTTTACATTCGCACCCTTCACGGTAGTACCGCACCCTCGGCCATGGTAGTTCCGTGTCGGATTTTTGCACGACTTTTTCCCAGCGGAGGTAGTCACGGATGTAATTTTTTACTTCTGTGCCTACCAGGCCTGGCCCGGGTCTGCCTTGCGGAAGTACCGCACAGAGCCGCGGTATTACCGCGTCTGCGGATCTACCGCGCCCTGTCGGTGCTTCTTTTTTCTTGGCCTGGCCTCTGCCGTGCTCACGATAGTACCGCAGTCCACCGCGGTAGTACCGCATGCCAGTGCGGTAGTACCGCGCCTGTGGAGCGGTAGTTCCGTGGGCCACAGGCTGAGTGCTGGGTAACGGTTGGAATTGTCCCCCCACTATAAAAGGGGGTCTTCTTCTCCAAGAAGACCCACTTCTTCCAACCCTAAACTCCATTGTTGCTCCAAGCTCCATTTTCGCCCGATCTCCCTCCCTAGCCAATAAAACTTGTTGATTTGCTTGGGATTGGTTGAGAAGGCCCCGATCTACACTTCCACCAAGAGAAATTTGATTCCCCCACTTTTCCCTAGCGGATCTTGTTACTCTTGGGTGTTTGAGCACCCTAGACGGTTGAGGTCACCTAGAAGCCATACTCCAATGTGGTGAAGCTTCGTGGTGTTGTTGGGAGCCTCCAATTGTTGTGGAGATTGCCCCAACCTTGTTTGTAAAGGTTCGGTCGCCGCCTTCAAGGGCACCAATAGTGGAATCACGACATCTCGCATTGTGTGAGGACATGAGGAGAACACGGTGGCCCTAATGGCTTCTTGGGGAGCATTGTGCCTCCACACCGCTCCAACGGAGACGTACTTCCCCTCAAAAGGAAGGAACTTCGGTAACACATCCTCGTCTTCACCGGCTCCACTCTTGGTTATCTCACGCCTTTACTTTTGCAAGCTTACTTGTGTTGTTACCCTTACTTGCTCGTGTGCTTGTTGTTGTCGCATCATATAGGTTGTTCACCTAGTTGCATATATAGACAACCTACTTTGATGCAAAGTTTAATTTGGTAAAGAAAAGTTAAAAATTGTTAGTTGCCTATTCCCCCCTCTAGTCAACCATATCGATCCTTTCACTCCTCCCCTCTCCCTCCTTTATATACGGGGGCGGGGGGCACCTCTAAGGCACATCAATTGTTCTTAGACGTGTGCGGTGCCCCCCTCCACGGTTTACTCTTCCGGTCATATTGTCGTAGTGCTTAGGTGAAGCCCTGCACGGATCATTTCACCATCACTGTCACCACGCCGTCGTGCTGATGAAACTCTCCCTCGACACTTTGCTGCATCAAGAGTTCGAGGGACGTCATCGAGCTGAACGTGTGCGGAACTCGGAGGTGCCGTACGTTCGGTGCTTGATCGGTTGGATCGAGAAGACGTTCGTCTACATCAACCGTGTTAAGCTAACGCTTCCTCTTTCGGTCGACGAGGGTATGTGGAAACACTCTCCCCCTCTCGTTGCTATGCATATCCTAGATAGATCTTCCATGAGCGTAGGATTTTTTTTAAAATTGCATGCTACGTTCCCTATCAGTGGCATCCAAGCCAGGTCTATGCATAGATGATATGCACGAGTAGAACACAAAGAGTTGTGGGCGGTGATAGTCATACTGCTTACCACCAACGTCTTATTTTGATTTGGCGATATTGTTGGATGAAGCGGCCCGGACCAACCTTACATAACCACGTTCATGAGACTGGTTCCACCGACAGACATGCAACTAGTTTTGCATAAAGGTGGCTAGCGGGTATCTGTTTCTCAAACTTTAGTTGAATCGAATTTGACTACGGCCGGTCCTTGTTGAAGGTTAAAACAGCAAATTTGACGAAACACCGTTGTGGTTTTGATGCGTAGGTAAGAACGGTTCTTGCTAGAAGCCCGTAGCAGCCACGTAAAACTTGCAACAACAAAGTAGAGGATGTCTAACTTGTTTTTGAAGGGCATGATGTGATGTCATATGGTCAAGACATGATGTGATATACGTTGTTGTATGAGATGATCATGTTTTGTAAAAGTTATCGGCAACTGGCAGGAGCCTTATGGTTGTCGCTTTATTGTATGAAATGCAAACGCCATGTAATTGCTTTACTTTATCACTATGCGTTAGCGATAGTTGTAGAAGCAATAGTTGGCGAGACGACCACGACGCTACGATGGAGATCAAGGTGTCAAGCCGGTGACGATGGACATCATGACGGTGCTTTCGAGATGTATATCAAAAGCACAAGATGATGATGGCCATATCATGTCACATATTTTGATTACATGTGATGTTTATCTTTTATATGCATCTTATTTTTCTTAGTACGGCGGTAGCATTATAAGATGATCCCTTGACTAAAATTTCAAGATATAAGTGTTCTCCCTGAGTATGCACCGTTGCGACAGTTCATCGTGCTGAGACACCACGTGATGATCGGGTGTGATAAGCTCTACATTCACATACAACGGGTGCAAGACAGTTTTGCACACGCGGAATACTCGGGTTAAACTTGATGAGCCTAGCATGTACATACATGGCCTCGGAACACTGGAGACCGAAAGGTCGAATGTGAATCATATAGTAGATATGATCAACATAGAGATGTTCACCATTGATGACTACTCCATATCACGTGATGATCGTACATGCTTTAGTTAATTTGGATCACGTGATCATTTATATGACTCGAGGGATGTCTATCTAAGTGGGAGTTCTTAAGTAATATGATTAATTAAACTTAATTTATCATGAACTTAGTCCTGATAGTATTTGCATATCTATGTTATAGATCAATAGCTCACGCATAGCTCCCCTGTTTTATTTTTGATATGTTGCTAGAGAAAACTAAGTTGAAAGATGATAGTAGCAATGATGCGGATTGGGTCCATGATCTGAGGATTATCCTCATTCTTTGCCTGTATGATTATGTCCTTAATGCTTTGCTAGGTGACAGACCTATTGCAGGAGCAGATGCAGACGGTATGAACGTTTGGCAAGCTCGATATGATGACTACTTGATAGTTTAGTGCACCATGCTTTACGGCTTAGAACCAGGACTTCAAAAACCTTTTGAACGCCACAGATCATATGAGATGTTCCAAGAGCTAAAATTGGTATTTCAGACTCATGCCTGTGTCGAGAGGTATGAGACCTCTGACAAGTACTTTGCCTACAAGATGGAGGAGAATAGCTCAGCCAGTGAGCATGTGTTTAGAATGTCTGGGTACTACAATCGCTTGAATCAAGTGGGAGTTAATCTTATAGATAAGATAGTGATTGACAAAGTTCTCTAGTCACTATCACCAAGCTACTAGAACTTCGTGATGAACTATAATATGCAAGGGATGACGAAAATGATTCTCGAGCTCTTCGCGATACTGAAATCAGCAAAGGTAGAAATCAAGAAAGAGCATCAAGTGTTGATGGTTAACAAGACCACTAGTTTCAAGAAAAAGGGCAAGGGAAAGAAAGAGAACTTCAAGAAGAATGGCAAGTAAGTTGCCACTCCCGTGAAGAAACCCAAAGCTAGACCTAAGCCTAAAACTAAGTGCTTCTACTGCAAAGGGAATGGTCACTGGAAGCGGAACTACCCCAAATACTTGGCGGATAAGAAGGATGGCAAAGTGAACAAAGGTATATTTGAGATACATGTTATTGATGTGTAGTTTATTTGTGTTCATAGTAACCCTAGGGTATTTGATACCGGTTCAGTTGCTAAGATTAGTAACTCAAAACAGGAGTTGCAAAACGAACATAAACTAGTTAAGGGCGAGGTGACGATGTGTGTTGGAAGTGATTCCAAGGTTGATAAGATCACCATCGCACACTCCCTCTACCTTCGGGATTAGTGTTGGACCTAAATAAATGTTATTTGGTGTTTGCGTTGAGCATGAATATGATTGGATCATGTTTATTGCGATGCAGTTATTCATTTAAGTCAGAGAATAATTGTTGTTTTGTTTACATGAATAAAACCTTCTATGGTCATACACCCAATGTAAATGGTTTATTGAATCTCGATCGTAGTGATACACATATTCTTAATATTGATGCCAAAAGATGCAAAGTTAATAATAGTAGTGCAACATATTTGTGGCACTGCCATTTAGGTCATATTGGTGTAAAGTGCATGAAGAAACTCCATACGGATGGATTTTTGGAATCACTTGATTATGAATCATTTGATACTTGCGAACCATGCCTCATGGGCAAGATTACTAAAACTCCATTCTCCAGAACAATGGAGCGAGCCAATAACTTATTGGAAATAATACATACCGATGTTGTAGTCCGATGAGTGTTGAAGCTCGCGGCAGGTATCGTTATTTTCTGACCGTCACAGATGATTTGAGCAGATATGGGTATATCTAATTGATGAAACACAAGTCTGAAACATTTGAAAAGTTCAAAGAATTTCAGAGTGAAGTGGAGAATCATCATAACAAGAAAATAAAGTTTGTGCGATCTGATCGCGGAGGCGAATATTTGAGTTACGAGTTTGGCCTTCATTTAAAACAATGTGGAATAGTTTCACAACTCACGCCACCTTGAGCACCACATCATAATGGTGTGTCCGAACGTCGTAATCGTACTTTATTAGATATGGTGAGATCTATGATGTCTGTTACCGATTTACCACTACCGTTTCGGGGTTATGCATTAGAGACACCTGCGTTCACATTAAATAGGGCACCGTTTAAATCTGTTGAGACGACACCGTATGGACAGTGGTTTGGCAAGAAACCTAAGCTGTCGTTTCTTAAAATTTGAGGTTGCGACACTTATGTCAAAAGTCTTCAGCCTGATAAGCTCGAACCCAAATTGGAGAAGTGTGTCTTCATAGGATACCCAAAAGAAACTGTTTGGTACACCTTCTATCACAAATCTGAAGGCAAGATCTTTGTTGCTATAAATGAATCCTTTCTAGAGGAGTTTCTCTCGAAAGAAGTGAGTGGGAGGAAAGTAGAACTTGATGAGGTAATTGTACCTTCTCTTGAATTGGAAAGTAGCACATCTGTGAAATCCGTTCCCATGATGCCTACACCAACTAGAGAGGAAGCTAATGATGATTGTCGGTGTCAAAACCGGCGGATCTCGGGTAGGGGGTGCCGAACTGTGCGTCTAGGAGGATGGTAACAGGAGACGAGGGACACGATGTTTTTACCCAGGTTCGGGCCCTCTCGATGGAGGTAAAACCCTACGTCCTGCTTGATTAATATTGATGATATGGGTAGTACAAGAGTAGATCTACCACGAGATCAAGGAGGCTAAACCCTAGAAGCTAGCCTATGGTATGATTGTTGTAATGTATATTGTCCTACGGACTAAAGCCCTCCGGTTTATATAGACACCGGAGAGGGCTAGGGTTACACAGAGTCGGTTACAATGGTAGGAGATCTACATATCCGTATTGCCAAGCTTGTCTTCCACGCCAAGGAAAGTACCATCCGGACACGAGCCGGAGTCTTCAATCTTCTATCTTCGTAGTCTGGGAGTCCGGCGGATATTGATAGTCCGACTATCCAGACACCCCCTAGTCCAGGACTCCCTCAGTAGCCCCCGAACCAGGCTTCAATGACGATAAGTCCAGCGTGTTTATAGTCTTCGGCGTTGCAAGGCGGGTTCTCCCTTCAAATTCCATGTACCTGCCGAATAGTGTCCGGCTTCATCTTGAACACTGTGTTCCTCGGCTTCTATGCCAAATAATGGCCCTCTTCCACGCGTCGCATGAATGTGAAAAGCCAGGGTGTCTTTTACATTTTACCCCTTAATTGTGCGAGTCGCTCACCTATAAAAGAGGCAAGAATCCAGATCCAAACCACACCGTCTTCCTCCCGCGTATACTCCATCAAAGCGCCTCTGACCTAGAAATCCATTCCACCATGGATCGTCAACGCGGCTCTTCTTCACGCGCTCCCAGCCCACCGCCGGGGAATTGGAGGAGGTGCTCTATTTCGCACAACGAGCTAGTGAAGCTCCAAACGGAGGGGTTTCTCCCTCCGGCCTTCATGGTTCCGGTCCGGGCCGGACTGGTTACTTATCAAGGTGGGAGGCAGGCGGAGGACACTCCAAGCCCCAATAAGGGGGAGCGAGTGTGTTTTGTCCCTTACCTGATAAGGGGACTCGGATTTCCAATACATCCGTTCCTCCGCGGGCTCCTGAAGTTCTATGGACTCCAGCTCCATCACCTTACGCCCGCCTCATCCCGCATATCATGGCTACGAGCTCTTCTTGAGCTATTCCCGGCATCGAGCCCCATTTTGCATTGTGGAAGAGGCTATTTTGCCTCGCACTCGTTCTCACCAGGGGTCCATATATCAAGTGGGCGGCGCCAAATATGGCGATCGCCGACCGGATACCTATCCGCACTCCCAAGAAGGCGTCCAAGATCGGCCTCGGAGTGGTTTTATATAGGAGACGCTCTGCTGCCGGACCCGATTCGGATCGGCCTCCGGAGTTTAGTGCTGCTCCCTTGAAGAAACGCCACGGTGGCGCTCATGAGCCCCGATTGGAGGAAGACAAGAGCGTCCACTACTTGATGGGCCGGATAAGATTAATGGCTCATTCCAGCCTGACCATGATCGGAGTCATGGCGACATGCATCAAGCGAGGTGTACAGCCACTGCAATACAGAGGCCACCCCATGTGGGATTTCAACGGGGAAGACGATGCTACCCGGCACGGGCGCAAAGGGCCGGATTCGACCGAGGATCTGGTGAAGATCCTGTCCGGCCTGTACAAGAGGGAGAAGGAGGATTTCCTTCGGACGAACCCTTTGAATGGGTTTTCCATGATCAACCCCAGAGGATGGGTAAGTGAACACCTTGAAGGGATCAACTCATGCTTTCGAAGATTTAAGCTTCTCACATTATGTCCTCGACGCAGGATCTGCGCCGGACTGTGGAGGACATGGTGAGTCCTACTCCGCAACCCGAAGATCCAGAAGGATCCCTGGGTCCGGCCTCCGAAGAGGACCCGGACATCAAGGTGGAGCTGATCGACGGGGTGTATCACCAGCTCAGCATAGACAATGCTCTGGTTGCCATTACGGCAGACTACCCCGGACTAAGTCCGGCTTCCCAGGTGACCACGACCGAAGTCCGGACACCAGTATCTCTTCCCTGCCCATTTCTGACCTTCGCGAACGATGGTATTTTGCAGGAAGCGCCTTTACGGCAGGAAGCCGAGCCCGCGGCGGCTGACCAACAGAGGCCAGTCCGAACCAGCAGGCGGAAAAGGAGCGCAGTGCGGACGGAAACGTCGCCGCAAAGGTATAGCTCGTATTCGAATTTTCAGAGCAACGTTCCGAGGAAACGCCTGAGTTCTCGTGATCTTTGTAGGAGAAAAAGTGCTCGCCGGACTGCGAGCGCAGGAATTGCCGATCCGACCAACACCGGCCAGGCTCCAGCGCCCGGACTGGAGGGGGAGGCAAGCGCAAGACGCGAGCTAGATCCTGCTCCAATGGAGGATACCGACAGACTGTCCACCACCAAGTCTGAGGTGGAGAGCGCTATGAACCATAGGCGCCACGACAAGATTTCAAGAAGCGTGCTTTTCCCGAGGCATTGGATGCCTTTAACTAGGGGACGCAGATCTCCGTGCTGCTCAAAATGGTTTTACCAGAGCCACGGGAGCAAGATGTGAAAGACATACGGGTAAGGGAATTTTAATGGTTATATATACCAAGCCCGAGACTTAAATTAGTTATGCTAACTGATTTAAGGATCATTGTAAATTTCAGGCACTTAACGAGAAGAACGCCCACTGTCTCGGGAGCTGCAAGATTGCAAGGCCCAACTTGAGGTCAAGATTTGCTGCATGCAGGAGGAGACGGAAAGACCCCTCCTGGTAACACATTTTTATTAATAAATATAAGCTGTGCGGCGGCGCGCTTGAAGTCTAATAATACATTGCAGGTACCGCGGACAAGATCCGGACAGTAAGCATTGCTACGCCCGACTAAAGGCGGCGAGAGTGTCTTGAATAGGGTTCAGCAGAAAGGAACAAGCTCCAGGATGCCAACACCAAGCTCGGAGAAGAGCTGAAAGGCGCCAGCCGAGCTGTCGGCCCGTTAAGGAGAATCAGCGGCTTCGCCGCGGCATTTCTGATAAGTGCTTGAGCGAACTTTTTTGAAAAGAAGAGTTCGGCGAGGAAGTGTTTTGACATGATATGTCTTGTAGGTATACTCACGGGTCGTCCTGCAGAGGAAATGCCCATATCAGTGGGTGATCAACTTCCCGAACTGTTGCAGCTACTCGAACGAGTTCGGCAGGCAATGAGCGGCGTCGTTCAGGCTTTATGGCCAGCCCTCACCCTACCCGAGGGCCTCGGGGAGCTTGCGGAGAAGCTGCAGGGAGTGCGGCAGCGCTTCCGTTTGTGGAAGATTTCGGCTTGCCGTCAAGGTGCCAGGGAGGCTTGGGACATGGTGAAGACACGGTACAAGAAGGCGGACCCCAACCACACGGCCGAAGTTGGACCGGTGGGGCCCGATGGGAAGGAGATCCTTGTGAGTTTAGTGTACAGCCAAGCAGAGTTGGCTGCTAAATTTTCCCAACGGGACTGTAAACTAGACAGCCTGTTAGACGGGATTGAGGAGGAATACAATCAATAAATTTGACAATGTATGGTATCCTTTTAAAGTGACATGTGAAATGCCTTCTAGCCGGATTGTAGATCGTTTGTCTTTGCCGACCTTTTCGCTTCGACCTCGGGACCCTAGAGTCTGGAGTGTGTCCGAATACCTCTTTGGTTAAGAAACAACCGTGGTATGCATGGAGACCAGGCGTAGGGGTCATTAGTGCTTTATCGCACAAGTGCCCAACTAGTTATGTTATATTACATGGTTAGTAAGAAACATCTTCCAGGAGAATAGTTCCGTTAAGGGTTCCTTTATTTGGGAGGCATGCCCTAAAGTGCATGTCGGACTGTAAAGAAAGCGAAGAAACATCCGGGGCAAATAGATAAATAGGTAAAAGTCATCTTTTAAGTCACCGATCGAATATTCCCTTAAGAACGCTAGCTTCGGCTTCACCCACCGAGGTACACATCCGGTGACCAGCAAGAATAATCGCAGAGGTGCTCCCTTTACCTCCTAGCCAAACAATCGGGAACGTAGGGGTAAGCACAGGAGCCAGGCAACCCAGCTTGGCCAAAACTTAAGTCATATCGATGCATATAATGGCGAGTAAAAGGTACATGTGGAAGCTTGACACATGTGTTGGGTATGAAACCCGTATAATTGAGCTTCTGTAAAAGAAGCCCCCAGGAATAATGAGTGCGGAGGGCACATCATGCGTATGCAAAGAATGCGGAAATAGGCCCGGAAGGGCTTTTAAGTGAAAAGGATAAAAAGAGAAACAAAAGACAGCCGAAATATAAAAATTTGGACGGGGGAAGGGGACGAACTCTTAGTCCGGCGCTAGGCATAGAATCGTCGGAGGCGGGCTGCGTTCCATGGGTTCGGCTCGAGTCGATTATCAAGCGCATTTCGTGAGGCGGTATGCTCCGCCGGTCAAGATACTTGATCGATGATGAAGGCCCTCCCATCCGGGCTTGAGCTTGTCCTTTTCTTGTCCGCGGTGTAGAACTAGTTCGCCAACGTTGTAAGTCTTGGCCCGTACTTCTCGCTTTGATATCTTGGACCCTCTGGCGATAGAATGCGAACGAGCCTTCGCGACGTCCTGTTCTTCCTCCAATGTGTCCAAGCTGTCCTGCCGATCAAGCTCGGCCTCTCTTTCCTCATACATGCGCACTCGAGGTGAGTCATGAATAATGTCACAGGGCAAGACTGCCTCTGCGCCGTATACCATAAAAAATGGTGTGAATCCGGTAGTACGGTTAGGCGTTGTCCGCAGCCCCCAGAGTACGGATTCGAGCTCCTCGACCCATTGTGCGTCGGATTTAGTGAGTGACCTCACTAGTCTAGGTTTAATGCCGCTCATTATTAGACCATTTGCTCTTTCCACTTGACCGTTGGTTTGAGGGTGATAGACTGACGCATAGTCGAGCTTGATGCCCATATTTTTGCACCATGACTTAACCTCATCGGCCGTGAAGTTCGTGCCGTTGTCGGTGATGATGCTGTGGGGGACTCCGTAACGGTGTACCACCCCTGATATAAAGTCTATGACTGGTCCGGACTCTGCCGTTTTGACTGGTTTGGCCTCCATCCATTTGGTGAACTTATCCACCATGACCAATAGGTAATTTTTCTTGTGGGTTCCCCCTTTAAGGGGCCCAACCATGTCAAGCCCCCAGACCGTGAACGGCCAGGTAATGGGTATGGTTTTGAGGCGGTGGGTGGCATATGGCTCGATTAGCAAAGAGTCGACAGCCAACGATCGGACCAAGTCTGTCGTCTGCCCGAGCTGTCGGCCAATAAAATCCTGTATGGAATGCCTTTCCTACAAGGGCCCGGGCTGCTGCGTGGTGTCCGCCTAGTCCGGCATGAATTTCAGCCAGGAGGTTTCGCCCTTCTTCTTCGGAGATACACCTTTGAAGGACTCGGTAGTACTTTTCTTATAAAGTTCTCCCTCATGGACCTTGTAGGCCTTCGATCGCGGACTATGCAATGGGCCTCATTTTGGTCTTCGGTAGTTCCTGCCTAAGTAAGTAGGCTAGGAAAGGTTACATCCACGCGGCGACATCGCCATTATAACGTGGGCGGAGGGTGTTATGTCATCTGTCGAATCACCAGTTGGTGCGGTTTTCTCCGGTTTGTCGCTACCGGGCTCCTCTTCCCATAGTACGGATGGCTTGAAGAGCCGTTCCAGGAAGATATTTGGAGGGACAACATCACGTTTCGCACCGATGCGTGCCAGGACGTCGGCCGCTTGGTTATTATCTCGGGCTATGTGATGGAATTCGAGTCCTTCAAACCGAGCTGACATTTTTAGGACAACGTTGCGATATGCTGCCATTTTCGGATCCTTAGTGTCGAAGTCTCCGTTTATTTGGGATATTGCAAGGTTTGAGTCCGCGCACCTCTAGGCGTTGAATGCCCATGGAGACCGCCATCCGGAGACCATATAACAGGGCCTCGTATTCGGCTGCATTGTTGGAGTCCGTGTACATTATTTGAAGTACATACTGGACTGTATCTCCGGTGGGGGACGTCAGTATGACGCCAGCCCCCAGTCCGGCCAACATTTTGGAGCCGTCGAAATTCATAGTCCAATTAGAGTATGCGCCGTACTCTTTAGGGAGTTCGGCTTCGGTCCATTCGGCGACGAAGTCAGCCAAAACTTGTGACTTTATAGCTCGTCGAGGTTTGTAAGTGATGTCGAATGGTAAGAGCTCAATGGCCCATTTTGCTATCCTGCCCGTTGCGTCGCAGTTATTTATAATGTCATTGAGTGGTACTTCAGAGGCCACCGTTATCGAGCACTCTTGAAAGTAGTGCCGGAGCTTTCGAGACGCCATGAACACCGCATATGCTATCTTCTGATAGTGTGGGTAACGGGACTTGCAGGGGGTTAACACAGTGGATACATAATACACTGGTTTTTGAAGAGGGAATTTATGCCCTTCTGTCACTCGTTCGACGACGAGGACTGCGCTTACCACTTGATGTGTTGCTGCTATGTATAACAACATTGGTTCGCCCAGAGTGGGCGCAGCCAGGACCGGATTTGTTGCCAGTATGGCCTTTATTTCTTCCAGTCCAGCAGTGGCAGCATCCGTCCACTGAAGTGTTGGTGCGCTGAGGAGGCGATAGAGGGCAACGCCTTTTCTCCTAAACGGGAGATAAGCGGCTTAAGGCTGCCACATCCTGTTAATTTTTGTATTTGTTTGAGGTCTTTTGGAATATCCAACTATGACAGAGCTCGGATTTTGGCTGGATTTGCTTCAATTCCTCTACCGGATACGATGAAGCCCAGCAGCTTTCCGGCTGATGCGCCGAAGCGCATTTTTCGGATTCACTTGATGTCATATGCTCTGAGGTTGTCGAATGTGAGCCCCAAATCGTCTACTAAAGTTTCGACGTGTTTTGTTTTGACGACTACGTCATCTACGTATGCCTCAACTGTTTTGCCGATCTGGGTGGCCAGACATGTTTGAATCATGCGCTGATATGTTGCGCCGGCGTTTTAAGTCCGAAGGGCATCGTGTTGAAGCAGAATGGTCCATATGGAGTGATGAATGCCGTTGCGGCTTGGTCTGCTTCCGCCATCTTGATTTGATGATAGCCAGAGTATGCGTCCAGGAAGCACAACGAATCGTGCCCTGCTGTGGCATCGATAATTTGATCGATGCGGGGGAGAGGGAAGGGATCCTTTGGGCAAGCTTTATTGAGGTCTTTAAAATCGACACAGAGGCGCCAGGATTTATCCTTCTTTGGTACCATCACCAAATTTGCTAGCCAGTCCGGATGTTTGATATCTCTAATGAATCCGGCTTCCAATAGCTTGGCTAGCTCTTCTCCCATTGCCTGTCTTTTGGGCTCGGAAAATCGTCGAAGAGCCTGTTTGACTGGCTTGAATCCTTTTAGGATGTTTAGGCTGTGTTCTGCCAACCTGCGAGGGATTCCGGGCATGTCCGAAGGATGCCAGGCGAAGATATCCCAATTTTCCCGAAGGAATTCGCGCAGTGCGGCGTCTACTTCGGGGTTCAACTGTGCCCCAATGGAAGCCGTCTTTGTTGGGTCCGTTGGATGGACCTGGAATTTTATTATCTCGTCTGCTGGTTTGAAGGAGGTGGACTTGGATCTTTTATCGAGTATCACATCGTCCCTGTTCACCGTAGAGCATAGCGCGGTGAGTTCCTCTGCCGCTAAGGCTTCGGATAGTGCCTCGAGGGCTAGTGCGGCTGTCTTGTTTTCGGCGCGGAGTGCTATGTCCAGATCACTAGTGAGAGTGATTATTCCGCTGGGCCCAGGCATTTTGAGCTTCATGTACCCGTAATGAGGTATTGCTTGAAAAATTGTGAATGCCTCTCGTCCTAATATGGCGTGATACCCATCGCTGAGCGGGCCACAGGAACGTGACTTCTTCGGATCTGTAATTGTCCGGAGAGCCGAACACCACATCGAGTGTGATTTTTCCGTGCAGCAGCGCTTCCGGCTAGGGATTATTCCTCTAAAGGTTGTCTTTGCTTCGCTCGTCGGCTCCAATCGATTTCCATTTTTTGCGAGTGTCCTCATAAATGAGGTTTAGTCGCTGCCGCCATCCATGAGGACTTTTGTCATCGAAAGCCGTCCACTATGGGACTAAGTACCGGTCTTGGGTGGGGGCTCGTTGTTGAAATGTGGGCTCGTCACTAGCATTGAAGGTAATGGCTGTGTCGCTCCATGGATTTGCTGTTGCTACTTGGTAGACTTCGGCGAGTTCGCGGATTGTTTGTTTTCGCATGTTATTTGATGCGAAAGTCTCGAAGACTATTGATACCGTCTTTGGTATTGTTGGAGTGGTTTCCCGGAGCTAGAAGCTCTTCGCCACTTTTGGCCACCTGCCGTAATATCCAACATGCTCGAAGGCTATGTGTTGGGACGGCTCCCTCTGTACTATGAAGTTTACATGGTCCATTGAGCCATCCCTCCAGTACGGTTCCGTTTCCCTTATTGGGTTTTTGTTTTTTCGTTTTTGCATCTGGGACCTGAGTGTAAGGCGCCCTTTTACTGTGGACTGGGTTTGGGGCCAGATTATCCAAAAATTGATTTTCGGTTTTCCGGAAACTCTCCATCGCACAGTACTTTCGTACAATGGATGCCAGATCAGTGAAGCGCGTAATTTTGCGACGATCAATGGCGTTTAGTATTCCCTTGTCCGTGCAGTTATTGCAGAAGATTGATATTGCGTTTTCCTCTCGGCAGTCCTTTATCCTGTCCATAACCGGGAGGAATCGGCCCGAGAGTGGTGTCTTTGTTTGATGAGGCTCTTGCCGTATTAGAGATAGATCGCATATGTGCGGGCGGGTGGGTGGAACAAAACCGGATCCTGCCCATCTTGAGGCTCAAAGGCCAAGGAGTTTCGAATTCGGAAGCTTGGTTTCTTGGGCGCAATCCAGCGAGTCCGGGCGATGCATGATTTTAAGTTCAATGCTCGATCGAAGTCCGTCCCTCCGGGATCCGCATGGAGGTTCGGGAATCCGGACATGAATTGTCTTCAACACCGCAAAGAGTTGCCGTGTTGCTCCTCTACCATGGCGGCGTGGTGGGTGGCACGGGAGAGTTAATCTCTCGATCAGTTTTAAGCCCAATCTGGTTGTAGTCCGTAGCGACTCCCAGGGCGGCGATGCGATCCAAGAGCTCGTTAACAGACGAGAGCTCTATTGGATCTAACTGTTCGGCAGCTTTAGGGCCGACGCGAAGATTGCTTCCGACGACCCGACAAGTCGTTGCCGAAGCGGCGGCCGGACAGGCGGTCATGAGAAAACCACCAAGCCGGATAGTTTGGCCGGCGGCCAAGGCCCCTCCGGCGAAAACACCGTCTTTGAAGATGGGTGGAGGCATCCGCTCTATCGGCGACGACACAGAGGAACTCTCGATGAAAGCACCAATGTCGGTGTCAAAACCGGCGGATCTCGGGTAGGGGGTCCCGAACTGTGCGTCTAGGTGGATGGTAACAGGAGACGAGGGACACGATGTTTTTACCCAGGTTCGGCCCTCTCAATGGAGGTAAAACCCTACGTCCTGCTTGATTAATATTGATGATATGGGTAGTACAAGAGTAGATCTACCACGAGATCAAGGAGGCTAAACCCTAGAAGCTAGCCTATGGTATGATTGTTGTAATGTATGTTGTCCTACGGACTAAAGCCCTCTGGTTTATATAGACACCAGAGAGGGCTAGGGTTACACAGAGTCGGTTACAATGGTAGGAGATCTACATATCCGTATTGCCAAGCTTGTCTTCCACGCCAAGGAAAGTACCATCCGGACACGAGCCGGAGTCTTCAATCTTCTATCTTTGTAGTCTGGGAGTCCGGCGGATATTGATAGTCCGGCTATCCGGACACCCCCTAGTCCAGGACTCCCTCAATGATGATCATCAAACTTCGGATCAACTTACTACTGGACCTCGTAGGTCGAATAGAGCATGTTCTGCACCAGAGTGGTACGGTAATCCTGTCCTAGAAGTCATGTTATTAGACCATGGCGAACCTACGAACTATGAAGAAGCTAAGATGAGCCCAGATTCCGACAGATGGCTTAAGGCCATGAAATCTGAGATAGGATCCATGTATGAGAACAAAGTGTGGACTTTGGTGGACTTGCCCGATGATCAGCAAGCCGTTGAGAATAAATGGATCTTCAAGAGGAAGACAGACGATGATGGTAGTGTTACTATCTACAAAGCTCGACTTGTCGCAAAAGGTTTTCAACAAGTTCAAGGTGTTGACTATGATGAGATTTTCTCACTCGTAGCGATGCTTAAGTCTGTCCGAATCATGTTAGCAATTGCTGCATTTTATGAAATCTGGCAAATGGATGTCAAAACTGCATTTCTTAATGGATTTCTTAAAGAAGAGTTGTATATGATGCAACCAAAAGGTTTTGTCGATCCTAAAGGTGCTAACAAAGTGTGCAAACTCCAGCGATCCATCTATGGACTAGTACAAGCATCTCAGGGTTGGAATATACGCTTTGATAAGGTGATCAAAGAATATGGTTTTATACAGACTTATGGTGAAGGCTGTATTTACAAGAAAGTGAGTGAAGCACATAAAGTATTCTAATAAATTCCGATTCATGTGTGTGTCTCCAAAAAGGTGTGTACAACAAGGATGATTGTGGTAAACTAAAAAGCAAAGACTCAAATCATACAAGACACTCCAAGCAAAACACATATCATGTGGTGAATAAAAATATAGCCTCAAGTAAAGTTATCGATAGACGAAGACGAAAAAGGGGATGCCTTCCTGGGCATCCCCAAGCTTAGGCTTTTGGTTTTCCTTGAATTTTGCCTTGGTGTGCCTTGGGCATACCCAATCTTAGGCTCTTGACACTCCTTATTCCAAAATCCATCAAATCTTTACCCAAAAACTTGAAAACTTCACAACACAAAACTTAACAGAAAATCTCATGAGCTCCATTAGTATAAGAAAAGAAACCACCACTTTAAGGTACTGTAATGAACTCATTCTTTATTTATATTGGTGTTAAACCTACTGTATTCCAACTTCTCTATGGTTCATACCCCCCGATACTACCCATAGATTCATTAAAATAAGAAAACAACACACGAAAAACAAAATCTGTCAAAACAGAACAGTCTGTAGCAATCGGATTCATACGAATACTTCTGTAACTCCAAAAATTCTGAGAAATTAGGAAGTCCTAAGAAATTTGTTTATTAATATTATGCAAGAAGAATCAAATGAAAACCACGTCCCTGTGATTTATGAAAATTATTTAAGTGCATGCAAAAGTTTCTGTTTTTCAGCAAGATCAAATTAACTATCACCGTAGGTTATCCTAAAGGTATTACTTGGCACAAACACTAATTAAAACACAAAACCACATCTAACCAGAGGCTGGATGAATTATTTATTACTAATCAGGAGCAAAAAAAGAACAAAAATAAAATTGGGTTGCCTCCCAACAAGCGCTTTTCTTTAAAGCCTTTTAGCTAGGCATTGATAATTTCAATGATTCTCACATGAAATAGAAGAATTGAAGCACAAAGAGAGCATCATAGAACACGTGACAAACAAGTTTAAGTATAACATACTTCCTATGCATAGGTATTTTGTAAGCAAACAAATTATCAAGACAAGCAAAAGCTAGCATATGTAAGGAAGAAGAAAGAGACGATAGCAATCTCAACATGAAGAGAGGTAATTTAGTAACATGAAAATTTCTATGACCATATTTTCCTCTCTCATAATAATTACATGTAGGATCATAAGCAAATTCAACAATATAGCTATCACATAACATATCAACACGATCCACATGCATGCGAAGTTGACACTCTTCCAAAATAGCAGGATTAACATTAACTAACGTCATGATCTCTCCAAACCCACTTTTATCAAAAATTTCATAAGATTGAACATTCTCCAAATATGTGGGATCTAAAGTTGACACTCTTCCAAACCCACTTTCGATATTATTGCAAACATTATTATCAATCTTATATTCATCATGGGGCTTAAATAAATTTTCAAGATCATAAGAAGAATCACCCCAATCATGATCATTACAACAAGTAGTGGACATAGCAAAACTAGCATCCCCAAGCTTAGGGTTTTGCATATTATTAGCACAATTGACATCAATATAATTTATAGTAAAATCATTACAATCATGCTTTTTATTCAAGGAGTTATTGATGACCCACAAGTGTAGGGGATCTATCGTAGTCCTTTTGATAAGTAAGAGTGTCGAACCCAACGAGGAGCAGAAGGAAATGACAAGCGGTTTTCAGTAAGGTATTCTTTGCAAGCACTGAAATTATCGGTAACAGATAGTTTTGTCATAAGGTAATTCGTAACAGGTAACAAGTAACAAAAGTAAATAAGGTGCAGCAAGGTGGCCCAATCCTTTTTGTAGCAAAGGACAAGCCTGGACAAATTCTTATATGAAGGAAAACTCTCCCCAGGACACATGAGAATTATCGTCAAGCTAGTTTTCATCATGCTCATATGATTCGCGTTCGTTACTTTGATAATTTGATATGTGGGTGGACCGGTGCTTGGGTACTACCCTTTCTTGGACAAGCATCCCACTTATGATTAACCCCTATTGCAAGCATCCGCAACTACAAAAGAAGTATTAAGGTAAACATAACCATAACATGAATCATATGGATCCAAATCAGCCCCTTACGAAGCAACTCATAAACTAGGGTTTAAGCTTCTGTCACTCTAGCAACCCATCATCTACTTATTACTTCCCAATGCCTTCCTCTAGGCCCAAATAATGGTGAAGTGTCATGTAGTCGAAATTCACATAACACCACTAGAGGAGAGACAACATACATCTCATCAAAATATCAAACGAATACCAAATTCACATGACTACTTATAGCAAGACTTCTCCCATGTCCTCAGGAACAAACACAACTACTCACAAATCATATTCATGTTCATAATCAGAGGGGTATTAATATGCATATAGGATCTGAACATATGATCTTCCACCGAATAACGCATCAACTACAAGGAGTAATCAACACTACTAGCAACCCACATGTACCAATCTAAGGTTTTGGAACAAAGATTGGATACAAGAGATGAACTAGGGTTTAGAGGAGATGGTGCTGGTGAAGATGTTGATGGAGATTGACCTCCTCCCGATGAGAGGATCGATGGTGATGACGATGGTGATGATTTCCCCCTCCCGGAGGGATGTTTCTCCGGCAGAACAGCTCCGCCAGAGCCCTAGATTGGTTCCGCCAAGGTTCCACCTCGTGGCGGCGGTCGTCCTGAAAGCCTGCTTATGATTTTTTTTCCAGGGTAAAAGACTTCATATAGCAAAAGATGGGCACCGGAGGCCTGCCAGGGGGCCCACGAGGCAGAGGGCGCGCCCCCACCCTCGTGGATGGTGGGTGGCCCCCCTCTGGTATTTTCTTCGCTCAATATTTTTTATTAATTCAAAAAATAACTTCCATGGAGTTTTAGGACTTTTGGAGTTGTGCAGAATAGGTCTCTAATATTTGTTCCTTTTCCAGCCCAGAATTCCAGCTGCCGGCATTCTCCCTCTTCATGTAAACCATGTAAAATAAGAGAGAATAGGCATAAGTGTTGTGACATAAAGTGTAATAACAACCCATAATGCAATAAATATCGATATAAAAGCATGATGCAAAATGGACGTATCAACTCCCCCAAGCTTATACCTTGCTTGTCCTCAAGCGGAAGCCGAGAACGAAAAATATGTCCACATGTTTAGAGATAGAGGTGTCGATAAAATAAAATACGGACATGAGGGCATCATGATCATTCTTATAACAGCAACATATATAAATATTGTCATATGATTTATTATGCTCAAGTAACAATCTATTCACAATGTCAAGTATGAATCAAAAACTCCATTGAAAACTAACAAACTATAATCTCGGTCATTAAAGCAATTGCAATTTATTATAACATCGGAAAGAGTCAATATAAGAGCTTTTCAGCAAGTCCACATACTCAGCTATCACTTACTCTTTCACAATTGCTAACACTCACGCAGTACTTATGGGTATGAAGTTTTAATCGGACACTGAGAAAGATAGGGGCTTATAGTGTTGCCTCCCAACCTTTTACCTCAAGGGTAATGTCAACAATAATAGTTCATGCTAACTTACATCCAATATATCAGGATATTTCCAACACAAGGTGCTTGCCAAAGGATAAAATGTAAAAAAGGGAAAGGTGAAGATCACCATGACTCTAGTAAAATGTATAAGACAAAAGTAAAAGATAGGCGCTTCGCAGAGGAAAGCAGAGGTTGTCATGTGCTTTTATGGTTGGATGCACGAAATCTTAATGCAAAAGAATGTCACTTTATATTGCTACCTGTGATATAGACCTTTATTATGCAATCCGTCGCTTTTATTGCTTCCATATCACAAGATCGTATAAAGCTTATTTTCTCCACACTAATAAGTCATACATATTTAGAGAGCATTTTTTATTGCACACAACAATGACAACTTACTTTAAGGATCTTACTCAATCCATAGGTAGGTATGGTGGACTCTCATGGCAAAACTGGGTTTAAGGATATTTTGGAAGCACAAGTAGTATCTCTACTTGGTGCAGAGAATTTGGCTAGCATGAGGGGGAAAGGCAAGCTCAACATGTTAGACGATCCATGACAATATACTTTATTTCAGATATAAGAAAACATAACCCATTACGTTGTCTTCCTTGTCCAACATCAACTCTTTAGCATGTCATATTTTAATGAGTGCTCACAATCATAAAAGATGTCCAAGATAGTATATTTATATGTGAAAACCTCTCTTTCTTTATTACTTCCTATTAATTGCAACGATGACCAAAACTATGTTTGTCAACTCTCAACAACTTTTATTCATCATACTCTTAATATGTGAAGTCATTACTCTCCATAAGATCCATATGATCTCTCTTATTTCTTTTTATTATTTCCTTTTCTTTTATTCCCTCAAGATCATAGCAAGATAGCAAAGCCCTTGACCCAAGACTAATCTTTATTATATATAGCTCACGGACTCAATTACAATGAAGGATCATAAAGAAAAACTCAAAACTAAATCATACTAAAACTTTATTCTACTAGATCAAGATATTACCAAAAGGATCGAATTAAGAAAAACGGTAAGGATAGGAGTGTGATGGTGATACGATACCGTGGCAACTCCCCCAAGCTTGGCAGTTGCCAAGGGGAGTGCCCATACCCATGTGTTCAGTTCTCCTTTGCTGGTGAAGAAGGTGGTGGTGATGATGGATAGTCGCACATCGAGCATAGGAGCTCCTCTAGTTTGCGGATAATGCCCTTGAATGCGGTGATATGCTCCTTCAACAAAACATTTTCACATGTGAGATACTTGTTTTGTATGCGAGCTAACTCAATCATCTTGAAAGCTTCAATCTCAGTTAGGGTAAGAAGGTTGTGATGAGGTTGAAGGATGTCCTCTTTTTCTGCCGCCAGAGTTTGATCCTCCATAACCTTCTTGATCTTATCATCCTTGTTGATCTCCCCGTGTTCTTCTCTCTTCAGCTCTATCTTCATTAGCCAAGCATCGTTGCCTTCATTGTTGGAGGAGGGTGACGACATGATGCTTGGCCTTGACAACTCTGACAGAAAACAGCTCGAAACAAAGACATATGATATTTGCGTGATATAGTGATCAAAACCTTCGGGAGATTATATAATGAATTTTTACTGACCAAAAGAAGTATCATGCAAGAAAATAGAGTTCGGAGAGCACACAAGGTGCCCACGAGGCAGGGGGCGTGCCCAGGGGGGTAGGGCGCGCCCTCCACCCTCGTGGATGCCTCGTGTCCTTCCCGGATGATACGTCCATTTTGCATCATGCTTTTATCTCAATATTTATTGCATTATGGGCTGTTATTACACATTATATCTCAATACTTATGGCTATTCTCTCTTATTTTATAAGGTATACCATGAAGAGAGGGAATGCCGGCAGCTGGAATTCTAGTTGGAAAAGGAGCAAACATTGGAAACCTATTCTGCACTGCTCCAAAAATCATGAAACTCCACGGAAGTTATTTTGGAACTAATAAGAATTATTGAGCGAAAGAAACACCAAAGAGGGCCCACACCCTGGCCAGGAAGGTGGGTGGGGGGGGGCACCCCTACTGGGCACGCCCCCTATCTCCTGTGCCCCATGGTGGCCCTCCGGTGTCCATCTTTTGCTATATGAAGGCTTTTACCCTGGAAAAAATCAGAGGCAAGATCACGGGATGAAACTCCGGCGCCACGAGGCGGAACCTTGGCGTAACCAATCTAGGGCTCTCGCAGAGCTGTTCTGCCAGGGAAACTTCCCTCCGGGAGGGGGAAATCATCACCATTGTTATCACCAACGATCCTCTCATCGGGAGGGGGTCAATCTCCATCAACATCTTCACCAACACCATCTCCTCTCAAAACCCTAGTTCATCTCTTGTATCCAATCTTGTATCTAAACAACAAATTGGTACCTGTGGGTTGCTAGTAGTGTGGATTACTCCTTGTAGTTGATGCTAATTGGTTTACTTGGTAGAAGATCATATGTTCAGATCCTATATGCATATTAATACCCCTCTGATTATGAACATGAATATGATTTGTGAGTAGTTGCGTTTGTTCCTGAGGACATGGGAGAAGTCTTGCTATAAGTAGTCATGTGAATTTGGTATTCGTTTGATATTTTGATGAGATGTATGTTGTCTCTCCTCTAGTGGTGTTATGTGAATGTCGACTACATGACACTTCACCATTATTTGGGCCTAGAGGAAGGCATTGGGAAGTAATAAGTAGATGATGGGTTGCTAGAGTGACAGAAGCTTAAACCCTAGTTTATGAGTTGCTTCGTAAGGGGCTGATTTGGATCCATATGATTCATGCTATGGTTAGGTTTACCTTAATACTTCTTTTGTAGTTGCAGATGGTTGCAATAGGGGTTAATCATAAGTGGGATGCTTGTCCAAGTAAGGACAGTACCCAAGCACCGGTTCACCCACATACCAATTTATCAAAGTACCGAACGCGAATCATATGAGCGTGATGAAAACTAGCTTGACGATAATTCCCAATTGTCCTCAGGAGCTCTTTTCTCATTATAAGAAATAGTCCAGGCTTGTCCTTTGCTACAAAAAGGATTGGGCCACCTTGCTGCACTTTATTTACTTTCATTGATTATTACTTGTTACAATATATCTTATCACAAAACTATCTGTTACCTACAATTTCAGTGCTTGCAGAGAAAACCTTACTGAAAACCGCTTGTCATTTCCTTCTGCTCCTCATTGGGTTCGACACTCTTACTTATCGAAAGGACTACGATAGATCCCCTATACTTGTGGGTCATCAAGACTTTTTTCTGGCGCCGTTGCCGGGGAGTGTAGTGCTTTTGGTGAGTGGAACTTGGTAAGGAAACATTTATATAGTGTGCTGAAATTTTCTGTTACTTGTCACTATGGAAACTAATCCTTTGAGGGGCTTGTTCGGGGTATCTTCACGCCGACCAGAAGAGCAAAGAGTTGCTCCTCAACCTACTGAACCTACTGAAAATATTTACTTTGAGATTCCTTCGGGTATGATAGAGAAACTGCTAGCTAATTCCTTTGCAGGAGATGGAACATTGCATCCCGGTTTACACCTTATCTTTGTGGATGAAGTCTGTGGATTATTTAAGCTTGCAGGTATTCCTGATGTTGTCAAAAGGAAGGTCTTCCCTTTATCTTTGAAGGGATATGCATTGACATGGTATAGGCTATGTGATGATACGGGATCTTGGAATTATAAACGATTGAAGTTGGAATTTCACCAGAAGTTCTATCCTATGCATCTTGTTCATCGTGATCGTAGTTACATATATAATTTCTGGCCTCGCGAAGGAGAAAGCATCGCTCAAGCTTGGGGGAGGCTTAAGTCAATGTTATATTCATGCCCCAATCATGAACTCTCTAGAGAAATGATTATTCAGAAATTTTATGCTCGGCTTTCTCTCAATGATCGCAACATGCTAGATACTTCCTGTGCTGGTTCTTATATGCTGAAGACTATTGAATTCAAATGGGACTTATTGGAAATAATTAAACGCAACTCTTAAGATTGGGGTTCCGACGATGGTAAGGAGTCAGGTATGACACCTAAGTTTGATTGTGTTAAATCTTTTATGGATACCGATGCCTTTCGTGGATTTAGCGCTAAGTATGGACTTGACTCTGAGATAGTATCTTCTTTCTGCGAATCTTTTGCTACTCACGTTTATCTCCCTAAGGAGAAGTGGTTTAAATATAATCCTCCCATTTAAGTAAAAGTAGTTTCACCTATTACAGTTGAAGAAAAGACTGTCACTTATAGTGATCCTATTGTTCCTACTACTTATGTTGAGAAACCTCCTTTTCCTGTTAGGATAAAGGATCATGCTAAAACTTCGACTGTTGTTTGTAAGAGTAATACTAGGACTTATACACCTCCTGAGCAAATCAAAGTTGAACCTAGTATTGCTATGGTTAAAGATCTCTTGGCTGATAATTTAGATGGGCATGTTATTTACTTCTGTGAATAGGCTGCTAATATTGCTAGACCAGATACTAAGATACATAGACCTATTGTGGGCATGCCTGTTATTTCTGTTAAGATAGGAGATCATTGTTATCATGGCTTATGTGATATGGGTGCTAGTGCTAGTGCAATACCCTATGAGTTATATAAAGAAATTATGCATAATATTGCACCCGCCGAAATAGAAGATATTGATGTTACTATTAAGCTTGCTAATAGGGATACCATTAAACCAGTTGGGATAGTTAGAGATGTTGAAGTCTTGTGTGGGAAGGTAAAATACCCTGCTGATTTTCTTGTTCTTGGTTCCCCACAAAATGACTTTTGTCCCATTATTTTTGGTAGACCCTTCTTGAATACAGTTAATGCTAAGATTGATTGTGAAAATGATACTGCTACAATTGGCTTAGAGGGTGTGTCTCATGAGTTCAATTTTCCTAAGTTTCATATACAACCTCGTGATAGAGAATCACCTAGTAAGGATGAGATTATTGGTCTTGCTTCTATTTCCATGCCTCCTACTGATCCGTTCGAACAATATTTGCTAGACCATGAAAATGATATGTTTATGAAGGAAAGAAGGGAAATAGATGAAGTGTTCCTTCAACAGGAACCTATGCTGAAACACAACCTACCCGTTGAAATTCTAGGGGATCCCCCTCCACCCAAGGGTGATCCCGTGTTTGAACTCAAACCATTACCTGATAATCTTAAGTATGCTTATCTTGATGAAAAGAAAATATATCCTGTTATTATTAGTGCTAACCTTTCAGAGCAAGAAGAAGAAAGATTATTGAAAACTCTGAAGAAGCACCGTGTTGCTATTGGATATACTCTGGATGATCTCAAGGGCATTAGTCCCACATTATGCCAACACAAAATTAATCTGGAGAACAATGCCAAACTAGTTAGAGATCATCAATGATGATTGAATCCTAAGATGAAAGAAGTGGTAAGAAAGGAGATACTAAAGCTCCCTGAGGCAGGTATAATTTATCCTGTTGCTGATAGTGATTGGGTAAGCCCTGTCCATTGTGTTCCTAAAAAGGGAGGTATTACCATTGTTCCTAATGATAAATATGAATTGATCCCACAAAGAATTACAGGTTATAGGATGGTAACTGATTTCCGTAAATTAAATAAAGCTACTAAGAAAGATCATTACCCTTTAACTTTTATCGATCAAATGCTAGAAAGACTATCCAAACACACACATTTCTGCTTTCTAGATGGTTATTCTGGTTTCTCTCAAATACCTATATCAGCGAAAGATCAATCAAAAACTACTTTTACTTGCCCTTTCGGTACTTTTGCTTATAGACGTATGCCTTTTGGTTTATGTAATGCACCTGCTACCTTTCAAAGATGTATGTTGGCTATATTCTCTGACTTTTGTGAAAAGATTTGTGAGGTATTCATGGATGATTTCTCCGTTTATGGATCCTCTTTTGATGATTGCTTAAGCAACCTTGATCGAGTTTTGCAGAGATGCGAAGACACTAGTCTCGTCTTGAATTGGGAAAAGTGCCACTTTATGGTTAACGAAGGCATTGTCTTGGGGCATAAGATTTCTGAGAGAGGTATTGAAGTTGATAAAGCTAAAATTGATGCTATTGAAAAGATGCCATGTCCCAAGGACATAAAAGGTATAAGAAGTTTCCTTGGTCATGCCGGTTTTTATAGGAGGTTCATTAAGAAGTTTTCTAAAATCTCTAGGCCTCTGACTAATTTATTGCAAAAAGATATTCCTTTTGTCTTTGATGATGATTGTGTAGAAGCATTTGAAATACTTAAGAAAGCTTTGATCACTGCACCTATTGTTCAGCCACCTGATTGGAATTTACCCTTTGAAATTATGTGTGATGCTAGTGATTATGATGTAGGTGTTGTTCTAGGGCAAAGAGTTGATAAGAAATTGAATATTATCCAGTATGCTAGTGAGACTCTTGATACTGCCCAGAGAAATTATGCTACTACTGAAAAAGAGTTCAGCAGTTGTGTTTGCATGTGATAAGTTTAGACCTTACATTGTTGATTCCAAAGTTACTATTCACACTAATCATGCTGCTATTAAATATCTTATGGAAAAGAAAGATGCTAAGCCTAGACTCATTAGATGGGTTCTCTTGCTCCAAGAATTTGACTTGCATATTATTGATAGAAAGGGAGCTGAGAACCCCGTTGCAGACAACTTGTCTAGGTTAGAGAATGTTCTTGATGACCCACTACCTATTGATGATAGCTTTCCTGATGAACAATTAGCAGTCGTTAATGCTGCTTGTACTGCTCCTTGGTATGCTGATTATGCTAATTACATTGTTGTTAAATTTATACCACCTAGTTTCACATACCAGCAAAAGAAAAAGTTCTTTTATGATTTAAGACATTACTTCTGGGATGACCCACACCTTTATAAAGAAGGAGTAGATGTTGTTATTAGACGTTGTGTACCTGAGAATGAACAGGAACAGATCCTACGCAAGTGTCACTCTAAATCCTATGGAGGACACCATGCGGGAGACAGAACTGCACATAAGGTATTGCAATCTGGTTTTTATTGGCCTACTCTATTCAAAGATGCTCGTAAGTTTGTCTTATCTTGTGATGAATGTCGAAGAATTGGTAATATTAGTAGACGTCAAGAAATGCCTATGAATTATTCTCTTGTTATTGTTGATGTTTGGGGCTTTGATTATATGGGACCTTTTCCTGCCTCTAATGGTTACACACATATTTTAGTTGCTATTGATTAAGTTACTAAGTGGATAGAAGCTATTCCAAATAGTAGTGCTGATCATAACACTTCTATTAAAATGCTTAAAGAAGTTATTTTTCCGAGGTTTGGAGTCCCTAGATATCTTATGACTGATGGTGGTTCACATTTTATTCATGGTGCTTTCCTTAAGATGCTTGCTAAGTATGATGTTAATCATAGAATCGCATCTCCTTATCACCCGCAGTCTAGTGGTCAAGTAGAGTTGAGCAACAGAGAGCTCAAATTAATTTGCAAAAGACTGTGAATAGATCTAGAAAGAATTGGTCCAAAAAACTTGACGATGCATTATGGGCCTATAGAACTGCATACAAAAATCCTATATGTATGTCTCCGTATAAGATGGTTTATGGAAAAGCATGTCACTTACCTCCTGAACTTGAACATAAAGCATATTGGGCTATTAAAGAGGGGAAAACTTTGTTTTTGCCACTCTAGTTTTTACCAACTTTGCTTATGCCACTCTAGAATTTGACATTTCACTTTTGCCACTCTTAGCTTTTGACAATATATCACTTTTGCCATTCCGTGGCCAAAACAAAAAATTTAGAGTGGCAATTGTGATACATGTCAAAAGCTAAGAGTGGCAAAAGTGAAATGAAAAATTATCGTTTTTGCCATGGAATGGCATTTGTGATGTATTGTCAAAAGTTAAGAGTGGCAAATGTGAGATGTCAAATTCTACAGTGGCATAAGCAAAGTTGGCAAAAACTAGAGTGGCAAAAACAAAGTTTTCCCATTAAAGAGCTCAACTATGACTTCAAACTTGCCGGTGAGAAGAGGTTATTTGATATTAGCTCACTTGATGATGGAGAACCCAAGCCTATGAAAATGCCAAGCTATTCAAAGAAAAAGTCAAATGCTGGCATGATAAAAGGATACAAAAGCATGAGTTTAATGTAGGTGATTATGTGTTATTATTCAACTCTCGTTTAAGAGTTTTTCCAGGAAACTTCTCTCTAAATGGGAAGGTCCTTACGTTATCGAGGAGGTCTATCATTCCGGTGCCATAAAAATCAACAACTTCGAAGGCACAAGTCCGAGGGTGGTGAACGGTCAAAGAATTAAACATTATATCTCAGGTAATCCTATCATTGTTGAAACTAATATTATTGAAACCATAACCCCGGAGGAATACATAAGGGACACTTTCTAGAATGCTCCAGACTCCGAAAAGGAATAGGTATGTGGTACGGTAAGTAAACCGACTCCAAAACAATTCTAAAGGCAATTTTTATCCGTTTTGGAATATTTAAGAATTTTGGAAAGAAAGAAGTAATCTGGGAAGGACACGAGGCCTCCACGAGGGTGGAGGGTGCGCCCACCCTTCCTGGGAGCGCCCCCTGTCTCGTGGCCACCCCGTGTGCCTCCTGGACTCCGTTTTCTTGCACGTTACGTATTTTGGTCGGTAAAAAATTCATTATATAATCTCCCAAAGGCTTTGACCATCTATCATGCAAATATCCTCTACTTTTGTTTCGAGCTGTTCCTCTTGCAGAATAAGAGCAAGATGTCTTCTCAAGAGTCAGTCGGGGAGAGTCGGGTGTCTCACCCGACACCAGGTCTAGGAGCAAATAGTGATGCTTATCACTTTGGACCATCAACGGAGGATGAGATGGAGGCCGACTTGAAAAGGATAGATGCCATGGAGGAAGATCAAGAAGTTAATTCTCGCTTCCAAGCAAGATTCATGATGGGGGAACTACATAGCTCGGTCCTCCCAAATTCGGTCATCCCTTCCGATGTTAAATTCCTTTCTTATGAAAATATGAAAAAGAGTGTCACTTGTTCTCCAGAAGCTATGCAACATCCTTGGGTAAAGGAAGTGTTGGTGTCAAAACCGGCGGATCTCGGGTAGGGGGTCCCGAACTGTGCGTCTAGGCGGATGGTAACAGGAGACAAGGGACACGATGTTTTTACCCAGGTTCGGGCCCTCTCGATGGAGGTAAAACCCTACTCCTGCTTGATTGATATTGATGATATGGGTAGTACAAGAGCGGGTCTACCACGAGATCAAGGAGGCTAAACCCTAGAAGCTAGCCTATGGTATGATTGTTGTAATGGTTTTTGTGTCCTACGGACTAAAACCCTCCAGTTTATATAGACACCGGGGAGGGCTAGGGTTACATAGAGTCGGTTACAATGGTAGGAGATCTACATATCCGTATTGCCAAGCTTGCCTTCCACGCCAAAGAAAGTCCCATCCGGACACGGGACGAAGTCTTCAATCTTGTATCTACATAGTCTTGCAGTCCGGCTGACGATGATAGTCCGGCTATCCGGACACCCCCTAGTCCAGGACTCCCTCAATAGCCCCTGAACCAGGCTTCAATGATGATGAGTCCGGCGCGCATATTGTTCGCGCATATTGTTCGGCATTGCAAGGCGGGTTCCTCCTCCGAATAATTCATAGAAGATCGTGTACACCAGGATAGTGTCCGGCTCTGCAAAATAATTTCCACATTCCACCGTAGAGAGAATAATATGTACACAAGTTCAATCCGCTGACGTATTTTGTGGCATGACGTCACGCCACTACCAAGCCTTTACTGGAATCGTTTTTCATTATACCACCTCAGCGTGTTTAGCGAAGCGGTTTCCTTGGCACGTCTTGTCGAAGCAGAGATCGCGTTCCCCTTATTCCGGGATTCCCATCAATACGGACGTGGGTAACCCAACCGCGCCCGCCGCCACCCCTCTATCGGCGAGTCCCGAGCAGTCACGGAGGCGGCTCTTGGTATTCTCCTCTTTATAATGGGACCAAGGCTCGTTTCTTTTCTTCAATCCTCCATCGAATCTTCTCCTTGCCCCAAGTTCCAACACCCGAGCCCAGTTCGAGCGCTTGAGCTTCAACAATGTCCGGCTCCGACCTTGAGGCGGTGGATGCCCTCCTCCGTCATGGAGGAGGACGTGCTAAAGCTGCGAGAGGCCAAGTACCTGTCTTACGAGATTTCGCACAGGTTGCCCGCCGAAGGGCAGGCCATCCCCACCCCCGAGCCCGGCGAGTACGTTGTTTTTGTATCCCACCTCCGTTGGGGTTTAGGCTTCCCAATGGATCCTTTTCTGAGAGGGCTCATGTTTTACTATGGGTTGGAATTCCACGACTTGGCTCCGGAGTCCATCCTCCATATTTCTTCATTCATCGTCGTCTGTGAAGCCTTCCTCCGCATCACCCCTCACTTCGGCCTGTGGCTGAAGTCCTTCAATGTGGAGCTGAAGATGATCGAGGGGCGTCAAGTAAAGTGCCGCGGGGCGGCCATAAGCAGGAGGGCTGAGGCCCCGTGGCTCGAGGGATCCTTCCAAGAGGAGCTCGGCTTGTGGCAACAGGAGTGGTTCTATATCACCGCTCCCAGGGGCAGCAGGCAGAAGCCGCCGCTCGTATTCCGCTCGGGACCTCCACGACGATTGATGTCGTGGGTCAACCAAGGGCTCAACTGGGGGCCGTCAAAGGATGTGCCCCTATTGCAGGGCCGGATTCGAGACCTCCAAGCGAGGGAGATCGATCTAGTCGTGGTGGTGCAGGTCATATTGATTAGGCGGTCCTGCCCTGCAAACGCTATCCTCTCCGGCTATGGGAGTTTAATCCGGAGGGACCACGGATTCTCCAACACTTCATGGGTACGACACCCGTGGAGATGTACAAATTGTTCTTCGGATCACGGGAGGTGTGTCCGGAATTGACCAAGGACGCCGGCCTAAGCTGCAATTGCCCGGATACTCAAGTAAGTAGCTTTGTGTTCAGACATACTGGTTGTTTGCCTTTCTACAATTCGCCTTTTAACCCGTTGTCCTTTGACAGGAGTGGATAGCGCAAGCAAAAGCGTCTGATGTCGTCCCCCCTCCCAAAGACCGCGCCGGATCCGTCTTTGGTCGAGGATCTTTGGAGGTTGCACCTTCAGAAGAAGGCGAAGGGGAAAATAGAGGAGCTACCACCTCGCCCAAGGAGGCTCTTGAAAAAGGGGGGATCGAGAATCCCTCCCTCCCAGGGGAGAAGAGGACCGCCTCCGAAGACCCGGAGGCCAAAGCCCCTAAGCGGGGGAAGAAATCTTCACCAGAGGGTCCTGTGTCCGGGGAGGCCCCGGCCGCACAGTCTCCCCTAAAGGATCAGCCCTCCAGCGAGCCGTATGTAGAAAAAAGGGAGTTTGGTAATAAGAGACATCCCTATTTGTGCTTCTGAGGATAACTGAAGTTTTTACCTTGTAGTTCGGATCTCCGACCTTCTCAGATGAGCTCGTCTTCGGGGGACCTTCGTCCGGAGATGGTGGAGAGCGAGATGCCTCCGTCCGCTGCGCCGTCGGATAGGGCGGACGAGCCTGAAGTGTCATCATGGAGGGTATCCCCGAGCCCGGCGGAGCCGAAGAGTTCGACGCCGACTAGTGTTCGGCCGGGGGAGCTGAAGGATCTACTTGAGAGGGCGTCCATCTCAGAAGATCACCATGCATTGATGAGTATGGTGATTGGAAGGATTTCGTCCGCCAAAAGCGGATTGCGTAATGCCGTCAGGAGTTTGTTGGCGGGGTTTGAGGTACATAAAAATGACACACCTTTTTGACAGTTTTGCACATAAAGTGCGCCCTGTATAGATAGTAGCCCCTGAGACTCGGTAGGTTGTCGAAAGCGACAGCGTGCAGAGGATCAAATCGCAGGTATTAACTTTCGCCTTTCCTGTGCAGGTGGCGGATAGTCCGGGGGCCAGCCGGACTGATAGAGTTGCTGAACTGAAGCGGCAACTCAATGTTGCGGATGCGGACATCGCGCTAGTCAACAAGCGACTTGACGAGTCGCAAGGTAAGTTTTTTTTCGTGGTCACCTAGTAAGGGAGCCGAAGCCCACCTCTTACAATATGTGTGCTTGACGTAGATGGTGCCGCTGCTGTGGAGAGCCTTCGGGCAGAACTTGCTCAAGCCAAGGAGCAAGCCAGAAGGAGTGATGCGCTGCCTCGAGGGCGGCCGAGGAGTTAAAAGCCGAAAGGGCTGCACACTGCCGAAGCAGGGAGGAGATGGCCGAAATGGCCGTGAAGTTAAAAGATGCTACCGACCGCAAGGAGGTTCTTGAAAAGGAGCGCCTAGCGGAGCGAAAAGACATGGGAAAGGCCACCGCCGAAGCCAAGGATGCCCGTTCTGCAATGCGGGATATAAAGGAGGAGCTGCGCCAGGCCGGAGATATTGTGGCTGGCAAGCCCTTTCTGCTGCGCCGAAAGTTTACGGATCCCAAGTATGCTCAGCTTGGCCAGCTGTGGGGTCCGGAGGATCCTTATATGGACTTAGCAGTGAGTGCGGCGGATGCCGTTGTGCACTTCCGAAGCCAGAAGGATCACAAGACGGAAGAGCTGTTTTGGTCTCAATTCCATAGTCCGGAGCGTTCACTTCCGCTGACCGACCGGTTGGCCGAGTGGGCTGAGCTGAATAGGTTGTCCGGACTTGCCATGACGGATATCGTGACTCATGTCTGGCCGGATAGACCCAAGACGAAGAGCTATTTTGGCTTATTGCAGCAATTTCTTGGGGCGGTGCCGCATATCAAGGCGATGAAGCGGTCGGCCTGTATAGAGGGTGCACGGATGGCCCTCGCCCGTGTGAAGACACATTGGACAGAGATGGATGCCACCGCTGTTGCGACCCAGGGTTCGGACGAGAGCCGGTTACCCGCCGAGCACTATTTTGGGGAAGTTCTGCGTTGTGCTCGTGTAATAGAGTCGCAGTGCTCAAAAAATGTCACGTCCAAATGAACATTTTATTTTGTAAAACGATGTTTATGATGTAGGCGCTTTTTGTACTTGTGCGTTCAAGTATTGAAATATCTCCTGTGCGGCCGTTTATGTATACATGCGTATAACCCGAAAGATGGCGATGTCGGCTTTAGCCCCCACGCACAAGGTGCGGGGTGTTCATAAAAATAGCGCATTTTCACACTTAATCCGATGTCTCGGTCCTGTGAACGAGGTGGTAGCGTAGCAAACGAGGCAACCGGACTATAATGCTTTATCACTTTCACTTAGCCATGGGAGTTCAAGGGTGGGGCTATGATATAGGCCCTGGGGGCACCGCGCTCTCCGAATTTGGGGCGCGTATGTGCCTGACCGAGAAACGGTCCTTCGTCAAAGCAGAGGAATTCTAAACTTTCCGGTGGTCGATCGAGTGGTTGACCAGTCTCTCGCTGTATCATGACAGTCAGTTTTGGCTTTCTCTCTTGAGGTGCTCGCCAAATTAGGCGGGGCACAATCGCGATAGTTCTCCTGGTGCCACATTAGCCGATGATACGGGCGTAAGGCAGCAAAACACGGAGCCAGGCAAACCCAACATTTGACCAAAGACATGATTGGAGCTGATGCATATAAGGCCTAACTTTCGAGACACGAACACTCCCTAAAGTGTTAAATTATTTATAATAACGGGAGAACAATGCCCTAAGCCCCTAGTGTCCAGTGCAGGCAAGGTCTCTCGACGCGGCCGATGCCAAAACGTCGATCTCCTCTCTGGTTATAATGAGAAACCAGGGATTATAGCAACAAGAGGCGATAAAAAGGTTTACCTGGGTCTTAATCTGAAAGAATCCTTGCAGCGGGTCCCTCGCACGTCTGCCCCTGTGTCTCCGTTGTGCCGTTATCCTAGACGGGTGTGCACGTTGTTCATCTGTAAAAAGAGAGGAACTTTGTTTGAAAGGAAATCATGCGAAAAGTGCATAAAAAATTGAAATATTAATAAATAAATAAAGCTGAGCCTATATTAGCTCATTATTGCATATATGCGCAGCCCCTTGTGAAGGGGTGTGCGGCTAGGGAGCCCCTAGCTTATTTATTCCGGACTCGTCTAGCCGTGTCCGGGGTCTTAAAACGACCTTTTAGTGAAATGATGCCGCGTGGACCGGGCATTTTAAGTGTAAGAGACGCGTAATGTGGTATTGCGTTAAAGCGGACAAAAGCTTCATGTCCCAATAGTGCTTGATAGCTACTTTTGAATGGGGCGACATGAAAGATTAGCTTTTCGCGTCGGAAGTTGTCAGGTGACCCGAGCACAACTTCTAGTAATAAGGAGCCTGTGCACTTGGCGTAAGGGCCTGGCGTCACTCCTTTAAAGAAAGTGCGGCTATGTCGAATTTTAGTAAGGTCTATCCCCAACTTGCGGATTGTGTTCGGATATAGCAGGTTTAAATCGCTGCCGCCGTCCATCAGGACTTGTGTAAATTGTAGTCCGTCAATTATAGGATCCAATATCAGAGCAGTCCATCCTGTGTTTCGAATGCTTCTGGAATAATCCAGGTGGTCGAAAGTAATTGGTTTTAACATCCAATCTCGGTGTTCCGCTGGGGTGGACCGTGCGACACGTGCTTTGGCGGGTGCCGCACTGTTGTTTCGCACTATCACATGAAGTGGGTTTACTGTTTTGACTTCTTGTGGTAAAGTCTTTTGTTTTCGGCGCTCTGCTGGTGGGGTTCGTCATCATCCTCGCTTGGCGCATCGAGCCCCTTGTGTTCGGCGTTGAGTCGGCCGGACTGTTTGAAAACCCAACAATCTCGGTGGGTGTGGTTTGCAGGCCTTGCAGAAGTACTGTGGATTTGACATATCTGATCCAAAATTTTGTTTAAGTTTGATAGCTCATCACTGTTTTCCTTAAGAGGCAGTGTTTTGTTGTTCGGCCGCGAGCTTTTGAATCCGGCATTGACCGCCGTGTTCTTTGGGCTTCTTTCTTTATTTCGGCGCTGATCCTTTCTGCGCCGTGATTTTCCGTTTCCATCCCTGATCTCGGATGTACTCGGGTCGCTGGTGCTGCATCTTGCTAGCGAGCTGTCTTCCCCCGCGCAAAAGCGGGTCATGAGGCTTGTTAGCGCGTCCATTGTTCTCGGCTTCTCTTGGCCGAGGTGTCTGGCGAGCCATTCGTCTCAGACATTATGTTTAAAAGCTGCTAAGGCTTCGGCGTCCGGACATTCGACTATTTGGTTCTTTTTGGTAAGGAACCTGTTCCAGAATTTGCGCGCTGACTCTCCGGGCTGTTGAGTTATGTGACTTAAATCATCTGCATCCGGAGTGCGCACATAAGTCCCTTGAAAATTTGCTCTAAACGCGTCCTCAAGCTCTTCCCAGCTTCCGATAGTGTTTTCTGGGAGGCTTTTGAGCCAATGCCGAGCCGGCCCTTTGAGCTTGAGGGGTAGATATTTTATGGCGTGGAGATCGTCACCTCTAGCCATGTGTATGTGGAGGATGTAATCCTCAATCCAGACTCCAGGGTCTGTTGTTCCGTCGTATGCCTCTATATTTATGGGTTTGAACCCCGCTGAAAATTCATGGTCCAGCACCTCATCGGTGAAACATAGTGGGTGTGCGGCGCCCCTGTATTTGGGTGTGCCGTTGCCTTCGATCACTTGGCATGTTGTGTTGCTTCCTAGGGCCCTCTTTTTTGGCCCATGAATGGACCTGACCGGGCCATCTGTTTTACGAGGATCAGGAGCCGGCTTGTGTGCGCGCCGCTTATCGCTTTTGGCCCATCATCTGGTCGTCTATCCGGCCAGGCGGCCTCTTCTTTTTTTTGTGGGGTTCTCGGCCTCCTCGTCGGTCTGGCGATAACTTGCGCTTGGGTAGCTCTTTGTTTGGTGGCCATTGCCATATTTGTACGCGGTCTTGAGTACTTTGCTCCACCTCATTCTGAGTATGTCTTCCGCTGTTTTGAGCTTCCGTTTTTCCTTCTTTAGACTTCTTGCAGTGGCAACGAGTCTTTTGTGAAGGTTCTTATGCTCCGGTGGTGTGTCCGGCGTGAGGTCGTCTGGACTGTTGGTTTCGCCGGGCATGGATTGATTATCCGATTTGTCCTGTTCGGACGGTTGCTTGGTTGTATGTTCGTCATCCACTGGTTTGCCCTGCTCTATTGCTGGGTCATTAGGAGTGCTGTTTTTGTCGAGGCGGGACTTAGGGCGGCGTCTGCGTCGCCGTTTGGGTTGTTTGTCGACGGGATTATCCTTTGCCGCGCCCCGTTGTTCCTCGTTATCGCTTCCTTTTGGGGTGTCCACCATATATATGTCATATGACGAGGTGGTCTTCCAGTGCCCTATAGGCGCTGGTTCTTGATCGTCTCCGGCATCGTCGTCCATACCGTCGATGTCTTCAGAGTCGTAGTCTAGCATGTCGGTTAGATCATCGACAGTGGCTACAAAGTGGGTGGTGGGTGGGTTTTGAATTTATTCATCGTCCGCATCCCAACCATCCTGGCCGTAGTCCGGCCAAGGCTCTCCGGATAGCGAGAGATGCTTTAGCGAATTTAGGATGTCGCCAAAGGGTGAGTGTTGAAAGATGTCCGCGGCAGTGAACTCCATGATCGGCGCCCAATCGGATTCGATTGGCAGGGGCGCAGGAGGCTCGGAGTCCGGCAGGGAGTCCGGCACCTCGGAGTCACGAGCTTCATAAGGGACGAGGTTAGTGTTCGGATCCATGGCCGTGGAAGTTGCAGCTCCCGAGGCGGTGTCCAGCCACCCGTCCTCGATCTGCGTGATCGGCTCCGAACTATGGGTCGGAGCGGATTCGTGTGCGGCCACCAAGGCACAGTCCGGCGGCAGAGTTAGATCATGCCCATCATGATAGTGCGGCACGCTCGGCTACGGCTCGGATCCATCGAAGATCAAGTCTCCGCGGATGTCCGCCGTGAAGTTTAGGCTTCCAAATCTGACCTGATGACCAGGGGCGTAGCTTTCGATCTGCTCCAGATGGCCAAGTGAATTGGCCCGCAGTGCAAAGCCGCCGAACACAAAGATCTGTCCGGGGAGGAAAGTCTCACCCTGGACGGCGTTGTTGTTGATTGAAGAAGCCATCAAGCCTATCGGTGACGACATAGAGGAACTCTCAACGAGAGCACCAATGTCAGTGTCAAAACCGGCGGATCTCGGGTAGGAGGTCCCGAACTGTGCATCTAGGCGGATGGTAACAGGAGACAAGGGACACGATGTTTTTACCCAGGTTCGGGCCCTCTCGATGGAGGTAAAACCCTACTCCTGCTTGATTGATATTGATGATATGGGTAGTACAAGAGTGGGTCTACCACGAGATCAAGGAGGCTAAACCCTAGAAGCTAGCCTATGGTATGATTGTTGTAATGGTTGTTGTGTCCTACGGACTAAAACCCTCCGGTTTATATAGACACCGGGGAGGGCTAGGGTTACACAGAGTCGGTTACAATGGTAGGAGATCTACATATCCGTATTGCCAAGCTTGCCTTCCACGCCAAGGAAAGTCCCATCCGGACACGGGACGAAGTCTTCAATCTTGTATCTTCATAGTCTTGGAGTCCGGCTGACGATGATAGTCCGGCTATCCGGACACCCCCTAGTCCAGGACTCCCTCAGGGAGCTTTAGCCGTTACGGGCAAGCTCCGCAAAGATATTATGGACCTCAAACAACAAGTCAATAAGCTCGAGGAGGAGAACCATATCCTGAGGGGCATCATCGCTATGAAGATCACAATACCAATTATGAAGAAGGAGACATAATCACATGGGTATGGACACTCCCCTTGGCAACTGCCAAGTTTGGGGGAGGTGCGCCGGTGTCGGTGTCAAAACCGGCGGATCTCAGGTAGGGGGTTCCGAACTGTGCGTCTAGGCAGATGGTAACGGGAGACAAGGGACACGATGTTTTTATCCAGGTTTGGGCCCTCTCGATGGAGGTAAAACCCTACTCCTGCTTGATTAATATTGATGATATGGGTAGTACAATAGTAGATCTACCACGAGATCAGAGAGGCTAAACCCTAGAAGCTAGCCTATGGTATGATTGTTGTTCGTCCTACGGACTAAAACCCTCCGGTTTATATAGGCACCGAAGAGGGTTAGGGTTACACAGCGTCGGTTACAATGGTAGGAGATCTACATATCCGTATCGCCAAGCTTGCCTTCCACGCCAAGGAAAGCCCCATCCGAACACGGGACGAAGTCTTCAATCTTGTATCTTCATAGTCCAGGAGTCTGGCCAAAGGTGATAGTTCGGCTATCCGGACACCCCCTAATCCAGGACTCCCTCAGTAGCCCCTGAACCAGGATTCAATGACGACGAGTCCGGCACGCATATTGTCTTCGGCATTGCAAGGCGGGTTCCTCCTCCGAATACTTCATAGAAGATTTTGAACACAAGGATAGTGTCCGGCTCTGCAAAATAAGTTCCACATACCACCATAGAGAGAATAATATTTACACAAATTCAATCTGCTGACGCATTCCGTGGCGTGACATCACACCACGGCCAAGCCTTTATACGAATTGTTTTCACTGTCCCACCTCAGCGCGTTTAGCGAGGCAGTTTCCTTGGCATGTCTTGTCAAAGCAGAGATCGTGTCCCCTTATTCCGAGATTCTCATCAATACGGGCGTGGGTAACCCAACTGCGCCATTGATTATGGCGCTTGGGAGATAAGCGAGTTTTACCAGGCTGGTGGGGATGCATAGCTTCGTCCGCCCATATAAGGGGATAAGGATCCACTTCTTTACACACGCCTTCTTCCTCCTTTGCTCATCCATTTCTGCGCACTCGAGCTCCAGCGCCCAAGTCCGTACATCTCGCCTCAACCTTCCCCAGCCATGTCCAGAGGGGGAGGCAAGTGGATAGTCTCCTCCGTCACGGAGGGGCACATCAAAAAGCTGCGGAAGGCCAGATACTTGTCCAGCGACATTGCGCATCGGCTCCCCGACAAGGGGCAACTTATCCCCACCCCCAGGCCCCATGAGAGGGTGGTGTTCCTCCCCCACTTCCTCCGCGGACTAGGTTTTCCACTTCACCCATTTGTCCGGAGGCTCATGTTATACTACGGCCTGGATTTCCACGATCTGGCCCCGAATTTCATCCTCAACATCTCGGCGTTCTATCGTCGTGTGTGAGGCCTTCCTATGCATCCAGCCCCACTTCAGCTTATGGCTGAAGACCTTCAATGTCAAGCCGAAGGTAGTGGGCGGCCGCCAAGCGGAGTGCGGAGGTGCCATGGTGGGCAAGATGGCCAACGTCCTATGGCTCGAGGGCTCCTTCGTGGAGACCATAAAGGGGTGGCAATCGGGGTGGTTCTACATCACCGAGCCGCGTGACCCTAAATGGGCAGCGGCCCCCGAATTCCGATCCGGCTTCCCTACACGGCTCACCTCTTGGAAAGAGACGGGCCTGACATGGGGTAATTCGGAAGAGTTGACCGGACTCCAAACCTGCATCCAAAACCTGGTGAACAAGAAGCTCAAGCTTGTCAACGTAGTCCAGGTCAAGCTCATCCGCCAGATCCTCCCGTGCCAACAACGGGCCTTCAACTTGTGGGAGTTTGATCCAGCATAACACCAAACCTTGAACAGGCTCTTCGACACTATGTACGAAGATGCTTGGAAGGTGCTGTTCAAGGGCGTCGAGGCTCCCGCATCTGCTACCGAAGATCGCGGATTCAGCGCGCAGCGTCAAGCCAGCGAGGTAAGCTATTTTACCCTTTACAGGACTCTTGTTTTCCATAGTTTGACTCTATGCGGGATCTAAACTCCCTTACCTTTGACAAGCCTGGCAAAAGACGTCCGGGCAGGTTAGTTGTCCGGCTCCCTTGCCAGAAGACCCAGCGGATGCCCGATTGACTGGGCTGCTAGTTCCGGCCCCTCACGTGGTGCCGGAGAAGAAGGCCAAGAAGAAGGCCACGGGAACTCGAAGGAGTTCCCGGTGCCAGGTGTTGTCGGACTCATCGTCCGATGACTCCAAGGTGGACTCCTCCCGCGAAGACGAGGAGGAGGAAAAAGAGGCATCTCCCCCAGCGGGGGGAGAGAAGAAAAGGAAGGCCGCCCCACTGGGGAGGCCGGAGGGTCCAAGAAGGGAAGGACCCTTCCTTCGGACTACTCCACCAACGCCGACGACGGCGAAGAGGAGTGGCCACCGAGGGCTAAGCCCCTGGCGACATCGTAAGTGTCCGGACACCAGAATAACTCATGGCGTTTCATTTGTCGCGCAGTATCTCCTAACACCGAATATAACCCTCTAGCCCGCCCAAGGACGAGCTCGACGCTTCAACGAGCGGCTCCCTGGATTCGTCGGACGTGAATAGCACCTCACTTCCGGCTGCCTCCTCTCATCGCGCTGCGGATGACACCGAGGTGGGGTCCCAAAAGGAGCCCAGCAAGGAGGAGGTGGTCCAGGAGGCGCCACAAGGCAACCTCCCGGACTCCGGGCGCAAGGGGGATAAAACCCCAAGGGGCTCTAAGTCCGGCCCTGGGCCGGACTCCGCACCAGAACGTTCAGTGGTTCCGGAGTCCGGTAGGCGGCCCCTTCGTAAGAAGGGCGAGACTGCGACACCGGTGGTCTCCGTCCAACCGGAGGCATCGGATAATTTGCTGGAGGCGCTTAACGGCGCCTCCATCGACGAGGAGCACCACCTTGTTATGAGTGTGGTGATCCGAAGTTCATCCGCCAAGAGCGGGCTGGTGAAGCTTTAATGCAGCCTTCTAATAGGCTGAGGTATGCATTTAAGATATGTAAAAATATTACCGCATAGACGGTAGCCCCGATGCTCGGTTTGGTGTTCGGAAAGAAAACCCAGGCGAGGATCTAAAAGATGTACGCAGGAGTCTAACATAAGTATGTCAATATGGGGAATGTAGGTTGCTGCTGACCTCTGCCGCCAAGACCGATCATGGAGGTCAATGCATTGAGGCAGAGCCTCGAGCGGTCCGAGAACGAGCTCGGCCTTGCCAAAAAGCAGCTCGAGGACAAGGAAGGTAAGTAATACCTTATGGAAGTATATAAAAGATGTGGTTGCAAAAAATGACAGGAATAACGTGAGAATTGCAGGGGCCACGAACGAGGTGGCGACCCTGAAGGAAGCGGTATCCAAGGCCGAAAGCAATGCGGTCGTGGAGTGCACCGAGCGAGAGAAGCAGGAGGCGCGGGTGGCGGAGGTGCGGCAAGAGCTCCAGGCTCTCGTGGAAAAACACGAGAGTTTGGAGCTTGACTCAAAGACTCGAGAGTTCGAGCTCGCCTCGACTCTTGAGAGCGCCAAAGCCGCTAAGGCCGAAGCCCAAAAAGCCCTCCAGGAAATTGAGGCAATGAAGAAGATAGCGGCGGGTAAGGCATTCTTCATGCAAAGCAAGCACGTGAAAGTGAATTACTTGTAGCTTACCCGAATCCGGAGCTCTCCAGGAGCATTCGCAGATCTGCCCCGCAGTGTGTCCGACGCTGCCGCATTCTACCGGGCCGAGGAGGGGAGCTCGACGGAGAAGGTGTTACATTCTCAAGTATCTTTGAGGCGGACACCGGTGCCTTTGGCGACCAGTGAAGCAGCTGGTCGAGATCCATAAGGTGGCGAACAGGCCATGAAGGGCCTCATAGTTGGTGTGGCCTAAGGAAGCCATGCACAGGAGCTACTTGGGCTGGTGAGGCGGCTGGTGGGCCTTTGTCCATGGATTGAAGTCATCAAGCGCTCCGTCTGTATCGAAGGTTCCCGTAGGGCCCTTGCCCGTGCTAAAGTGCACTGGGGCAAGATGGATGCTGAGAAGCTTTTGACGGACGCTCCACCGCCGGGCAGGGAGTATCACAAGCCCAATATGTATTATGAGGGCGTCCTGAAGGGTGCCCGCCTTATAGCGGGTGAATGCTCCAAAGATGTAATTTTTGAGTAAACTCGCATTTGTTATCCTGTACGCTTGAAAACTTGTTCATATGCGCTAAGCAACACTTGTGAATTTAAAATATTACCTTCTGTGCGGCCGTTTATTAAATTTGAGAGATGGCGAGTCGTTGGCTTTTGCCCCCATGCCACGAGTGCTGGGGTGTTCGGGATAAACTTGAGCGCTCTTTTTCCCATTGTTGGGTCCTTCGAGGGAGGCGCTCAACGCAATGAACAAGGCAACCAGACTATAATGCTTGAACACTCTCACTTAGCCATAGAATTCTATAATTTTAAATTTCAGCGAAGCCCCTAGTATTCGGAAGACCGAATTCGGGGCGCTATCCATGCCTGGGCCGGACAAAGCCAACTCCTCGCTCTAAGAGGCATAAGTCTTTAGGGACTCGAAAACCTCTCAAACAGCGACCGGCTCTCGCCCTATCACGACGGTCAGTTTTAGCTTTCTCCACTGAGGTGCTTAACCCAGCTCAACTGGGGCACAATCGCAGTGGTTCTCCCAGCGCTACCTTAGCCGATATAGCGGAACGTAAGGTACCAAAACATGGGAGCCGGGCAAACCCAACTATTGACCCAAGACATGATTCAGAGTCGATGCATATAATGCTATAAGTTTGGGGTGCCGCACTTGTGAAAGTGTTCGGACTTATCACACCATATTTTGGGGTACTTAAGCCCCTGGTGTATTTGGCCATACCAAAGCGTACGGATGCAACATGTCATAAGTGAACATATATAGATAAAAAAGGAATGCAATAATAGGCAAAAGCTATGCATTGTTTATTCAAAAAAAGCTGCGGTAAAAGCAGAACGATACAAATAGTGCGATAAGCAAGGGACGGGACTATTTGATATGTCCCCCTCTAGGAGCGAGCTGCGGGATGATATGTAAAACAAGTATACTGCTCGTTATAGAGACCACCTGGACACTCGACGTAGCTTTCTGCTTCCCTGGCTGTTGCATCGTGTGTTCGGCGATTCTACTGTCGGACAGGGCTTCTTGAGAACGGAGTCCTGAAAATAAGAAAAAAAGACTAACACAATCGGGAGCCCCTGGTGCGGTTGAGCCGCATCCTGGGCCTGCCGTGGTCGTGCCCCTCCCCCTATGCCCATGGTATTTCCAGAGCGTAATCATGTACGCGTAGTACTGGTTTCGCAATTTCGCGAGGGCTGGCGTTGGGGCCGCATTGCTCCGCATGCTCGGAACGTGCCAGGCGGTCTTGTTGTAGGTTACTCTGGGCGCGCTTGACGGTGTCCGGACGTTTAATAGCCGGACTCGAGAATTGGCTCGAGAGGCTGCTTTGTACTTCCGCCGCGAGAGCCGCCGTATGCTCCTCCGTTCGAAGAGAGCGTTCGGTGTTTCCGTCGACCGTAATGATTCCTCGAGGTCCTGGCATCTTGAGCTTGAGGTATGCGTAGTACGGCACCGCATTGAACTTTGCAAATGCGGTTCGTCCGAGCAGTGCGTGATAGCCGCTGCGTAACGAGACTATGTCGAAGATTAACTCCTCGCTTTGGAAGTTATCCAGGGATCCAAAGACCACTTCAAGTGTAATTGAGCCTGTGCAGTTGGCCTCTACACCTGGTATGACGCCTTTAAAGGTCGTCTTTGTGGGTTTAATCCTTGAGGGGTCTATGACCATTTTGCGCACTGTATCCTGATAAAGCAGGTTCAGGCTGCTGCCGCCATCCATCAGGACTCTAGTGAGGTGAAATCCGTTAACGATTGGGTCTAGAACCAATGCGGCGAATCCGCCATGGCGGATGCTAGTGGGGTAGTCCCTTCGATCGAAAGTGATCGGGCAGGAGGACCACGGATTGAACTTTGGGGCGACTGGCTCCATCGCATATACGTCCCTTAGTGTACGCTTCCGCTTCCTTTTGGGTATGTGGGTTGCGTATATCATGTTCACCGTCCGCACTTGTGGGGGGAAGCCCGTTTGTCCTCTATTGTTCGGCGGCCGGGGCTCCTCCTCGTCATTGCTATGCAGCCCCTTGTCATTGTTTTCAGCATTTAACTTGCCTGCCTGCTTGAACACCCAACAATCCCTGTTAGTGTGGTTGGCTGGTTTTTCGGGCGTGCCGTGTATCTGGCACGAGCGATCGGGTATTCGGTCCAAATTGGACAGGCCCGGAGTATTTCTTTTGAATGGCTTTTTCCACTGACCGGGTTTAGAGCTTGTGAATCCGGCATTGACTGCCGTATCCTCAGCATTATCGCGGTTAATGTGGCACTTGTGCTTGTTGCGACGCGACCTACCATTGATGTCCTTGGTATCCGAATTACCAGGGCTCTTGGTCATGTTGTTACTATGAGCTAGCCAGCTGTCCTCTCCCGCGCAAAAGCGGGTCATGAGTGTTGTGAGGGCTGCCATGGATTTCGGCTTTTCCTGTCCTAGGTGCCGGGCAAGCCACTCGTCGTGGATGTTATGTTTGAAGGCTGCAAGGGCCTTTGCATCCAGACAGTCGACGATTTGATTTTTCTTGGTTAGGAACCGTGTCCAGAATTGTCTGGCCGATTCCTCTGGCTGCTGAATTATGTGGCTTAGGTCATCGGCATCTGGTGGTCGCACATAGGTGCCCTGGAAGTTGTCGAGGAATGTGGCTTCCAGGTCTTCCCAACAACCAATTGACTTCGCTGGCAAGCTGTTAAGCCAATGGCGTGTAGATCATCACCGCGGGCCATGTGGATATGAAGGAGATAGTCCTCGATCCAGACCGCAGGGTCTGTTGTGACATTGTATGATTCAATGTTTACGGGTTTGAAACCCTCAGGGATTTGATGATCCATCACTTCGTCTGTGAAGCATAGTGGGTGTGCGGCGCCTCTGTATTGGGCTATATCACGACGTAGCTCAAATGAGCTTTGTCTGCTGTGTTCGGCTCAGCCGGATTTGCTGTATCCAGCATGACGGTTGTCATCACGTGTAGTGAGGCGCCCACGCGATCCGTAGATCGATCTTGTTTGCCTTGCCTTGTCCTCCAATATATCTTGCAGGTCTGGCGCATTTCCCCGTGCCCTGGTACTTTTTGAGCGACGTCGGGGTGCGGCTTGAGTGGAGGGCTGAGAGGCCTCTCTGTCGCGGCCACGAGGTGGCCGGTCGGCCGCATCATGCGCTGGTGATGTAGGTTTGGTGCTTCCTCCTCTAATCGGGGTAGCAGCCTGCGTTTTGGGTAGCTCTTGGAGGGGCGTTCAAGTTCATACTCTTCGGACGCAAGGACTTCGGTCCATCTGTCAGCTAGCAAGTCTTGGTCAGCTCTAAGCTGTTGCTGCTTTTTCTATAGGTTGCTTGTGTTGGGGAACGTAGTAATTTCAAAAATTTTCCTACGCTCACGCAAGATCATGGTGATGCATAGCAACAAGAGGGAAGAGTGTTGTCTACGTACCCTCGTAGACCCAAGCGAAGCGATCTGGCGTAGAGGAAGTAGTCGACGTTCTCCTCGCGATCCGACCGATCCGGCGCCGTTACTCGGCGCCCCGAGTTCTTGACACACGTACAGCTCGATGGCGCCCCTTGTACTCCGATCCAGCCGAGTGTCGAGGGAGAGTTTCGTCAACCGACGGCGTGGTGGCGATCTTGATGTTTCACGGCGCAGGCTTCGCCTAAGCTTGCGACGGTATGACCGAGGTGGAATTTGGTGGAGGGGGCACCGCACACGGCTAAGGAACGATCCGTAGATCTAACTTGTGTGTTCTAGGGTGCCCCTGCCCTCAGATATAAAGGAGCAAGGGGAGGGGCTGGCCGGCCAAGGGTGGCGCGCCAAGGGAGTCCTACTCCCTCTGGGAGTAGGATTCCCCCAATCCTAGTTGGACTAGGATTCCCGGAGGGGGGAAAGAGAGAGAGGGGGGCCGGCCCCCTCTCCTAGTCCTAGTAGGACTAGGGGAAGGGGGGAGGCGCGCGGCCACCTAGGGCTGGCCCCTTCTCCTTTCCACTAAGGCCCACCGAGGCCCATTTACCTCCCGGGGTTCCGTAACCTCCGGTACTCAGTAAATTCCTGTTTTCTTGGAACCATTCGAACTCCAAACATAGGCTTCCAATATATCAATCTTTATGTCTCGACCATTTCGAGATTCCTCGTCATGTCCGTGATCACATCCGGGACTCGAACTTCTTCGGTACATCAAAATACATAGACTCATAATAAGCATCATCGAAACCTTAAGCGTGCGGACCCTACGGTTCGAGAACAATGTAGACATGACCTAGAACTATTCACGGTCAATAACCAACAGCGGGACCTGGATGCCCATATTGGTTCCACATATTCTCTGAAGATCTTTATCGGTCGGACCGCATAACAACATCGTTGTTCCTTTGTCATCGGTATGTTACTTGCCGAGATTCGATCGTCGGTATCCAATACCTAGTTCAATCTCGTTACGGCAAGTCTCTTTACTCGTTCCGTAATACATCATCTCACAACCAACTCATTAGTTGTAGTGCTTGCAAGGCTTGATGATGTGCATTACCGAGAGGGCCCAGAGATACCTCTCCGACAATCGGAGTGACAAAACCTAATCTCAAATCGCCAACCCAACATCGCCTTTGGAGACACTGTAGTACTCCTTTATAATCACCCGATTCGTTGTGACGTTTGGTAGCACCAAAGTGTTCCTCCGTAAACGGAGTTGCATAATCTCATAGTTACAGGAACATGTATATGTCATGGATAAAAGCAGTAGCAACATACTAAGCGATCGTGTCTTTGAGCTAATGGAATGGGTCATGTCAATCGATCATTCTACTAATGATGTGACCTTGTTAATCAAATAACAACTCTTTGTTCATGGTCAGGAAACATAACCATCTTTGATTAACAAGCTAGTCTAGTAGAGGCATACTAGTGACATCTTGTTTGTCTATGCATTCACACATGCATCATGTTTCCGTTAATACAATTCTAGCATGAATGATAAACATTTATTATGAAATAAGGAAATAAATAATAACTTTATTATTGCCTCTAGGGCATATTTCCTTGATCTCCCACTTGCACTAGAGTCAATAATCTAGATCACATCACCATGTGATTAACATCGATAGTTCACATCATCATGTGATTAACACCCATAGTTCACATCGCCATGTGACCAACACCCAAAGGGTTTACTAGATTCGATAATCTAGTTCACATTGCTATGTGATTAATACCCAAAGAGTACTGAAGTGTGATCATGTTTTGCTTGTGAGAGAGTCTTAGTCAACGAGTCTTTCACATTCAGATCCGTTATGTATTTTGCAATTTTCTATGTCTACAATGCTCGCACGAAGCTACTCTAGCTAATTGCTCCCACTTTCAATATGTATCTAGATCGAGACTTAGAGTCATCTAGATCGGTGTCAAAACTTGCATCGGCGTAACCCTTACGACCTAACCTTTGTCACTTCCATAATCGAGAAACATATCCTTATTCCACTAAGGATAATTTTGACCGCTGTCGATGATCTACTCCTAGATCACTATTGTACTCCTTGCCAAACTCGATTGTAGGGTATACAATAGATCGGTACACAGCATGGCATATTTTATAGAACCTATGGCCAAGGCATAGGGAATGACTTTCATTCTCTTTCTATCTTCTGCCGTGGTCGGGTTTTGAGTCTTACTCAATTTCACACCTTGTAACATAGGCAAGAACTCTTTCTTTGACTGTTCCATTTTGAACTACTTCAAAATCTTGTCAAGGTATGTACTCATTGAAAAAACTTATCAAGCGTCTTGATCTATCTCTATAGATCCTGATGCTCGATATGTAAGTAGCTTTACCGAGGTCTTTCATTAAAAAACTCTTATTCAAGTATCCCTTTATGCTATCCAGAAATTCTATATCATTTCCGATCAGCAATATGTCATCTACATATAATATCGAAATGCTACTGAGCTCCCACTCACTTTCTTGTAAATACAAGCTTCTCCAAAAGTCTGTACAAACCCAAATGCTTTGATCACACTATCAAAGCGTTTATTCCAACTCGAGATGCTTGCACCAGTCCATAAATGGATCATTGGAGCTTGCACACTTTGTTAGCTCCTTTGGATCGATAAAACCTTCGGTTGCATCATATACAACTCTTCTTCCAGAAATCCATTCAGGAATGCAGTCTTTACATCCATTTGCCAAATTTCATAATCATAAAATGCGGCAATTGCTAACATGATTCGGACAGACTTAAGCATTGCTACGGGTGAGAATCCCTTGAACTTGTCGAAAACCCTTTGCTACAAGTCGAGCTTTGTAGACAGTAACATTACCGTCAGCGTCAGTCTTCTTCTTGAAGATCCACTTGTTTTCTATTGCTTGCCGACCCTCGGGCAAGTCAACCAAAGTCCATACTTTGTTTTCATACATGGATCCCATCTCAGATTTCATGGCCTCAAGCCATTTTGCGGAATCTGGGCTCACCATCGCTTCTTCATAGTTCGTAGGTTCATCATGATCTAGTAGCATGATTTCCGAACAGGATTGTCGTACCACTCAGTGCGGATCTTACTCTGGTTGATCTACGAGGTTCTGTAGTAACTTGATCTGAAGTTTCATGATCAACATCATCAACTTCCTCACTACTTGGTGTAGGTGTCTCAGAAACCGGTTTCTGCGACGAACTACTTTCAAGTAAGGGAGAAGGTACTATTACCTCATCAAGTTCCACTTTCCTCCCACTCACTTCTTTCGAGAGAAACTCCTTCTCTAGAAAGGATCCATTCTTAGCAACGAATGTCTTGCCTTCGGATCTGTGATAGAAGGTGTACCCAACATTCTCCTTTGGGTATCCTATGAAGACACATTTCTCCGATTTGGGTTCGAGTTTATCAGGTTGAAGCTTTTTCACATAAGCATCGCATCCCCAAACTTTTAGAAACGACAACTTTGGTTTCTTGCTAAACCACAGTTCATATAGTGTCGTCTCAACGGATTTAGATAGTGCCCTATTTAACGTGAATGTACCTGTCTCTAATGCATGATCCCAAAAACGATATTGGTAAATCGGTAAGAAACATCATAGATTGTACTATATCCAATAAAGTACGGTTATGATGTCCGGACACACCATTATGATGTGGTGTTCCAGGTGGCATGAATTTGTGAAACTATTCCACATTGTTTCAATTGAAGACCAACCTCGTAACTCAAATATTTGTCTCCATGATCGGATCGTAGAAACCTTATTTTCTTGTTACGATGATTTTCCACTTCACTCTGAAATTCTTTGAACCTTTCAACTATTTCAGACTTATGTTTCATCAAGTAGATATACCCATATCTGCTCAAATCATCTGTGAAGGTCGAGAAAATAACGATACCCGCCATGAGCCTTAACACTCATTGGATCGCATACATCGGTATGTATTATTTCCAATAAGTCGGTTGCTCGCTCTCATCGTTCCGAAAACGGAGTCTTAGTCATCTTGCCCATGAGGCATGGTTCTTAAGCATCAAGTGATTCATAATCAAGTGATTCCAAAATCCCATCAGCATGGAGTTTCTTCATGCGCTTTACACCATTATGACCTAAACGGCGATTGCCACAAATAAGTTGCACTATCATTATTAACTTTGCATCTTTTGGTTTCAATATTATGAATATGTGTATCTCACGATCGAGATCCAATGAACCATTTTCATTGGGTGTGTAACCATATAAGGTTTTATTCATGTAAGCAGAATAACAGTTTATTCTCTTACTTAAATGAATAATCGTATTGCAAAAAACATGATCAGATCATATTCATGCTCAACGCAAACACCAAATAACATTTATTTAGGTTCAACACTAATCCCGAAAGTATAGGGAGTGTGCGATGATGATCATATCAATCTTGAAACTCCTTTCAACACACATCGTCACTTCACCCTTTAACTAGTTTACATTTATTACGCAACTCCGTTTGAGTTACTACTCTTAGCAACCGAACCAGTACCAAATACCGAGGGGTTGCTATAAACACTAGTAAAGTACACATCAATAACATGTATATCAAATATACCTTTGTTTATTTTTCCATCCTTCTTATCCGCCAAATACTTGGGGTAGTTTCGCTTCGATGACCAGTCCCTTTGCGGTAGAAGCACTTAGTCTCGGGCTTAGGTCCAGACTTGGGCTTCTTCACTTGAGCAACAACTTGCTTGCCGTTCTTCTTGAAGTTCCCTTCTATCCCTTTGCCCTTTTCTTGAAACTAGTGGTCTTGTTAATCATCAACACTTGATGTTCTTTCTTGAATTCTATCTTCATCGATTTCATCATCATGAAAAACTGGGAATCATTTTCATCATCCCTTGCATACTATAGTTCATCACGAAGTTCTACTAACTTGGTGATGGTGACTAGAGAATTCTGTCAATCGATATCTTATCCGGAAGATTAACTCCCACTTGATTCAAGCGATTGAAGTACCTGGACAATCGAGCACATGCTCACTAGTTGAGCGATTCTCCTCCATCTTTTAGCTATAGAACTTGTTGAAGATTTCATATCTCTCAACTCGGGTATTTGTTTGAAATATTAACTTCAATTCTGGAACATCTCATATGGTCCATGATGTTCAAAACATCTTTGAAGTCCCGATTCTAAGCTGTTAAGCATGGTGCACTTAAACTATCAAGTAGTCATCAAATTGAGCTAGCCAAGCGTTCATAACGTTTGCATCCGCGCTCTGCAATAGGTCTGTCACCTAGCGGTGCATTAAGGACATAATTCTTCTATGCAGCAATGAGGATAAACCTCCGATCACGGATCGAATCCGCATCATTGCTACTAACATTTTCAACACAATTTTCTCTAGGAACATATCAAAAACAAACATATGAAAGCAACAACGCGAGCTATTGATCTACAACATAATTTGCAAAATACTACGGGACTAAGTTCATGATAAATTTAAGTTCAATTAATCATATTATTTAAGAACTCCCACTTAGACAGACATCTCTCTAGTCATCTAAGTGATCACGTGATCCAAATCAACTAAACCATAACCGATCATCACGTGAGATGGAGTAGTTTTCAATGGTGAACATCTTATGTTGATCATATCTACTATATGATTCACGCTCGACCTTTCGGTCTCTCGTGTTCCGAGGCCATATCTGCATATGCTAGGCTCGTCAAGTATAACTGAGTATTCTGCGTGTGCAAAACTGGCTTGCACCCGTTGTAGATGGACGAGAGCTTATCACACCCGATCATCACGTGGTGTGCGGGCACGACGAACTTTGGCAGCGGTGCATACTCGGGAGAACACTTCTTGATAATTTAGTGAGAGATCATCTTATAATGCTACCGTCAATCAAAGCAAGATAAGATGCATAAAAGGATAAACATCACATGCAAATCAATATAAGTGATATGATATGGTCATCATCATCTTGTGCTTCATGATCTCCATCTTGCAGCACCACCATGATCACCATCGTCACCGTAGCGACACCTTGATCTCCATCGTAGCATCGTTGTCGTCTCGCCAAACTTATGCTTCTACTACTATCGCTACCGCTTAGTGATAAAGTAAAGCATTACGAAGCGATTGCATTGCATACAATAAGCGACAACCATATGGCTCTCGCCGATTGCCGATAACCGGTTACAAAACATGATCATCTCATACAATAAAATATAGCATCACGTCTTGACCATATCACATCACAACATGCCTGCAAAAACAAGTTAGGCGTCCTCTACTTTGTTGTTGCAAATTTTACGTGGCTGCTACGGGCTTAAGCAAGAACCAGTCTCACCTACGCATCAAAACCACAGCGATACTTCGTCAAATAGACTCGTTTTAACCTTCTCAAGGACCGGGCGTAGCCACACTAGGTTCAACTAAAGTGAGAGAGCAGGCACCCACCGGTCACCTTTAAGCAACGAGTGCTCGCAGCGGTGAAACCAGTCTCGCGTAAGCGTCGCGTAATGTCGGTCTGGGCGCTTCATCTCACAATACCGCTGAACCAAAGTATGACATGCTGGTAGGAAGTATGACTCAGTATCGCCCACAACTCACTTGTGTTCTACTCGTGCAAAACATCAAACCATAAAACCTAGGCTCGGATGCCTTTGTTGGGGAGCGTAGTAATTTCAAAAATTTCCTACGCTCACGCAAGATCATGGTGATGCATAGCAACGAGAGGAAGAGTGTTGTCTCACGTACCCTCGTAGACCCGGCGGAAGCGATCACTGGCGTAGAGGAAGTAGTCGACGTTCTCCTCGCGATCCGACCGATCCGGCGCCGTTACTCGGCGCCCCGAGTTCTTGACACACGTACAGCTCGATGGCGTCCCTCGTACTCCGATCCAGCCGAGTGTCGAGGGAGAGTTTCGTCAAGACGACGGCGTGGTGACAATCTTGATGTTTCACCGGTGCGAGGCTTCGCCTAAGCTTCATGACGGTATGACCGAGGTGGAATTTGGTGGAGGGGGCACCGACACGGCTAAGGAACGATCCGTAGATCTAACTTGTGTGTTCTAGGGTGCCCCCTGCCCCGTATATAAAGGAGCAAGGGGAGGGGCTGGCCGGCCAAGGGTGGCGCGCCAGGAGTCCTACTCCCTCGGGAGTAGGATTCCCCAATCCTAGTTGGACTAGGATTCCGGAGGGGAAAAGAGAGAGGGGGCGGCCCCTCTCCTAGTCCTAGTAGGGCTAGGGAAGGGGGAGGCGCGCCACCTAGGGCTGGCCCTTCTCCTTTCCACTAAGGCCCACCGAGGCCCATTTACCTCCCGGGGTTCCAGTAACCTCCGGTACTCGATAAATTCTGTTTTACTTGGAACCATTCGAACTCCAAACATAGGCTTCCAATATATCAATCTTTATGTCTCGACCATTTCGAGATTCCTCGTCATGTCCGTGATCACATCAGGGACTCGAACTTCTTCGGTACATCAAAATACATAGACTCATAATAAGCGCCATCGAAACCTTAAGCGTGCGGACCCTACGGTTCGAGAACAATGTAGACATGACCTAGAACTATTCACGGTCAATAACCAACAGCGGGACCTGGATGCCCATATTGGTTCCCACATATTCTCGAAGATCTTTATCGGTCGACCGCATAACAACATCGTTGTTCCTTTGTCATCGGTATGTTACTTGCCCGAGATTCGATCGTCGGTATCCAATACCTAGTTCAATCTCGTTACCAGCAAGTCTCTTTACTCGTTCCGTAATACATCATCTCACAACCAACTCATTAGTTGTAGTGCTTGCAAGGCTTCAAAGATGATGTGCATTACCGAGAGGGCCCAGAGATACCTCTCCGACAATCGGAGTGACAAAACCTAATCTCGAAATCGCCAACCCAACATCCGCCTTTGGAGACACTGTAGTACTCCTTTATAATCACCCGATTCACGTTGTGACGTTTGGTAGCACCAAAGTGTTCCTCCGTAAGCGGAGTTGCATAATCTCATAGTTACGAGGAACATGTATATGTCATGGATAAAAGCAGTAGCAACATACTAAACGATCGTGTGCTGAGCTAATGGAATGGGTCATGTCAATCAGATCATTCTACTAATGATGTGACCTTGTTAATCAAATAACAACTCTTTGTTCATGGTCAGGAAACATAACCATCTTTGATTAACAAGCTAGTCTAGTAGAGGCATACTAGTGACATCTTGTTTGTCTATGCATTCACACATGTATCATGTTTCCGGTTAATACAATTCTAGCATGAATGATAAACATTTATCATGAAATAAGGAAATAAATAATAACTTTATTATTGCCTCTAGGGCATATTTCCTTCAGCTTGCTGTGGCCATAAGCCTGCGTTTGAAACGCTCCTGTTTGATGGGATCCTTAGGCACGACAAATTCGTCGTCGTCGAGGCTTGCCTCGTCTTCGGAGGGAGGCATGTAATTATCGTCCTCTACCTCTTTGTCTGCCGCTCTCTCATGAGGGCTGGCTTCTCCATCCTCCTGCGCTGAATCCTGCTGGAGGGGGTTGTCTTCGGCACTGTCCGGGGTGTAATTGTTGCCGGTGCCGGAATCACCGTTTTTACTATGGCGGGGTTTAGAGCGGCGCCGCTGATGCCGGCGCCTAGGCTGTTTCTTGGAGGGGTCATCCTCTGTTGTTCCATCGCCATTCCCATCTTTTGGGATGTCCACCATGTATATGTTGTATGACAAGGTGGCCTTCCAGTGCCCTGTAGGCGCTGGTTCTTGGTCGTCTCCTGCATCGTCGTCCGTACCGTCGATGTCTTCGGAGTCGAAGTCGAGCATGTCGATTAAATCATCGACAGTGGCTACGAAGTGGGTGGTGGGTGGGTTTTGAATTTCTTCGTCGTCCGCATCCCAACCTTCCTGACCATAGTCCGGCCAGGGCTCTCCTGATAAAGAGAGAGACTTTAGTGAATTCAGGATGTTGCCAAAGGGCGAGTGCTGAAAGATGTCCGTGGCAGTGAATTCCATGCTCGGCGCCCAATCGGATTCGATTGGCAGGGGCACGGAAGGTTTGGAGTCCGGAGAGGAGTCCGGCACCTTGGAGTCACGCGCTTCGCAAAGGGCAGGGTTGGTGTTTGGCTCAATCGCCGTAGAGATAGCAACCCCCAAGGCGGTGTCCTGCCACCTATCCTCGATCGGCGTAGTCGGTTCCGAGCTAAGGGTCGGAGCGGACACAGGTGCAGCCCCCAGGGCACTGTTCGGCGGCAGAGCTAGATCATGCCCATCGTGACAGTGCGGTGCACTTGGCTGTGGCTCGAACCCGTCGAAGATCAAGTCTCCACGGACGTCAGCCGTGTAGTTCAAACTTCCAAATCTGACCTGATGGCCAGGGGCGTAGCTTTCAATCTGCTCCAGATGGCCAAGCAAATTGGCCCGCAGTGCGAAGCCGCCGAATACGAAGATCTGTCCGGGGAGAAAAGTCTCACCCTGGACCGCATCTTTGTTGATGATCGGAGGAGCCATCGGGCCTAAAGATGACGACACAGAGGAACTCTCAATGAAAGCACCAATGTCGGTGTCAAAACCGGCGGATCTCGGGTAGGGGTCCCGAACTGTGCGTCTAGGCGGATGGTAACAGGAGACAAGGGACACGATGTTTTTACCCAGGTTCGGGCCCTCTCGATGGAGGTAAAACCCTACTCCTGCTTGATTAATATTGATGATATGGGTATTACAAGAGTAGATCTACCACGAGATCAGAGAGGCTAAACCCTAGAAGCTAGCCTATGGTATGATTGTTGTTCGTCCTACGGACTAAAACCCTCCGGTTAATATAGGCACCGAAGAGGGTTAGGGTTACACAGAGTCGGTTACAATGGTAGGAGATCTACATATCCGTATCGCCAAGCTTGCCTTCCATGCCAAGGAAAGTCCCATCCAAACACGGGATGAAGTCTTCAATCTTGTATCTTCATAGTCCAGGAGTCCGGCCAAAGGTGATAGTTCGGCTATCCGGACACCCCCTAATCCAGGACTCCCTCACCCGGTATCGTATCACCATCACACTCCTATCTTTACCATTTTATTTAGTTCGATCCTTTTAGTAGTATCTTGATATAGTAGATTGAAGTTTTAGTATCAATTAGTTTTGAGTTTTGCCTTGTGATCTCTTTATGTAATCGAGTCCATGAGCTATCTATAATAAAGATTAGTGTTGAGTCAAGGGCTTTGCTATCTTGCCATGATCTTGAGAAACTAGAAAGAATAAAAAGAATAAAAGAGTTCATATTGATAGTTGACAAACGTAGTTTTGGTCATCGTTGCAATTAATAGGAAGTAATAAGGAAAGAGAGGTTTCACATACAAATATATTATCTTGGACATCTTTTATGATTGTGAAGCACTCATTAAGTATGACATGCTAAAAGAGTTGATGTTGGACAAGGAAGACAACGCAATGGTTTATGTTTTCTCACATCTCAGTTAAAGTATATTGTCATTGACCTTCCAAACATGTTGAGCTTGCCTTTCCGCCTCATGCTAGCCAAATTCCTTGCACCAAGTAGAGATACTACTTGTGCTTCACAATATCTTTAAACCCAGTTTTGCCATGAGAGTCCACCATACCTACCTATGGATTGAGTAAGATCCTTCAAGTAAGTTGTCATGTTGCAGGCAATAAAAATTGCTCTCTAAATATCTATGACTTATTAGTGCAGAGAAAATAAGCTTTATACGATCTTGTTGTGGAAGCAATAAAAGCGACGAACTGCATAATAAAGGTCCACATACAAGTGGCAATATAAAGTGACGTTCTTTTGCATTAAGATTTTATGCATCCAACCCTAAAAGCACATGACAACCTTTGCTTCCCTCTGTGAAGGGCCTATCTTTTACTTTATGTATTTACTTTATGCTTGAGTCAAGGTGATCTCCACCTTTCCCTTTTTCATTTTATCCTTTGGCAAGCTCCTCGTGTTTGAAAGATCCTGTTATATATATATCCAATTGGATGTAATTTAGCATGAACTATTATTGTTGACATCACCCAAAGGTGAATACGTTGGGAGGCAACACAATAAGCCCCTATCTTTCTCAGTGTCCAGCTGAAACTCCATAACCACAAGTACTGCGTGAGTGTTAGCAATTGTAGGAGACTACATGATAGTTGAGTATGTGGACTTGCTGAAAAGCTCTATTTTTGACTCTTTCCGATGTTACGATAAATTGCAATTACTTCAATGACCAAGATTATAGTTTGTTAGTTCCCAATGAAGTTTCTGAATCATACTTGGCATTATGAATTGATTGTTACTTGAGCATAAGAAATCATATGATAAAATCTATTTATGTTGCTATTATAAGAATGATCATGATGCCCTCATGCCCGTATTTTATTTTATCAACACCTCTATCTCTAAACATGTGGACATATTGTTCGATCTTGGCTTCCACTTGAGGACACGCAAGGTCTAAGCTTGGGGGAGTTGATACGTCCATTTTGCATCATGCTTTTATATCAATATATATTGCATTATGGGCTGTTATTACACATTATATCTCAATACTTATGGCTATTCTCTCTTATTTTATAAGGTTTACCATGAAGAGGGGGAATGCCGGCAGCTGGAATTCTTGCTGGAAAAGGAGCAAACATTGGAAACCTATTCTGCACTGCTCCAAAAATCTTGAAACTCCACGGAAGTTGTTTTTGGAATCAATAAGAATTATTGAGCGAAAGAAACACCAGAGGGGGCCAACACCCTGGCCAGGAGGGTGGGGGCGTGCCCACCCCTACTAGGCATGCCCCTGTCTCCTGGGCCCCCTGGTGACCCTCCGGTGTCCATCTTTTGCTATATGAAGGCTTTTACCCTGAAAAAAAAAATCAGAGGCAAGCTCACGGGACGAAACTCCGCTGCCACGAGGCGGAATCTTGGCGGAACAAATCTAGGGCTCTGGCAGAGCTGTTCTGCCAGGGAAACTTCCCTCTGGGAGGGGGAAATCATCACCATCGTCATCACCATCGTCATCACCAACGATCCTCTCATCCGGAGGGGGTCAATCTCCATCAACATCTTCACCAGCACCATCTCCTCTCAAAACCCTAGTTCATCTCTTGTATCCACCCACATACCAAATTATCAAAGTACCGAACGCGAATCATATGAGCGTGACGAAAACTAGCTTGACGATAATTTCCATGTGTCCTCAGGAGCTCTTTTCTCATTATAAGAAATTGTCCAGGCTTGTCCTTTGCTACAAAAAGGATTGGGCCACCTTGCTGCACTTTATTTACTTTTATTGCTTATTACTTGTTACAATTTATCTTATCATAAAACTATCTGTTACCTACAATTTTAGTGCTTGCAGAGAAAACCTTACTGAAAACCGCTTGTCATTTCCGTCTGCTCCTCGTTGGGTTCGACACTCTTACTTATCGAAAGGACTACGATAGATCCCCTATACTTGTGGGTCATCACCGGACTACTTCTTATTTTTCTATTTTCTTAAATATTCCAAACGGAGAAAAATTGCTATTAGAACTGTTTTGGTGTCGGTTTACTTACCGTACCACATACCTATTCCTTTTCGTAGTCTGAAACGTTTTGGAAAGTGTCCCTTATATATTCCTCCGGGGTTACGGTTTCAATAACATTGGTTTCAACATTTATGGGATTACTTGAGATATAATGTTTGATCCTTTGACCGTTCACCACCTTCGGACTTGTGCCTTCGGAGTTGATGATTTTTATGGCACCGGAATGATAGACCTCCTCGATAACGTAAGGCCCTTCCCATTTAGAGAGAAGTTTTCCTGCAAAAAATCTTAAACGAGAGTTGAAAAGCAACACATAATCACCTACATTAAACTCACGCTTTTGTATCCTTTTGTCATGCCATCTTTTAACTTTTTCTTTAAACAGTTTGGCATTCTCATAGGCCTGAGTTCTCCATTCATCAAGTGATCTAATGTAAAATAACCTCTTCTCACCGGCAAGTTTGAAATCATAATTGAGCTCTTTAATGGCCCAATATGCCTTATGTTCTAGTTCAAGTGGTAAGTGACATGCTTTTCCATAAACCATTTTATATGGAGACATACCCATAGGATTTTTATATGCAATTCTATAAGCCCATAATGCATCATCGAGTTTCTTGGACCAATTCTTTCTAGATCTATTAACAGTCTTTTGAAAAATCAATTTAAGCTCTTTGTTACTTAGTTCTACTTGGCCACTAGACTGTGGGTCATATGGAGATGCAATTCTATGATTAACATCATACTTAGCAAGCATTTTACGAAAAGCACCGTGAATAAAATGTGAACCACCATCAGTCATTGGGTATCTAGGGACTCCAAACCTCGGAAAATAACTTCTTTAAGCATCTTAATAGAGGTGTTATGATCAACACTACTAGTTGGAATAGCTTCTACCCACTTAGTAACGTAATCAACAACAACTAAAATATGTGTATGCCCATTAGAGGAAGGAAACGGTCCCATATAATCAAAGCCCCAAACATCAAATGGTTCAATAACAAGTGAATAATTCAAAGGCATTTCTTGACGTCTACTAATATTACCAAATCTTTGACATTCATTGCAAGATAAGACAAACTTACGGGCATCCTTGAAGAGAGTAGGCCAATAAAAACCGGATCGCAATACGTTATGCGGAGTTCTATCTCCAGCGTGGTGTCCTCCATAAGCCTGGTGTGACACTTGCGTAGGATCTATTCATGTTCATGCTCAGGTACACAATACCTAATAACACCATCTACTCCTTTAGAAAGGCGTGGGTCATCGCAGAAGTAATGTCTTAAATCATAGAAAAACTTTTTCTTTTGCTGGTACGTGAAACTAGGTGGTATAAATTTAGCAACAATGTAATTAGCATAATCAGCATACCATGGAGCAGTACGAGAAGCATTAATGACAGCTAATTGTTCATCAGGGAAACTATCATCAATAGGTAGTGGGTCATCAAGAACACTCTCTAACCTAGACAAGTTGTCTGCAACGGGGTTCTCAGCTCCCTTTCCATCAATAATATGCAAATCAAATTCTTGTAGCAAGAGAACCCATCTAATAAGTCTAGGTTTAGCATCTTTCTTTTCCATAAGATATTTAATAGCAGCATGATCAGTGTGAACAGTTACTTTAGAGTCAATGATATAAGGTCTAAACTTATCACAAGCAAATAGAACTGCTAAAACTTCTTTTTCTGTAATAGCATAATTTCTCTGGGCACTGTCTAGAGTTTTACTAGCATATTGGATAACATTTAGTTTCTTACCGACTCTTTGTCCTAGAACAGCACCTACGGCATAATCACTAGCATCACACATAATTTCAAAGGGTAAACTCCAATCAGGTGGCTGAACAACAGGTGCAGAAATCAAAGCTTTCTTAAGTACTTCAAATGCTTCTACACAATCATCATCGAAGACAAAAGTAATATCTTTTTGTAAGAGGTTAGTCAGGGGCCTAGAAATTTTAGAGAAGTCCTTAATGAACCTCCTATAAAAACCGGTAGGGGTGGGCAGAAAAAACGAGAATCGAAGACCGGAGCTGAAAAAACCGGGACCGAAGCCGAAACACCCGAGGACCGAAACTGCAGTTGTTTACTCGGTTTGCAAAAATTAGAAACGGAAATTACTTTGGTGCGTTCGGTCATTAGACAAGGTTGACCAAATTCACCAAACTGACCGAATATTGTATACATCCTGTCACAATGAAGCCCAATAGCCCATCCATACGAAGCTTTTCCAGCCTTTTTCTTAATCGGAACAACACAGCCCCGTACCACACCTTATCCCCAAATGAGCTCCAGGATTCACCCACGCATATCCAGCGCTGCCGCCCCCATTTGCCCGCCTCGCACAGTCCCAACGGCGGCTAGCTGTTCCAATGGCTCATGGCTCCGACTCGGTGCGGCGGCAACGCCTATACTCCCACGCGACGCCGGCCGAAGACGCACATGGATCCCACTCAATGGCGGCGGCAGCGCCATGGATCCCACTCGACAGCTGCCGACGAAGTCATGGCTCGCATGTTGCAGCGAGCCAACCACCATCACTCCTTCATAGTCGACAGATGTACCGAGGATTCCAAACACAATATTTGTTGGTTGTTTGTTGTTTCTTTTGACTCCCGATTTCATTTTCCTTCCTGAGGAATTGAATCCTGATTTCTTGATCCATAATGAATATCTCGGTGCTCTTCGGTTGTAACTGGGGGACCGAACCAAATTATTGGTCCACCGAAGTCTCGGTCATAGATTTTTGGCAGGACCGAACGGTCATTAAATTTAGGAAACTGAATTTTAATATAACCCGAAGCACCGAACCGATCGGTTCGGTCTAACCAAATGCCCAGCCCTGAAAATCGCATGACCAAGGAAACTTCTTATACCTTTAATGTCCTTAGGACACGACATCTTTTCAATAGCATCAACTTTGGCTTTATCAACTTCAATACCTCTTTCAGAAATTTTATGCCCCAAGACAATGCCTTCATTAACCATAAAGTGGCACTTTTCCCAATTCAAGACAAGATTAGTTTCTTCACACCTCTGCAAAACTTGATCAAGGTTGCTCAAGCTATCATCAAAAGAAGATCAATAACCGGATAAATCATCCATGAAAACCTCAACAATCTTTTCACAAAAGTCAGAGAATATAGCCATCATGCATCTTTGAAAGGTAGCAGGTGCATTACATAAACCAAAAGGCATACGTCTATAGGCAAAAGTACCGAAAGGGCAAGTAAAAGTGGTCTTTTCTTGATCCACTTTCGACACAGGTATTTGAGAGAAACCAGAGTAACCATCTAGAAAGCAAAAATGTGTATGTTTGGATAATCTTTCTAGCATTTGATCAATAAAAGGCAAAGGGTAATGATCCTTTTTAGTAGCTTTATTTAATTTATGGAAATCAATTACCATCCTATAACCTGTAACAATTCTTTGCGGGATAAATTCATCTTTATCATTAGGAACAATGGTAATACCTCCCTTCTTAGGGACACAATGGACAGGACTTACCCACTGGCTATCAGCAACGGGATAAATTATACCTGCCTCCAGGAGCTTTAGTATTTCTTTTCTTACCACTTCTTTCATCTTAGGATTTAACCGTTGTTGGTGATCAACAACCGGTTTGGCGTCTTTCTCCAATTTTATTTTGTGTTGGCATAGAGTGGGACTAATGCCCTTAAGATCATCAAGAGTATATTCAATAGCAGCACGGTGCTTCTTCAGAGTTTTCAATAATTTCTCCTCTTCCTGCTCTGATAGGTTAGCACTAATAATAACAGGATATATCTTCTTTTCATCAAGATAAGCATATTTAAGAGTATCAGGTAGTGGTTTAAGCTCAAACACGGGATCACCCTTGGGTGGTGGAGGATCCCCTAGAATTTCAACAGGTAAGTTGTGTTTAAAAATAGGTCCCTTTTTAAAGAATACTTCATCTATCTCCCTTCTTTCATTCATAAACATATCATTTTCATGGTCTAGCAAATATTGTTCTAAAGGATAATTAGGAGGCACGACAATAGAAGCAAGACCAATAATTTCATCCTTACTAGGCAATTCTTTATCATGGGGTTGTCTACGAAATTTAGCAAAGTTAAAGTCATGAGACATATCCCCTAACCCAATCGTAACAATATCCTTTTTGCAATCTATCCTACCATTAACAGTATTCAAGAAGGGTCTACCAAATATAATGGGACAAAAGTCATCTTGCGGGGAACCAAGAACAAGAAAATCAGCAGGATATTTAAATTTCCCACACAAGACTTCAACATCTCTAACAATCCCAACCGGTGAAATAGTATCTCTATTGGCAAGCTTAATTGTAACACCGATTTCTTCTATCTCAGCAGGTGCTATATCATGCATAATTTCTTTGTATAAGGAATGAGGTATTGCACTTGCACTAGCACCCATATCACATAAGCCATGATAACAATGATCTCCTATTTTAAAAGAAATAACAGGCATGCCTACAACAGGTCTATGTTTATTTTTAGTATCGGGTCTAGCAATTCTAGCAGCTTCAACACAGAACATGCCCATCAATATTATCAGCCAAGAGATCTTTAACCATAGCAATACTAGGTTCAACTTTAATTTGCTCAGGTGGTGTAGGTGTTCGAGTATTACTCTTACGAACCACAGTTGAAACTTTAGCATGATCCTTTATCCTAACAGGGAAAGGTGGTTTCTCAGTATAGGTAGTACGAACAATAGGATCATTATAAGTGATAGTCTTTTCTTCAACTTTAAGAGGTGCAACTAATTTTACTTCAATGTGAGGATTATATTTAAACCACTTCTCCTTAGGGAGGTCAACATGCATAGCAAATGACTCACAGAAAGAAGCTACTATCTCAGAGTCAAGTCCATATTTAGTGCTAAATTCAAGGAAAGCATCAGTATCCATAAAAGATTTAACACAGTCAAACTTAGGTGTTATACCTGACTCCTTACCTTTGTCAAGATCCCAATCTTCAGAGTTGCATTTAATTCTTTCCAATAAATCCCATCGGAATTCAATAGTCTTCATCATGAAAGAGCCATTACAAGAAGTATTGAGAGAAAGCCGAGCATAAATTTTTTGAATAATAATGATTGGGGCATGAATATAACATTGACTTAAGCCTCCCCCAAGATTGAGCGATGCTTTCTCCTACGCGAGGCCAAAAATTATATATATAATTACGATCACGATGAACAAGATGTTGATACGTCTCCAACGTATCTATAAGTTTTTATTGTTCCATGCTATTATATTGCCCGTTTTGGATGTTTATGGGCTTTATTTTACACATTTATATCATTTTTGGTACTAACCTAATAACCGGTGGCCAAGCCCGTATTGCTATTTTTTTTGCCTATTTCAGTATTTCGAAGAAAAGGAATATCAAACGGAGTCCAAACGGAATGAAACCTTCGGGAGCGTGATTTTTGGAACAAACGTGATCCGGAGGACTTGGAGTGCAAGCCAAGAAGCAACCGAGGCGGCCACGAGGGTGGAGGGCGCAACCCCCTATCTCGTGGGCCCCTCGGGCGGCCACCGACCTACTTCTTCCTCCTATATATAAACCCACGTACCCCGAAAACATCCAGGGAGCCAATGAAAAACAATTTCCACCGCCGTAACCTTCTGTATCCGCGAGATCCCATCTTGGAGCCTTTGTCGGTGCTCCGCCGGAGGGGGAATCGACCATGGAGGACTTCTACATCGACAACATAGATCCTCCGATGAGTTATGAGTAATTTACCACAGACCTTCGGGTCCATAGTTATTAGCTAGATGGCTTCTTCTCTCTTTTTGGATCTCAATACCATGTTCTCCTCGATCTTCTTGGAGATCTATTCGATGTAACTCTTTTTGCGGTGTGTTTGTCGAGATCCGATGACTTGTGGGTTTATGATCAATTTTATCTATGAGAAATATTTGAATCTCCTCTGAATTCTTTTATGTATGATTGAGTTATATTTGCAAGTCTCTTCGAATTATCAGTTTGGTTTGGCCTACTAGATTGATCTTTCTTGCAATGGGAAAAGTGCTTAGCTTTGGGTTCAATCTTGCGGTGTCCTTACCCAGTGACAATAGGGGTAGCAAGGCACGTATTGTATTGTTGCCATCGAGGATAAAAAGATGGGGTTTATATCATATTGCATGAGTTTATGCCTCTACATCATGTCATCTTTCTTAATGCATTACTCTGTTCTTATGAACTTAATACTCTAGATGCATGCTGGATAGCGGTCGATGTGTCGAGTAATAGTAGTAGATGCAGGCAGGAGTTGGTCTACTTGTCGCGGACGTGATGCCTATATACATGATCATGCCTAGATAATCTCATAATTATTCGCTTTTCTATCAATTGCTCGACAGTAATTTGTTCACCCACCGTAATACTTATGCTATCTTGAGAGAAGCCACTAGTGAAACCTATGGCCCCGGGTCTATCTTTTATCATATAAGCTTTCAATCTACTTTTATTTGCATCTTTACTTTTCCAATCTATATTATAAAATACCAAAAATATATTTATCTTATCATACTATCTCTATCAGATCTCACTTTTGCAAGTGGCCGTGAAGGGATTGACAACCACTTTATTGCGTTGGTTGCGAGTTCTTTGTTTGTTTGTGTAGGTGTGTGGGACTTTTGAGGAGCCTCCTACTGGATTGATACCTTGGTTCTAAAAAACTTAGGGAAATACTTACGCTACTATTGCTGCATTGCCCTTTCCTCTTCAAAGAAAACCAACACAAGCTCAAGACGTAGCAAGAAGGATTTCTGGCGCCGTTGCCGGGGAGGTCTTCTCTCAAGTCAAGACATACCAAGTACCCATCACAAACTCATATCCCTCGCATTTACATTATTTGCCTTTTGCCTCTCGTTTTCCTCTCCCCCACTTCACCCTTGCCGTTTTATTTGCCCTCTCTTTCCCAACCTCTCTCTTTCGCTTGCCTTTTTCTGTTTGCCTGTGTGTTGGATTACTTGTTGCCATGGCACAAGATAATACCAAATTGTGTGATTTCTCCAATACCAATAATAATGATTTCCTTAGTACTCCGATTGCTCCTCTTAATGATGTTGAGTCTTGTGAAATCAATACTGCTTTGCTGAATCTTGTTATGAAAGATCAATTCGCCGGCCTTCCTAGTGAAGATGCCGCTACCCATCTAAACAACTTTGTTGATTTGTGTGATATGCAAAAGAAGAAAGATACGGATAATGATATTGTTAAATTGAAGTTATTTCCGTTTTCACTTAGAGATCGTGCTAAAGTTTGGTTTTCGTCTTTGCCTAAAAATAGTATTGATTCTTGGAATAAGTGCAAAGATGCTTTTATCTCTAAATATTTTCCTCCCGCTAAGATCATCACTCTTAGGAACGATATTATGAATTTTAAACAACTAGATCATGAGCATGTTTCCCAATCTTGGGAAAGAATGAAATTGATGATTCGCAATTGCCCTACTCATGGTTTGAATTTATGGATGATCATACAAAATTTTATGCCAGTTTGAACTTTGCTTCTAGAAATCTTTTAGATTCGGCCGCGGGAGGCACGTTTATGGAAATCACTTTAGGAGATGCTACAAAACTTCTTGATATTATTATGGCTAATTATTTTCAATGGCACACCGAAAGATCTACTAGTAAAAAAGTGCATGCTATAGAAGAAATTAATGTTTTGAGTGGAAAGATGGATGAACTTATGAAATTGTTTGCTACTAAGAGTGCTCCTCTTGATCCCAATGATATGCCTTTGCCTACTTTGGTTGAGAACAATAATGAATCTATGGATGTGAATTTTGTTGGTAGGAATAGTTTTGGAAACAATGCTTATAGAGGAAACTTTAATCCTAGACCGTTCCCTAGTAATTCCTCTAATAATTATGGAAATTCCTACAATAATTCTTATGGTAATTTTAATAATATGCCCTCTGATTTTGAGAATAGTGTGAAAGAATTTATGATCTCTCAAAAGAATTTTAATGCCTTGCTTGAAGAAAAATTGCTCAAAGTTGATGATTTGGCTAGGAATGTTTATAGACTTTCGCTTGATGTTGATTCTCTTAAACTTCGATCTACTACTCCTAAGCATGGTATCAATGAGTCTCTCAAAGCCATGAGAATTTCCATTGATGAGTGCAAGGAAAGAACCGCTAGATTGAGTGCTAAGAAAGATTGCTTTGTAAAGGCGTGTTCTTCTAGTTTCAATGAAAATAATGATGAAATCTTAAAGTTATTGATGTGTCTCCTATTAGATCTTTGTTTTTCAATAGGAATCTTAATAATAATGGGACTAGAGATGAGTCAACTTTAGTTACAAGGCGTCCCAATAATTCAGAATTTTTAGATCTTGATGCTAAATTTGGTAAAAGTGGGATTGGAGAGGTCATGACTTTAAATAGCATTGAACCCACTATCTCGGATTTCAAGGAATTTGATTATGATAATTGTTCTTTAGAAGGTTGTATTTCCTTGTTGCAATCCGTTGTTAATTCTCCTCATGCTTATAGTCAAAATAAAGCTTTTACCAAACATATCGTTGATGCCTTGATGCAATCTTATGATGAAAAACTTAATTTGGAAGTTTCTATACCTAGAAAACTTAATGATGAGTGGGAACCTACTATAAAGATTAAAATTAAAGATCACGAGTGTTATGCTTTGTGTGATTTGGGTGCTAGTGTTTCCACAATTCCAAAAACTTTATGTGATATTCTAGGTTTCCATGATCTTGATGATTGCTCTTTAAATTTGCACCTTGCGGATTCCACCATTAAAAATCCAATGGGAAGGATCAATGATTTTCTCATTGTTGCAAATAGAAATTTGGTGCCCGTAGATTTTATCGTTCTTGATATAGATTGCAATCTTTCTTGCCCTATTATTCTTGGTAGACCTTTCCTTAGAATGATTGGCGCGATTATTGATATGAAGAAAGAGAATATTAGATTCCAATTTCCATTAAGGAAAGGCATGGAGCACTTTCCAAGAAAGAAAATCAAATTACCTTATGAATCTATCATGCGAGCTACTTATGAATTGAGTGCCAAAGATGGCACCACTTAGATCTATCCTCGCTTTTATGCCTAGCTAGGGGCGATAAACGATAGCGCTAGTTGGGAGGCAACCCAATTTTATTTGTGTTTTTTGTTTTTGTTTATGTTTAGTAATAAATTTTGCATCTACCTTATTTTTATATGTGTTTTTATGTTTTAATTAGTGTTTGTGCCAAGTAGAACCTATAGGATAACCTATGGTGATAGTTAATTTGATTCTGCTGAAAAACAGAAACTTTGCACGCACAAAATTAGTTTTGTTAATTCACAGAAACGTGATTTTGCGTTTATTCTTTTTGATGTAGATTAATAGACAAATTGTTCAGGACTTCCTATTTTGTTAGTATTTTTATAGTTCCATAAGTTTGCGTTAGTTACAGATTGCTACAGATTGTTCTGTTTTTGACAGATTCTGTTTTTCGTGTGTTATTTGCTTATTTTAATGCATCTATGGCTAGTATTAAGTGGTATGAACCATAGAGAACTTGAAATACAGTAGGTTTAACACCAATATAAATAAAGAATGAGTTCATTACAGTACCTTATGTGGTGGTTTTTCTTTCTTTCATTAACGGAGCTTATGAGATTTCCTGTTGAGTTTTGTGTTGTGAAGTTTTCAAGTTTTGGGTAAAGATTTGATGGACTATGGAATAAGGAGTGTCAAAAGCCTAAGCTTGGGGATGCCCATGGCACCCCAATATATTCAGGAGTATCCAAAAGCCTAATCTTGGGTATGCCCCCGGAAGGCATCCCCTCTTTCGTCTTCGTTCATTGGTAACTTTACTTGGAGCTATATTTTTATTTGCCACATGATATGTGTTTTGCTTGGAGCGTCGTGTATGATATTAGTATTTGCTTTTTAGTTTACCACAATCATCCTTGCTGTACACACCTTTTGGGAGAAGCACACTTGATTGAAATTTATTAGAATACTCTATGTGCTTCACTTATATCTTTTGAGCTAGATAGTTTTTGCTCTAGTGCTTCACTTATATCTTTTAGAGCATGGCGGTGGTTTAGTTTTGTAGAAATTGCTAGTCTCTCATGCTTCACTTATATTATTTTGAGAGTCTCTTAGAACATCATGGTATTTGCTATGGTTATAAAATTGGTCCTAGAATGGTAGGCATCCAAGTTGGGTATAATAAAAACTATCATAGGAAGTGAATTGGATGCTATGATCAATTTGATACTTGATAATTGTTTTGAGATATGGAGGTAGTGATATTAAAGTCATGATAGTTGGGTGATTATGAATTTAAAGAATGCTTGTGTTGAAGTTAGCAAGTCCCGTAGCATGCACATATGGTTAAAGTTGTGTAACAAATTTGAAACATGAAGTGTCCTTGAATTGTGCATCCTTATGAGTGGCGGTCGGGGACGAGCGATGGTCTTTTCCTAACAATCTATCCCTCTAGGAGCATGCGCGTAGTTCTTGGTTTTTGATGACTTCTAAATTTTTGCAATAAGTATATGAGTTCTTTTGACTAATGTTGAGTCCATGGATTATACACACTTTTACCTTTCCATCATTGCTAGCCTCTTCGGTATCGTGTATTGCCCTTTCTCACCTTGAGAGTTGGTGCAAACTTCGCCGGTGCATCCAAACCCCGTGATATGATACGCTCTATCACACATAAACCTCCTTATATCTTCCTCAAAACAGCCACCATACCTACCTATTATGGCATTTCCATAGCCATTCCGAGATATATTGCCATGCAACTTTCCACCGTTCCGTTTATCATCATGACACGCATTACTATTGTCATATTGCCATTGCATGATCATGTAGTTGACATCGTATTTGTGGCAAAGCCACCATGCATAATTTTTCATACATGTCACTCTTGATTCATTGCCCATCCCGATACACCACCGGAGGCATCCATATAGAGTCATATCTTGTTTTAGTTTCGAGTTGTAATTCATGAGTTGTAAATTAATAAAAGTGTGATGATCATCATTATTAGAGCATTGTCCCCCCCCCCCAAAGGAAAGTCCAAAAGAAAAAGAAGAAAGGCCAAAAAAAGAAGAAAGGACAAAAAAAAGAAAGGCCCCCAAAAAAGGGGGGGCAATGTTACTATCTCTTTTTCCACACTTGTGATTCAAAGTAGCACCATGTTCTTCATATAGCGAGTCTCATATGTTGTCACTTTCATATACTAGTGGAAAATTTTCATTATAGAACTTGGCTTGTATATTCCTACGATGGGCTTCCTCAAAATGCCCTAGGTCTTCGTGAGCAAGCAAGTTGGATGCACACCCACTTAGTTTTCTTTTGTTGAGCTTTCATACATTTATAGCTCTAGTGCATCCGTTGCATGGCAATCCCTACTCATGTTGACATCAATTGATGGGCATCTCCATAGCCCATTGATTATCCTCGTCAATGTGAGACTTTCTCCTTTTTTGTCTTCTCCACACAATCCCCATCATCATATTCTATTCCACCCATAGTGCTATATCCATGGCTCACGCTCATGTATTGCGTGAAAGTTGAAAAAGTTTGAGATTATTTAAGTACGAAAAAATTGTTTGGCTTGTCATTGGGGGTGTAGAATTTGGGAGCATTTTTGTGTGACGAAAATGAAGCATAGCCTAACTATATGATTTTGTAGGGATGAACTTTCTTTAGCCATGTTATTTTCAGAAGACATGATTGCTTTGATTAGTATGCTTGAAGTATTACTATTTCTTATGTCAATATGAACTTTTATTTTGAATCATTTGGATCTGAACATTCATGCCACAATAAAGAAAATTACATTGAGAAATATGCTAGGTAGCATTTCACATCAAAAATTCTGTTTTTATCATTTACCTACTCGAGGACGAGCAGGAATTAAGCTTGGGGATGCTTGATACGTCTCCAACGTATCTATAATTTTTGATTGTTCCATGCTATTATATTACCCGTTTTGGATGTTTATGGGCTCTATTTTACACATTTATATCATTTTTGGGACTAACCTACTAACCGGAGGCCCAACCCGTATTGCTGTTTTTTTGCCTATTTCAGTATTTCGAAGAAAATGAATATCAAACGGAGTCCAAACGGAATTAAACCTTCGGGAGCGTGATTTTTGGAACAAACGTGATCCAGAGGACTTGGAGTGCAAGCCAAGAAGCAGCCGAGGCGGCCACAAGTGTGGAGGGCGCGCCCCCTATCTCGTGGGCCCCTTGGGCGGCCACCGACCTACTTCTTCATCCTATATATACCCACTGTCGGGGAACATAGCAGAAATTCAAAATTTTCTACACATCACCAAGATAAATCTATGGAGATTCTAGCAACAAGAGAGAGAGGGAGTGCATCTTCATACCCTTGAAGATCACTAAGCGGAAGCGTTTACAAGAACGCGGTTGATGGAGTCGTACTCGCGGCGATTCAAATCGCGGAAGATCCGATCTAGCGCCGAACGGACGACGCCTCCGCGTTCAACACATGTACAGCCTGGGGACGTCTCCTCCTTCTTGATCTAGCAAGGGGAGAGGAGAAGTTGAGGGAGAACTCCAACAGCACGACGACATGGTGGTGGTGGAGCTCGTGGTATTCCTGCAGGGCTTTGCCAAGCACTATGGAGTAAGAGGAAGAGTTGGAGGAGGGAGGGGCTGTGCCAAAAGCAATGGGTTTGGAGCCCTCCTGTCGTGGATTTGTCACGGCAGATGTCCTTAGTGTCAGGACTTAGTCGTGAGGCCAACGCATCTATGTGGTAGCTTGAGAGGGGTTGAGTGGGACGAGAGACGCAGGGCGGATCAACACGCAAGACAAGGGTTTAGACAGCTTCGGGCCCCGGGAAACATCATCCGGTAATAGCCCTACATGCTGTTTGAGGCTAGGTCTCATTATCATCACGAGGGAGTCACCGTAAACCGGCTCTCCTAATTGTGTCTAGCCCTAGAGATTATTGCTTGTTGCCTCTCCCTCTTTGGGGAGCCCTGCCCCTCCTTATATATGTTGAAGGGGCGGTTTACATGAAGAGTCCTAGTTGGATTAGGATTACTCTATTACAAGTGGAGTCCTAGTCTTGCTTCCTTTATAGGAGAATAGTCCTTATGCTTTCCTCATAAACCGCCCACCATTAAACGTGAACTGCCTTCGGGCCTTGGGCCTCGTCATCCATCGACCCGCCCACGGGTTACTGAATGAACCGCCAAGACCGGGCGGGTATCCCGTGAACCGCCAAGCTCCGGGCGGGTTACCAATGAGTCGTCCAGTCCGGCCGGGTTAAACTTCCGGCCGGTTTACACCGCGGGGTATATCCCCGACACCTCCCGCCCCCTCTTTATTTATAGGGTGAAGGGGAGAGGGGGCCGACCCCTCTAGATCCCATCTAGAGGGGGGGCAGGAGGGGGAGACTTGCCCCCCAAGCAAGGTGGAGGCGCCCCCTCCCCTAGGGTTTTCAACCCTAGGCGCCTTGGGCCCTTGGGGACGGGCGCACCAGCCCACTAGGGGCTGGTTCACTCCCATATTCAGCCCATTAAGCCCCCCGGGGCAGGTGACCCCACCCGGTGGACCTCCGAACACTTTCGGTGGTCTCGGTACAATACTGATAACCCCCGAAACTATTCCGGTGACTGAAACTGGACTTCCCATATATAAATCTTCACCTCCGGACCATTCCGGAACTCCTCGTAATGTCCGGGATCTCATCCAGGACTCCGAACAACATTCGGTAACCACATACTAATTCCCATAACAACTCTAACGTCACCGAACCTTAAGTGTGTAGACCCTACGGGTTCGGGAATCATGCAGACATGACCGAGACATCTCTCCAGCCAATAACCAACGACGGGATCTGGATACCCATGTTGGCTCCCATATGTTCCACGATGATCTCATCGGATGAACCACGATGTCGCGGATTCAAGCAATCCCGTATGCAATTCCCTTTGTCAATCGGTATGTTACTTTCCCGCGATTCGATCGTCGGTATCCCAATACCTCGTTCAATCTCGTTACTGGCAAGTCACTTTACTCATTACGTAATGCATGATCACGTGACTAACTACTTAGTCACATTGAGCTCATTATGATGATGCAATACCGAGTGGGCCCATAGGTACCTCTCCATCATACGGAGTGACAAATCCGAGTCTCGATTCGTGCCAACCCAACAGACACTTTCAGAGATACCTGTAGTGCACCTTTATAGCCACCCAGTTACGTTGTGACGTTTGGTACACCCAAAGCATTCCTACGATATCCGGGAGTTGCACAATCTCATGGTCTAAGGAAATGATACTTGACATCAGAAAAGCTCTTAGCAAACGAACTATACGATCTTGTGCTATGCTTAGGATTGGGTCTTGTCCATCACATCATTATACTAATGATGTGATCCCATTATCAATGACATCCTATGTCCATGGTCAGGAAACCATAACCATCTATTGATCAATGAGCTAGTCAACTAGAGGCTCACTATGGACATGTTGTGGTCTATGTATTCACACATGTATTACGGTTTCCAGTTAATACAATTATAGCATGAACAATAGACAATTATCATGAACAAGGAAATATAATAATAACCATTTATTATTGCCTCTAGGGCATATTTCCAACAGTCTCCCACTTGCACTAGAGTCAATAATCTAGTTCACATCACTATGTGATTGTAATGATTCCAACGCCCATTGGGTTTAATCATATCTCGCTTGTGAGAGAGGTTATTAGTCAACGGGTCTAAATCTTTCAGATCCGTGTGTGCTTTACAAATCTGTATGTCATCTCCTAGACGCAGCTACTACGCGCTATTTGGAACTATTCCAAATAACTGCTCTACTATACGAATCCGGTTTACTACTCAGAGTCATCGGATTAGTGTCAAAGTTTGCATCGGCGTAACCCTTTACGACGAACTCTTTTACCACCTCCATTATCGAGAAAATTCCTTAGTCCACTAGTTACTAAGGATAACCTTGACCGCTGTGCTGTGATCCATTCCTGGATCACACTTGTACCCCTTGACTGACTTATGGCAATGCACACTTCAGGTGCGGTACACAGCATAGCATATTGTAGAGCCTACGTCTAAAGCATAGGGGACGACCTTCGTCCTTTCTCTCTCTTCTGCCGTGGTTAGATCTTGAGTCTTACTCAATGCTCACACCTTATAACATAGCCAAGAACTCCTTCTTTGCTGATCTATTTTGAACTCCTTCAAAATCTTGTCACGGTACGTATTCATTTGAAAGTACTATTAAGCGTTTTTGATCTATCCTTATAGATCTTGATGCTCAATGTTCAAGTAGCTTAATCCAGGTTTTCTATTGAAAACACTTTTCAAATAACCCTATATGCTTTTCAGAAATTCTACAGCGTTTTTGATCAACAATATGTTAACAACATATACTCATCAGAAATTCTATAGTGCTCCCACTCACTTCTTTGGAAATACAAGTTTTTCATAAACTTTGTATAACCCAAAATCTTTGATCATCTAATCCAAGCGTATATTCCATCTCCGAGATGCTTACTCCAGTCCATAGAAGGATTACTGGAGCTTTGCATACTTGTTAGCATCTTTCAGGATTGACAAAACCTTCTGGTTGTATCACATACAACCTTTCCTCAAGAAAATCATCGAGGAAACAATGTTTTTACATCCTATCTGCAAGATTTCATAAATAATGCAGTAACTGCTAATATAATTCCAACAGACTCTTAGCATTGCTACGAGTGAGAAAGTCTCATCGTAGTCAACTCCTTGAACTTGTCGGAAAACACCTTAGCGACAAGTCAAGCTTTCTTAATGGTGACACTTACCATCATTGTCCGTCTTCCTTTTAAAATCCATCTGTACTCAATAGCCTTACGACCATCGAGTAGTTCTTCCAAAGTCTACACTTTGGTTTCTATACATGGATCCTCTCTCGGATTTTATGGCCTCTAGCCATTTGTCGGAATCCGGGCCCACCATCGCTTCTCCATAGCTCGTAGGTTCATTGTTGTCTAGCAACATGACCTCCAAGACAGGATTACATACCACTCTGAAGTAGTACGTATCCTTGTCAACCTACGAGTTTTGGTAGTGACTTGATCCGAAGTTTCATGATCTATATCATCAGCTTTCACTTCAATTGGTGTAGGCGCCACAGGAATAACTTCCTGTGCCCTGCTACACATTAGTTGAAGTGACGGTTCAATAACCTCATCAAGTCTCCACCATCCTCCCACTCAATTCTTTCAAGAGAAACGTTTCCTCGAGAAAGGACCCGATTCTAGAAACAATCCCTTTTGCTTCCGGATCTGAGATAGGAGGTATACCAAACTGTTTTTGGGTGTCCTATGAAGATGCATTTATCTGCTTTGGGTTCGAGCTTATCAGCCTGAAACTTTTTCACACAAGCGTCGCAGCCCCAAACTTTTAAGAAACAACAACTTAGGTTTCCCCAAACCATAGTTCATATGGTGTCGTCTCAACGGAATTGTGTGGTACCCTATTTAAAGTGAATGCAGTTGTCTCTAATGCCTACCCCATAAACGATAGTGGTAATTCGATAAGAGACATCATGGTATGCACCATATCCAATAGGGTGCAGTTATGATATTCAGACACACCATCACACTATGGTGTTGCAGGCGGTATTAGTTGTGAAACAATTTCCACAATGTCTTAATTGTGTGCCAAACTCGTAACTCAGATATTTATCTCTATGATCATATCATAGACATTTTATTCTCTTGTCACGACGATCTTCAACTTCACTCTGAAATTACATGAACCTTTCAATAATTCAGACTTGTGTTTCATCAAGTAAATATACTTAGAATCTACTCAACTCATCTGTGAAGCAAGAGCATAACGATATTCACTGCGTGCCTCAGCACTCATTGGATTGCACATATCAAATGTATTACTTCCAACAAGTTGCTCTCTTGTTCCATCTCACTGAAAATGAGGCCTTTCAGTCATCTTGCCCATGTGGTATGATTTGCATGTCTCAAGTGATTCAAAATCAGGTGAGTCCAAACGATCCATCTGCATGGAGTTTCTTCATGCGTATATACCAATAGACGTGGTTCGCATGTCTCAATGTTTTCAAAAACGAGTGAGTCCAAAGATCCATCAACATGGAGCTTCTTCATGCGTTTTATATCAATATGACTCAAATGGCAGTGCCACAAGTATGTGGTACTATCATTACTATCTTATATCTTCTGGCATGAACATGTGTATCACTACAATTGAGATTCAATAAACCATTCATTTTAGGTGCAAGACCATTGAAGGTATTATTCAAATAAACAGAGTAACCATTATTCTCCTTAAATGAATAACCGTATTGCGATAAACATAATCCAATCATGTCTATGCTCAAGGAAAACACCAAATAACAATTATTTAGGTTTAACACCAATCTCGATGGTAGAGGGAGCATGCGATGCTTGATCACATCAACCTTGGAAACACTTCCAACACATATCGTCATCTCACCTTTAGCTAGTCTCCGTTTATTCCGCAGCTTTTATTTCGAGTTACTAACACTTAGCAACCGAACCAGTATCTAATACCCTAGTGCTACTAGGAGTACTAGTAAAGTACACATTAATATAATGTATATCCAATATACTTATGTCGACCTTGCCAACCTTCTCATCTACCAAGTATCTAGGGTAGTTCTACTTCAGTGACCGTTCCCCTCATTACAGAAGCACTTAGTCTCGGGTTTGGGTTCAACCTTGGGTTTCTTCACTAGAGCAGCAACTGATTTACCGTTTCATGAAGTATCCCTTCTTTCCCTTGCCCTTCTTGAAACTAGTGGTTTTACTAACCATCAACAATTGATGCTCCTACTTGACTTCTACTTTCGCGGTGTCAAACATCACGAATTGCTCAAGGATCATCATGTCTATCCCTGATATGCTATAGTTCATCACGAAGCTCTAGTAGCTTGGTGGCAGTGAATTTGGAGAACCATCACTATCTCATCTAGAAGATAACTCCCACTCGATTCAAGCAATTGTAGTACTCAGACAATCTGAGCACATGCTCAACGATTGAGCTTTTCTCCCTTAGTTTGCAGGCTTAAGAAACTAGTCGGAGGTTTCACACCTCTTGACGTGGGCACGAGCCTGAAATCCCAATTTCATCTCTTGGAACATCTCATATGTTCCGCAACGTTTCTAAAACGTCTTCAGTGCCTCAATTCTAAACCGTTTTAACATTACTGAACTATCATGTAGTCATCAAGACGTGTATGTCAGATGTTCGCAACATCCGCACACGACGTTCGAGGTTCAGCACACTGAGCGGTGCATTAAGGACATAAGCCTTCTGCGCAGCAATGAGGACAATCCTCAGTTTACGGACCCATTCCGCATAATTGCTACTGTCAACTCTCAACTAAATTTTCTCTAGGAACATATCTAAAACAGAAGAACCAAAGTGTGAGCTACGACATAATTTGCAAAGACCTTTTGACTATGTTCATGATAATTAAGTTCATCTGGTTATTTAATGAACTCCCACTTAGATGGACATCCCTCTAGTCATCTAAGTGATACATGATCCGAGTCAACTAGGCCGTGTCCGATCATCACGTGAGACGGGCTAGTCATCATCGGTGAACATCTTCATGTTGATCGTATCTTCTATACGACTCATGTTCGACCTTTTGGTCTCTTGTGTTCCGAGGCCATGTCTGTACATGCTAGGCTCGTCAAGTCAACCTAAGTGTTTTGCATGTGTGAATCTGGCTTACACCCGTTGTATGTGAACATTAGAATCTATCACACCCGATCGTCACGTGGTGCTTCGAAACAACGAACTTTCGCAACGGCGCACAGTTAGGGGGAACACTTTCTTGAAATTATTATGAGGGATCATCTTATTTACTACCGTCGTTCTAAGCAAATAAGATGCAAAAACATGATAAACATCACATGCAATCAAATAGTGATATGATATGGCCAATATCATTTTGCTCCTTTTGATCTCCATCTTTGGGGCGCCATGATCATCATCATCACCGGCATGACACCATGATCTCCATCGTCATGATCTCAATCATCGTGTCTCCATGAAGTTGTCTCGCCAACTATTACTTCTACTACTATGGCTAACGGTTTAGCAATGAAGTGAAGTAATTACATGGCGTTATTTAGTGACACACAGGTCATACAATAAATAAAGACAACTCCTATGGCTCCTGCCGGTTGTCATACGCATTGACATGCAAGTCGTGATTCCTATTACAAGAATATGATCAATCTCATACATCACATATATTTCATTCATCACATCCTTCTTGGCCATATCACATCACACGGCATATGCTGCAAAATAAGTTAGACGTCCTCTAATTGTTGTTGCAAGTTTTTACGTGGCTGCTATAGGTTTCTAGCAAGAACGTTTCTTACCTACGCCAAAACCACAACATGATATGCCAATTGCTATTTACCGTTCATAAGGACCCTTTTCATTGAATCCGATCCGACTAAAGTGGGATAGACTGGCACCCGCTAGCCACCTTATGCAACAGGTGCATCTGAGTCGGTGGAACCTGTCTCACATAAGTGTACGTGTAAGGTCGGTCCGGGCCGCTTCATCCCACAATACCGTCGAAACAAGATAGGACTAGTAACGGTAAGCATATTGAACAAAATCAACGCCCACAACAACGTGTGTTCTACTCGTGCATAGAATCTTCGCAATAGACCTAGCTCTAATACCACTGTCGGGGAACGTAGCAGAAATTTAAAATTTTCTATGCATCACCAAGATCAATCTATGGAGATTCTAGCAACAAGAGAGAGTGGTAGTGCATCTTCATACCCTTGAAGATCGCTAAGCGGAAGCATTTACAAGAACGCGGTTGATGGAGTCGTACTCGCGGCGATTCAAATCGCGGAAGATCCGATCTAGCGCCGAACGGACGGCGCCTCCGCGTTTAACACATGTACAGCCTGGGGACGTCTCCTCCTTATTGATACAGCAAGGGGAGAGGAGACGTTGAGGGAGAACTCCGATAGCACGACGGCATGGTGGTGGTGGAGCTCGTGGTATTCCTGCAGGGCTTCGCCAAGCACTATGGAGTAGGAGGAAGAGTTGGAGGAGGGAGGGGCTGCGCCAAAAGCAAGGGGTCTGTAGCCCTCCCACCCCCTCTCTATTTATAGGGTAAAGGGGAGAGGGGGCGGACCCTCTAGATCCCATCTAGAGGGGGCGGCTAGGAGGGGGAGACTTGCCCCCCAAGCAAGGTGGAGGCATCCCCTCCCCTAGGGTTTTCAACCCTAGGCACCTTGGGCCCTTGGGGTGGGGTGCACCAGCCCACTAGGGGCTGGTTCCCTCCCATATTCAGCCCATTAAGCCCCCCGGGGCAGGTGGCCCCACCCGGTGGACCTCCTGACACCTTTCGGTGGTCCCAGTACAATACCGACAACCCCCGAAACTATTCCGGTGACTGACACTGGACTTCCCATATATAAATCTTCACCTTCGGACCATTCAAGAACTCCTCGTAATGTCCGGGATCTCATCCGGGACTCCGAACAACATTCGGTAACCACATACTAATTCCCATAACAACTCTAGCGTCACCGAACCTTAAGTGTGTAGACCCTACGGGTTCGGGAATCATGCAGACATGACCGAGACATCTCTCCGGCCAATAACAAACAGCGGGATCTGGATACCCATGTTGGCTCCCATATGTTCCACGATGATCTCATCGGATGAACCGCGATGTCGGGGATTCAAGCAATCCCGTATGCAATGCCCTTTTTCAATCGGTACGTTACTTGCCCGAGATTCGATCGTCGGTATCCCAATACCTCGTTCAATCTCGTTACTGGCAAGTCACTTTACTCATTCCGTAATGCATGATCCCGTGACTAACTACTTAGTCACATTGAGCTCATTATGATGATGCAATACCGAGTGGGCCCATAGGTACCTCTCCATCATACGGAGTGACAAATCCGAGTCTCGATTCGTGCCAACCCAACAGACACTTTCGGAGATACCTGTAGTGCACCTTTATAGCCACCCAGTTACGTTGTGACCGTTGGGTACACCCAAAGCATTCCTACGATATCCGGGAGTTGCACAATCTCATGGTCTAAGGAAATGATACTTGACATCAGAAAAGCTCTTAGCAAACGAACTATACGATCTTGTGCTATGCTTAGGATTGGGTCTTGTCCATCACATCATTATCCTAATGATGTGATCCCATTATCAATGACATCCTATGTCCATGGTCAGGAAACCATAACCATCTATTGATCAATGAGCTAGTCAACTAGAGGCTCACTAGGGACATGTTGTGGTCTATGTATTCACACATGTATTACGGTTTCCAGTTAATACAATTATAGCATGAACAATAGAAAATTATCATGAACAAGGAAATATAATAATAAACATTTTATTATTGCCTCTAGGTCATATTTACAACACCCACGTACCCCGAAAACATCCAGGGAGCCAATTAAAAACAATTTCCACCGCCATAACCTTCTATATCCGCGAGATCCCATCTTGGAGCCTTCGCTGGTGCTCCGCCGGAGGGGGAATCGACCATGGAGGGCTTCTACATCAACTCCATAGCCCCTCCGATGAGTTGTGAGTAGTTTACCACAGACCTTCGGGTCCATAGTTATTAGCTAGATGGCTTCTTCTGTCTTTTTGGATCTCAATACCATGTTCTCCTCGATCTTCTTGGAGACGTATTCGATGTAACTCTTTTTGCGGTGTGTTTGTCGAGATCCGATGAATTGTGGGTTTATGATCAAGTTTATCTATGAGAAATATTTGAATCTCCTCTGAATTCTTTTATGTATGATTGAGTTATCTTTGCAAGTCTCTTCGAATTATCAGTTTGGTTTGGCCTACTAGATTGATCTTTCTTGCAATGGGGGAAGTGCTTAGCTTTGGGTTCAATCTTGATGTGTCCTTACCCAGTGACAATAGGGGTAGCAAGGCACGTATTGTATTGGTGCCATCGAGGATAAAAATATGGGGTTTATATCATATTGCATGAGTTTATCCCTCTACATCATGTCATCTTTCTTAATGCGTTACTCTGTTCTTATGAACTTAACACTCTAGATGCATGCTGGATAGCGGTCGATGTGTGGAGTAATAGTAGTAGATGCAGGCAGGAGTCGGTCTACTTGTCGCAGACGTGATGCCTATATACATGATCATGCCTAGATAATCTCATAATTATTCGCTTCTCTATCAATTGCTCGACAGTAATTTGTTCACCCACCGTAATACTTATGCTATCTTGAGAGAAGCCACATGATGATAGAGTAATGCATTAAGCAAGATGACATGATGTAGAGGGATAAACTCGAGCAATAGGATATAAACCCCATCTTTTTATCCTTGATGGCAACAATACAATAGGTGCCTTGCTGCCTCTACTGTCACTAGGAAAGGACACCGCAAGATTGAACCCAAATCTAAGCACTTCTCCCATTGCAAGAAAGATCAATCTAGTAGGCCAAACTAAATCGATAATTCGAAGAGACTTGCAAAGATATCAAATCATGCATATAAGAATTCAGAGAAGAACCAAATATTATTCGTAGATAAACTTGATCATAAATCCACAATTCATCGGATCTCGGCAGACACACCGCAAAAGAGTATTACATCGAATATATCTCCAAGAACATCGAGGAGAACTTTGTATTGAGAATCAAAGAGAGAAAAGAAGCCATCTAGCTAATAACTATGGACCCAAAGGTCTGCGGTAAACTACTGACACATCATCGGAGAGGCTATGGTGTTGATGTAGAAGCCCTCCGTGATCGATTCCCCCTTCGGCAGAGCGCCAGAAAAGGCCCCAAGATGGGATCTCACGGGTACAGAAGGTTGCGGCGGTGGAAAAGTGGTTTCATGGCTCCCCCTGATGTATTTAGGGTATAAGAGTATATATAGGCGAAAGAAGTACGTCGGTGGAGCTTCATGGGGCCCACGAGGGTGGGGGCGTGCCCTCCTGCCGTGTGGCCGCCTTGCGGAGTTCCATAATTCAACTCTAAGTCTTCTGGATTGCTTTTGTTCCAATAAAGATCATCGCGAAGGTTTCATTCCGTTTGGATTCCGTTTGGATTCCGTTTGGTATTCCTTTTCTGCAAAACACTGAAATAGGTAAAAAAAAATAGAAACTGGCACCAGGCCTCCGGTTAATAGGTTAGTCCCAAAAATAATATAAAAGAGCATATTAAAGCCCATTAAACATCCAAAACAGATAAAATAATAGCATGGAACAATAAAAAATTATAGATACGTTGGAGACGTATCAAGGACCCGAGAGTAATATATGGCATGTTCCTTAGTCCATAAGCGAGGCGATTCCAAAGTGCGCGGCCCATACGGACTGTCTTGAAAGAATTGGGGATGCGCATTCCGATTGGAAGGAGGACCATTGGCGCCTTCTCCTAACGAGAACTAAGGCAGTTCTTCACGAGGGTACGAGTATTTGAGTTTGTCTTCAAGAGAGAGATAGTCATCGCCGTATACAACTGAGTTAGTCCAGCGAGCAGAAACAAATTTTCTGTCTGAGCGACCAATATCTGGCATTCTTGGCGCTGTGTCGAAGGACAACTTAAGTGGTGATGAAGCTGGTGGCATAACAGAGGGAGCCGCAGAGATAGTAGGCAACATAACCAAAGAGACTTGGGGCTCAAGCGAGGGATTTCACCTTCCTCAGAAACAGTGTGCTAGGATGGAACATCAGCTTGAGCATGGGAGGCCACATGCACTAATTCAGTTGGCCTTGGCGAAGGAGGAGCATCCGAGTCTTTGACTGGTGGTTGCGAAGGAATAGCTGGCTCATGAGACTTTTCTTTCTGAGGCTGAGCCTCTGGGCGATCAGGTGACTTTTCTGTCGGAGCAGGAGGTACATTTTTCTTCGCAGTTTTCTTTTGCTGCTTCTTCGTGTGCTGAGCAGTTTGGTCAATATGGCCTTTGACTAGATCATTATAGCCAGTGACTTCTGCTTGATGCTCATCGTAGATCTTACGAACAATTGCATCTATGTCTGTGTTAAAATGCAACCTTCTGTTGCGAAGGAGAGCCAAGGCACGATTGATATCCTTGTAGGAGTCTTTGATTGCTCTAATGACAAACTTGGAAGAAGCAGTTTTCATTCGACCATCAAGGTTATTAAGTTCGGCAGTGAGGGTGTTGATTTCAACTTAATCTTCTCTCATATCTTGAACAACAGTAGTGGCCTGTGAAGTAACATCAGGAGGGATTGGCAAAGAAGCCAATTCATCATTGAATGGATTGTCCACAAATTTATCAAGTTGTTCCATGATGGACACATGATTGTAGTAGTGAGGAGCATCAGATGGAGGCATAGAAGCCAACGGCTGAATTAATGTATGAGCAAACTTAACAGCCTTCTCCTTTGGAGCAGTAGCTTGAGAGGCATTATGCTCTGGAGCAGGTGCCGTGATTTTCTTCAATTTCGGCTTGGGAATACATTTGCCTGGCTTTGCAGTACTTACTAAATCGTCAACTACCAAATCCTTCAAATTGACAACATATAGATGAAGAGTTGTGTCTACATGCTGTTTCAGAGTGACAGTGGTATGAGGAGTTTTCCTTGCGGAGATCTGCTACCTCTTGAGCACTGCGTTGGTTTTCCCTTGAAGAGGAAAGGGTGATGCAACAAAGTAGCGTAAGTATTTCCCTCAGTTAATGAGAACCAAGGAATAATTCCAGTAGGAGGCTCCACACAAGTCCCTCGTACCTACACAAACAAACAAGAACCTCGCAACCAACGCGATAAAGGGGTTGTCAATCCCTTCACGGTAACTTGTGAAAGTGAGATCTGATAGGGATAATAAGATAAGATAAATATTGTTGGTATTTTTATGATATAGATTGGAAAGTAAAGATTGCAAAATAAAGTAGATTGGAAACTTATGCGATAAAAGATAGACCTGGGGGCCATAGGTTTCACTAGTGGCTTCTCTCAAGATAGCATAAGTATTACGGTGGGTGAACAAATTACTGTCGAGCAATTGATAGAAAAGTGCATAGTTATGAGAATATCTAGGCATGATCATGTATATAGGCATCACGTCCATGACAAGCAGATCGAAACGATTCTGCATCTACTACTACTACTCCACACATCGACCGCTATCCAGCATGCATCTAGAGTATTAAGTTCATAAGAATAGAGTAACACATTAGGCAAGATGACATGATGTAGAGGGATAAACTCAAGCAATATGATATAAACCCCATATTTTTATCCTCGATGGCAACAATACAATACATGCCTTGCTGCCCCTGCTGTCACTGGGAAAGGACACTGCAAGATTGAACCCAAAGCTAAGCACTTCTCCCATTGCAAGAAAGATCAATCTAGTAGGCCAAACCAAACTGGTAATTCAAAGAGACTTGCAAAGATAACCAATCATACATAAAAGAATTCAGAGGAGATTCAAATATTTCTCATAGATAAACTTGATCATAAACCCACAATTCATCGGATCTCGACAAACACACCACAAAAAGGAGTTACATCGAATAGATCTCCAAGAAGGTCAAGGAGAACTTTGTATTGAGATTCAAAGAGAGAGAAGAAGCCATCTAGCTAATAACTATGGACCGAAGGTCTGTGGTAAACTACTCACAACTCATCGGAGAGGCTATGGTGTTGATGTAGAAGCCCTTCGTGATCAATTCCCCCTCCGGCGGAGCGCCGACGAAGGCTCCAAGATGGGATCTCGCATATACAGAAGGTTGCGGCCGTGGAAATAGGGTTTCGTGGTGCTCCCTGATGTTTTCACGATATGGAAGTATATATAGGCGAAAGAAGTCGATCAGGGGAGCCACGAGGGGCCCACGACAGTGGGGGCGTGCCTTGCACCCTCGTGGCCGCCTTGGCTGCTTCTTGACGTCCACTCCAAGTCTCCTAGGTTTGCGTTTGTTCCAAAAAGATCGCTCCTGAAGGTTTCATTATGTTTGGACTCCGTTTGATATTCCTTTTCTTCGAAACACTGAAATAGGCAAAAAACAACAATTCTGGCTGGGCCTCCGGTTAGTAGGTTAGTCCCAAAAATGATATAAAAGTGTAAAGTAAAGCCCATAAACATCCAAAACATGTAATATAATAGCATGGAATAATCAAAAATTATAGATATGTTGGAGACGTATAAAGCATCCCCAAGCTTAATTCCTGCTCATCCTTGAGTAGGTAAATGATAAAAAATAGAATTTTTGATGTGGAATTCTACCTAGCATATTTATTAATGTAATTTTCTTTATTGTGGCATGAATGTTCAGATCCAAATGATTCAAGACAAAAGTTCATATTGACATAAAAAATAATAATACTTCAAGCATACTAACAAAGTAATCATGTCTTCTCAAAATAACATGGCCAAAGAAAGTTATCCCTACAAAATCATATAGTCTGGCTATGCTCTATCTTCATCACACAAAATATTTAAATCATGCACAACCCCGGTTTTAGCCAAGCAATTGTTTCAGTATTTTCAAACTTTTTCAACTTCATGCAATACATGAGCGTGAGCCATGGACATAGCACTATATGTGGAATAGAATGGTGGTTGTGGAGAAGATAAAAAGGAGAAGATAGTCTCACATGGACTAGGCGTATCAATGGGCTATGGAGATGCTCATTAATAGATATCAATGTGAGTGAGTAGGGATTGCCATGCAACGGATGCACTAGAGCTATAAGTGTATGAAAGCTCAAAAGGAAACTAAGTGGGTGTGTGAGGGAGTCCTGGACTAGGGGGTGTCCGGACAGCCAGACTATCATCGTCAGCCGGACTCCAAGACTATGAAGATACAAGATTGAAGACTTCGTCCCGTGTCCGGATGGGACTTTCCTTGGCGTGGAAGGCAAGCTTGGCAATACGGATATGTAGATCTCCTACCATTGTAACCGACTCTGTGTAACCCTAGCCCTCTCCGGTGTCTATATAAACCGGAGGGTTTTAGTCCGTAGGACACACAACCATTACAACAATCATACCATAGGCTAGCTTCTAGGGTTTAACCTCCTTGATCTCGTGGTAGATCCACTCTTGTACTACCCATATCATCAAAATCAATCAAGTAGGAGTAGGGTTTTACCTCCATCGAGAGGGCGAACACAGGTAAAACATCGTGTCCCTTGTCTCCTGTTACCATCCGCCTAGACGCACAGTTCGGGACCCCCTACCCGAGATCCGCCGGTTTTAACACCGACGTTGGTGCTTTCATTGAGAGTTCCTCTGTGTCATCACTGATAGGCTTGATGGCTTCTTCAATCAACAACAACGCCGTCCAGGGTGAGACTTTTCTCCCCGAACAGATCTTCATGTTCGGCGGCTTTGCACTGCGGGCCAATTCACTCGGCCATCTGGAGCAGATCGAAAGCTACACCCCTGGCCATCAGGTCAGGTTTGGAAGCCTAAACTTCACGGCCGACATCCGCAGAGACTTGATCTTCGACGGATTCGAGCCACAGCCAAGCATGCCGCGCTGTCACGATGGGCATGATATAGTTCTGCCGCCGGACAGTGCCCTGGAGGCCGCACACGAGTCCGCTCTGACCCATAGTTCGGAGCAGACCGCACAGATCGGGGACAGGTGGCTGGACACCACCTCGGGAGCTGCAACTTCTATGGCGATGGAGCCGAATACTGACCATGTCCCTTATAAAGCTCATGACTCCGAGGCGCCAGACTCCTTGCCGGACTCCGAACCTCCTGCGCCCCTGCCAATCGAATCCGATTGGGCGTCGATCATGGAGTTCACCGCCGCGGACATCTTTCAGCACTCACCCTTTGGCGACATCCTAAATTCGCTAAAGCATCTCTCGTTATCAGGAGAACCCTGGCCGGACTGTAGTTAGGATGGTTGGGATGCGGACGATGAAGAAATTCAAAACCCACCCACCACCCACTTTGTAGCCACTGTCGACGATCTAACCGACATGCTAGACTACGACTCCGAAGACATCGACGGTATGGACGACGATGCCGGAGACGATCAAGAACCAGCGCCTACAGGGCACTGGAAGACCACCTCGTCATACGACATATACATGGTGGACACCCCAAAGGATGGGGACGGCAAAGAAGCAACGGAGGCAGATTCTTCTAAGAAACAGCCCAAGCGCCGACGTCAGCGGCGCCGCTCTAAATCCCACCACAGTAAGAATGGAGATTCCGGCACCGGAGATAATAACACCCCAGAGAGTGCCAAAGACAACCCTCCAAAGAAGATTCAGACAGAGGACGGGAAGCCAGCCCTCGAGAGAGAGCGGCAGACGAGGAGGATGAAAACTACATGCCTCCCTCCGGAGACGAGGCAAGCCTCAACGACGACGAATTCGTCATGCCAGAGGATCCCGTCGAACAAGAGCGTTTTAAACGCAGGCTTATTGCCACGGCAAATAGCCTAAAGAAAAAGCAGCAACAGCTTCAAGCTGATCAAGACCTGCTGGCCGACAGATGGACCAAGGTCCTCGCGGCCGAAGAGTATGAACTCGAACGCCCCTCCAAGAGCTACCCAAAATGCAAGTTGCTCCCCCGACTAGAGGAGGAAGCATACAAACCTTCATCACCAGCGCACAATACGGCAGACCGACCATCCCGTAGTCGCGACAGAGAGGCATCTAGGCCCTCCATCAGGACCGTACCCCAGCACCGCTCGAAAAGTACGAAGCCACGAGGGAATGCGCCGGACTTGCGCGATATATTGGAGGACAAGGCAAGACAATCCAGATCTATCTACGGATCACGTGGGCGCCCCACGACCCACGACAACTACCGTCGCGCCGGATACAGCAACTCCGGCCAGGCCGAACACAGCAGACAACGCTCTCTTGAGCTACGTCGTGATATTGCTCAATATAGAGGCGCCGCACACCCACTATGCTTCACAAACGAAGTAATGGATCATCAAATCCTCAAGGGTTTAAACCCGTGAACATTGAATCTACGATGGCACAACAGACCCGCGGTTTGGATCAAGATTATCTCCTTCATATCCATATGGCCCGCGGCGGACCATCTCCACGCCATCAAGTATCTCCCACTCAAGCTTAAAGGACCTACTCGGCATTGGCTTAACAGCTTGCCCGCAGAGTCAATTGGGTGTTGGGAGGACACGGAAGCCGCATTCTCGACAACTTCCTGTGGCACATATGTGCGACCACTAGACGCCGATGACCTAAGCCACATAATTCAGCAGCCAGACGAATCGGCCAGACAGTTCTGGACACGGTTCTTAACAAAGAAAAATCAAATCGTCGACTGTCCAGATGCAGAGGCCCTTGCAGCCTTCAAACATAACATCCGCGACGAGTGGCTAGCCCGCACCTAGGACAGAAAAGCCAAATCCATGGCAGCCCTCACATCACTCATGACCCGCTTCATGCGGGAGAGGACAGCTAGCTAGCTCAAGAAGCAACAACCTCAAAGCAAAAATCTTTGGCAGTCCGGATACTAAGGACCACAATGGCAGGTCGCGTCGAAACAAAAACAAACGCCGCGTTAATGGCGATAACAATGAGGATATGGCAGTCAACGCCGGATTCAGAGGCTCTAAACCCGGTCAGTGGAAGAAGCCATTCAAAAGAACTACTCCGGGTCCGTCCAATTTGGACCGAATACTCGACCGCTCTTGCCAGATACATGGCACCCCCGAAAAGCCAGCTAATCACACCAACAGAGATTGCTGGGTATTCAAGCAGGCAGGCAAGTTAATTGCCAAAAACAATGACAAGGGGCTGCACAGCGACGACGCGGAAGAGACTCGGCCGCCGAACAGTAGAGGACAGAAGGGTTTCCTCCCACAAGTGCGGACGGTAAACATGATATACGCAACCCATATACCCAAGAGGGAGCGGAAGCGTGCACTTAGGGACGTATATGCGATGGAGCCAGTCGCCCTGAAGTTCAATCCATGGTCCTCTAGCCCGATCACTTTCGATCGAAGACACCACCCGACCAGTATCCGCCATGGCAGATTCGCCACATTGGTTTTAGACCCAATCGTCGACGGATTTCACCTCACTAGAGTCCTGATGGACGGCGGCAGCAGCCTGGACCTACTTTATCAGGATGCAGTGTGCAAGATGGGCATAGACCCCTCAAGGATTAAACCTACAAAGACAACCTTCAAAGGCGTCATACCAGGTGTTGAGGCCAATTATGCAGCTCACCACACGGAAGTGGTCTTGGATCCCGGATAATTTCAAGCGAGGAGTTAATCTTCGACATAGTCCCGTTCTGCGGTGGCTATCAGAGGATCGAAAGTATGTCTAGAGGGGGTGATTAGACTACTTGACAATATAAAAATTCAGCCTTTTGATAAAGACAAGTTTTGGCAAGTTCACAATGATGATCAAGTCAAGTATCACCCTACACATGCAATTCTAGAGTATAGGCAGCGGAAAGTAAATTGCACATGTAGTAAAGAGAGGTGGAGAAGAGCAAACGCAATTTGGAGACACGGAGATTTTTCTCGTGGTTCCGATAGGTGGTGCTATCGTCAATCCACGTTGATGGAGACTTCAACCCACGGAGGGTAACGGCTGCGAGAGTCCACGGAGGGCTCCACCCACGAAGGGTCCACGAAGAAGCAACCTTGTCTATGCCATCATGGCATACGCCCATGGAGGGCTAGCCTTACTCGGGGTAGATCTTCACGAAGTAGGCGATCTCCTTGCCCTTACAAACTTCTTGGTTCAACTCCACATCTCGACGGAGGCTCCCAAGCGACACCTAACCAATCTAGGAGGCACCACCCTCCAAAAGGTAATAGATGGTGTTGGTGATGATGAACTCCTTGCTCTTGTGCTTCAAATGATAATCTCCCCAACACTCAACTCTCCTCACTGATTTGGCTGTGGTGGAAGAAAGGATTGAGTGGAAAGCAACTTGGGAAGGCTAGAGATCAAGCTTCATATGATGGGAGTGGAGCAACCTGATCTCAACACAAGGGTAGATAGTTTTCTTCTCAGAAATGTAAGGTAGGAGTGATAGTTCTTTCTGATGGCTCTCTCCACGAGTGAAGAGGGGGTGGAGGGGTATTTATAGCCTCCACACAAAATCCAACCGTTACACACATTTGACCAATCTCGGTCAGACCGAAGTTGACAACTCGGTGAGACCGAAAGTTCAAAACATGTGAGCGTTGGGATTTCGGTGGGACCGAAAATACAATCTCGGTGAGTCCGATTCGTAAAGACTAGGGCTTGCCAATCTCGGTGGGACCGACTTCATCATCTCGGTGACACCGATTTGATGACAGAAGGTTACAAAAGCTTGACAACCCAAGTTTCGGTGAGACCGAGTTCAGAATCGGAAAATCCGAAATTTCTAGGGTTTGGCTATATGGTGAGGTGGTTCATCTCGGTGTGGTGAGTTTAGGGAATCGGTGGGACCGAGATTACTTATGAGTGTATTATGGAAGTGAAAGTTCTTGATAGTTTAGGAGATGTATCACTAAGCACTTTGAGCAACCAGATCATTATCATAACCTCATCCCTTTTAATAGTATTGGCTTTCCTATAGACTCAATGTGATCTTGGATCACTAAACCAAAAATGGAGTCTTGAGCTTTTGCCAATGCTTGCCTTAGCATTTTGAGGGGTCCACTCTTCAGTCCTTGCCATACCCATATCACTGAACTTTCTGAAATGATTCTCAAGAAACTATTAGTTCAATGATATATATGTTGTTATTAATTACCAAAACCACCCGGGGATTAGTTGCACTTTCAATCTCCCCCTTTTTGGTAATTGATGACAACATATAGATCAAAGCTCGACAAAGGATATAATCAATGAATAATATCGTCGCTTTGAGAAGTATGTGATAAGCAAGAGCTCCCCCTAAATTTGTGCATTATTTAAGATTTGCGTTTGAATGCAAATGCACAATCGATTAGGATCATGGGTCACTCTTCCATGTCACATACATCTTGGTGGAGCACACAAAATGATAAGAATGAATAGCATGCACCCAATCACCAAGACATGAGTAAATGGTCATACAAGATAGGAATAGTATATGATAAGCATTTAAGCACACATTAAAGCATAGTACGACCAAGCACTCATTAAGGTAGAATGAAACGTAGTATCAAACACACGGAATGTCTCGAAAATCTCAAAAGTATCTCAAAAAGACCACAAATGAACGAAAGAGCAAAAAGCGCAAAGACAAAGCACTCTCTCTCTCGAAGTCCTATGATCTATACAATTTCTCCCCCTTTGGCAACAAGTTACCAAAAAGTTCGAAAAGTATAGAGCTAAACGTCACTAGGGACTCTGCTGGCGGCTCCTGTCTGGGTTGATGGAGTTGATATGGCAGCATCTGCGAAGGCTTCAGCTGATGTCTGTGCTGCGGGAGGAGTGGTCACTGGAGCTGGAGCTGGAGCAACTGATGGAGCTGTGGGAGGTGCTGAGGCTGTAGTCCCGTGTCATCCTTTGGGATAGCAGGTGATCGGGTCTTGTGGGAACCGGAGCAGGCTGTTCATAATCATCTGGACTAGGTCATCTGCATCTCACGCATGAGCTCTTCCTTCTCCCTCTTTGCTTCCTCGATATCTGCCTCAAGCTTGTTGTGATTACTTGCACTTGATCGACTTGACATCCAGAGCATGGATCTTGTCTTCAACAATCCTCTCAAGACTCTCCCGAGACTGCATAATCTTGGCAGGCGTTGTTCAATCCTCTGGGTAGCTTCAAGGAGCTGCTCTCCAACACTCTTGGGTTTAGCTGCTGCTGCTGTTGCTTCCTTCTCAGCTTTAGCTTTCTTGGCAACTTCAATCTTTGCTTGACCTTCAACTAACGTTGGGTCCTCCTCATCCATCACAACATCATTGTCCTCATGCTCAGGCTGCAGTGGCAAGTGTGGTCTATCCAACAAGTATGTGCCCGTGCCAAACTTGGCATTGATAAGCATCTGAATGTGCGGGGCAAATCCACATGACCTCTTCTGGTCAGCTGCAGTCCTCTTGATGGTCTCAACTATCAAGTCCTCACCTTGAAAGGTGCCTTCTCATCAAGTATATGCAACATGTTGATAGAGTACCCTCTGATCATGCGATGATCTCCAGACTTGGGCATCAAGGTATGCCTCGAATAGTGTTTGTGGTAGGTAGACCTGCTCGGAGATGATACATCGAGCCGAGCTTCCAGATTTCCACATCCTTAGCTGGAACCTCTTTGTACATATTCTTCATAGACTCATGGTTCTGCTTGGGAATGCCATAGACATCAACATCATCTTCTCTTGGTACTGGAGGATTCAGCAGTTCTGCCCATTCTTCTACAGTAGAAGAGAATCTTTGGCCTTCAGTCATCCATGTGATCTTTCCATCTGGATAGAAATGAGCTGTGGCATAGAATTGCATAATCATCTCATCATTCCAACTTGTCAACTTTTGACCAACAAACTCTGCAACACCACATGCAGTGAAGCTCTCATGCACATGTGGAAAGAAGTCTCTGTGCTCTTCACTGTCAATGTATGCCCAGTCAAAATAGCGAGTGTCTGCAACTATGGGCTTCTTGTCCATCAGCACAGTCTCATAGAAGTCCTGCTGCTCTCTGGTGTGGAATCTTGGATCAACAGCAGTTCTTCTCCTCACAGCATATGGATCAGCTTGTCTCCATAGCCTGAGACCTCTATCCTTCCTTTCCTTCATGTTCGCAGCTTGAGGATGAGCATCATTGTGAAGTGGCAGTTTCTGTCGAAGTTTCAGCAAAATTGGTGCCTCATCATCTGACACACTGGTGGCACAAACATCTTTCTTATTTTCAGATGCAGGGATGTTCTGACAGTCTTCTTGGGCTTGGCAAAGAGGCTTGGCTTGAGCTGCCTTTCTTTGGAGCAGATGGCTTGGACTTAGAAGGGCTCCTGCCTCGATGGCATCACCCATGAGCTTAGGCTTCGAGGAGGCTGGGGTGCTTCTCTCATCATCATCATCATCCGCCGCTTCATCATGCACAATCCTCTTCCTCTTGGAAGTTTTCTTCACCTTGCTTGTAGTTTCCTCTTCCATACTCAGCTTCTTAGCAACAAAGTGGACTTCTTCACTTTATTGGTGCCTTTCTTGGTTTGCTGCCCTTGATGCTCTTTGGCAACAACTTTTCTCTTTGGCTTGGGGAGACCTCTTCCTCAACAATGAAATCGAATCTTCTTCATCGTAATTCCTCTTCTTTCGCCCGGTGGCTGCAGGAGGCAAACCACTTGGTGTGCTCCTCTCACCATCTTCTGAAGAGCTCTGCTGGGCTCGGGACTAGTGCCCGCCTCGAATTTCTTCAATAGGTGACTCGACCTGTTCTCGCTGTCACGGCATCGACATGGCCGACAACCTGTGAATAGATAAGGTGTAGGCGAGTAGAAGAGTTATCACAAACTGCAGAAGATTTTGCAAACAAATGAGTTCAAATTTCAGTTTTAGGTTTTCACAGAAGACATTTCGGTCGACCGAGTTTTAAAATTCGGTGAATCCAAGTGTTCAAGGTAGCATTCACACCACTTTCGGTTGGACGAAATGGGTTTCGTCCCCGAAAACACTAGGGTTTCACTAAATCCTCATTTCGGTCACACCGATTTGCACAACTCGGTTGGACCGAAAGTGCTGATCAATGGCCAGAGGCCAAATCGGTCATACCGAGAATGTAAAATCGGTCTCACCGAGATGTGTTCGCGGAAACCTAACCCTAAAACTTTTACTCGAATTTCGCTCAAAGGAACTAATCTGTGTATAGGAAGATCTCAAACGTGGCAAGATGTTAGGCAAACCAATCGTGCATTGAATCGGAGATGGGAGCACGAGTGGGATTGAAACTCACCCTATCTTGGTGGAGTTCTCTACGGCGCAACGGCGCGGAGAAGATGTCCGCTGACGGCGACGGAGACGGCGGCGAGGGCGGCAGCGACGACGGAGACGATCCGGAGACCACGGCGACGGCAAAGAAGGTGTGGGGCGAGGCGTTTTGAAGTAGAAATCAACGCGCGCTGCCCTCGGAGTATTTATACCCTTTGTTGTCGGTGGGACCGAGTTGTAAAACTTCGGTGGCATCGAGATGGATAATCGCAGGCGATTACACACTTCGGTCACGCCGAAATTCACAACTCGGTTTCACCGAGGTGAAAACCTAGATCAATCTAAATGCTTTCGGTTTGACCGAGTTTGAGTGGGTTGGTCTGACCGAAATCACTTAGAAGGTTTTGGAAGTTTAGCCTTTGACGGATCGGTGGCTCCGAGTGCTCCTCACTCGGTGTGTCCGAAAATGACTTGTTCAAAGTTTGTGATATAAGCATGAATAGAATTTGAGACAAGAAAGCATAGATAGCTAGGGGAGGAACTTAGGCATTCTTGTCCATCCATTTGGTCAGAAAAATCAAAACGACCAAGGCAACAAATGGATGTCCTTGAATGGATAAAATCATGCATCCAACATGCTCACACAATAAGATGGCAAATGAAATATGTGTCAAACATGCACAATCAAAAACTCTAGCTACTATCACACAATTTGTCGATGACTAGGTCATCTATATATGAGTATATTGACTTAGGAGTCAAATGAGAACATTTGATCATAGGTCATACTCATCGTTTAAGCACAAGTGGGGTTACCACTTTTACATAAAGCATTAATGTGTTCACATCATTTGAAGATGCTTTAGCTCAATTCTTTAGAGCAAAGCTCCCCTAGATGTGAGAACCCTTTAAAGGGTCAAACTAACCTTGGGTTGTCGAGAAGACTTCATGTAGATGTTGAAGATGTGGATGCTCAATGTTGATGAAGATCATCAAGAGTTGGGAGCAATCCTTTGGATTCGGGCACTTTCAATACCTACATGGGTTAGTCCCACAAGGAACAAACAAGGATATCCATGGACATAGATTGAAGTACACAATAGATGATGTCCATGAAAGCAATGATTACCTTGTCCCTTGACTTACCAACAAGAGGGTTTGTGACTCCATGAACTAGTGCATAATGTGGAAGTTGATTGCACAAGTCCTTGCCAAAATGAATGTGAGTGAAGTATGTTGGCGGAGTCACCCTCAAGAACTCTCTAGTTCTTCTTCTTCGGGATCCACATCATCTTGATGGGAATCCTTGGGGTTTTAGTTGAGCTTGGCGAAGTAGAACTTGACGTTTCCTTGGGAACCCACTTGACCGTGGCTTTAGGTGCTTCAATAAATGCATCAATCTCCTCTTGAAGCTTGTCCTTGCCTTTTAGCTTGTGGTCTTGTGGTGGAAGATCATCTTTTGCTTGTTCCACATTGGAAGAAGTAGGATCATACTTCTCCTTTTGAGAAACAAACTTTGGAGTGGGATATTGACCTTCTTCCCATTCAACACCCTCGGCGTTGAACTTTCGCTCAAAACCAATTCCTTGATTCTTCCGGTGCCTTCCTTGCTTGCGAACAATTTCCTCAAAGTTCTTGCTTCCGGCAAGGCTCTTGTAGACACCTTTCTCTATAATCCCTTTCAATAAACTATTTTCTTGCTCAAGTGTAACTTGGCTTGAAACATTGTTAGTGGAATCAAGAGAACTACTAGGAGCAACAATATTGGATTTAGCATGGTTATTTTTACTACTAGATGAAGAATTTTTCTTATGTTTGTCATGCTTAGTTTTAATAGGTGGCAAGAAATTAGACAAGAGAAGTCGTTTGGCAAGATACGAAGAACTCTTCTTTCGAAGATCGTCATTGATCGCTTTTAGAAACTCATGTTCTTGCTCTAGATTGAGCTTCTCGAAGCGTAGCTTCTCATGAGATCTTAGGAGCTCTCTATGATCTTCTTGAGTTGTTTAGTTCTTTAGTTAGACGCTCAATCTCCTTCATAGCATTGTCATTCGACTCTTCTCGACTATAAAGACTACTAGCATGTTCATCATTACTAGGCTCACTAGATTTATCATGTAAAAGCTCATCTTCACCAAGCAAGTCATCCTCATCACTATCAAAGTCAATAAATTCAGGGTGCGATACCTTGGGGCCTTTAGCCATGAAGCATCTTCCAATTCCCTCATTTGGTGAATCAAATATGTCATAGGAGTTGGAGTTGGAGGACACGAGAGCAAGACCGGCAACACCTTCATCTTGACTGTAGTCGGAGTTGGAGTGATAGCTTCTTTCGGAATGATTGTCGGAGTCGGAGCTGGAGACCCATTCACCTACATGAGCTTGATGTTTTCTTCTTGTGTAGCTCCTTGATGACTTGTCTTTCCTCTCCGAATCCTTGCTTCTCCGAGAGGGTCTTCGTTCATAACGATCATCCCTACTCCTTCTCTCTTTCCGAGGTGACTCTTCTCTTGAGCTTCTTTTTCTTGGAGATTCTTCTCTTCTCTTGTGGGGAGCCGAGCACTCATTTGAGTAGTGTCCGGGTCTTCCACAATTGTAGCAGTTTCGATCACGACTAGAAGATCTCTTTTCATCATATGATCTAGACTTTGATCTTCTCTCTTTGCTTCTACTCTTGTAGAATTTGTTGAAGTTCTTCACCATTAGGCTTATCTCTTCATTGGAAACTAGCTTGTCACTTGAGGCTGTGGGAGCATCACATGTAGCTTTGTAAGCACCACTTGACTTGTTGTGAAGCTCTTCCTTATCTTTAAGTGTCATCTCATGAGCAACAATTCTTCCAATGACTTCGGTTGGCTTGAGATTCTTGTAGTTTGGCATCATTTGGATCAAAGTGCACACGGTGTCATACTTTCCATCCAATGCTCTGAGAATCTTCTTGATGATGAATCGGTCGGTCATTTCTTCGCTTCCTAAGCCGGCAATCTCATTTGTGATGAGAGCAAGCCTAGAGTACATTTCAGCGACTCCTTCACCTTCCTTCATCTTGAACTTGTCAAGTTGACCTTGAAGAACATCTAGCTTTGATTCCTTCACGGACTCGGTACCTTCGTGCATTTCGACCAAAGTATCCCAAATCTCTTTTGCATTCTCAAGACGGCTGATTTTGTTGAACTCCTCGGGACACAAAGCATTGAAGAGAATGTCACAAGCTTGAGCATTGTTTTGCAACATCCGCAATTCATCCGTTGTAGCTTCACGATCCGGAACTTTTCCTTCCTCGAAGAACTCACCTTGCAAACCAACACAAATAATGCCCCATGCGGCGGGGTTATGTCCAAGAATATGCATTTTCATTTTATGCTTCCAACTAGCAAAGTTTGAACCATCAAAGTAAGGACCTCTACGAAAATTACCCTCACTAGACGCCATACTCTCCTAGGTTGTGAAACCAAGCTTATGGAGTCCAATGCAATGGAAACAAATACAATGGAGACCAAAGCTCTGATACCACTTGTAGGACCGAAAGTATGTCTAGAGGGGGGGTGATTAGACTACTTGACAATATAAAAATTCAGCCTTTTGATAAAGACAAGTTTTTGGCAAGTTCACAATGATGATCAAGTCAAGTATCACCCTACACATGCAATTCTAAAGTATAGGCAGCGGAAAGTAAATTGCACATGTAGTAAAGAGAGGTGGAGAAGAGCAAACGCAATTTGGAGACACAGAGATTTTTCTCGTGGTTCCGATAGGTGGTGCTATCGTCAATCCACGTTGATGGAGACTTCAACCCACGGAGGGTAATGGCTGCGAGAGTCCACGGAGGGCTCCACCCACGAAGGGTCCACGAAGAAGCAACCTTGTCTATGCCATCATGGCATACGCCCACGGAGGGCTAGCCTTACTCGGGGTAGATCTTCACGAAGTAGGCGATCTCCTTGCCCTTACAAACTTCTTGGTTCAACTCCACATCTCGACGGAGGCTCCCAAGCGACACCTAACCAATCTAGGAGGCACCACCTCCAAAAGGTAATAGATGGTGTTGGTGATGATGAACTCCTTGCTCTTGTGCTTCAAATGATAATCTCCCCAACACTCAACTCTCCTCACCGATTTGGCTGTGGTGGAAGAAAGGATTGAGTGGAAAGCAACTTGGGAAGGCTAGAGATCAAGCTTCATATGATGGGAGTGGAGCAACTTGATCTCAACACAATGGTAGGTAGTTTTCTTCTCAGAAATGTAAGGTAGGAGTGATAGTTCTTTCTGATGGCTCTCTCCACGAGTGAAGAGGGGGTGGAGGGTATTTATAGCCTCCACATTAAAATCCAACTGTTACACACATTTGACCAATCTCGGTCAGACCGAAGTTGACAACTCGGTGAGACCGAAAGTTCAAAACATGTGAACGTTGGGATTTTTGGTGGGACCGAAAATACAATCTCGGTGAGTCCGATTCGTGTAAAGACTAGGGCTTGCCAATCTCGGTGGGACCGACTTCATCATCTCGGTGACACCGATTTGATGATAGAAGGTTACAGAAGCTTGGCAACCCAAGTTTCGGTGAGACCGAGTTCAGAATCGGAAAATCTGAAATTTCTAGGGTTTGGCTATATGGCTGAGGTGGTTCATCTTGGTGTGACTGAGTTTAGGGAATCGGTGGGACCGAGATTACTTATGAGTGTATTATGGAAGTGAAAGTTGCTGATAGTTTAGGAGATGTATCACTAAGCACTTTGAGCAACCAGATCATTATCATAACCTCATCCCCTTTTAATAGTATTGGCTTTCCTATAGACTCAATGTGATCTTGGATCACTAAACCAAAAATGGAGTCTTGAGCTTTTGCCAATGCTTGCCTTAGCATTTTGAGGGTCCACTCTTGATCCTTGCCATACCCATATCACTGAACTTTTCGAAATGATTCTCAAGAAACTATTAGTTCAATGATATATATGTTGTTATTAATTACCAAAACCACCCGGGGATTAGTTGCACTTTCACTATCACGCTCTGTTCGGACGAACCGCGTTTGCAAAATTCAACGTGGTACCGCATTATGCATACCTTAAGCTCAAGATGCTAGGCCGTCGTGGAGTCATCACGGTCAACGGAAATACTGAACGCTCCCTTCGAACGGAGGAACACACAGCGACTCTCGCGGCAGAAGTACAGAGCAGCCTTTTAAGGCAATTTTCGAGTCCGGCCGTTAAACGACCGGACATGGCCAAACGCGCCCGGAGTAACATCAATCAAGACCACCTGGCACATTCCGAGCACGCAGAGTAATGCGTTCTAACCCCAGCCCTTGCATGATTGCAAGACCAGCTCTTCGAGTACATCATTACGCTCTGGAGATACCATGGGCATAGGGGGAGGGGCACGACCACGACAGGCCCAGAGTGCGGCTTAACCACACCAGGGGCTCCCAAGTGTGTCACTCTTTTTTCTTCTTTTTTATTTTTCCACAGGACTCCGTTCACCAGAGGCCCTGTCCGCAGTAGATCTGTCGAACTCACGATGCAACAGCCAGGGAGGGACAAGGGCTACGACGAACACTCAGGTGGTCTCCATTATGAGCATTAAATTTGTTAAATACACCATTCCGCAGCCCACCCCTGGAGGGGGACATGTTTAAAATAGTCCAACCCCTTGCTTACCGCACTATTTGTATCGTTCTGCACTCATGGCAGAATTCCTTGAATAAACAATGCATCACTTTTTCGCTTATAATTGCATTCCTTTTCTTTATATGTTCATTTATGACATCTTGCATCCGTACACTCTGCACGGCCAATACACCAGGGCTTATGTTCCCCACATTATGGTGTGATAAGTCCAACACTTTCACAAGTGCGGCACCCCGAGCTTATAGCACTATATGCATCGGCTCGAATCATGTCTTGGGTCAATATTTGGGTTTGCCTGCTCCCATGTTTTGGTACCTTACGCCCGCTCGTCGGCTAAGGTAGCACTGGGAGAACCACCGCGATTGCGCCCCGGTTGAGCTGGGCGAGTGCCTCAGTGGAGAAAGCTAAAACTGACTGTCATGATAAGGCGAGAGCCGGTCGCTGTTCGAGAGGTCTTTTCGAGTCCTTAAAGACTTATGCCGCTTAGAGCGAGGAACCGGCTTTGTCCGGCCCAGGCGTGGATAGCGCCCCGAACTCGGTCTTCCGAATACTAGGGGCTTCACCGAAATTTAAAATTATAGAATTCTATGGCTAAGTGAGAGTGTTCAAGCATTATAAGTCCGGTTGCCTTGTTCGTTGTGTTGAGCGCCTCCCTAGATGGACCCAAAAATGGGAACAAGAGTGCTCAAGTTTATCCCGAACACCCCAGCACTCATGGCATGGGGGCTGAAGCCGACGACTTGCCATCTCTCAGATTTAATAAACGGCCGCACAAAAGGTAATATTTTAAATCAGTAAGCATTGCTTAGCGCACATGAACAAAGTTTTCAGCGCACAGGATAACACATTGCGAGTTTACTCAATAATTACATCTTTGGGGCACTCATTCGCAATCTTGCGGGCACCCTTCAGGACACTCTTATAGTACATCTCGGCGACGATACTCCTTGCCTGTTGGCGGCGCGTCTGTGATAAGCCTCTCCGCATCCAGCCTGCCCTAATGCACCTTTTTGCGGGCAAGGCCCGACGGCACCTTCAATGCAAAGCGGAGCGCTTGATAACCTCCACCTGTGGGCACGATCCACCAGCCGCCGACGAGGTCAAGTAGCTCCTGTGCATGGCCTCTCCGAGCCCTGGCCGGACTATGAGGCCCTTCATGTCCCGCTCGGCTACCTTAGGAGCTCGACCACTGCTTCAGCTGGTCGCTAGGGGCACCGGATGTCCGGCCTCAGCGTACTGAGACCAGAAGACCTTCTCCGTTGAGCTCCCCTCCTCGGCCCGGTAGAATGCGGCGGCATCGGACACGCTGCGAGGCAGATCTGCAAACGCCCCTGGAGAGCTCCGAATTCGGGTAAGTAACAGGTAATTTACATTCACATGCTTGCTTTGCATGAAAAATGCCTTACCCGCCGCTATCTTCTTCATCGCCTCAATCTCCTGGAGGGACTTATGGGCCTCGGCCTTAGCGGCTTTGGCACTTTCAAGAGCCGAGGCAAGCTCGGACTCTCGAGTCTTCGAGTCACGCTCCAAACTCTCATGCTTTTCCATGAGAGCCTGGAGCTCTTGCCGCACCTCCGCCACCCACGCCTCCTGCTTCTCTCGCTCTGCTCGTTCGCGTCAAGATTATGCTCGTTCATGACACGACCTACTTCAGGGTCGCCACCTTGTTCGTGGCCCCTGCAGTACCCACTTATCCTTGTTATTTCTATTGCAACCAAAATCCTTTTTCAGAAGGTACAAATTTCAAAGTGGTGTTACTCACCTTCTTTGTCCTCGAGCTGCTTCTTGGCAAGGCCGAGCTCTTGCTCGGACCGCTTGAGGTCCTGCTTCAAAGCACCGACCTCCATGACAAGTCGGCAGAGGTCGAAGCACATGACCTGCAAACCCATATTGACATAATTTTAGCACTCCTGCAGATATCTTTTTAGATCCTCGGTCCGGTTTTTCTTTCCAACACCGAACCGAGCATCGTGGTCTACTGTCTATGCGGTATTACATTACATATTTTAAACTTCTTACCTCAAAGCCTGTTAGAAGGCTACTGCAGGCTTCAGTCAGCCCGCTCTTAGCGAGCTGAAACTTCTGAATCACCGCACTCATGATAGTGCGGTGTTCTTCCTCGATGGAAGCGCTGTTGAGTGCTTCCAACAAGTTGTCCGGCGCCTCCGGTTGGATGGAGGCTGCCGGTGTCACGGTCTTTCCCTTCTTACGAAGGGGCCGCTTGCCGGACTCCGGAACCACTACAGGTTCCGGCATGGAGTCCGGCGCAAAGTCCGGGAGGCTGCCTTATGGCACCTCCGGAGCCTCCTCCTGATGGGTCCCCTCCTGGGATCCCACCTCGGCGTCATCAGCATCACGAGGGGTGGAGGCGGTCGGAATGGAATCCACGTTCGACGGAGCCAAGGACCCGCTCGATGAAGCGGGAAGATCATCATCGGCCAGACTACAGGCAGGGTGCGGCATTAGAAGGACACTATGTGACACAAAAGCAAAATTATAAATCATTCAGGAATCTGGATACTTACGATCTTGCTGGAGGCCTGGCCCTTGAGGATCACTCTTCGTCGCCAATGTTGGCGTTGGCGGAGCTGTCCGGGGGAAGGGTCCTTCCCCTCTTGACCCTTCGCCTCCCTGCTGGGGAAGCCTTCCTTTCCTCTCTCCCCCTCCGGGAGAGTCCTCTTTCTCCTCCTCGTCTTCGGGGGAGGAGTCCGCCTCGGAGCCATCGGACGATGAGTCCGATATCACCTGGCGCCGAGAACTTCTTCGAGTTCCCGTGGCCTTCTTCTCCGGTACCACATAAAGTGCCAGGACTAGCAGCCCCGTTAAACGGGCGTCCGCTGGGTCTTCGGGAAGGGGAGCCGGACAGTCTACCTGTCCGGACGTCCTCTGCCAGTCCTGTCAAAGGCATTGGGAGTTTTAAATCCCACATAGAGTCAAACTATGGAAGAAAATAAGTGTCCCATAGAGGATAACAAAGCTTACGTCGTCGGTCGGGCGCTTCTTGCTGAATCCGCGGTCTTCCGTTGCGGATGCGGGGGCTTCTCCGCCCTTGAACAGCACCCTCCAGGCAGCTTCGTACATCGTGTCGAAGAGCCCGCTCAGATTCCGGTGTTGTGCCGGATCGAACTCCCACAAATTGAAGGCCCGCTGTTGGCAGGGGAGAATCTGGCGGACGAGCATGACCTGGATCACATTGACAAGCCTAAGCTTCTTGTTCACCAAGGTCTGGAGACAGGACTGGAGTCATGTCAGCTCCTCCGAACTGCCCTATAGCAAGCCCTTCTCTTTCCAGGAGGTGAGCTGCATGGGGATACCAGATCTGAACTCGGGGGCCGCTGCCCATTTAGGGTCACGCGGCTCGGTGATGTAGAACCACCCCGATTGCCACCCCTTGACGGACTCCACGAAGGTCCCCTCGAGCCAGGTGACGTTGGGCATTTTGCCCACCATGGTGCCTCCGCACTCTGCTTGGATGCCCTTCACAACCTTCGGCTTGACATTGAAGGTCTTGAGCCACAAACCGAAGTGGGGCTAGATGCAGAGGAAGGCCTCGCACACGACGATAAATGCCAAGATGTTGAGGATGAAGTTTGGCGCCAGATCGTGGAAGTCCAGGCCGTAGTAGTACATGAGCCCCCGAACAAAGGGATGAAGTGGGAAGCCCAGTCCGCGGAGGAAGTGGGGAAGGAATAGGACCCTCTCATGGGGCCTGGGGGTGGGGATGAGTTGCCCCTCGTCGGGCAGCCGGTGCGCTGATGTCGCTGGAAAGGTATCCGCGCCAGCAGCTTTTGATGTGCCCTCCGTAACGGAGGAGGCTAACCACTTGCCTCCGCTCCGGACATGGCTGGAGAAGGTCGAGGCGAGATGTGCGGACTTGGGCGCTGGAGCTCGAAAGTCTTGCGGAGATGGATAACCAAAGGAGGAAGAAGGCGTGGGTAAAAAGGTGGATCCTTATCCCTTATATATGGGCGGACGAAGACTATGCGTCCCCACCAGCCTGGTAAAACTCGCTTATCTCCCAAGCGCCACCATCAATGGCGCGGTTGGGTTACCCACGTCCGTATTGATGGGAATCCCGGAATAAGGGGAACACGATCTCTGCTTCGACAAGACGTTCCAAGGAAACCGCTTCGCTAAACGCATACGTCAGCAGATTGAACTTGTGTACATATTATTCTCTCTACGGTGGAATGTGGAATTTATTTTGCAGAGCCGGACACTATCCTGGTGTTCACAATCTTCTATGAATTATTCGGAGGAGGAACCCGCCTTGCAATGCCGAACAATATGCACGCCGGACTCATCGTCATTGAAGCCTGGTTCAGGGGCTACTGAGGGAGTCCTGGACTAGGGGGTGTCCGGACAGCCGGACTATCATCGTCAGCCGGACTCCAAGACTATGAAGATACAAGATTGAATACTTCGTCCCGTGTCCGGATGGGACTTTCCTTGGCATGGAAGGCAAGCTTGGCAATACGGATATGTAGATCTCCTACCATTGTAACCGACTCTGTGTAACCCTAGCCCTCTCCGGTCTCTATATAAACCGGAGGGTTTTAGTCCGTAGGACACACAACCATTACAACAATCGTACCATAGGCTAGCTTCTAGGGTTTAACCTCCTTGATCTCGTGGTAGATCCACTCTTGTACTACCCATATCATCAATATCAATCAAGCAGGAGTAGGGTTTTACCTCCATCGAGAGGGCCCGAACCTGGGTAAAAACATCGTGTCCCTTGTCTCCTGTTACCATCCGCCTAGACGCACAGTTCGGGACCCCCTACCCGAGATCCGCCGGTTTTGACACCGACAGTGTGCATCCAACTTGCTTGCTCATGAAGACCTAGGGCATTTTGAGGAAGCCCATCATTGGAATATACAAGCCAAGTTCTATAATGAAAAATTCCCACTAGTAAATGAAAGTGACAACATAGGAGACTCTCTATCATGAAGATCATGGTGCTACTTTGAAGCACAAGTGTGGTAAAAGGATAGTAACATTGTCCCTTCTCTCTTTTTCTCTCATTTTTTTATTTGGCCTTTCTTTTTTTATTTGGCCTTTCTCTTTTTTTATAAAGTCCGGAGTCTCTTCCCAACTTGTGGGGGAATCATAGTCTCCATCATCCTTTCCTCACTTGGGACAATGCTCTAATAATGAAGATCATCACACTTTTATTTACTTACAACTCAAGAATTACAACTCAATACTTAGAACAAAATATGACTCTATGTGGATGCCTCCGGCGGTGTACCGGGATATGCAATGAATCAAGAGTGACATGTATGAAAGAATTATCAAGGTGGATTTGCCACAAATACAATGTCAACTACAAGATCATGCAAAAGCAATATGACAACGATGGAGCGTGTCATAATAAATGGAATGGTGGAAAGTTGCTTGGCAATATATCTTCGAATGGCTATGGAAATGCCATAATAGGTAGGTATGGTGGCTGTTTTGAGGAAGGTATATGGTGGGTGTATGGTACCGGCGAAAGTTGCACGGCACGAGAGAGGCCAGCAATGGTGGAAGGATGAGAGTGTGTATAATCCATGGACTCAACACTAGTCATAAAGAACTCATATACTTATTGCAAAAATCTATAAAAAAAAGTAATCAAAACAAAGTACTACACGCATGCTCCTAGGGGAAGGGTTGGTAGGAGTTAACCATCGCCTGATCCCGACCTCTACACATAAGGAAGACAATCAATAAATAAATCATGCTCCAACTTCAACACATAACGGTTCACCATACGTGCATGCTACGAGAATCACAAACTTTAACACAAGTATTCCTTAAATTCACAATTACCCAACTAGCATGACTCTAATATTACCATCCTCATATCTCAAAACAATTATCAAGCATCAAATTTCTCATAGTATTCAATGCACTTCCTATGATAGTTTTTATTATACCCAACTTGGATGCCCATCATTCTAGGACCAATTTTATAACCATAGAAAATACCATGCTGTTATAAAAGATTCTCAAAATAATATAAGTGAAGCATGAGAGATCAATAATTTCTACAAAATAAAGCCACTGCCATGCTCTAAAAAGATATAAGTGAAGTACTAGAGCAAAACTGTCTAGCTCAAAAGATATAAGTGAAGCACATAGAGTATTCTAATAAATTCCAAATCATGTGTGTCTCTCCCAAAAGGTGTGTACAGCAAGGATGATTGTGGTAAACTAAAAGGGAAAGACTCATATCATACAAGACGCTCCAAGCAAAACACATATCATGTGGCGAATAAAAATATAGCTCCAAGTAAAGTTACCGATAGACGAAGACGAAAGAGGGGATGCCTTCCGGGGCATCCCCAAGCTTAGGCTTTTGGTTGTCCTTGAATTATCTTGGTGTGACACGGGCATCCCCAAGCTTGGGCTCTTGTCACTCCTTATTCCATAGTCCATCAAATCTTTACCCAAAACTTGAAAACTTCACAACACAAAACTCAACAGAAAATCTCATGAGCTCCGTTAGTGCAAGAAAGAAAAACCACCACTTAATGTACTGTAATGAACTCATTATTTATTTATATTGGTGTTAAACCTACTGTATTCCAACTTCTCTATGGTTCATACCCCCCGATACTACCCATAGATTCATGAAAATAAGCAAACAATACACGAAAAACAGAATCTGTCAAAAACAGAACAGTCTGTAGCAATCTGTAACTTTCGAATACTTCTGCAACTCTAAAACTCCTGCAAAAATAGGAAGTCCTAGGAAATTTTTCTATTGATATACTGCAAAAATAATCAACTGAACAGCACGTTTCTGTGATTTATTAAAATTATTCTTGTGCGTGCAAAAGTTTCTGTTTTTCAGCAAGATCAAATTAACTATCACCCAAGATGATCCTATAGGTTCTACTTGGCACAAACACTAATTAAAACATAAAACCACATATAAACAGAAGCTAGATGAATTATTTATCAGTAAACAGGAACAAAAATCAAGGAACAAAAATAAAATTGGGTTGCCTCCCAACAAGCGCTATCGGTTAACGCCCCTAGCTAGGCATAAAAGTGAGAATAGATCTAAGTATTGCCATCTTTGGTATTCAATTCGTAAGTGGCTCTCATAATAGATTCATAAGGTAATTTGATTTTCTTTCTAGGAAAGTGCTACATGCCCTTCCTCAATGGAAATTGTAATCTAATATCCCCTTCCTTCATATCAATAATTGCACCAATCGTTCTAAGGAAAGGTCTACCAAGAATAATAGGACATGAAAAATTGCAATCTATATCAAGAACAATGAAATCTACGGGCACATAATTCCTATTTGCAACAATAAGAACATCATTAATCCTTCCCATAGGTTTCTTAATAGTGGAATCCGCAAGGTGCAAGTTCAAAGAGCAATCATCAAATTCACGGAAACCTAGCACATCACATAAGGTTTTTGGAATCGTGGAAACACTAGCGCCCAAATCACACAAAGCATAGAATTCATGATCTTTCATTTTAATTTTAATAGTAGGTTCCCACTCATCATAAAGTTTTCTATGGATAGAAACTTCCAATTCAAGTTTTTCTTCATAAGATTGCATCAAAGCATCAACGATATGTTTGGTAAAAGCTTTGTTTTGACTATAAGCATGAGGAGAATTCAACACGGATTGCAACAAGGAAATACAATCTATTAAAGAACAATTATCATAATTAAATTCCTTTAAATCCATAATAGTGGGTTCATTTCTATGTAAAGTTTTGACCTCTCCAATCCCACTTTTACCAAATTTAGCATCAAGATCTAAAAACTCCGAATCATTGGGACGCCTTTTAACTAAAGTTGACTCATCTCCAGTCCCATCATTATAAAGATTCATATTGCAAAACAAGGATTTAATAGGAGACACATTAATCACTTTTAGATCTTCATCGTTATTTTCATGGAAACTAGAATAACACGCTTTTACAAAGCAATCTTTCTTAGCACGCATCCTAGCGGTTCTTTCTTTGCACTCATCAATGGAAATTCGCATGGCTTTGAGAGACTCATTGATATCATGCTTAGGTTGAATAGATCTAAGTTTCAAAGAATCAACATCAAGAGAAATTCTATCCACGTTCCTAGCCAATTCATCAACTTTAAGCAGTTTTTCTTCAAGCAAAGCATTGAAATTCTTTTGAGAAATCATAAATTCTTTAACACAATTCTCAAAATCAGAGGGCATCTTATTAAAAGTTCCATAAGAGTTGTTGTAGGAATTACCATAATTATTAGAGGAATTACAAGGAAATGGCCTAGGATTAAAGCTTCCTCTATAAGCTATTGTTACCAAAATTATTCCTTCCAACAAAATTCACATCCCTAGATTCATTATTATTCTCAATCAAAGTAGACAAAGGCATATCATTAGGATCAATAGTAGCACTCTTATTAGCAAACAATTTCATAAGTTCATCCATCTTTCCACTCAAAACATTAACTTTTTCTATTGCATGAACCTTTTTACTAGTAGATCTTTCGGTGTGCCATTGAGAATAATTAACCATAATGTTATCTAGGAGTTTAGTAGCTTCTCCTAAAATGATTTCCATAAAAGTGCCTCCCGCAAATTTAATCTAAAAGATTTCTAGAAGCAAAATTCAATCTAGCATAAAAAATTTGTATGATGATCCATAAATTCAAACCATGTGTAGCGCAATTGTGAATCATTAATTTCATTCTCTCCCAAGATTGGGCAACATGCTCATGATATAGTTGCTTAAAATTCATAATGTCATTTCTAAGAGAGGTGATCTTAGCGGGAGGGAAATACTTAGAGATAAAAGCATATTTGCACTTATTCCATGAATCAATACTATTTTTAGGCAAAGATGAAGACCAAGTTTTAGCATGATCTCTAAGTGAAAACAGAAATAACTTCAATTTAACAATATCATTATCCGTGTCTTTCTTCTTTTGCATATCACACAAATCAACAAAGTTGTTTAGATGAGTATCGACATCTTCACTAGGAAGGCCAGAGAATTGATCTTTCATGACAAGATTCAACAAAGCAACATTGATTTCACAAGATTCAACATCATTAAGAGGAGCAATCAGAGTGCTAAGGAAATCATTATTACTGGTATTGGAAAAGTCACACAATTTAGTATTATCATGAGCTATCGTGACAAGCAATCCAACACACAAGCACACAAGAGGCAAGCGAAAAAGAGGTGAACAGAAAGAGAGGGCAAATAAAACGGCAAGGGTGAAGTGGGGGAGAGGAAAACGAGAGGCAAATGGCAAATAATGTAATGCGAGGGAGATGAGTTTGTGATGGGTACTTGCTATGTCTTGACTTGAGCGAAGACCTCCCCGGCTACGGCGCCAGAAATCCTTCTTGCTACCTCTTGAGCACTCCGTTGGTTTTCACTTGAACAGGAAAGGGTGATGCAACAAAGTAGCTTAAGTATTTCCCTCAGTTTTTTATAACCAATGTATCAATCCAATAGGAGGCTCCACACAAGTCCCTCATACCTACACAAACAAACAAGAACCTCGCAACCAACGGGATAAAGGGGTTGTCAATCCCTTCATGGTAACTTGCAAAGTGAGATCTGATAGAGATAATAAGATAAGATAAATATTTTTGGTATTTCTATGATATAGATTGCAAAATAAAGTATATTGGAAACTTATATGATAAAAGATAGACCCGGGGGCCATAGGTTTCACTAGTGGCTTCTCTCAAGATAGCATAGGTATTATGGTTGGTGAACAAATTACTGTCGAGCAATTGATAGAAAAGTGCATAGTTATGAGAATATCTAGGCATGATCATGTATATAGGCATCACGGCCGCGACAAGTAGATCGAAAGATTCTACATCTACTACTATTACTCCACACATTGACCGCTATTCAACATGCATCTAGAGTATGAAGTTCATAAGAATAGAGTAACGCATTAGGCAAGATGACATGATGTAGAGGGATAAACTCAAGCAATATGATATAAACCCCATATTTTTATCCTCGATGGCAACAATACAATACGTGCCTTGCTGCCCCTGCTGTCACTGGGAAAGGACACCGCATGATTGAACCCAAAGCTAAGCACTTCTCCCATTGCAAGAAAGATCAATCTAGTAGGCCAAACCAAACTAATAATTCGAAGAGACTTACAAAGATAACCAATCATACATAAAAGAATTCAGAGGAGATTCAAATATTTCTCATAGATAAACTTGATCATAAACCCATAATTCATCGGATCTCGACAAACACACCGCAAAGAGTTACATCGAATAGATCTCCAAGAAGATCAAGGAGAACTTTGTATTGAGATTCAAAGAGAGAGAGAAGAAGCCATCTAGCTAATAACTATGGACCCGAAAGTCTATGGTAAACTACTCACAACTCATTGGAGAGGCTATGGTGTTGATGTAGAAGCCCTCCGCGATTGATTGCCCCTCTGACAGAGCGCTGATGAAGGCTCCAAGATGGGATCTCGCGGATACAGAAGGTTGCGGCAGTGGAAATAGGGTTTCATGGTGCTCCCCGATGTTTTCAGAGTAGGCAAGTATATATAGGTGAAAGAAGTCGGTCATGGGAGCCACGAGGGGCCCATGAGGGTGGGGGGCGCGCCCACCCCCCTAGGGCGTGCCTTGCACCCTCATGGCCGCCTCGGCTGCTTCTTGATGTCCACTCCAAGTCTCTTGGGTTGCGTTTGTTCCAAAAAGATTGCTCCGTGATATGTCTCCAGCGTATCTATAATTTTTGATTGCTCCATGCTACTTTATCTACTGTTTTGGACTATATTGGGCTTTATTTTCCACTTTTATATTATTTTTGGGACTAACCTATTAACCGGAGGCCCAGCCCAGTGAAAGTGCTAGTATCGACTAGAGGGGGGGTGTTGGGGATATTACCACTAGGTGTAAACCGGCCAGCTTGGGCCGAGTTAACTCCGTTAGTGGTATAAGCAGAGAAAGGCCCAAGGCCTGTAGTCGGTTTAGAACTTGTAGCCGTAAACCGGCCTGATGTATAACTTGTATTGTAAGTTAGGAATAGAGAGATACCAACCGGGATACGAGTATGAACCGGTTGGGACTCTATGAACCGACGGGCCTCACTCGTGTATATAAGGGGACGACACGGCGACGGTTCAAGGAGAGACAACCACAACTCGAGCCTAGGCGAAGCTTGTTTGCTCCCTAGCCATCGAGACCACATCAATTCCATCACAACTAGACGTAGGCTTTTACCTTCATCGAAGGGGCCGAACTAGTATAAACCCTTGTATCTTTGTGTCCGCTTTAACCCCTTCAAGTAAACCCGTGGCGATGGCTCCACGACTAAGTCCTTACGCTAGGACATCTGCCGTGACAAATCCACGACAGGGGGTGAATAGGCAATTTTTATGAAAGTCTTCAAAACTTGGTAGTTTCGAAGACAAACAAGCGAAATTCCCAAGTTGATATGCAGCGGAAGATAAACTATTGTAAACAAACCATAGTCAAGTATGCAATGATGTGAAAGCACAGGACAAATAGCAGCTAAGTAGTAAGGATCGGGATGGAAGATAGTATGAAGCCAATCAACGATAGTAGTCAAGCAATGAAGTCAAACAGGTACGACAGATAGGATTTGACTTCAAGAAGACAAACTCAAAATAAAGGATGGGAAGAGATAGAACCAGTCGCTTGTTGAAGACACAGGATTTGTTGGACCAGTTCCAGTTGCTGTGATAACTGTACGTCTGGTTAGGCAGGCTGAGATTCAACTCAGAAGACCGTGTCTTCACCTTATTCCCCTTGAGCTAAGGACACCCAGTCCTCGCTGTCACGCCCAATATGCGACCCTATTCAAAAGGAACTTGAAGGTTCCACCAAGGATAGACCCGCATATTGAAACGCTTTTGCAAGGTGGATATCATTACATCAACATTACATAATAGATGGGGATACATACAAGAGGCATACAGTGCCACACGAATACAACATCATCTCAAACATAAGATCAACATCCGACTACGGATGAAACACAAACAGAAGCTCAAACGACATCCACCCTGCTAGCCCAGGCTGCCGACCTGGAACCTATCCCCTGATTGAAGAAGAAGCAGAAGAAGGACTCCAAAACAAGCAAGCACCGCTCTCACGTCAGGATCATCGCATAACCTGTACCTGCAACTGTTGTTGTAGTAATCTGTGAGCCACGAGAACTCAGCAATCCCATTACCATGGGTATCAAGACTAGCAAAGCTTAAAGGGAAAGGAAGGGGTAAAGTGGTGAGGTTGCAGCAGCGACTAAGCATGATATGGTGGCTAAGATACGCAAATGAGAGCGAGAAGATGAGCAAAGGAACGGTCGTCAACTAGCAATGATCAAGAAGTGATCCTGAACTCCTACTTACGTCAAACATAACCCAGAAACCGTGTTCACTTCCCGGACTCCCGAGAAGAGACCATCACGCTACACACGCGTTGATGCGTTTTAATTCAGATCCGTGTCAAGTTATCTATACCCGACATTAACAAATTCCCATCGCCACATAACCATGGCACGGCTCTCGAAAGTTTATACCTCGCAGGGTATCCCAACTTAGCCCATGATAAGCTCTCGCGATCAACGAAGGATATACCTTCTCCCAGGAAGACCCGATCAATCTCGGAATCCCGGTTTCCAAGACATTTCGACAATGGTAAAATAAGACCAGCAAAGCCGCCCGATGCGCCGACAATCCCGATAGGAGCTGCACATATCTCGTTCTCAGTGCAACACCGGATAAGTCAAGCTATGAGTAAAACCAGACCTCGAGTTTCCCTGAGGGGGCCCCGCAGGCTGCTCGGTTTGGACCAACACTTAGAGAAGCACTGGCTCGGGGGGGCTATAATAAAGATGACCCTTGGGTTAATTACTCCCAAGGGAAAGGTAGGTGGTGGTGAGGCAAATGGTAAAACCAAGGTTGCGCCTTGCTGGAAGAGTTTTATTCAAAGCAAACTGTCAAGGGGGTCCCATAAATCACCCGACCGCGTAAGGAACACAAAATCCGGCAACATAACACCGGTATGACGGAAACTAGGGCGACAAGAGTGGAACAAAACACCAGGCATATGGCCGAGCCTTCCACCCTTTACCAAATATATAGTTGCATTAATTAAATAAGAGATATTGTGATATCCCAACATAACCCTGTCCACCATGGAGCAATCTTCCACTTCACCTGCAACTAGCAACGCTATAAGAGGGGCTGAGAAAAGCGGTAACATAGCCAAGCAACGGTTTGCTAGGAATGGTGTCAAAGGTTAGAGGTTCATGGCAATTTGGGAGGCTTGAAGAACAAGTTATAGGAAGCGCAGCATAGCGATAGAACAAAGCAACTAGCATAGCAATGATAGTAGTGAGATCCAGGGTTGCATTCATCTTGCCTAAAATCCCGCAAGGAAGAAGAACGAGTCCATGAAGAAGATGAAGCCACGAAGACGAACCACACGTAGACGAACGAATCCTCACGATCGCAACGAAACGGCAACTATCGAGAAGAAGCACACAACATGGTAAACACACCACACATAGACAAGACATGATGCACAACAAGCATGATGCATGACAAGGCTACATGAAGCTACTCATGGCAAGAGATGATGCATACAAGAGCAACACATCAAAGCAAGTTTAAATGAGGCCGGAAACAACATATAACAATTCCGGTAAGTCCTCATATGCATATTTAGAAATTGGTCCAGATCTGAACAAACCTTAAGTTCAAGTAGTTAAACAGCAAGTTAAGATGCACCAAGATGATCTACACGAGATTCTAGTCAAGTTACATATAAAGTTCATTAGATTCGGAGCTACGGCCTAGAAGATATGAGCAAAACAAGTTAAACATGGCATTGATGCAAAATGCATACAGACATCAAGTAAACACCTCAAAACATGGATGCAACATGATAATATGAAACAACATGCAATTCTAAGCAAGTTTCATATAGAGCACACTCAAAACGGAGCAACGCTTCAACACATACACTCTATACAAGTTATAGCAACAATCTGTCCATAACAGCAACTAGGCATATTGCAAGCATCAAAACAATATCCTACAGCACCCCAACATAATAACAAAAGGAATGGGCATGAATTACAGGTAAAGCATAACAATACATGAACACTGAGCTATCTCCAGAAACAACTAGAACATGCTCAAAAATACATGGTAAGATTGCAAATAATAACAGTTTCAGACTTTGCAGAAATAACATCAGGTTGCAATGTTTAGAGCTATGAAACAACATGTTGCAGGAACTTAACATGGCAAACAAAGGCATGGCATGAATCTACTAATTGCATAGAACAAAAGTCCCTTACTGACCATGAGCCAAAAAGGATCAGAAGATATGATGGCACCCATGTAAATATGGCAAGTTATATGACAGATTCATACATGGCAGGAACAACAATATGTAGGCATGTTGGTGAGCTTGAATCACTCACCACAGAGCAATACATGGTATGGCAAGACAACCAATAGTAATAATACATGTTTATGAAGCTAAGCATGGCAAGAACAAGTTCATAGGGTGCATGGATCACTAGAAAAGGACATGGCCAAAACTGAACTTCATGTTAACAGGTTGACAGCAACATTATTTAGCAACTTTCGAGCAAGATTACAACAAGCTACAACAGGCTATAAATGCAACCAGGGGCACGAATGGATAGAGCATGACATGTACAACAAAACATCCTTAGTGAACATCACCATATTATGCATAGAATGACTAGTAGAAGCATGTTTACATAGCAACAAAATATAACAGAATCAGTCAGTAAAACAGCAACAGTAAGTACCCTACTTCCTGAGCTCGATGCACTCAGTACAAGATTCACAAAAATACATGGATGGCACCCCTGGAAAGATGGCATGGCATAGATCAAAACACATGTAGACATCAACCTCATAGGATGCACACATCAAACATGGCAAAAATGACAAATGAGCATGTTATAACAGTTTCAGCAGATTAACACCACATAGCACTCTTCCAACAGCATTTCGGGCATCAAGATGAACTCAAATGAACATGATGCAATGGAATGAAATGAAGTACCCATCGAGGCGAACAATTCTACATATTACACGCACGAAACAGAGCAGTATGCAGAGAATTATGGCATGATGAACAGGGCATGATAATGTCCAAAAATCAGGGACTTGGACGTTTCTCACCTCGCGAAAAAAACTGACAGGTCGGGGTTGGCTTCTTCCCTCGCACAGAACGGAGGGCACGGAAGTCAACGCCGGAGGGGAGGGGGCGTGGGACTCCGGCGAGCGCCAGGAAGGCCCTGAATGGGTAGATCGGGCACGGGGCAACCCATTCCCAGCGTTGAGGCGGCTTGGGGCGGCACGAGCGCGGAGATCGGGGCAGCCATGGAAGCTCCTGTGGAGGTGAGAGAGAGAGATGCATGAGGGAGAGAGAGAACAAGAGAGAGAGCAGAAGGGAGGAGAGATGGTGGCGGGCTGGCCGACGGGCGTGGTGCTCCGGCGACGGGGCTTGCCGGCGGGAGGCGGGGTCAGCGAGGGGAGAGAGATCGTGGTCGAGGGGCTCCTCCCCTCGATCCAGATCGGGAGCGCGCGAGGGCGGCGACGGGCGGTCTCTCGGGAGCGGCAGTGGTGGCTCGCCCAGCGAGGACAGTTCGGCCTCGGGCGGGCGGATCTGGGCCGGGTGGCGCGGTGAAGGGCGCCGGGCGGCGTGACGTGGTGGCGCGGGAGTGGTGGAGGGCGGCGGTGGCGACGACGTGGCAGCATCGGATAGGGCGGAGCGAGGTGGCCGACGGACATGTCCGGCTCGGGCGGACGTGTCCGTGATGCGAGGTGAAGATGACTAGGTTAGACAGGATTTTGGGAGGCACAAATATATAGGTAGAGGGAGCTAGGAGAGTCCAAATGAGGAGCGGTTTTCGCCCACACGATCGTGATCGAACGACCGAGAGCATGGAGGGGGTTTGGATGGGTTTTGGGCCACTTTGGAAGGGGTGTTGGGCTGCAGACAAAAGAGGGCTTTACGGTTACCCGGTTAACCGTTGGAGTATCAAACGACCTCCAAATGGCACGAAACTTCACAGGCGGTCTACCGGTGCTATACCAAGGCCGCTTGGCAAACCTCGGTCCATTCCGAGAATGTTTAACACCCGCTCACAACGAGAGACAAAAGGAGAACGCCGGGGGAACATAGGAGTGCCGGATTGCAAAACGGACAACGGGGAAAATGCTCGGATGCGTGAGACGAACACGAATGCGAAATGAGATGCACATGATGACATGATATGAAATGCATATGATGACATGGCAAAGTGCAACACGCAAGCAAATGACATGGCAACGACGGCGAATAACTGGCAGACACCTGGCGCATCGAATCCGGGGCGTTACACTCGCCCAATCACTCTGGTAAGTCTTCATGGTAGACTTCCAAACCTTCACAGACTTTGTTCACCGGCAATCCACAATGACTCTTGGATGCTCAGAACGCGACGCCTAACCGGCTGGAGGATTCACAGTCCTCAAGTGTAATAAGTCTTCAGTCACATGCATGTAAAGACTTCAGTGATGCCTAACACTCTTTGGCTCTGGGTGTTTGGGCTTGATCCTCGCAAGGATTTTTCTCTCTCAAAGGCTTCGAGATGGGTTGCTCTCAAACGACAAAAGCTGTGCACTAACTCTGAGCAGCCACCAATTTATGGTGTAGGGGGTGGGCTATTTATAGCCACTGGGCAACCCGACCTGATATGTCTGAAATGACCCTGGGTCATAAAGGAACTGACACGTGTTCCAACGGTCAGATTTCAAACACACACGACAACTTTACTTGGGCTACAAGTAAAGCTGACTCATCCAGCTCTGGATAAGATTTGCTCTCATTGTCTTCGCTCGAGGACATAGGATTTGGGTTGAGCATCACTTGAGTCATTCTGACTTAGTTCACTTGGACCCCACTTAACAGTACGGTGGTCCCTATGACTCAACAAAGAAGAAAAGGGAACAACGAAATCACACAGTCTTCGCACTCCATAATCTTCACTCAATGTCTTCTCATGTCATAGTCTTCAATATGAATATCTTCACATACCACCTTTGTCTTCAATGTCTTCATACATTTTTAGGGGTCATCTTCGGTAGGTAAACCAAATCAATGAGGGACACTACCTGCGTTATCCTGCAATTCTCACAAACGCATTAGTCCCTCAACCAACTTTGTCATCAATACTCCAAAACCAACTAGGGGTGGCACTAGATGCACTTACAATCTCCCCTTTTGGTGATTGATGACAAACCGTTGAAGTTTTCAACGGGATAAAGTATGTGAAATTGTAAAGGATAGGGTATTGTCTTCATAAGTAGCAAGGGCTCCCCTGAAGATGTGCATATAAGTAATTTGCTTTTGGAATACAAATGCACATGGTAGGTTGTACTTGTGGAGATCCACTTCAACTTATGAAGATAATTCATCACGCATGGACTGATATAGCAAGTAGAATGACATGCATAATGAAAAATGGACGTCTGCAGAATGATCTAAGTGCGGAAGTTATCATCGCACATGCGGAATTTATCATCGCATCACAGTAAAGCAAATAAGTAGCAGACGACCATCGAGTTTAAGTGTTACAACTCAAAGAACCAAATGTTTCAAAAACGAGAGTTGTAAACACGAGGCAAAATATAAAGCAACCGCCCATATGAACCCGCTTGAAGACTATCAAACTCATATGCTTCTCCCCCTTTTGTCAGTAATGACCAAAAAGGTTTGAAGACACAGAGCATCTACTCGTCCTCATGAGTAGGTGAAGCAGCAGGGTTGTCGTTGTTGTTTGGCGGTGCAGACGTACTTGGTGCAGTGTCGATGCGTGCAGAGGTAGGAGGTGGTGAAGTAGCATCATCTTCATCATCGATCACTCTGGCATTCACAGTTGCCGCAGAGTAAGAATAGTCAGAGTCTTCAAGGGATGGAGTTCGACGTAGGATAGTAGTCTGTGGAGGAGTGGAGTCAAACTTGAATCTTTCAGTGAAGCCATCGTCTTAAAAATCTGCTTCAGCACTGAGCAGCGTCAAACTCTTCCATGATCGCCGACAAGTCTCGTGTGCAACAAACGCATTCTTGGTGGCAAGATTTCGAATGCGATTTACGTCCACCAAGAGGCTTTGCATCTGTCTCTTGAGCCAATAGTGATGCTTATCTTGTTTCTGATGAAGGGCCACAAGAAGTTCTCGGTCATTGAGAACGCGAGAGCACTTCTGAGGCCTTTGGGCAATGGTGCTTTCAGTGGCTTCAGTATGCGCATGATGAGGCAGACGAGTATTTGCAGCCATTAGATAGATATGTGTTACTGCTTGGACGCCTTCAATAGGTTGAGTGAAGCTTTGGTGCTCGACATTCTGAAGACAAAGGGGCTTCTTGGCAGGGTCAGAGTGGGTAGGCCTGTAAGCTCAATGATATCCAGAGCTTTGGCTTCATGATGAACATTTCCGGTCATCTACTCGAGAACCCATGTCTTGATATCTCTGTTGTAGCCGCGAATGTGGAGGGTAGCATAGAATTGAAGCAACAGTTCTTCATTCTAGTGTTCCTTGTCTGTCACAAAGTTGAGCAGACCAGCATCATGAAAGCAGTCAAGTGCTTCTTCTAAGCACGGCAGTCCAGTAATGGCTTCAGTGTCGAGGCGCATATGAGGGAAAATGCGCCCTTGATCATACAGAACGCAGGAGTAATAGCTTCTCTGCTGATAGCTCCAGAACCGATCAGATGATATTCTTGGCTTTGAGTAGGGGTTCTTAGCGCTGTCAAAGAAGGTGTTGTGGATTTTGAAGCCATTGGCATTGAAGGACCCTGTAGAATTAGCAGGACCTGGGAACCTTGGCAGTCTTGGCTTTGGCTTCTGGACCTAAGGCCTATGCTCAACATGATAATCAAACTGAGGACCAGAGGCAGTAGGCGGAGGAACCAGAATGGGCCATCGAACAGTGGTTAGCTGACCATGACTGTATGCTTGCTCAATTGTATGGGGCCTTGGTGGCGGAACAGGAGCAGTGGCAACAGTTGAGGCTTCAGACTGCACAACAGGTGCTTCGGAAGCAGTTGCCTCATTGGCTTCAGGCACACTGGTTGGTGCAAGCTCCACATTAGCTTCAGCCAACTACATTTGAATCTTCTCTGAATTCTTTTATGTATGATTGAGTTATCTTTGCAAGTCTCTTCGAATTATCCTTTTTGGTTTGGCCAACTAGATTGGTAGTTCTTGCAATGGGAGAAGTGCTTAGCTTTGGGTTCAATCTTGCGGTGTCCTTTCCCAAAGGATGTTAGGGCAACAAGGCACGATTGTATTGTTGCCATCAAGGATAACAAGATGGGGTTTTATCATATTGCATGAATTTATCCTCTACATCATGTCATCTTGCTTAAGGCATTACTGCTTTTTAACTTAATACTCTAGATGCATGCTGGATAGCGGTCGATGAGTGGAGTAATAGTAGTAGATGCAGAATCGTTTCGATCTACTTGTATCGGACGTGATGCCTATATACATCATTACCTAGATATGCTCATAACTATGCTCAGTTCTGTCAATTGCTCAACAGTAATGTGTTCACCCACCGTAGAATACTTATGCTCTTGAGAGAAGCCACTAGTGAAACCTATGGCCCCCGGGTCTACTCTCATCATATCAATCTCCATTACTTTATTACTTGCTTTGCTTTTAGTTTGCCTTTTACTTTTTACTTTGCATCTCTATACCAAAAATACCAAAAATATTATGTATCATCTCTATCAGATCTCACTCTCGTAAGTGATCGTGAAGGGATTGACAACCCCTAATCGCGTTGGTTGCGAGTAGCTATCGTTTTGTGTAGGTACGAGGGACTTGTGCGTGGTCTCCTACTGGATTGATACCTTGGTTCTCAAAAACTGAGGGAAATACTTACGCTACTTTGCTGCATCATCCTCTCCTCTTCGGGGAAATCCAACGCAGTGCTCAAGAGGTAGCAAGAAGAATTTCTGGCGCCGTTGCCGAGGAGGCTCACGCAAGCAAGTCAACAAAACCAAGTACCCATCACAATCCCTATCTCTCGAATTACATTATTTGCCATTTGCCTCTCATTTTCCTCTCTCCCACTTCACCCTTGCCGTTTTATTCGCCCTCTTTTTCCCAATCTCCTCCTCTCTTTCTTGTTTGCCTTTTTCCCATTGCCTTTCTGTTTGCTCGTGTGTTAGTTTGCTTGCTTGCCATCATGACTAGTCTCATATCTTCTCCATTATCTCTCGAGAATGAAGTTCTAAATTTTAAGCAAAGGGGGAAGAAAATATGAAAGACGCTTGGTATAGAATTTGCAATGCTCAAAATAGATCTACCAGGAAGCAATCTACTTCAGTTCTTCTTCGTAATTTTTACGTAGGTGCTAATCCTTGGTATAGATACATCCTTGATACCATTACTGGAGGGAATTTCTTGGGTAGCCATACTTTTGATTCTTGTAATGCTTTAATAGATTTATTTGGCTCACCACCTCTTTTGATTAATGGAACTATGTTAACTTTGGAGCATGTTATGCAAAGACTTGAAATTATTGAGAATAAAGTTGCTACCATTGAATCAATTGAAAATCTTGATAAAAATATCCACAATCAAATTACCCAATATGGATCTAAGGTAGGAATGACTTTGAAAAATATTAAAGAAAAAGAACCCATGGTTAATGAGAAAATGAATCTAGATTCCACAAGAATTGATAAACTTGAGGTTATCATTACCAACTTGGGAACCGTTTTTTCTTCCGTACAAAACACTCCAAGTTCGTCTACTAAAAATACTAAACTCATTTATGTTCCTAAGAATAAGGGTGAATCATCTAGTAAGGAAACTGCGGATCTTAAATCTATAAGTGTTCATCCCAATCTTTTTACCATCATTAAGGAACCTTTTGCTATGAATGAATTTTTCGATCTTTTGCCTGAAAATTTGACAATTACTAGAAAGAAAGAAAATTCTAAAGGAGGTAGATGCCTCATTGAAGAATTTCTACCAAAGATGGCAATACCTAGATCTATCCTTGCTTTTATGCCTAGCAAGGGGCGTTCAACGATAGCGCTTGTTGGGAGGCAACCCAATTTTATTTTGTGTTTTTTTTGTTTTTGCTTCTGTTTAGGAATAAATAATCCATCTAGCTTCTGTTTGTATGTGGTTTTAAATTTTAATTAGTGTTTGGGCCAAGTAGAAACTATAGGATAACCTACGATGATAGTTGATTTGATTCTGCTGAAAAATAGAAACTTTGCACGCACGAATATAATTTTGTTAAATCACAGGAACGTGCTTTTGCGTTGATTCTTTTTGATGATGTTCAATAAACAAATTGTCCAGGACTTCCTATTTTGGTAGAATTTTTAGAGTTCCAGAAGTTTGCGTTAGTTACAGATTGCTACAGACTGTTCTGTTTTTGTCAGATTCTGTTTTACATGTGTTGTTTGCTTATTTTGATGAATCTATGGCTAGTAAAATAGTTTATAATCCATAGAGAAGTTGGAATACAGTAGGTTTAACACCAATATAAATAAAGAATTAGTTCATTACAGTACCTTAATTAGTTCTTTGTTTTCTTTCTCTATCGGAGCTCACGAGATTTCTGTTGAGTTTTGTGTTGTGAAGTTTTCAAGTTTTGGGTGAATTCTTTTGATGGATTATGAAACAAGGAGTGGCAAGAGCCTAAGCTTGGGTATGCCCATGGAACCCCCAAAATAATCCAAGGACACCAAAAAGTCAAAGCTTGGGGATGCCCCGGAAGGCATCCCCTCTTTCGTCCACTTCCATCGGTAATTTACTTGGAGCTATATTTTTATTCACCACATGATATGTGTTTTGCCTGGAGCGTCTTGTATTATTTGCGTCTTTGCTTGTTAGTCTACCACAATCATCCTTGCTGTACACACCATTTTAGAGATCCATACATGAATTGGAATTTGTCAGAATACTCTATGTGCTTCCCTTATATCTTTTGAGCTTGATAGTTTTGCTCATAGTACTTCACTTATATCTTTTGACCATGATAACTTTTGCGCTAGTGCTTCACTTATATCTTTTAGAGCACGGTGGTGGATTTGTTTTAAAGAAACTATTGATCTCTCATGCTTCACTTAGATTATTTTGAGAGTCATTAATAGCATGGTAATTTGCTTAATGTTAATATACTTAGTGTTCAGGATTTGTGAAACTTTATTTTGAGTGAATTGAATACTAAGATAAGTTTGATGCTTGATAATTGTTTTGAGATATGGAGGTGATAATATCAAAATCATGCTAGTTGGGTAATTGTGAATTTGATAAATACTTGTGTTGAAGTTTGCAAGTCCCGTAGCATGCATGTATGGTTAAAGTTGTGTAACAAATTTGAAACATGAAGTGTACCTGGCTTGTGCATCCTTATGAGTGGCGGTCGGGGACGAGCGATGGTCTTTTCCTACCAATCTATCCCCCTAGGAGCATGCATGTAGTACTTGATTTTTTATGGCTTCTAAATTTTGCAATAAGTATATGAGTTCTTTTGACTAATGTTGAGTCCATGGATTATACGCACTCTCACCTTTCCGCCTTTGCTAGCCTCTTGATGCACGTGCATTGCCCTTTCTCACCTTGAGAGTTGGTGCAAACTTCAGCGGTGCATCCAAACCCGTGATACGATACACTCTATCACACATAAACCTCCTTATATCTTCCTCAAAACAGCCACCATACCTACCTATCATGGCATTTCCATAGCCATTCCGAGATATATTGCCATGTAACTTCCATCATCATCATGACATACATTACTTTTGTCATATTGCCATTGCATGATCATGTAGTTGACATCGTATTTGTGGCAAAGCCACCATGCATTATTTTTCATACATGTCACTCTTGATTCATTGCACCATCCCGGTATACCGTCGGAGGCATTCATATAGAGTCATATCTTGTTCTAAGTTTTGAGTTGTAATCCTTATGTTGTAATCAATAGAAGTGTGATGATCATCATTGTTAGAGCATTGCCCAAAAAAGAGGGAAAAAAGAAAGAAAAAGAGAAAAGAAAAAAGGGCAATGCTACTATCTCTTTTTCCACACTTGTGCTTCAAAGTAGCACCTTGTTTAGTGAGTCTCATATATTGTGCTTCAAAGTAGCACCTTGTTCTTCATGTAGTGAGTATCATAAAGTTGTTCTTTTTATACTAGTGGGAATTTTTCATTATTGAACTTGGCTTGTATATTCCTATGATGGGCTTCCTCAAATGCCCTAGGTCTTCATGAGCAAGCGAGTTGGATGCACACCCACTAGTTTTCTTTTGTTGAGCATTCATAGCTCTAGTGCATCCGTTGCATGGCAATCCCTACTTCTCATGTTGACATCAATTGATGGGCATCTCCATAGCCCGTTGATTAGCCTCGTCAATGAGAGAGAGTTTCTCCTTTTTTGTCTTCTCCACATAATCCCCATCATCATATACTATTCCACCCATAGTGCTATATCCATGGCTCGCGCTCATGTATTGCGTGAAGGTTGAAAAAGTTTGAGATTATTTGAGTATGAAACAATTGCTTGGCTTGTTATCGGGGGTATAGAAGTTGGGAACATCTTTGTGTGACGAAAATGAAGCATAGCCTAACTATATGATTTTGTAGGGATGAACTTTCTTTTGCCATGTTATTTTGAGAAGACATGATTGCTTTGATTAGTATGCTTGAAGTATTATTATTTTTGTGTCAATATGAACTTTTGTCTTGAATCTTTCGGATCTGAACATTCATATCACAATTAAGAAGATTTACGTTGAAATTATGCCAAAGTATCACTCCGCATCAAAAATTCTTTTTTATCATTTACCTACTCGAGGACGAGCAGGAATTAAGCTTGGGGATGCCTGATACGTCTCCAACGTATCTATAATTTTTGATTGCTCCATGCTACTTTATCTACTGTTTTGGACTATATTGGGCTTTATTTTCCACTTTTATATTATTTTTGGGACTAACCTATTAACCGGAGGCCCAGCCTAGAATTGCTATTTTTTTTTGCCTATTTCAGTGTTTTGAAGAAACGGAATATCAAATGGAGTCCAAACGGAATGAAACCTTCGAGAACGTGATTTTCTCACCGAACGTGATCCAGGAGACTTGGACCCTGCTCCAAGGAACAAAAGAGGCGGTCACGAGGGTGGAGGGTGCGCCCCCCCTAGGCGCGCCCCCTACCTCGTGGGCCCCTTGCTGCTCCACTGACGTACTCCTTCCTCCTATATATACCTACGTATCCCCAAACGATTAGAACAGGAGCCAAAAACCTAATTCCACCGCCGCAACCTTCTGTATCCATGAGATCCCATCTTGGGGCCTGTTCCGGAGCTCCGCCGGAGGGGGCATCCACCATGGAGGGCTTCTACATCAACACCATATGCCCTCCAATGAAGTGTGAGTAGTTTACTTGAGACCTTCGGGTCCATACTAGTAGCTAGATGGCTTCTTCTCTCTTTTTGGATCTCAATACAATGTTCTCCCCCTCTCTCGTGGAGATCTATTCGATGTAATCTTCTTTTTGCGGTGTGTTTGTTGAGACCGATGAATTGTGGGTTTATGATCCAGTATTATCTATGGAAAATATTTGAATCTTCTCTGAATTCTTTTATGTATGATTGAGTTACCTTTGCAAGTCTCTTTGAATTATCCTTTTTGATTTGGCCAACTAGATTGGTAGTTCTTCCAATGGGAGAAGTGCTTAGCTTTGGGTTCAATCTTATGTGTCCTTTCCCGGTGGATGTTAGGGGCAGAAGGCACGATTGTATTGTTGCCATCGAGGATAACAAGATGGGGTTTTTATCATATTGCATGAATTTATCCCTCTACATCATGTCATCTTTCTTAATGAATACTCTGTTCTTATGAACTTAATACTCTAGATGCAATGCTGGATAGCGGTCGATGAGTGGAGTAATAGTAGTAGATGCAGAATCGTTTCGATCTACTTGTCTCGGACGTGATGCCTATATACATGATCATTACCTAGATATGCTCATAACTATGCTCAATTCTGTCAATTGCTCAACAGTAATTTGTTCACCCACCGAAGAATACTTATGCTCTTGAGAGAAGCCACTAGTGAAACCTATGGCCCCCGGGTCTATTCTCATCATACCAATCTCCATTACTTTATTACTTGCTTTGCTTTTACTTTGCCTTTTACTTTTTACTTTGCATCTCTATACCAAAAATACCAAAAATATTATTTATCATCTCTATCAGATCTCACTCTTGTAAGTGACGGTGAAGGGATTGACAACCCCTAATCGCGTTGGTTGCGAGTAGCTATCATTTTGTGTAGGTACGAGGGACTTGTGCGTGGTCTCCTACTAGATTGATACCTTGGTTCTCAAAAACTGAGGGAAATAATTACGCTACTTTGCTGCATCATCCTCTCCTCTTCGGGGAAATCCAACGCAGTGCTCAAGAGGTAGCACTCCCGAAGGTTTCATTCCGTTTGGACTCTGTTTGATATTCCTTTTCTTCGAAACACTAAAATAGGCAAAAAAAACAGCAATTCGGGCTCGGCCTCCGGTTAGTAGGTTAGTCCCAAAAATGATATAGAAGTGTAAAGTAAAGCCCATAAACATCCAAAACGGGTAATATAATAGCATGGAACAATCAAAAATTATAGATACATTGGAGACGTATCAAGTTCTTCTTCGGTGGTGCTACTGGAATAACAGGGACCCGAAGATCAGGCAACACCGTTGAAGTGGTGATATTCACTTGCTTGCTGAGAGCAGCAGCAACGTCGTCCTTTGTGAGCGGTGGATCATCTTCATCTGAAAATTCATCAGCAGGTTCAGTCTTTCTCTTCTTTGGTGCACTCTTCCTTTTTGATGCAGCAGTACAGGGATCATGCTTGCGTTTAGAGCGACCTTTAGATTTTCCTTCGGCCTTTTTTTCTCAACATCATTTTTGAGAAGCCGAAGATTTTCTTCTTCTCAAGCCTTTTCCTTTTTGGCCTTCTTGGCTCGCTTGATGGCATTTTGCTGACGCTTAGTGAGCTCATCATGATAGGATTCGGGTGTGCGAAGGGAAGACTCATGGGCATTTGGTGGTGGCGGTGGTCTCACTTGGGGATCATTTGGTTTGATGAGACCAATTTACCGGCAGTCACCCCATGATGGATGAAATGCAAAGTTTTAAGCAAACCGAGGATGAACAAATTTGTAACTGAACCATTTGCGAACCCAGTGACGTCGAATCCATTGCAAACGTTTATCTCTGTACTGCTTTGTTTCTCCTGGAACAGTATTATAATTTGCATGGGAGATATATTCAACTATGTTTGTATATGGTTGTCTACCACCCTTCTTCTTCTTCGGAGCATTCTCTTCTTGCTCGACAGCATTTTACCCGGTTCATTTTATCTTGCTGGTTGACAGGCCTACCGTTCGGCCCTTAGTATTCGGAGCTTTGAATTCATCTGTTGTGCCCAAAACTACACCATCTCCCTCAGCCCGACTTATTGGTCGAGCCGAATCCTCAACTGACTGCATGTACCTATGAATAAGAATAGATGCGAGGGAAAATGGTGGCAGGGTTACGAATGCTCACGGCGAGGTTTTTGATGAAAGAAAATGTTTTGAAGAAGAATTAGATGCAAACTTTGAGAAATGTTTAGGATGAAGGAAATGTGTAGAACGAACTAGTAGGTTCGAAGAATATACTAGTCAACATTCTAAGCATTGCATTCGTACGAGACATAACACAAACCCTAGATCTAAAAAAATGGATGCGAGAGACAACTACAAACCACATCCGCACAAGTTATCTAACAGTAAAGATCTGAAAAATGCTGTAAATACATGTAATTTCTACCACGGACAAACTCGAACAAGATGGATTGGAAGTGCGAGTTTGTACTACACATACCCTAACTCGGTGATGTGCAGCAACTATAGCGACGCGGGTAGGAAGATGATCCGCGGCGGCGAGGAATGACTCCGGCAACCTCTTTCCGGCAGCAAAGCGGCGAAGATGATCGACGACGTCGAGATCAAGGTGGAGCAATGCGGTGGGGCTTCGGAAAGTGAAGGAGGCAAAGGAGAGAAGTGGACGAGGGAGCGGTGGCGATGAGGTATATATATGCGCGGAGAAATAACCACATCAGGTGAATCTGATCAGACGACCACGGTCAATGGACTATTGCGATTCAACAGTCCAAATAAAAGAGCAGTTGATGAAGAGCATATGTCAATCGTCATCAAAGATCTTGGTCCTGACTTGGGCAGGAAACCCAAATTTTGGATGGCTTTCGCCAAAACAATTTAAGTTCGGAAGTCGGAACGAACCTTTAATGTGGTCAAGGACACCCGATAAAGTTTTGTTTCCAGATGAAATTGAGCATTCATAATGGAATAGCATAGACTAGAAGAGATAGAATAGAGGGAAACAAGGGTGCTAGGCATTTCACTCAGACAAAGAAACACAAACACCCTAACGAAAACCTATGAGTGAAATACATTTGGACTAACACAAAATCCTTCAACCGAAAGGCAACTCAATGAGGAAACTTTTGGTGACATGACCCACCGTATAAGAACTGTATGACCCGAGCATCACTCAATTATCATGGCACCCAGTTAGTCTAGTTCTTTGTTAATGTATTCACCCTTAGAAAGAAAATTTCACTTTATCGAAATTTTCAAGCTCGTTGAGTGTTGTGCACCCATTCCTTCTAAGATGTGGAAGTGATGGTATGGGTGCCGAGTCCAGCTTACTGCACATTTGCGGAGTCTAGGATATTTAGCTCACATCGTAATGCATAGAATCTTTTCTCATCAAGAGGCTTGGTGAAAATGTCAGTGAGATTATCTTCAGTATTGACGTGAGTGATAACAATATCCCCTCGAGCGACATGATCGCGAATGAAATGATGTCTAATGGCAATATGCTTGGTGCGAGAATGCTGCACTAGATTGTGTGCAATTTTGATTGCACTCTCATTGTCACAATATAAAGGAATCTTCTTGACCTTGATGCCATAATCCTTCAGAGTCTGCTTCATCCACAATAACTGAGTGCAACACGCGTCAGCAGGAATATATTCGGCCTCAGTCGTAGAGAGAGACACACAATTCTGCTTCCTTGACGACCAACATACCAAAGATCTACCGAGGAAATGGCATGTCCCCGAAGTAGATTTCCTATCAACCAGGTCACCTGCGTAATCTGAGTCTGAATATCCAACGAGATCAAACTATGCTCCCTTAGGATACCATAAACCTAAGGTGGGGGTGTGAGCCAAATATCTCAAAATACACTTGACCGCTTGGTGATGCGATTCTTTTGGTGCAGCTTGATAACGAGCACACATACAAACACTCAACATAATATCAGGTCTGGATGCACATAGGTAGAGTAAAGAACCAATCATCGAACGATAAGCTTTCTCATCGCAATCCTTACCGTACACGTTTGCGTCCAGCTTACCATTCGTGGGCATAGGAGTTTTGTGGCCCTTTAGTTTGCAATCTTGCATGTTAAACTTCTTCAGAGTCTCTCAGATATTTCTACTGGGATATGAAAATTCCATTGTCATGCTGACGTATTTGCAGTCCGGTAAAGAACTTAAGTTCACCCATCATAGACATTTGATATTTCTAGGACATCATTCGCCCAAACTCCATGCTGCAAGCATTGTTAGTACAGCCAAAAATAATATCATCCACATAAATTTGACACATGAATAAATCACCATCAATAGCACGTGTGAAAAGAGTGGAATATGTGGATCCTGGCTTGAACCCTTTGTCGAGCAAAAACTTCTTCAAGGTGTCATACCAAGCTCGAGGGGCTTGCTTCAGCCCATATAGAGCCTTTTTCAACCTAAAAACTTTGTTCAGAAACCGAGGGTTTTCAAAGCCAGGTGGCTGCCTAACATAACCTTCCTCATCAATTTCACCATTAAGGAAAGCACTTTTCACATCCATTTGATAAAGCAGGATATCATTGTAGTTTGCATAAGCGAGAAGGATACGAATCGCCTAAAGGCGAGCAACAAGAGCATATGTTTCATCGAAATCAATACCTTCTACCTGTGTATACCCTTGAGCCACAAGACGTGCTTTGTTTCTCACAATAATGCTATTTTCATCTTGCTTATTCCTGAATATCCATTTTGTGCCGATGATATTGTGCTTCTTAGGATTTGGTTTGTTAGCCAACTCCCATGCATCATTCAATTTGAATTGCACCAACTCTTCTTGCATGCCATTCATCCAATCAGGGTCCTTCATGGCTTCCTCATACTTGGTAGGTTCTGCCAATGAGACAAAAGAGAAATTGCCACGGTAGTTAGCCAAACGAGTGCGAGAACGAGTTGTGGGTTGATAACCTGGATTCTCAGGATCTTAGAGAATTAATGTAGGGTTAACATGATTAGCCACTCGAGGGTGAGGATTATCATCTTGATGATCATTTTCATTTTCCTCAGCAACGACAACGGGATTAGCATTTGTGTCACCATTTTCATCGGGATTGCCACTAGCATTTGCATTCTGGTTGCCATTTGCGTTCGGAGTGGCATTTTCTTCGGCAGTGGCTTGGCGTGTTCTGCTTCGAGTCATGGGGGCATCATCATCGAAAGAGTCAGGTACATTTCCTTCAACTGGCCCGACGCTCCCAATGGCCATTTGCCGAATAGCATCCGAAATAGGTGGTTCATCTATCACATTAGGCAGGTGCTCCTTTTGGGAGCCGTTAGATTCATCAAACCGCACATTTACCGTTTCCATAACTTTCTCGTGGTGAGAGTTATAGACACGATAAGTATGCGAGTTCGAGCCGTAACAAGAAGAAGACCTTCATGTGCCTTGGGTGCAAACCTGAAATTATGATTCATGTCACGAATATAACAAGGTGCACCAAAAACACGTAAATAAGAAACATTCGGTTTCTTGCCAGTGATAAGCTCATATGAAGTTTTCTTAAGGAATTTGTGAAGATAAACACAATTCACAATATGACAAGAAGTGTTAATAGCATCAGCCCAAAAGCGAATAGGAGTTTTATACTCACTGAGCATTGTTCTCGCCTTTTCGATGAGAGTTATATTCTTTCGCTCAAAAACTCCATTCTGTTGGGGAGTGTATGCAGCAGAGAACTCATGAGTTATACCATTTTCGTCGAGAAAATATTTGATATGAGTATTTTTGAACTCAGTACCCATTGTTGCTCCTGACATGCTTAATTCGCACATCATATTCATTTCGGGCCTTTTTGGCGAATCTTTTGAATATGTCTTGGGTGCAGGTTTTGTCTTCGAGAAAGAATACCGAGAGAAATCATCAACAATAACCAGACCATAATGACTGCCTCCAAAACTTGCATATGAGGTCTGAATAAATCCGTATGAAGAATTTCCAAAGGTCTTGTTGCGGTCATGACAGTTTTAGATGAATGATGCTTCTTGGCCAATTTGTCGGCCTCACACGCACCACAGAGACAATCTTTCTCAAATTTTACATCAGGAATGCCACGAAGATGATTTTTCTTCACAAGAGTCTGCAAATTTCTCATACCTGCATGACCAAGTCCTCGGTGCCACAACCATCCTTTAGTTTCTTTTGCAAGCAAACAAGTTTGGACTGAGGGACCCTTAGAGAAATCCACAATATATAAATCATCCTTTCTATTTCCCTTGAGGATGAAGGAATTATCAGAGGCCATAAAGACGATGCATTTGGATATGGAAAATAGAACTAGAATGCCTAGATCACATAGCTTGCCAACTGACATGAGATTGAATCCAAGAGACTAAACAAGTAAAACATCATCAATAGTCTTGTCTTTGGATATAGCAACTTTACCTAACCCAATTACCTTTCCTTTGTTGTTGTCGCCAAAAGTTATATACTTCAGAATTGAATCAGTTAAGTTGGGGTCAACAAATGACGACTTGCCTCCGGTCATATGACTAGTGCATCCACTATCCATTATCCATGGTACACCCGGAGACATAGTCCTGTAGAAGAATGAGGCTTTATTAACCACCCACATCTTTGCAGGTGGCTTCTGATACGTCTCCAACGTATCTATATTTTTTTATTGTTCCATGCTATTATATTATCCGTCTTGGATGTTTTATATGCATTTATATGCTATTTTATATGATTTTTGGGACTAACCTATTAACCTAGAGCCCAGTGCCAGTTTCTGTTTTTTTCCTTGTTTTTGAGTTTTACAAAAAAGGAATACCAAACGGAGTCCAATTGACCTGCCAATTTTTGTGGATTTTCTAATGGACCAAAAGAAGCCCCCGAAGTAAAAGAGTTGGGCCAGAAGAGTCCAAAGCCATCCACGAGGGTGGAGGGTGCGCCCTACCCCCTGGGCGCGCCCCCTGCCTCGTGGATGACTCGAGACCCCATACCTTGTTCCCGACACCAAAAATTCCAATAAATACAGAAACCCCCGAAAAGAAAGCTAGATTGAGAGTTCCACTGCCGCAAGCCTCTGTAGCCACCGAAAAACCTATCGGGACCTTGTTCCAGCACCCTGCCGGAGGGGGGATCCATCACCGGTGGCCATCTTCATCATCCCGGCGCTCTCCATGACGAGGAGGGAGTAGTTCACCCTCGGGGCTGAGGGTATGTACCAGTAGCTATGCGTTTGATCTCTCTCTCTCTCTCTCTCTCTCTCTCGTGTTCTTGATATGGCACGATCTTGATGTATCGCAGGCTTTGCTATTATAGTTGGATCTTATGATGTTTCTCCCCCTCTAGCTTCTTGTAATGGATTGAGTTTTCCCTTTGAAGTTACCTTATCAGATTGAGTCTTTAAGGATTTGAGAACACTTGATGTATGTCTTGCATGTGCTTATATATGGTGACAATGGGATATTCACGTGATTCAGTTGACGTATGTTTTGGTGATCAACTCGTGGGTTCATTGACCTTGTGAACTTATGCATAGGGGTTGGCACATGTTTTCGTCTTGACTCTCCTGTAGAAACTTTGGGGCACTCTTTGAAGTTCTTTGTGTTGGTTTGAATAGATGAATCTGGGATTGTGTGATGCATATCATATAATCAAACCCGCGGATACTTGAGGTGACATTAGAGTATCTAGGTGACATTAGGGTTTTGGTTGATGTGTGTCTTAAGGTGTTATTTTACTACAAACTCTAGGGCTGTTTGTGACACTTATAGGAATAGCCCAATGGATTGATCGGAAAGAATAACTTTGAGGTGGTTTCATACCCTATAATAATCTCTTCATTTGTTCTCCGCTATTAGTGACTTTGGAGTGACTCTTTGTTGCACGTTGAGGGATAGTTATATGATCCAGTTATGTTATTATTGTTGAGAGAACTTGCACTAGTTAAAGTATGAACCCTAGGCCTTGTTTCGAAGCATTGCAATACCGTTTGTGCTCACTTTTAGCATTAGTTACCTTGCTGTCTTTATATTTCCAGATTACAAAAACCTATATCTACCATCCATATTGCACTTGTATCACCCATCTCTTCGCCGAACTAGTGCACCTATACAATTTACCATTGTATTGGGTGTGTTGGGGACACAAGAGACTCTTTGTTATTTGGTTGCAGGGTTGCTTGAGAGAGACTATCTTCATCCTATGCCTTCCACGGATTGATAAACCTTAGGTCAACCACTTGAGGGAAATTTGCTACTGTCCTACAAACCTCTGCACTTGGAGGCCCAACAACGTCTACAAGAAGAAGGGTGCGTAGTAGACATCAAGCTCTTTTCTGGTGCCGTTGCCAGGGAGGTGAGTGCTTGAAGGTATATCTTTAGATCTTGCAATTAAATCTTTTAGTTTCTTGTTTTATCACTAGTTTAGTCTATAAAAGAAAATTACAAAAAAATGGAATTGAGGGTGCCTCATATGCTTCATCTTTTTAATGTCTTCTATGAAAATAAGGATTCCGATAGGTGTGCTCAATTGCTAGAGGAAGAATGCATTAAATGTTTGGCACTAAATCTTTGAATGATGAGCATGATTGCAATGTTGTTAGTATGAATTCCTTGAATATCCATGATGATAATGATATGCAAAGCCACAAGCTTGGGGATGCTATGATTTATGAAGATGATATTTTTAACCTCCCAAGTTTTGATATGCAAATTTATTATGATGATAGCATGCCTCCTATTTATGATGATTATATTGATGAAAGTGGGTTTGGAAGAGTGTCAACTTTAGGAAGTAATGATCCCACTATTTTGGAGGGTGTTGAATCTTATTGTGACAATTATGAAAGTGTATTTGGAGAGATCATGACTTTATTTAGTAATGATTCCACTATCTTGGAAGAGGTTTCAATTAATTATGATGAGAGAAAAGTTGCTACTTATGATGATTATTGTGATGACACTTATGCTATGAAAAGTAGTTATGATTATATTTATAAAACTTGTCATGGTTATGATTACTCTTTTTCTGAACATTACTCTTTTAATGTAGAAACAATTTATAGTATCCGAGTTTCTTATGATACTCCCACTATTCCGAATGAGAAGAATTTTGCTTATGTGGAGAGTAATAAAATTTATATGCTTGTGCATCATGAAAATAGTGCTTTATGTGATAGTTATATTGTTGAATTCATTCATGATTCTACTGAAATTTATTATGGAGGAACATATGCTTGTAGGAATTGCAATAATATCTAGTTTCCTATCTATGTGTTGAAAATCTTGAAGCTATGCTTGTTTTGCTTTCCTATGCTAGTTGATTCTTGCTCCCATGAATTGTTTGCTCACAAAATCCCTATGCATAGGAAGTGGGTTAGGCTTAAATGTGCTAGTTATATTCTTCATGATGCTCTCCTTATGTTTCAAATCTTATCTTTTATGTGAGCATCATTGAAATCATCATGCCTAGCTAGCAATGCATTAAAGAAAAGCGCTTGTTGGGAGACAACCCAATTTTACCCCTACTGTTTTTGTGTGTACACATGATTAAGCTACTGTAGTAATCATGTTTTATAGCTTTTGTTTCAATAAAGTGCCAAGTAGAACCTTTGGGAAGACTTGGGTGAAAGTTAATGTGATCTTGCTGTAAAAAATAGAAAGTTTGTTCTCACCAGATTAGCTTTCATTTTTATAGAATAGTGATTTTAAGTTGATTATTTTTGAAGAAGATTAATAGACAAATTCCTCAAGTCCACAAATTTATTTCAGAATTTTTGGAGTTACAGAAGTATTCGAGAGTTACATATTACTATAGACTGTTCTGTTTTTGACAGATTCTGTTTTCTATGTGTTGTTTGCTTATTTTGATGAATCTATGAGTAATATCGGAGGGTATGAACCATAGAGAAGTTGGAATACAGTAGATATTACACCAATATGAATTTAGAATGAGTTCACAACAGTACCAAAAGTGGTGATTTATTTTCTTATACTAACGGGGCTTACGAGTTTTCTGTTGAGTTTTGTGCTGTGAAGTTTTCAAGTTTTGGGTAAAGATTCGATGGACTATGGAATAAGAGTGGCAAGAGCCTACGCTTGTGGATGCCCAAGGCACCCCAAGGTAATATTCAAGGACAACTAAGAGCCTAAGCTTGGGGATGCCCCGGACGGCATCCCCTCTTTCGTCTTCGTTCATCGGTAACTTTACTTGGAGCTATATTTTTATTCACTACATGATATGAGTTTTGCTTGGAGCGTCATTTTATTTTCTTTGTTTTGCTTGATGTTTGAATAAAATATCAAGATCTGAAATTCTTAAATGTTAGAGAGTCTTCACATAGTTGTGCAATTATTCGACTACTCATTGATCTTCACTTATATCTTTTGGAGTAGTTTGTCATTTGCTCTAGTGCTTCACTTATATCTTTTTAGAGCATGGCGGTGGTTTTATTTTGAAGAAATAGATGAACTCTCATGATTCACTTATATTATTTTGGGAGTCTTAAACAGCATGGTAATTTGCTTAGGTTATGAATTTAGTCCTAATATGATAGGCATCCAAGAGGTATACAATAAAAACTTTCATATAAAGTGCATTGAATACTATGAGAAGTTTGATTCTTTATGATTGTTTTGAGATATGAAGATGGTGATATTAGAGTCATGCTAGTGGAGTAATTGTAAATTTGAGAGATACTTGTGTTAAAGTTTGTGATTCCTGTAGCATGCACGTATGGTGAACCGTTATGTGATGAAGTTGGAGCATGATTTATTTATTGATTGTCTTCCTTATGAGTGGAGGTCGGGATCGCGTGATGGTTAACTCCTACCAACCCTTCCCCTAGGAGCATGCACGTAGTACTTTGTTTCGATGACTAATAGATTTGTGCAATAAGTATGTGAGTTCTTTATGACTAATGTTGAGTCCATGGATTATACGCACTCTCACCCTTCCACCATTGCTAGCCTCTCTAGTATCGCAACTTTTGCCGGTACTATACACCCACCATATACCTTCTTCAAAACAGCCACCATACCTACCTATTATGGCATTTCCATAGCCATTCCAAGATATATTGCCATGCAACTTTCCGACGTTCGGTTTATTATGACACGCATCATTATTGTCATATTGCTTTGCATGATCATGTAGTTGACATCGTATTTGTGGCAAAGCCACCGTTCATAATTCTTTCATACATGTCACTCTTGATTCATTGCACTTCCTGGTACACCGCCGGAGGCATTCATAATAGAGTCATATTTTGTTCTAAGTATCGAGTTGTAATTCTTGAGTTGTAACTTGTAAGTAAATAAAAGTGTGATGATCTTCATTATTAGAGCATTGTCCCATGTGAGGAAAGGATGATGGAGACTATGATTCCCCCACAAGTCGGGATGAGACTCTAGATGAAAAATAAAAAATAAAAAAGTAAAAAATAAAAGAGGCCAAAAAAAGGATAAGGCCCAAAAAAACAAAAAGAATGAGACAAAAGCGAGAAGGGGCAATGCTACTATCCTTTTACCACACTTGTGCTTCAAAGTAGCACCATGATCTTCATGATAGAGAGTCTCCTATGTTGTCACTTTCATATAATAGTGGGAATTTTTCATTATAGAACTTGGCTTCTATATTCCAATGATTGGCTTCCTCAAATTGCCCTAGGTCTTCGTGAGCAAGCGAGTTGGATGCACACCCACTTAGTTTCTTTTTGAGCTTTCATACACTTACAGCTCTAGTGCATCCGTTGCATGGCAATCCCTACTCACTCACATTTATATCTATCGACGGGCATCTCCATAGCCCATTGATACGCCTAGTTGATGTGAGACTATATTCTCCTTTTTGTCTTCTCCACAACCACCATATTCTATTCCACCTATAGTGCTATGTCCATGGCTCACGCTCATGTATTGCGTGAAGATTGAAAAAGTTTGAGAACATCAAAAGTATGAAACAATTGCTTGGCTGAAACCGGGGTTGTGCATGATTTAAATATTTTGTGTGATGAAGATAGAGCATAGCCAGACTATATGATTTTGTAGGGATAACTTTCTTTGGCCATGTTATTTTGAGAAGACATGATTGCTTTGTTAGTATGCTTGAAGTATTATTGTTTTTATATCAATATTAAACTTTTGTCTTGAATATTATGGATCTGAATATTCTTGCCACAATAAAGAAGATTACATTGACAAATTTTTTAGGTAGCATTCCACATCAAAAATTCTGTTTTTATCATTTACCTACTCGAGGACGAGCAGGAATTAAGCTTGTGGATGCTTGATACATCTCCAATGTATCTATAATTTTTTATTGTTCCATGCTAATATATTATCCATCTTGCATGTTTCATATGCTATTTTATATGATTTTTGGGACTAACCTATTAACCAAGAGCCCAGTGCTAGTTTCTGTTTTTTCCTTGTTTTTGAGTTTTAGAAAAAAGGAATACCAAACGGAGTCCAATTGCCCTGCCAATTTTTGTGGATTTTTTATGGACCAAAAGAAGACCCCGAAGTAAAAGAGTTGGGCCAGAAGAGTCCCGAGCCATCCACGAGGGTGGAGGGCGTGCCCTACCCCCTGGGCGCGCCCCCTGCCTCGTGGATGACTCAAGACCCTCGCCCCCCCCCCCCCCGACTTGTTCCTGGCGCCAAAATTCCTATAAATACAGAAACCCCCGAAAAGAAAGCTAGATTGGGAGTTCCGCCGCCGCAAGCCTCTGTAGCCACCGAAAAACCAATCGGTGCCCTGTTCCGGCACCCTGCCGGAGGGGGGTCCATCACCTGTGGCCATCTTCATCATCCCGGCGCTCTCCATGACGAGTAGGGAGTAGTTCACCCTCGGGGCTGAGGGTATGTACCAGTAGCTATGTGTTTGATCTCTCTCTCTCTCGTGTTCTTTATATGGCACGATCTTGATGTACCGCGAGCTTTGCTATTATAGTTGGATCTTATGATGTTTCTCCCCCTCTACCTTCTTGTAATGGATTGAGTTTTCCCTTTGAAGTTATCTTATCGGATTGAGTCTTTAAGGAGTTGAGAACACTTGATGTATGTCTTGCATGTGCTTATCTGTGGTGACAATGGGATATTCATGTGATTTACTTGATGTATGTTTTGGTGATCAACTCGCGGGTTCTGTGACCTTGTGAACTTATGCATAGGGGTTGGCACACGTTTTCGTCTTGACCCTCCGGTAGAAACTTTGGGGCACTCTTTGAAGTTTTTGTGTTGGTTTGAATAGATGAATCTGAGATTGTGTGATGCATATCGTATAATCAAACACGCAGATACTTGAGGTGACATTGGAGTATCTAGGTGACATTAGGGTTTTGGTTGATGTGTGTCTTAAGGTGTTATTTTACTACAAACTCTAGGGCTGTTTGTGACTGATACGTCTCCATCGTATCTATAATTTTTTATTGTTCCATGCTATTATATTATCCATCTAGGATGTTTTATATGCTATTTATATGATTTTGGGACTAACCTATTAACCTAGAGCCTAGTGCCAGTTTCTGTTTTCTCCTTGTTTTTGAGTTTTACAGAAAAGGAATACCAAACGGAGTCCAATTGACGTGCCAATTTTTAATGATTTTTATGGAACAAAATAAGCCCCTGGAAAGAAAGACTTGGGCCAGAAGAGTCCCGGGCTGCCCACGAGGGTGTGGGGCGAGCCCCCCCCTGTCTCGTGGACAGCCCGGAGACCTCCTTGACTTGTTCCCAACACCAAAAATTCCTATAAATACTGAAACCTCCACAAAATAACCTAGATCGGGAGTTCCGCTGCCGCCAGCCTCTGTAGCCACCAAAAACCAATCGGGACCCTGTTCCGGCACCCTGCCGGAGCGGGGATCCATCACCGGTGTCCATCTTCATCATCCCGGCGCTCTCCATGACGAGGAGGGAGTAGTTCACCCTCGGGGCTGAGGGTATGTACCAGTAGCTATATGTTTGATCTCTCTCTCTCTCTCTCTCTCTCTCTCGTGTTCTTGATTTGGCACGATCTTGATGTACCGCGAGCTTTGCTATTATAGTTGGATCTTATGATGTTTCTCCCCCTCTACTCTCTTGTAATGGATTGAGTTTTCCCTTTGAAGTTATCTTATCGGATTGAGTATTTAAGGATTTGAGAACACTTGATGTACGTCTTGCATGTGCTTATCTGTGGTGACAATGGGATATCACGTGATCCACTTGATGTATGTTTTGGTGATCAACTTGCGAGTTCCATGACCTCGTGAACTTATGCACAGGGGTTGGCACATGTTTTCATCTTGACTCTCCGGTAGAAACTTTGGGGCACTCTTTGAAGTACTTTGTGTTGGTTGAATAGATGAATCTGAGATTGTGTGATGCATATCGTATAACCATACCCACGGATACTTGAGGTGACATTGGAGAATCTAGGTGACATTAGAGTTTTGGTTGATTTGTGTCTTAAGGTGTTATTCTAGTATGAACTCTAGGATAGATCGAACGGAAAGAATAGCTTTGTGTTATTTTACTGCGAACTCTTGAATAGATCGATCAGAAAGAATAACTTTGAGGTGGTTTCGTACCCTACAATAATCTCTTCATTTGTTCTCTGCTATTAGTGACTTTAGAGTGACTCTTTGTTGCATGTTGATGGATAGTTATATGATCTAATTATGTTATTATTGTTGAGAGAACTTGCACTAGTGAAAGTATGAACCCTAGGCCTTGTTTCAACGCATTGCAATACAGTTTACGCTCACTTTTATCATTAGTTACCTTGCTGTTTTTATATTTTCAGATTACAAAAACCTATATCTACCATCCATATTGCACTTGTATCACCATCTCTTCGCCGAACTAGTGGACCTACACAATTTACCATTGTATTCGGTGTGTCGGGGACACAAGAGACTCTTTTTTATTTGGTTGCAGGGTTGTTTGAGAGAGACCATCTTCATCCTATGCCTCCCACGGATTGATAAACCTTAGGTCTTCCAGTTGAGGGAAATTTGCTACTGTCCTACAAACCTCTGCACTTGGAGGCCCAACAACGTCTACAAGGAGAAGGTTGCGTAGTAGACATCAAGCTCTTTTCTAGCGCTGTTCCCGGGGAGGCTAGGTAAGCGGCACTCACACCCCGTCAATTAAGCTCTTTTCTGGCGCCGTTGCCGGGGAGGTGAGTGCTTGAAGGTATATCTTTAGATCTTGCAATCAAATCTTTTTGTTTCTTGTTTTATCTCTAGTTTAGTCTATAAAAGAAAACTAGAAAAAAATTGAATTGAGGATGCCTCATATGCTTCATCTTTTTAATATCTTTCGTGAAAATGAGGATTCCGATAATTGTGCCAAAGTGTTAGAAGAATAATGCATTAGAATGTTTGGCACTAAACCTTTGAATGATGAGCATGATTGCAATGTTGTTAGTATGAACTCTTTGAATATCCATAGCACTAATGATGATTGCACTAGTCATGATGAAAATGTCTCTTATAAGCATGTCAACTTTTGTGGAGTGCATAGAGTTTGCAAGTACACACCAAATAGGGAAGGTAGATTTTGCAAAAGGCATAAGTATTTAGAAACTAAACGGTTGCAAGAGAGGCTAGAATTTTGTACTGAAAATTTAAAATTTCTTTGCCATCCTTGTGAACTTTGCAATGAATGTGATCATTTAAATACCCAATGCAAATTGTTTCATGATCGAATCGTGTCCAAAAAATTTGATGACGTGATTTCCCTTGCACATCATAATGAACTTACTTTGCTTATGGGTTATGAAGAAATGAAACGTTTAACTAAGAATCTTCCAGAGTTTGTCCTTGATAAAGTTCTTGATTTTGGTCTAGAGAAAATTTATATGTATTGTGCGGTGAATTGCATTGAAAATCCTTACATTGCCGATTACATAAAATCAAGAAAACAAATAGAAGATGAAGAGAATACTAATGAAAGGGAAGAGATTTCCAAATATCCTCCTATTCTTTCTTATGATGAACCAGGTAACGAGGAGGAGCCTTCTGTCCAACCAATCTCATTAATAAGGAGCTCCAAAAAGAGGGTTAACCCCACACATGATGCGAAGAAGAAAAAGAAAAGACGTAGAAAAAAGGTAAAAAGGTACCCCTCCCAAATGATGTTGCTCCTATGACATGCTTGAGAATTTATTTGCTGCAATTAATGTTTGTCCCAAGCTTGGGGATGCTATGTTTAATGAAGATGATATTTTTAGCCTCCCAAGTTTTGATGAGCAAATTTATTATGATGATAGCATGCCTCCTATTTATGATGATTATTGTGATGACACTTACGCTATAAAAAGTAGTAACGATTATATTTATAAAACTCATGATTATGATTACCTTTTTCTGAACATTACTCTTTTAATGTGGAAACAATTTATAGTATTCGAGTCTCTTATGATACTCCCACTATTCCGAATGAGAAGAATTTTGCTTATGTGGAGAGTAACAAAATTTATATGCTTGGGGATCATGAAAGTAATTCTTTATGTGATGGTTATATTGTTGAATTCGTTCATGATGCTACTGAAAATTATTATGAGTGAGGAATATATGCTTGTAGGAATTGCAATAATATCAAGTTTCCTCTCTATGTGTTGAAAATCTTGAAGCTATGCTTGTTTTGCTTTCCTATGCTAGTTGATTCTTGTTCCCATAAGTTGTTTGCTCACAAAATCCCTATGCACAGGAAAGGAAGTGGGTTAGACTTAAATGTGCTAGTCATATTCTTCATGATGCTCTCTTTATGTTCCAGTTCTTATCTTTTATGTGAGCATCATTGAAATCATCATGCCTAGCTAGGGGCGTTAAACGATAGCGCTTATTGGGAGGCAACCCAATTTTATTTTTGTTCTTTGCTTTTTGTTCCTATTTAGTAATAAATAATTCATCTAGCCTCTGTTTATATGTGGTTTTATGTTTTAATTAGTGTTTGTGCCAAGTAGAACCTTTGGGAAGACTTGGGTGAAGTCTTTATGATCTTGCTGTAAAAAACAGAAACTTTAGCACTCACGAGATTAGCTGTCATATTTTACTGGAGAGTGATTTTAGGTTGATTATTTTTGCAGATGATTAATAGACAAATTCCTAAGGTCCACCAATTTATTTCAGATTTTTTTGAGTTACAGAAGTATTCGAAAGTTTCATATTGCTACAGACTGTTCTGTTTTTGACAGATTCTATTTTCTATGTGTTGTTTGCTTATTTTGATGAATCTATGAGTAGCATCGGAGGGTATGAACCATAGAGAAGTTGGAATACAGTAGATATTACACCAATATGAATTTGGAATGAGTTCACAACAGTACCAAAAGTGGTGATTTATTTTCTTATACTAACGGAGCTTACAAGTTTTCTGTTGAGTTTTGTGGTGTGAAGTTTTCAAGTTTTGGGTAAAGATTCGATGGACTATGGAATAAGGAGTGGCAAGACCCTAAGCTTGGGGATGCCCAAAGCACCCCAAGGTAATATTCAAGGACAACCAAGAGCCTAAGCTTGGGGATGCCCCGGAAGGCATCCCCTCTTTCGTCTTCATTCCTCGGTAACTTTACTTGGAGCTATATTTTTATTCACCACATGATACGTGTTTTTCTTGGAGCGTCTTTTATGATTTGAGTCTTTGCTTTTTAGTTTACCACAATCATCCTTGCTGTACACACCTTTTGGGAGAGACACACATGAATCGGAAATTATTCGACTACTCATTGATCTTCACTTATATCTTTTGGAGTACTTTGTAATTTGCTCTAGTGCTTCACTTATACCCTTTTAGAGCACGGTGGTGGTTTTATTTTGAAGAAATAGATGAACTCTCATGCTTCACTTATATTATTTTGAGTGTCTTTTAGAACAGCATGGTAATTTGCTTAGGTTATGAATTTTAGTCCTAAAGTGATGAGCATCCAAGATAGGTATAATAAAAACTTTCATATAAAGTGCATTGAATACTATGAGAAGTTTGATACTTGATGATTGTTTTGAGACATGAGGATGGTGATATTAGAGACATGCTAGTAGAGTAGTTGTGAATTTGAGAAATACTTGTGTTAAAGTTTGTGATTCCCGTAGCATGCATGTATGGTGAACCGTTATGTGATGAAGTTGGAGCATGATTTATTTATTGATTGCCTTCCTTATGTGTGGAGGTCGGGATCGCGCAATGATTAACTCCTACCAACCCGTCCCCTAGGAGCATGTGTGTATTACTTTGTTTTGATGACTTGTAGATTTTTGCAACAAGTATGTGAGTTCTTTATGACTAATGTTGAGTTCATGGATTATACACACTCTCACCCTTCCACCATTACTAGCCTCTCTTGTGCCGCGCAACTCCCGTCGGTACCATAAACCCACCATATACCTTCCCCAAAACATCCACCATACCTACCTATTATGGCATTTCCATAGCCATTCCAAGATATATTGTCATGCAACTTTCCACCATTCCGTTTATTATGACACGTTTTATCATTGTCATATTGTCTTGCATGATCATGTAGTTGACATCATATTTCTGGCAAAGCCACCTTTCATAATTCTTTCATACATGTCACTCTTGATTCATTGCACATCCCGGTACACCACCGGAGGCATTCACATAGAGTCATATTTTGTAATTTTTGAGTTGTAAGTAAATAAAAGTGTGATGATCTTCATTATTAGAGAATTGTCCCATGTGAGGAAAGGATGATGGAGACTATGATTCCCCCACAAGTCGGGATGAGACTCCGGACAAAAAAAAGGAAAAAAAGGCCATAAAAAGGAGAAAAAAGGCCCAAATAAAAAAATGGGAGAAAAAGAGGGAAGGGGCAATGCTACTATCTTTTTACCACACTTGTGCTTCAAAGTAGCACCATGATCTTCATGATAGAGAATCTCCTATGTTGTCACTTTCATATACTAGTGGGTATTTTTCATTATAGAACTTGGCTTGTATATTCCAATGATGGGCTTCCTCAAAGTGCCCTAGGTCTTCGTGAGCAAGCATGTTGTATGCACACCCACTTAGTTTCCTTTTGAGCTTTCATACACTTATAGCTCTAGTGCATCCATTGCATGGCAATCCCTACTCACTCACATTGATATCTATTGATAGGCATCTCTATAGCCCGTTGATACGCCTAGTTGATGTGAGACTATCTTCCTCCTTTTTTTGTCTACTCCACAACCACCATTCTATTCCACTTATAGTGATATGTCCATGGCTCACGCTCATGTATTGCGTGAAGATTGAAAATGTTTGAGAATACTAAAGTATGAAACAATTTCTTGGTTGAAACCGGGGTTGTGCATTATTTAAATATTTTGTGTGATGAAGATAGAGCATAGCCAGACTATATGATTTTGTAGGGATAACTTTCTTTGGCCATGTTATTTTGAGAAGACATAATTACTTTGTTAGTATGCTTGAAGTATTATTGTTTTTATCTCAATATTAAACTTCTGTCTTGAATATTTCAGATCTGAACATTTCTGTCACAATAAAGAAAATTACATTGATAATTATGTTAGGTAGCATTGCACATCAAAAATTCTGTTTTTATCATTTACCTACTCGAGGACGAGCAGGAATTAAGCTTGGGGATGCTTGATACATCTCCAACATATCCATAATTTTTGATTGGTACATGCTATTATATTATCCATCTAGGACGTTTTATATGCATTTATATGCTATTTTATATGATTTTTGGGACTAACCTATTAACCTAGAGCCCAGTGCCAGTTTCTGTTTTCTCATTGTTTTTGAGTTTTACAGAAAAGGAATACCAAACGGAGTCCAATTGACGTGCCAATTTTTGATGATTTTTTATGGACCAAAAGAAGCCCTGGAGTGAAAGAGTTGGGCCAGAAGAGTCCCGGGCTGCCCACGAGGGTGGGGGCGCGCCTACCCCCCTGGGCGCGCCCCGTGTCTCGTGGACAGCCCGGAGACCTCCCTAACTTGTTCCCGATGCCAAAAATTCCTATAAATACTGAAACCTCCAGGAAATAACCTAGATCGGGAGTTCCGCTGCCGCAAGCCTCTGTAGCCATCAAAAACCAATCGGGGCCCTGTTCCGGCACCCTGCCGGAGGGGGGATCCATCACCGGTGGCCATCTTCATCATCCCGGTGCTCTCCATGACGAGGAGGGAGTAATTCACCCTCGGGGCTTAGGGTATGTACCAGTAGCTATGTGTTTGATCTCTCTCCCTCTCTCTCTCTCTCATGTTCTTGATTTGGCATGATCTTGATGTACCGCGAGCTTTGCTATTATAGTTGGATCTTATGATGTTTCTTCCCCTCTACTCTCTTGTAATGGATTGAGTTTTCCCTTTGAAGTTATCTTATCGGATTGAGTCTTTAATGATTTGAGAACACTTGATGTATGTCTTGCATGTGCTTATCTGTGGTGACAATGGGATATCACGTGGTCCACTTGATGTATGTTTTGGTGATCAACTTGCGAGTTCCATGACCTCGTGAACTTATGCATAGGGGGTGGCACACGTTTTCATCTTTACTCTCCGGTAGAAATTTTGGGGCACTCTTAAGTACTTTGTGTTGGTTGAATAGATGAATCTGAGATTGTGTGATGCATATCGTATAACCATACCCATGGATACTTGAGGTGACATTGGAGTATCTAGGTGACATTAGGGTTTTGGTTGATTTATGTCTTAAGGTGTTATTCTAGTATGAACTCTAGGATAGATCGAATGGAAAGAATAACTTCGTGTTATTTTACTACGGACTCTTGAATAGATCGATTAGAAAGAATAACTTTGAGGTGGTTTCCTACCCTACAATAATCTCTTCGTTTGTTCTCCGCTATTAGTGACTTTGGAGTGACTCTTTGTTGCATGTTGAGGGATAGTTATATGATCCAATTATGTTATTATTTTGAGAGAACTTGCACTAGTGAAAGTATGAACCCTAGACCTTGTTTCAACGCATTGCAATACCATTTACGCTCACTTTTATCATTAGTTACCTTGTTGTTTTTATATTTTCAGATTACAAAAACCTATATCTACCATCCATATTGCACTTGTATCACCATCTCTTCGCCGAACTAGTGCACCTATACAATTTACCATTGTATTGGGTGTGTTGGGGACACAAGAGACTCTTTGTTATTTGGTTGCAGGGTTGTTTGAGAGAGACCATATTCATCCTATGCCTCCCACGGATTGGTAAACCTTAGGTCATCCACTTGAGGGAAATTTGCTATTGTCCTACAAACCTCTGCACTTGGAGGCCCAACAACGTCTACAAGGAGAAGGTTGCCTAGTAGACATCAAGCTCTTTTATGGCGCCGTTGCCGGGGAGGCTAGGTAAGCGGCACTCACACCCCGTCAACTAAGCTCTTTTCTGGCGCCGTTGCCAGGGAGGTGAGTGCTTGAAGGTATATCTTTAGATCTTGCAATCGAATCTTTTTGTTTCTTGTTTTATCACTAGTTTAGTCTATAAAAGAAAACTACAAAAAAATGGAATTGAGGATGCCTCATATGCTTCATCTTTTTAATATCTTTCGTGAAAATGAGGATTCCGGTAATTGTGCCAAAGTGTTAGGAGAAGAATGCATTAGAATGTTTGGCACTAAATTTTTGAATGATGAGCATGATTGCAATGTTGTTAGTATGAACTATTTGAATGTCCATAGTACTAATGATGATTTCACTAGTCATGATGAAAATGTCTCTTATAAGCATGTTGATTTTTGTGGAGTGCATAGAGTTTGCAAGTACATACCAAAAGGCATAGGTATTTAGAAACTAAATGGTTGCAAGAGAGGCTAGAAGTTTGTGCTGAAAATTTAAAATTTCTTTGCCATCCTTGTGAACTTTGCAATGAATGTGATCATTTAAATACCCAATGCAAATTGTTTCATGATCGAATCATGTCCAAAAATTGTGATGACTTGATTTCCCTTGCGCATCATAATGAACTTAGTTTGCTTATGGGTTATGAAGAAATGGAACGTTTAACTAAGATCTTCCAGAGTTTGTCCTTGATAAAGTTCTTGATTTTGATCTAAAGAAAATTTATATGTATTGTGCGGTGAATTGCATTGAAAATCCTCACATTGCCAATTACATAAAATCAAGAAAACAAATAGATGATGAAGAGAATACTAATGAAAGGGAAGAGATTCCCCAATATCCTGCTATTCTTTCTTATGATGAACCAGGTAACGAGGAGGAGCCTTCTATCCAACCAATCTCATTAATAAGGAGCTCCAAAAAGAGGGTTAACCCCACACATGATGCGAAGAAGACCTATATCTACCATCCATATTGCACTCACTTTTATCATTAGTTACCTTGCTGTTTTTATATTTTCAGATTACAAAAACCTATATCTACCATCCATATTGCACTTGTATCACCATCTCTTCGCCGAACTAGTGCACCTATACAATTTACCTTTGTATTGGGTGTGTTGGGGACAGAAGAGACTCTTTGTTATTTGGTTGCGGGGTTGCTTGAGAGAGACCATCTTCATCCTATGCCTCCCACGGATTGATAAACCTTAGGTCATCCACTTGAAGGAAATTCACTACTGTCCTACAAACCTCTGCACTTGGAGGCCCAACAACATCTACAAGAAGAAGGTTGCATAGTAGACATCAACTTCGAAATAGAAGAGCAAGCAGGATATGATTGCTTTGGATAACCATAATTGTTACTCGAAGAAGTTTGAGCATAATCGAAAGATAGGCATTGAAATTCTTTCCAGACGTTGAATGAGGTATGCATGTACTCATTCTATCGAACATTTTTAGCCTGCATAGTTAGCAAAGGAGTAATAGGCAATGCATCGATAGTTTTCCTAGGCACCCAGATAGCTTTCTTTGGGGGGCCATTCCTATTGTTTGGTCCAACATGGAGAGCAACAAACTCACCACGTTGGTTTTTGAACAACTTATAGTTGTCCAGAGAATCATTATAAGAGTGTTCAGGGCTAGGAGAGTCATATCCCCAAATCAAAGCTGGATCGAGCGTTTTGCTCTTGGCAAGCACTCACACGGTGTGAGGATATTGATTTGGTTCCCAGTAGGAACCATCCTCATTCAGTTTCCTTTCGAAACTGATACCTTCTTTCCTGGGATTTTTGTGAAGAATGGATTTCTTCAGAACATCACAAAGGGTTTGATGCCCTTTGAGAGGCCTGAACATTCCTGCCTGAATAAGATCCTTCAACCTAGCATTCTCATCAGACACAGAACCATTTTCCTCGACGGAGGGGTTAGCATTCACAGAAGATTCATCATTTCTACATTCAAGGCATTTTAAGCAAGGTGTATAAACACTTCAGGTTTCTCTTTGAGTTGTTGCGTGAGAAGATAATTTTCTATGATCAAGTCATCATGATCCTCTCTCAGTGACTTGAGTTCATGTTTCCTTTTCAGGTAATCATAAGTCAATATCTCGTGGTCGACCGAGAGAAGATCTTGACGATTTGATAGTTCTTCCACTCATGACTTCAGAGCGGAATGCTCTTTTGTCAATGACTGATTTTTCTCCATCTCCTCAACCAACAACCCTTCAGATTCTTGAGGGTTTTCTCAATTTTCTCAAGAGAGTTTGTTGTATATTTGCAAATTTAATCAGTTTAGCATGGTCATCCTCATAAGAAGAATATTGATCACTTGAGTGAACCTTGTGATGTTTGGAGGATACCTTTTCTTTTGAAGCTTTGGCCATGAAGCAAAAGGCAGGAGATTCGTCGTCGCTTGACTAGTTATTGAAGAAGTTTGACGCGGGGGTGGAGGAACATGCTATACCAGCCATGCCGGAATCAGAATCCTCATCAGATTCATCAACTTCTTCGGAGTCAGATGACTCTTCTTCATCGGAGTCCATCTCCTTGCCGATGTACGCCTTGGCCTTGCGAGAGGTATTCTAGCGGTTGGAGGAGGACTTGAAGGGATTCCTTGAGGAAGATCGTGATGGGGACTTGGAAGTGGAGTTGTCCTTCTTATTGAAGAACTTCTTCATTTTCTTCTCATCATTGGAGTCGTAGTTCTTGCTCTTGCTTTTGCCACGGTTGTTTCCTGAGTCCAATCTTCCACTGGCAAGGATTTCAACTTCCCAGAGAGGGCAATCCGAAATGAAATGTCCTGGCTTTTTGCACTGAAGTAGGTGTAATCTCCAGTAGGTTTTGATGATGATTTTGAACCGCCAGAGTTGCTTGATCCTTTCCTTTGAAACTGATTCTTCCTATGAAGGCGCTGGAATCTCTTTGTGATTAATGCAAGATTTTTGCTGATCCTTTCTGGGTCATCTGAATCATCTTTGGCGTTTCCTTCTGAGGAAGAATCAGCCACAGCCTTGAGAGCATGACATTTGCAGTGACTTGAGGCATAGAGATCTCTCTTTTCTTCTTCTTGTTCCTCATGGGTGTTTAACCTTTCCATGATATCTGCAGAGTCGAGATATTTGAAATCAGCTCATTCCCTAATCATCAGAACTAGTGTTTCGAATGAGTCATCAAGAGATCTAAGCAGTTTCTTCACAACTTCGTGATCAGTGATGTCTTCCGCGCCAAGGCCCTGCAACTCGTTTGCAATGTCACTCAGGCAATCGAAGGTTTGCTGACAGCTTTCATTTCCAATTCGCTTGGACCGATTAAACTTCCCTCAAAGAGTATCAATGCTAGCTTCTTTATGAGTTGAAACACCTTCATTTATCTTTTCGAGAATGTCCCACAGTTCCTTTGCAGTTTCACACTGATGGTAGTGAAGGAATTGAGCACGAGAGAGATAGCCACCAATTTCATCTTTTGCTTGAGCGTCCAACTGAATGAGTCTCTTCTCGTGGTCAGTGGGAACCTAGGTCACTTCAACCGTGACTCCATTCTGCACCACATTCCACATATCATCATCAATAGCTCAAATACGGATCTTCATCTTCTCTTTCTAGAAGGGATAGTCCGTCCCATCGAATATGGGAATCTTGAGATGCGACTTGTAGCTCACTAAAGACATACTTAAACTCCAAGGTGGTTAGACGAAAATGAGCAGAGTCAAGGAGTACCTTCCTCTGATACCAGATTAGATCATAGTCAATTCAAAGATGCTGTCAAACTTAATTGGGAGCAAAATGTGAATGAAAGAGATAGTGCTAAAGTCATTGCAGCTAAATTCAAGAGATTGAGGAAAGGGCTCAAGATATGGGCCAGATCTCTGTCAGACCTCAAAAATGTCATCAAGGATACCAATTTTATGATTCTCTGTTATGATACTATTGAAGAGTTGAGGGACCTTTCTATAGAAGAGTCCAATGGCAGAAATATCCTTAAAGACCACTTGTGCAAACTTCTCAGCCATTAGAGAATTTGCTGGAAGCAAAGAGCCACTATCAGAAACATCAAGGTGGGTGAAGCTAACACCAAATACTTCCATACCAAGGCAAATATTAAATTCAGAAACAATCAGATTGCTATGCTTATGAATAGGGTTTTGAGCACAATGATCACAACACCAAAGCCGCAATTCTGTTCAGGGCTTTCAAAAGTACATGGGAACTACCTCCCCAACTTCAAACCCACTCCTACTCCATAGCTTGTTATCTCATCATGATAATCTGGAGGCACTGGATACACCTTTTACTAGGGAAGAATTTGATGATGTGGTCAGAAAACTACTAGCTGATAAAGCACTTGGATTTAACGCAACTTTTCCCAAGGCATGCTGGAGCATTATTGATGAGGATTTTACAGATTAATTGAGGATATTTTAATGGTACTATAAGTCTACAAAGCATAAACTACTTCATAACACTCATTCCCAAGAAAGATATTGTTGTCACTCCTGGAGACTTCAGACCAATCTCATTTCTTAGCTATAGTTTGAAGATCATTACTAAACTTCTGGCCAACATACTGCAGAAAATCATTCTCAACATTGTGCATAAAAACCAATATGGCTTTCTCAACAACAGGTGTATCCAGGACTGTCTTGCCTGGTCCTATGAATATATTCACCAATGTCACCAGTCTAAGAAAGAACTCATTTTTCTTAAACTTGATTTTGAGAAGGTGAAGTTATTGCTCTTCGAGGTTATCGGTGCCGGTCGAGACGCTGCTTTGATGTTCTAATCAGGGCAGGTTCCTTTGCGTTGTGTTTGTAATGTGTGCATAGGCTTTTCTTCGGATTAGCTCGGGTGTGGAGTCTGTACTACACTTGTTGTTCGCAGTGAGTGGTAGTTTCTTGTTATTTTCTTCTGCCTTCTGTAAAAATATGGACGCCTTTGACGTACTCTAAAAAAGGCATTTGACATGCTTAATTATGACACTATCATCCAGATCATGCATGCTAGAGGCTTTGGTTCTAAATGGATCATCTGGATCAATATGGTCTATGGAACTGGTTTGTCATTAGTATTGTTAAATGGTGTCCCTTGCAAACAATTTTTGTGCAACAAAGAGGGCCAGACAAGGAGATCCTCTATCCCCTCTAATATTTGTCATTGCAGCTGACCTGTTACAATCCATGATAAATGAAGCAATGCATAATTCACTGCTTGAAGCACCTTTGATGCATCACTCATGCCTTGATTACCCAATTATCCAATATGCAGATGACACTATCCTTATTGTCAAAGCTGACTCTGGACAACTGAACCACATCAACCTGTTGCTGCACTATGAGGCATACACTAGATTGAAAGTTAACTATGCCAAGTCAGTCATGATCCCCATTAACACCCCTAATCATAAGATGATTGCACTATCTCAGAATTTTGGTTGTCAAGTGGTAGTTTCCCCCATATCTTGGTCGTCCACTGAGCATTCCCAAGCCTAATATTGAGGACTTAATGCCACTGCTACAAAGGGTTCAAAATAGATTGATGGGATGTTCTACTATGTTATCTTCTGGAGATAAGCTTATTCTCATCGAATATGTGTTTACAAGTCAGCCTATTTACTAAATGTGCACTCTCAGGGTTCCTATATCAGTGATAAACCAACTCAAAACAGTATTCATACATTGTTTCTGGAGAAAATATGGAGAACAAGAGAAAGGGCCATCACTTATTGCATGGGACAAAGTTTGTGAACCTAAAAACCAAGGGGGCCTTGGTGTGTTGGATATTAGCACCCACAATCAAGTTGTGCTAATGAAATTCTTGCACAAATTCTTGAATAAGGAAGACATTCCATGGGTGAAGATCATATGGGAGGCCCACTACTCTTCATCTCAGCTTGGAGATAAACTAGTTGGCTCTTTCTAGTGGAAGGATATTTTAAAGCTTCTTCGCACCTACAAACAGTTTTCAATTTGTAAGGCTGGTAGGGGAGATACTGTGCTTTTTCTGGTGGGACAGCTGGTGGGAGCTCCCACGCCAAAGAAAATTCCCTAAACTATTCTCTTTCTCCATCTCCAAAGATCTCACTTTCAAAGGCCACTGTCACAACAAGCATATGATTAGTTCAATACGCTACAAGCTTATTTACATGAAAGGCAAAATAGTCAAGCATCTGATCTTTGGACATACACATGGACTAAAAAGCAATTCCTCCCCATGAACATGTAAAGTTGTTGATTGGTCAGACACATCAGATCTTCTCAAAGCTCTGGAAAACCTCATGCAGACTGAGACATAAGATCTTTTTCTAGTCGATTCTTCATGATATAGCGAATACCAGGAATCTGCTACGGCAAAATCTATGTACCTAGAGAACTATGGATGTGCTTTATGCAATGAGAACACCGAGGAAGCCTCCATTCATCTATTTTGGAATTGTCCATCCACACTCCACTGTTGGGACCCCATTACACCACTCAAGAATAGAGGCATATCCGTATTTGATGAGATTCAAAATGCATGCACAGAACTAGACATTGCACTGGATATCGTCGTCATGGCATGCTGGGCTAGGCCGTCAAAAATGATAAAATCTTCAGGTATGCTCCCACCCACCACCAAGGGTGGATTCACTACCTTAAGGAAGGTCTTTTGACTACTCAGATCAGAGCTAACTCAGCGAAAGCAAGCAAGTTCAAAGATTGGATTAATTCAAACATAGTTTTGTAATATGATGATTTACTTCCCTAGAGAAGGTGTTGGCTAGGTTAGGCTCATTTGTACTTTTTTTGTACCCTGTTAATTAATAAAAATACCGTAGAATGATTGTTCTACATTTTCAGGTCAAAAAAATGTGTGTAATTTTTAGAATCTTTATGAAATCTAAAAATTTGAATTACTTGAATTTTGCGCTCCATGGAGCTCGAGCTCCATTAGCAAATTCCCTTTTTATCCCCGTTTTTGTCTTTCTTATTGAGATTACTCAATTAAAAATTATTTGCTTACCCAATTTAATCAACCTTGTGCCATACTTTTACTTTTTTAACATGTTCTGTCAAGTTGGTCCCATGTGTCGGTTCAAACATGGCGTGCGTCAGGATCAACTTAAACGTGTAAGACTCACGATAACCTGTAGAAATCCGGAGGAAAATGCTGGTAAAAAGGCCGAAGAAGAAACACCAGCTTGAAATGGCTAAAATAACTCAAAATAAAAGAACTTTCCCTCTCTTTTTTGCGATGAAACTCAAAGAAACTTTTCCAGCCCTGTTTGAACATGCAGTACATACTAAAGAAGAAAGAAAAATAAGTGGTTATTGTTAGGACAAGCAAGCTCCTTTGTGCCCGGTTGCTTTTGCTAAGATGGAACGATGCGCTCGTTTTCACATCCCCAAAACTCCCTTTTGATCATTGCTCTCTTGAAACCGCGGGTTGCGTGAGCGCCAAGCCCTCCTCCCAAACCTTTTCCCCTGCCCCGAGAGCAAACAATCGTCGAGCCGAGCACCTTGAAGCCATCGCACGGCAAAGCATCAGGAATTTTTCGGCGGGGAAATGGATGCCACCATGCCATAGATAGAACCCGGGGATTCCTGTTCCTGCCTGGGCTCTGAAGCCTGAACACGTACGATCTCGCATGTGCCCAACTGAAAGTTTTGTCCACCGTTTCTGTAAAGAGACGACGGGGAAGGGAAGAGACGAGGAGGACGCTGACGGGCGCAGAGCGGCCCGACATGGGGCGGCGGGGTCGTTTTCTCCGGCGAGCGAAAGGGAAAGGAGCCATCCTGCCACCCAGGCCGGTCTGGTCTGATCGGAATAACCGCGGCGTGGCCCCAGACAGCGAGGTGACTGGCGGGAAAGGGGGCAAAAGGGACGAAAACGACCCCCCGTCCGAGCTTATCACCTCAAGCCTCAAGCAAAGGAAAGAAAAGGGATCATGGAACAACAGCACCAGCAGCATCAACACGGCCTTCAGTTCAGCACCACAAGTCCACAACAATCATTCCTTCAGCACAGTGCAATTATTTTGATAATACCAGTCACCATGGTCGAAACACGGTTGATCCGATCTTGACCCAGGCCAGTCAGGTGCCACACGGCCCACCTGCTCTGGCCCCATTTTGAATGACCAGTCCGATCCATTTGGCAGCACAGTGGCATGGGGTTATATAGCATATTTCACTCCACTGATAAAGCTCAGGCATGCATCGTGCATCCAAATTAATATGAACAAGGTGGACACATTTCTTACAGTCTACTAGCATAAAAATGAACTTCACACAAAACCATCACTTCACTTGACACAAAAATAAACTCTACCAAGGCAAAGCCAAAGGCCTTGCCTGCGGCATCACAGGCGACCTCGCGACGACGGGTGCGCGCAACAGCAGAGAACGCCGAGTTTCTGCAAGCTTGGTCTTATTCATCAAGAGACAAACAAACAAACAAACTATATGTAGAGGTGTATATTTCAAGCTCCCAGTACTTTCACCATCACCATCTTCTATATGTAGTAGTAGTAGAGACTATAGTGGTGCTGCTACAGACGAGTAATGAAACCAACAACTTTTCACGACCCAAGAGCATCAAGTAAACCCAAAGTAGTAAGTAACCGATAGCTGTACACATTCCTATCTCCTCGGCAGAGCAAAGCCTCCTCCTCCTTTCAGGCAGCACCGTTCGCAAGGGCCACGCCGAACACCTCACCGGGCAGCTCTGGGTGCTGTGAGCAACAGAAATGAGTTCAGCGAATCAACATGGCTGATTGTGCACGTACGTAGAGACGACAGGCGCGGAGCATGAAAATCGTGTCGAAAACGACCGAGCACATGCACATACCTATGTTCACGGCCTCGGAGTTCTTCATCAGGCGGACGCGTTGGCAGGCTTCCTCAAACATCCTGCGTAAGCATACCAGAGGTTAGGAAGTTAGGAATGCGTCGGTGTAACAAAAGTCCGGCGAGAACACTTCTCGTCATCTTCGGTTTCGAGTGGTTCGTTGCCATCCAACCGAGATAAAAGATAACGAAGAACTTGACGAGGGCCAGACCGCCAAACTATCTGGAACCCACACAAAGCAGTAGCCACACTTCCTAGAAGGATCAAGAAACTATTGAAGGGTGCACAGTGAATTATAGTAGTGGAGAACAAAACTAGAAAGGAAACCTTATCCCAAGTAGCCTATATCTTAACAAAGTTACAAAGCGGATTCTTTTTTAGTTAGACATAGGCTGATGGATAGGCATCATGGTCTGCCCTGTTACTGGAAAGAAACTGGACATCAAAGTTTGCTTAATGTGCTAGGGTAGAATATGAACATAAATAGTAGTAATGCACTACAAGGCGCAAGAATAACCGAGAAAGAACCAAACATCCAATTCTTATAACTGACCCACAGGGTCAATTCCTCTGGATGTGACATGAGCTCAAAAACAGAGATGCAAGTAAATCAGGCAGAGGATATTCGTTTGCTTCGATTATCCATGCCCCACTAGGTGAATTCAGATTATCTTCAGGGGAAAAAAGGACAGCTTATGTTCATTTTTGAAATGGTATTCAGTTGGTTCCCAAATCACTTTACTCAGGTCTGCCATATTCTTACAAGATACAATAACATCGCAGTTAGATAAATGCAGACGGAATCAACGAAGCAATTAATCTGTTCAAATCTCATGGTACAGACCCACGCAATGCACTGTGTGCCAACAACCAACAACATCTACTGGGGATCTAATTATTATGTATGAAAAATCAATCTCTTGCTCTAAACCACAAGCAAAGCAACTTTGGTGTTTCCTAACCAAATCGTAAAGCATCAGTTCATCACAACCATGTCCGTTGCAGATCTCAATCAAGCAATCTAATCTTAACAAAAATCACTTGTAAAAGTACTAGAGGATTTGGTCAATTCACCCAGATCAATGATATCCAATTTGATCAGTCCAAGAGCCTGACAGACAAATTAACCCAGTCCAAACAATCATCCAAGCACATAGCAGAAGCTGGCAACAGGGCACAATCATCCAAGCACATAGCAAAAGCTGGTAAAGATAACAAATCAAGGGAAAATCAGGGGAGGGTGGCGCAAGAAGCTCACTTCCAGGGGACGTCGCCGACGAGCATCCAGTCACCGTCCTTGTCCTCGTAGGTGGGCACGTACTCCGTCCCGTTCACCGCGTCCACCAGCTTCATCTCGTCGTTGGCGAACTTCCCTGCGCACACCCAGCACATCGTCAGTTCAGTTGAGAACATGAAGGCGGCAAGCATGAGCAGGGGCCGGAGGCGGGGAGGGGTCGATTGAGGCACTCACTGATGGTGAAGTGGGAGCAGAACTTGCCCTGGAGCGCGCGGAGGAGCTGGTCGTAGCCGGCGTAGTCCCGCAGGTTCACCTTGCGCAGGTAGGGCGCGCCGTCGACGGCCACCTTGACGAACTTGGCCGGCGCGGCGGCCGCCCTGGTGGACCCGGCGGCGACGTTCTCGAGCGCGGTCTTGCGGAACGACCTCACCGGCGGCCAGCCAACCACCCGCTCCCTGGTGAGCCAAACAAACAGCAGAAACCCCGGGTCAGGTCAATCCCAACCCAACGAACTCCCGCGCGGTTCGCCGCAAGAAAGAAAGCATTTTTTTACGGGGAGCAGACAGCAGAGGGGGAGGGAGGGGTGGCGCGTACTTGGGGGCCGGCGGAGCCTCGGCGAGGAGGGAGGAGCGGTCGGCGAGGGAGCAGGAGGAGGAGGAGGAGGCGCCGCGCTTGCGGTCGGGGTCGCCGGGGAGGCGCAGGGTGAGCGTGAGCGCGGTGTCCTCGAAGTCGAGCCCGGACGCCGCCGAGGACTCCGTGGAGCTCCGCTCCGTCTCCGCCGACATGGCCACCGTCTCTCGAGTCTTCAGCCTCTCTCGAGTCTCGAGCTCTGCGCGCGTCGGCGGTGGTGGCGGTGGCGGCTGCGTCGTCTTCTTCTGCTGCTGCGGCTGCTGCTGCCTCTGGTCCAGCTTTGTGCGGTCCGGGGAGGCGGCAGGTTGGTTATAGACAGACCAGGCGGGCGGGCGGGCGCTGCCTGCCACCGGTCACCGGCGGTCAACGGTCACGGCGCCCATCTTTACCCACCGACGCACGCACCGCGCCGTATTTCCACCCACACCCCTGCCCCCTTCCTCCGGCGGGACGGAGCCGCGATACCTGAGAAATGCAAGGTGCAGAGCGCGAAAGGGGCAGGGGGTCGGCTTTCCCGAAACGGAACGGAAAGCGGAACAGTGGCGGCACGGCGGGCCGCGCGAGTGGGTGGGCCCGGGCTGCCGGTTGGGCGCCCTGCAGCGGCCCGCGGATGCGGCGAGCGGCGGGGCCCGCCGTGGCTTGCATTGCACGGCCGGCCGGCCGCGCGATCGCCAGCGGACGGCGCGGGAGGCGTCGCTCGAGGACGGAACTGTTGGGCATCATATCATCGGCGCACGTACGTACGGTTGCGCCATCGGCGTCAACCAACACGGATCCGTGCTGCCGGTGGGTCGCACCGATGGATTGGAACCAAATCTTGCGCGGGAGCTTTGTTCCCGGGTGACACGCCACCTAGTTTCGATTGGCTTGGCCAATGCCCAATGGTGATACATTCGCAACTAAAAAAAACCAATGGGGATAAATGGTTCCAAGATTTTTTTTTTTTTTGAGTTTGTCCAAGCTTTTATTTCTAGAAACATAACATGCGTTGTAGACGTTCACATTCATGCACGCACGCCGCACCTCTACGGCGTGCGCGCGCAGCGTACATTGTGAACACTTCTAAACGACTGGGGCGACGAATCTTGAGATTGACAAAGCTATAGTGGACACCTAGCCAATTAGTCATTGATCGACATGCCATACCATTGAAAGACGAATAGCGAAGAAGATTGATCATTGGCCTTCTCATTTGAAGACCGAGATATCCAGTGTCTCATCATGTTCACAAGATAGCTTCGAATTGGTGAAATGTTGTTTAAAAAAGAGTGAAGTATATGTGTTACAAACGTTTTGTGTCCACTCGCCTACGGGCATCCCTACTCGAGATGTATACACTCCACATAGTAACCCTTAACCATTCTCATGTGCGGACGCGTGTTGAAAGAGAGTATCACTTCGTGCCTTCATCTTTGGTAGAAGGGTGTTGCAGGATCAAGCTCGTTACGTGCCCTTTGAAAGATCAAGGATTTGGCTACCAAATCGTCTTTTCTATCTCGCGGGACGGAAGTCGCACCGCAATATACACATCTCATTCAATAAATGTCACTAAGAAATAGTTCAATGGATCATCACCCCTACTATTTCCCAACTTATCTTCACTCAACCCATTGCCGAAATACTATTTCAACACTCCTCGTCGCCACCGGTAACATCAATACCAATTTGATGAGTAAGTAGGCCACCTCTAGCTCTACACAACCAAAGCAAGGTGCTTGGTCAATGTAGGCTACGGAGCAAAATGAAGTTGCACATCGGTCCACATTGATACACTAATGGTGTCTTGTAAGACCAAACCGAGCTACGACGAAATGGAGAAGATTACCGAAAAAATATTATGAGGCCCCAAATTAATATGAACCATCCATTTTGGTGCATCCGATGGCTCATAATACTAGTACTTTTTGAAAGGCAGGGCTCGTTCGCTTCACATGATATTTTTTTAGGGGTAAAAGACCTTTCAGATAATTAATTGGCGTGAGCATTACAAATTTTTTTCCAGGTTGTCTTAGGTTTTCTGGGACACTAATAAGACTATTTGTAAGGGTAAAACACCTCACAAACGAGTTTTACATGATTTCTGTTTTCGCTAAAAAGAACATGATTTCCGTTGGCTTTACGGGATTTCCAGATCAAAGGAATAGAAAAAAGTGAAGGATTAAGATGTCCTCCCCACTCTGGTCATTAGAAATTCCCCATGTCACCTAATGCTGAGAATTCTTAGGAGTTAAAACAATATTGTCACAATACTAATGAATCATATCTGTTCATATAAAATGAACATGATACATAAAAAAATATCAGGCTCAAATCCCATGAGAGTCTACCAAAAATCCTACAAACTGAATGAGCCCCAAAGAATGGACAACAATTTTGTAACGTGTGTTTTGCGAATAAAAAATAAGCATGTAAGGTAAATCATGCACTCTATCTGGTGAAAGATTAAGATGACCTCCAATTAGTTGATACACTAATGATGTCTTGTAAGACCAGATTAAGCCCCGGCGAAATGGAGAAGGTTACCGAAAAAATATTTTGAGGCCCCAAATTACCCATTCATTTCGCTGCATCTGATGGCTCAGATTACTAGTACTTTTGGAAGGTAGAGCTCATTTGCTTTCACATGATATTTTTTTAGGCATAAAACACCTTGCATATAATTAGTTGGCGTGAGGATTACAATTGTTTTTCCGGTTGTATTAGGTTTTCTGGGACGCTAATAAGACAATTTGTAAGGGGTAAAACACCTCACAGACGGGTTTTACATGATTTCTGTTTTTGCTAAAAAAACATGATTTCTGTTGGCTTTACGGGATTTCCAAATCAAAGGAATAGAAAAAGTGAAGGATGAAGATGTCCTCCTCACTCCCGTCATTAGAAATTTCCCATGTCACCTAATGCTAATAATTCTTAGGAGTTATACCAATATTGCCACAATACTAATGAATCATATCTGTTCATATAAAACAAACATGATACATAAAAAGAAATCAGGCTCAAATCCCATGAGAATCTACCGAAAATCCTAAACACTGAATGAGCCCCAAAGAATGGACAACAATTTTGTAACTTTTGTTTTGCGAACAAAAAAAATCACGTAAGGTTAATCGTGCACTCTATCTGGTGAAAGATTAGGATGACCTCAAATTAGTTGATACACTAATGGTGTCTTGTAAGACCAGATCGAGCCCTGGCGAAATGGAGAAGATTACCGAAAAAATATTTTGAGGCCCCAAATTAATATGAACCATCCATTTCGCTGCATCTGATGGCTCATATTACTAGTACTTTTGAAAGGCAGGGCTCATTCGCTTCACATGATATTTTTTTAGGGGCAAAACACCTTACAGATAATTAGTTGGCGTGAGGATTACAATTGTTTTTTAGGTTGTCTTTGGTTTTTTGGGACGCTAATAAGACTATTTGTAAAGGGTAAAACACCTCACAAACGGGTTTTACTTACATGATTTTTGTTTTCGCTAAAAAACATGATTTTTGTTGTCTTTACGGGATTTCCAAATCAAAGGAATAGAAAAAGTGAAGGACTAAGATGTCCTCCCCACTCCGGTCATTAGAAATTTCCCATGTCACCTAATGCTAAGAATTCTTAGGAGTTAAATAAATATTGTCGCAATACTAATGAATCATATCCGTTCATATAAAATGATCGTGTTACATAAGAAAAGTACGAGGCTCAAATCCCATGAGAAAATCTATCAAAAATCCTACGGACTGAATGAGCCCCAAAGATTGGACAACAATTTTGTAAGTTTTGTTTTGTGAATAAACAAACAATCTTGTAAGGTTAATCGGGCACTCTATCTGGTGAAGGATTAAGATGACCTCAAATTAGTTGATACACTAATGGTGTCTTGTAAGACCAGATCGAGCCACGGCAAAATGGAGAAGATTACCGAATAAACATTCCGAGGCCCCAAATTGATATGAACCATCCATTTTGTTGCATCCGATGGCTCATATTACTAGTACTTTTTGAAAGGCGGGTCTCATTCGCTTCACATGATATTTTTTAGGGGTAGAACACCTTACAGACAATTTAGTTGGCGTGCTGATTACAATTGTTTTCCAGGTTGTCTTAGGTTTTCTGGGACGCTAATAAGGCTATTTGTAAGGGGTAAAACACCTCACAAACGGGTTTTACATGATTTCTGTTAGCCTTACTGGATTTTCAAATCAAAGGAATAGAACAAAATGAAGGATTAGGAAGTCCTCCCCACCCCGGTCATTAGAAAGTTCCCATGTCACTTAATGCTAAGAATTCTTAGGAGTTCCCCTAAAAAAAGAATTCTTAATGCTCAAAAAAAAAAGAATTCTTAGGAGTTCCCCTAAAAAAAGAATTCTTAGGAGTTAAACCAATATTGTCACGACACTAATGAATCATCTCCATTCATATGAGACGAACGGAATACATAAAAATAACAACATGAGGCTCAAAATACCACGAGTCTCCACGAGAATCTATCGGAAATCCTACGAACCATATGAGCCCCTTGGACAACAATTTTCTAAGTTTTGTCTAGGGAAAAAAAAACAATCTTGTAAGGTTAATCGTGCACTCTATCTGGTGCATGCATTAAAAACATCATCAGCATGACGTCAGTGAGTTTGTGTACATCTTGTTAAACACGATTCAGGTCTTTTGTAGTAGCATTTGTTATTACAGTATAAGTGTATTCCGCAAATTTGTAGAGTGCCTGCCACGCCAGAAGCACACTCTCTCTTCGCGTCCAAGAGAATTGATCCTCGGTGCGTGTTACTCGTATTATACTTCTGAAATCGTTTGGAAAAAGGCAAACTGAAAGCAAATCTTATCTACGTTACATAGCATTTTCTTCAGCACCCGACTTTTCTTGCACGCGTGCGCCATGGCAAGTGAAACAGTGGCTTGAGGCGAAATTGCTTGTTTTTTCTCCATCCATCAACAGCAAAGAAGAATGAAGAGGCAGGCGGTCTGGGCCGAAATCACTGTTTTGACCTTGTCAGGCTTTTTAGCCGCAAAATGAACCCGATGTGAAAATATTTCACGTTTTGATCCTTTTAGCAACGCCAGGGACCGCGGCGTTTCCAGTCAACAGAGAAACGCCGACCCAGCCAGCGTTTCTTCCTCGCCCATCGCCAGCCGAGTTAGCGTTAACTGGCGACTGGCGGGCTTGAAACGCCGACCCAGCCAGCGTTTGTAGAAACGCCAACAACAGTGGCGTTTCTGGTGCAGATATTTTAGGTGGCCGTGGGGCTTGCACCAACCACTCACTCCTCACTCTCTTCTCCCCCATTGGCCTATCCCGAGCTCTTGGCCTTTTCCCCCTTTCTTTCCTCACTTAGCCCTCTCAAATCCTTGCAAATCGATTGGGTTGGTCCGTGGATCCGGTGTCATTTTGGTTCGTTGAGGTAACCTCCTTCATCTCACAAATTTTGATTGGTTGGATTTGCCCATTTGGATTGATTTGGTCTTGTTGTTCCTAACCCTAGTTTGAACATGGATATGTAATGTGTTGTTCCTAACCCTAGTATTGTTGTTCCAATGGTGTGTTGCATTGTGATGTTGTTGAGCATACCTTATTGTTTGGTTTATGACTAATGTTAAGATTTAGGGTTAGGGTTATGCCTAATGTTAAGATTTATGGTTAGGGGGTTAGTGTTTTTGTTAGAAATGTGGTATATTTAGCATTGTACATTTTTAACCTTATGTTCTCCTTTTTTAGATGGACAAGATTGTGAATATTCATTATGTTGACAAAGAGGCATTCATGAATGTGGATATTGTTGACAAGCATGAGGAAGTATTGATATTTCTTGAGACTCCTAGTTATGAAGAGGTTGTGGAAGAAACACGGAGAAGATTAAAGTGGGTGGATGCAAGTGACCAAGTTGAATTAGTAGGAAGATATGATGTTGGGTCGGCACACAAGTGTCGAATGAAGACAATGCCTATCAAGTCCAATTTGCATTGGGTTGCATATAAGGAGGTTGTTGCATCCTCGGCGGTCAAGTCACTCAAGTATTTGCAAGTAAGGTGGTGAAGGCTCCTCTCTTTCGTCTTGACTTGAACCAAACCTTAGTAGATGATGTGAGCCCGGTTAGTAATGTGCCGCCTATTGTTGAGCATAAAGTTGAAGCTGAAGCCAATGAGTATCCCCAATATGAGTTCGGAGGTAGTGCACCGACGAAAGATGATGGTGATGACTCCGACGAAGAGTATGAGAGGCATCACAACATTGTTGGTGACGTAGAGGCCGAAGTAAGGCATCAGGACATGGATCCTGACATTATCTATCAGCGTGCTTGTGTGGATGACTCGGATGATGAAGGCCCGGTGAATGAGTTGGACGAAGATGGCTTCACTGAGAAAGAAGCAGAGTGGTACACAAAATTCACCGGTAGGGATCACAAAGTTCCCTTGTTTTGTGATGTTAGCCTTGCAGATAAGGCTATAGTTGACGGTGGCATGAGCAAGACAATTGAGGCTAGACAGTTCCCAAGTAGTACACCGATGCGATTTCGATGTAAATGCGTGAGGAAAGGTTTGATGTTCGAGCACATGCTAGAATTCAAGATGTGGTTGTGTGAGTATTTGTCAAACACCACAGTGCCTTTCATAGTTGTTCATTCGGATTGCAATAAGCGATACACGTGAAGTGTGAGGTAGAAAGATGCAAATGGAAAGTGAATGGAAGACTCACGAAAGATGGTTGGTGGAAGATAACTAGTTGCAAAACCACTCACCAATGCACACCGCCGCCGTAGAAGCACGGAAGACACACCGTCAACTAACCTCGAATTCATTGGTTATAAATACCGAAACATATAGCCGAGGATCCCACCATTAAAGTGAAGGCGATGATGAGTTGGATTGAAGATAAGTTCGGATATAAGGTCAAGTATGGGAAGACATGGAAGGCCAAGCAAGTCGCTCTCGAGAATGTTGTGCGCTGGATGGGAAGAGGCTTACAACAGGCTACCCAAAGTTGGGAGCTATGTCTTATAGAAACCCGTGAATGTACCATTATGTCCAAGATATTGAAGGAGTGTTCCGTCGTGCCTTTTGGACGTTTGGCCCATGCATTGCAGCTTTTGAGCATTGTCGACCGGTTCTGTCTATAGATGGGACATTCTTGACAGGGAAATACAAGGGCACACTCATGATAGCAATGGCACATGACGCTAACGATCAGGTGTTGCCTGTGGCATTTGCTTTGGTCTCCGTGGAGAACCAAGACAACTGGGAATGGTTCATGAGACTTGTTAGGAGCACGGTCATTCCTCCGAACCGGGAGGTATGCATCATATCCGATCGTCACCAAGGCATATTGGCGGCCGTGGATATTCATATTCCAGGGCATGCGAGGCTTCACCACCGATGGTGTTTGAGGCACTTTGTTGCAAACTTTTACAGAGCTTGCAAAAACAAGGATCTTTGCAAGGATCTTAACTCCGCATGTGTAGCCTTCTCCGTTAAGTCATTCACGACACGCTTGAACAAAATCTATGAGAAGGCAAACAAAGGTGGAAAAGATTTCTTAGAAAGGAATATTGATGAGAGACACAAGTGGTCACGGGCATGTGACGAAGGAGGCATGAGATATGGTGACATGACAAGCAATCTTGTTGAGTGCTTCAACTTTGTCTTGAAGGGTGCCGTCGATTGCGGTGGCGGCAATAGCGGAATATACCTTTACAAGCTAAATGAGTATTTTTGAAGCACTCGATGAAATCGACAAGTTGATTGCTGATAGTGAGAAGCCTCCCAATGAAATATATCCGAAGAAGGTTGCCGAGTGGCTGGAGTTTCAGAGAGACAAGTCAGCCATCCAAATGAGTCACTTGTTTCGATAATGTAGAAATGAAATACCAAGTGGATGAGCCAGGTGGAACAACTAGAGATGGACAATCATATGGTGCTCACTCATTTAAGGTGGCTCTTAGGACAAGACATTGCAGTTGTGAGCGGCCCAGTAAGTACCACTGGCCATGCTCACACATGATGTCGGCGGCCCGCATCAGGAACGTGGATATCTCCGATGGAGTAGTTGTAAGGTTGCATGAATTCAACCTGCAAACTCATAAGTTAACATGGGCATCAAGATTTCAGCCTTTTCTGGACGCATCGCAGTGGCCAGAGTATCATGGTCCTAACATTAGGCCTGATCCGGATATGATGGTACAACCCAAGGGTAGAAGGAGAACAAAGCGATACAGGAATGATATGGATGACCTCATGAGCACCAGAGAGTTTGGTAGTGGACATTTCATGGAGCCACGTGATAGGAACCAATGCGGTGGTTGCAATGAAACGACACACAACAAAAGGACTTGCAAATCAAACAAAACTTCAAAAGGGCACAATGCTTCTTCAAGTGGTGGCCTTGGTGGTGGCCAAGGTTCCGGTGGTGGCCTTGGTGGTGGCCAAGGTTCCGGTGCTGGCCGAGGTTCCAGTGGTGGCCTTGGTGGTGGCCAAGGTTCCGGTGCTGGCCTTGGTGGTGGCCAAGGTTCCGGTGGTGGCCGAGGTTCGGTGGTGGCCTTGGTGGTGGCCAAGGTTCGGTTCGTCGTGGTCGAGGACGAGTTACGGTGATGGTGCTCGTGGTAGGGGTAGAAGTTCCGGTGGTGGCCGAGGATCCAGGGGTGGTCGTGGTCGAGGAAGAGTTACCGGTGATGGTGCTCGTGGTAGGGGTAGAGGTTCAGGTGGTGGTACAGGAGGTTTCATGGGTAGAGGCCGTGGTAATGCTAGAGGAATGTTTGGATACCTAGATGGACCATTTCCGTGACGTGGCTACACTTCATAATTATTTTCATGTTTCCCAATATTATTTTCATGTTGTTTTGTCCTTACTAACTAATGTTTTGCAAATTTTCATAGATACGGCGGCTTCTCAACCCAACAAGGCAACAATGAAGGGGCTTGAGGATGGCTCATCTCATAAGAAAAAGTGAGGAGGAGGAAGAAGAAGGAAAAGGGCCTTGCTCTCTGTAATAGATCTATGATGTGAACTGTGCCATGCTTTGGACTTCTATGTGTACTCCTTTATGTGATGAACAATGTCATGTCACAATTGCTTTGGACTTCTCTATGTGTACTCCTTTATGTGATGAACAATGTCATGTCACAATTGCTTTGGACTTCTCTATGTGTACTCCTTTATGTGATGAACAATGTCATGTCACAATTACTTTATGTGGTGTCAAAATTGGTTTGAAGTTTGTGTTTGACTTCATATGCAGATGAAACGCCAAACCCATGGGCGCTACAATTCACTCTGGCAACGCCAGGTATCCCTGGCGTTTCTAGTCGACATAGAAACGCCAATGCGGCTTGGCGTTCCTTTAATATGGCTACCGGGACACGCCGATGAAACGTTGCCTCTTATAGTAGAAACGCCAGGTGGCGGCGTTGGGTCTACGTAAACGCCAATGCGGCTTGGCGTTCCTTTAGTCTGTGGTTACATGGGACACGCTGATGAAACGTTGCCACTTAAAGGAGAAACGCCAGGAGTGGCTGGCGTTTCTGATCCACATGGCAACGCCAATGCAGCTGGCGTTTCTCACCTAGCGTTTCCTGCCGCCATTTGTTCCCGCCACCTCTTTCCCGCCACCTCTTTCCCGCCACCTCTTTCCCGCCACCTCTTTCCCGCCACCTCTTTCCCGCCAACTCTTTCCCGCCACCTCTTTCCCGCCAACTCTTTCCCGCCACCTCTTTCCCGCCACCTCTTTCCCGCCACCTCTTTCCCGCCACCTATAAAATCCCCTTCAGACAGAGTTGGCTGAGCATTCCAGTGTAGTGTAGTTGAGATGTCCCATTATCCTTTCGATCGTAGTTTTCACCACGGGATGAGCAGGACTCTTCGAGCCTAGCTACCGATTTCGGGATGGACAATAGGATAGTTCCATGGGACGAACTCACCGTAGTGACACCATAATGAATGAGTTGGCTCACCAATTGCGTGAGGGCTGGGTGGCCTGAGAGGATGTATGAAGAGGTACGTAAAGAACTTCTTAGGATACATGAAAGGTGGAAGAAGGTGGTGGTGCCAAGAGTGAATCTTCGAAGGCTTTCAGCAAATAATCCATTATTATGGATTGAGGAGAGCGAGGACGAAGATGATATCTTCATGCCACCGCTTCCGGGTTCTGCATCTTCGAAGGGCAAGAGTTCTTCATCATCGAAGGGCAAGGTTTCTTCGTCGTCGAAGGGCAAGAATTCTTCATCGTCAAAGGGCAAGAGTTCTGCATCGATGGAGGATAACGATGATGACTTCATGTAGTTTTATGTTGTATGTTGTATGTTGTATGTTTAATTTAGATGTACTTCTATGTAGTAGTTTGTACTGTCTTGGTGACATAGAAATAACATGATGATGCAACATATGATGTTGTAGTTTCACAATATAAATGTCAAGTACATCAACAATATAGCTATAAGACATTTTTTGAAGACATAGAAATAATTAACAGGTCTTGGTGACATAGAAATAAACAACAAATGTTGGTGACATAGACATAACAAGTCTTGGTGACATAGAAACAACAAGTCTTGGTGACATAGAAACAACAAGTCTTGATGACATATAAATAACATGATCTAGCTTGCATAATAATTCACCAGATATAGAACTAACAAGCTCGCATCAGTCATCACTTCACTTCTTGCCTCTTTTCGCAGGCATCTTCCCTCTGTTGACGTAGCCCTCTGGAGTGCTCTGCCATCCAGGACGTCGGATGTTCCTTGAGCTAGCTCGGCGTGTTTCTTCATAAGGCTGAGAAGGTTGAGTTGGCTGTGGAGCATCATCCATCTGCGAAGCCCCAAGCTCCACATAGTCCGGATCCGCATCGTAGTGTCTCCTCCTCTTCATCTTCCTGCTCATCAATCCGTGCTCGGCTGGAAGAAGGACGTGCTTTCGGCTGGAAGAAGGACGTGCTTGGCTCAAGATGGACGAGCGGAAGAAAGAACATCCATTGTGTAATCGAGCACGCACGCACATCCGCTGATGAACCTCCATGGCAAGAGAGTAAAGCGGCTAGTGTTCGCAACGATTCACAACCTTCGCAGAGGTAAATGATTGGCATGTAAATATGCAAAAATAGTTGACATGATATAAAATATATGTTCATATTAAAAGGCCTCGACCTGAGAGTACTCCTAACGAGACCGTCTGCTCTCTACCGGTCTGTGCGCGCCAAGCACCACATTGCTCTCATTGATACATCTCCATAGCTCCGCGTCTGAATAACACTTAAGTGACACACCACTCATGAAGAAATGCAACATGTATAAAAAGAGACAAAAGGCATACCACTCGGTCATGCAGAGGGCCATAATCAAGGTGCGCCCAATGGTCTCCCTAATAGAGTTGTTGAATGCACCATCAAGAGCCTCACTTGGCATTAGTTCCAAGCAATCGGCACGAGTCCAAGCACCCTTAAGGATAACTCTGTACTCTGTGCGAAGCCACTCCAAATGCCTTAAATATGCCCCCTCATCGTTGTCAGGTGTGTGATCATCTTCAACTCGGGCATTCCTCTGAGCATTCCACATGTCCACCCACATAAGATGGTGATCCTCCCAATTAATGACACTCTTGTTGTGTTGCCGGCTCGTCCTACAAAGCATGAGAAGTATAGGTATCAATTTCATTTTTTAGTGGTCAAACATTGAACATCATATGGTACAAAAACTCTCACCTATGTAGCACCACACTTGTCTCAACATAATCCGGCGGTGTGCGTTGTTGTACTCCAAATTGCTTTGAAACACGATGTGGAAGATGCCACTCCACCGCAAAAAAACATATCATGGGGCAACGCACACGCCAAAGATGTTGGTCACAAAGGCACATATTGCTCAAAGGAATCGCCTAAGTACCATGTACGGCCTCCAATTAACCTACGTCATAACATGTCACTAGCTCATGCACAACAACAAAAAATCTGAATTGATAGCAAGGCATTTAATAATTACCTGGTTGTAAGTAAGCATGTCAAGCTCGCTTATGTATGCCTTGTACCGACCCATGGCTGCAATACTAGACACTTGGACATTAGCCCACGTGTATGCGATAGTGGGATACCGCTCCTCATCCCCGTCAAAAGGCCACTCCCAAGGTTCTTCTGGGGCAATGGTCAAGTTACGCCCACAGGATACGCCCCACATCCAAATCAGAGGGCCCAAACAAAACCACCAAGACAAGATTTCGGCTTGCTCCTCATGCAAGCTCCGTCCAACTGCACATTTTTATACGCATTAAACAATGACATGCAAAAAACTCTTTCATATAATGAAAATTCATCAAATTAGCATTACCCGACGGTACAAGAAGGCTAGTGCCGACGACCCCAACTCCACTTAACATCCCGCCATTCTGAAGAGGGTCCAAGAACATCCACGAAGTTGTGTCTCCCGTGCCGTCAGAAACACCACTTGGGTCGAGAGATTCCATAAGTAAGCCTGGCGTACCTCTCCACAACACCGGATGGCATTCTCTGGGCACTCGTAAAAATGTTGTTGTAGCCACGAGAACAAAACACCGATGGCCTAGGATCCTTCTTTGTTTCATGAATCCACGGGAGGTTCAACACCAACCAAACTCGCAACCCTTTGTCGCCACCCTCGGACTTCACCTTCCCGGTAAGAGCTCGCCTCGATGGGAAGACCGGAGATCATCGCAATATCCTCCAAAGTGACGGTCATCTCACCAAGAGCAAGGTGAAAAGAGTGCGTCTCCGCCTCCAACGGTCCGTAAGGGCGGTAATGGCCGTCGAGTTCAGCCATGGTGGTGTGCCTTTAAAGTTGAGCACAAAGCGAAGAAGATCCATTCTTCTAAAATATGGCTCAGAGCGACGGTCATACACAAGTGCCTCACGTGGGTTGTGGCCTCTCAACCGTAGTACTGGAGGAACCTACAAAAATCACACGCACAATTTATATACTTTTCTAAACTACTCACAATATACTACAAAATCGACAATGTAGATACATAATTACCTCCCCTCTTTCCACAAGCACAGCACGATGCTTCTCCTCGTAATAATCATCAAGGCCGGGATATTTATCCGGCTCAAACATCCTACAAAATAAGGTTCATTTTGCGGCTAAAAAGCCTGACAAGGTCAAAACAGTGATTTCGGCCGGCGGTCTGCAGGGATCGTGCGGACGGAACTGAAAGATTTTCAGCCGCGTGCACGTCTGGAGATCTGGGCACGGTGTCCAGTTTAAGCCCGACAGATTGTAGAGGACGCGCGGCGCACTGCTCGCACGCACACACGAGTCGATTTGATTTGTCTGTCGATACGGCCGTGGCCTTTTGCGTATTCTTCTAATCAGAAGCCGATTTGGTGGTGGTATATAAACAAGCTTCTAAGTTGATCACGCCAAGATCGTTTCTTAATAAGAATCTAAAGTATATTTGTGTAGCTGAAGATTCTGCACCAAAACCCCCATTTGCTTCTGCCTTCTCCTCTGTTTGTTATAAGGCCGCACTTCGACGCGTATCGCTCCTTTTTCTTCCTTGTTCGAGGAAGATCGCGATGAGACGCGGAAAGGGCGAGACATGAAGTGAAGGCCGGGTCTGAAATAATGAAATGAAATTAATAGCGTCAAATCGAACGCATTATGCACGCACGGGCAGGCTGCTTTTCTTGACGCTTCGTGCTCAAGTCATTCAGTCGGATGTGGACGGCCGTCATCTCTGTCTCTCCAGAGCAAGACACGCCCAACTAATTCTCCTTCCTCTCCATGAAACACATGATGGTTTATTATATCTTCTTGATAAGAAGGAGCACCACATGAATTTTCAGATAATTACTTACTGCTAAAAGATTCTGTCCGACTTCAGTACACAGACTACACCACAAAATTAACCTGCCAGCGACGAGATCAATCAAAATAATAGTGATTTAAACGCTCATATATTTCTTTACGGGGGGAGTAGTCAGTTAACTTGGCATCTCTAGCCTCACACCTAACTATCTGTATACTCTGATTAATTGAGGGCAGGCCATTTGGGCACCCGGCACCGGGTCAAATGATAAACTGGATGGAATCTTCTTGGATCGCTGCTTTTGAAGCCGCGACTGCTTTTGGTCTCCCCGCGAGGCCGAGCACGCAGCAATCTGGCGGTCAAAGCAGCTTTGCCAGTGGTACGATTTTCGCAGGCAAAAAGGTGTGGGCTGTGCGGTCAATGGCTTGTCTACGAAGACGGAGCAAATCGGGGTGTTGCTCGGTCAGTCAAACCTACATCCTGTCTGGCCAGTGAGGGGAATCCCGTGCCCACTTTGCGTGCACCACCTCCTGGTTTCCGGTGTTTCCACTGCCTTCAAGTTCTGATTCCTGGGGTGCATACGTCCCACTGGACACCGGTTGTTCTCTGGCTTCAGGATAACAGTGGCAGGAAACGCGAGGAGGAGCAATGTGCAAGTGCAACGGAGAGAATGTCAGGTGGAAGTTTCCAATGAAAACTTCGTGTATACCACATCCAAAAGTTTCGAATAAGGGCAGTGCTAGGCGCCGGCGCACCGGCCGAACCGTTCGGCCGGTCGACCCCTAGCCGCCCGATGCAACGAGTCCCTGCCGTTCGATCTGCTCGAGTTGACTTCCCCCATCTCCTTCTTCCTCCCCGCGCGCAGCCACTGTCGTCTAGACGTCCTTCCGTCCGCCGCCACCACCCTCACTGGACCTCCTCCTCCGCCGCCCCACGCTGCTGGATGTGCTCGCCGTGTCGCCTTCCTCGTCGCCGCCGGTCCAAAGAGAAGCCGCTACCCCTTGTAGCAAAAACGACGCTTTTGAAGCACGCCGACGCGCCATTGTCGTTGCGGCACCTAGCAACCGCTAGTCTTACCACACCCCGTCGTTGCAATGTCGTGCCCCCGACCGCAGCTCTCAACGCCGCCGCTCTCACCATTGGCATGCCGGTTGAAGCTTTTTATCACACCGGTTGAAGCTTTTTCCATGCCGGTTGAAGCTTTTTTCGCAGATTGAAGCTTTTCATCATGTCGATTGAAGCTTTTTTCAACTACGATTGAAGCTTATTTTTAAACGCTTGCAACTTTTTTCATCTTGCAGTGCCCGGTTGAAACTTTGTATGTCTTTCGGTTGAATCTTTTTTCACCTAAGGTTGAAGCTTTTTTCTTAACGGTTGCAGCTTTTTCAGTTGATAGTGGCTGGTTGAAGCTTCCCTTGTTGATGGTTGAAGCTTTTCTATATAGGCTTGAAGCTTTTTTGTCAATGGTTGTAACACTCGTATAGGTGGTTGTAGTTTTTTTGTCTCTGGATCCAATTTTCTACTCTTCGGTTGTAGCTTTCACCAAAGCCGGTTGTAGCTTCCGACTTTGCCGGTTGTAGCACTGCCCTAGTCTCGTTTCACAGCCGCCGTTCGGTTGAAGCAAAAACAAAATGTCGTTCGAGCGCCGTCGCCGGCTGCAGAAGCCCTACAAATAAAGCTTGGAGTAGTAGCAGGGATGTGCCATGCAGCAGCGGTGGTGAGGGCGTGCAAAGCCGTGGTTCTGGTGGCGAGGTAGAGATAGAGGAGGGGGAGAGGTCAAGCTCGAGGGTGCCCGCGTCCATGGCTGGGACCAAGCCATGGAGATGCAAAAAAGAAAGGAGACGGGCTGAGGAGGAAGACAACCAGGAGGGGATAAGCTGGGCCTACAGGGGGACGAGCGCACTGGGCCACAGGATAGCTCCTTCATCGAACGCGTCGCGCGCGACCGGCGCAACGGTTCGGCCGGTGCACCGTCTATAAACGTTTCCCTCCGAAAAATCTACAAAAAAATGCAGTATATTAAGAGGGTGTTGTCTTATTAGCATGTGAAATTTCAAGTTCCAACACAAAGTCATTTACTATATATAAAAAACAAATTCAGCATTGAATATAGTGGTGCTTGTTGTTCGACACTATTTATTACCAAATTTGCTTTTCTGCCACCTAAATGGATTGGAGTTTGAACTTGGAATTTTACATGAGCGTCACTCCCTTAATGTAATACTCCCTCCGTCCCAAAAAACTTATCTTAGATTTGTCTATATACGAATGTGAGACGCTTTAGTGTTAGATACACATCTATATCCAGATAAATCTAAGACAAACTTTTTGGGACGGATGTAATATAATTTATTGATTTTTTTTTTGAAACTTCAAAACATAGTTTCCAATGGCTTTTATCAGTTTTCACTGTAACTTGGTTTCCACCTGATATTCCTTCATGTGCAACGGGACTGGTGTGCAAGTGATGTGGTCAACCATGGAAACTAGAAGAACGCCCGTGCGTTGCAACGGGGCCACATTAATTTTAAGAGTTCAATATTACGACATTGGCGACTTTTTTTACCATCAAATCCTTACACACACACTCTCTCCCCCTCCCTCTTCCTCACTCTCTCTCTCTCTCTCTAACACACACATAGCCTATTCTCCCCACCAATAAGACTTACTCAATTGGCAATAATGTGTGGACTTGTGGTGAGCTTGACTGAACTAATGGATAGTGTGATATATTCCCCAATCATTTAACAATGAAATTTCAGAAATGGGAATATTATGTAACACCTCAAGTCGTTAGCTACAGTGACCTCCCCCTAATGATGCCATGTCATCAGGCTTGCTAAGCCAAACTGCCACTTGATAAAAATCAAAGCCCGATTCAAATTTAAAATAAAGTCAAATAAATTATTTTGTTAAACAGTAAAACCAAAATGTTCACCATATTCTATAAATTCCACTGATCTTTGACATGTTGAGCCCAACATTGTTTGACCCAAAAATTAAATCTTATCAAATTAATAAGAGGTCCAACAGTAGTTAAAATAACCAATTAAATATAAACCTAATTTTATGTATTTCCTTTTGGCCCCAAACTTTTTGTGCCACCTAAAAATATTGTGCTCGAATTGTGTGTATAGTTTCACAATTAAAAAATCCATTTAGTTGATATAAGAATAAATAGAAAACGATGTTAAAAAGGAGAAACGGATTAGAATACATTAAAAACCAAAAGGTGTTGGAAATATGCCCTAGAGGCAATAATAAAAGATTATTATTATATTTCCTTGTTCATGATAATTGTCTTTATTCATGCTATAACTGTATTATCCGGAAATCGTAATACACGTGTGAATACATAGACCATAACATGTCCCTAGTGAGCCTCTAGTTGACTAACTCGTTGATCAACAGATAGTCATGGTTTCCTGGCTATGGACATTAGATGTCGTTGATAACAAGATCACATCATTAGGAGAATAATGTGATGGACAAGACCCAATCCTAAGCATAGCACAAGATCGTATAGTTCGTTTGCTAGAGTTTTTCCAATGTCAAGTATCTTTTCCTTAGACCATGAGATCGTGTAACTCCCGGATACCGTAGGAGTGCTTTGGGTGTACCAAACGTCACAACGAATCGGGTGACTATAAAGGTGCACTACTGGTATCTCCGAAAGTGTCATTGGGTTGACACGGATCGAGGCCAGGATTTGTCACTCCGTATGACGGAGAGGTATCTCTGGGCCCACTCGGTAATGCATCATCACAATGAGCTCAAAGTGACCAAGTGTTTGGTCACGGATCATGCATTGTGGTTCGAGTAAAGTGACTTCCGATGCTTGAGACCGAACGAGGTATTGGGATACCGATGATCGAGTCTCGCAAGTAACGCATCGATTGACAAAGGGAATTGAATACGGGGTTGTTTGAATCCTCGACATCGTGGTTCATCCGATGAGATCATCGAGGAGCATGTGGGAGCCAACATGGGTATCCAGATCCCGCTGTTGGTTATTGCCCGAGAGCCGTCTCGGTCATGTCTACGTGTCTCCCGAACCCGTAGGGTCTACACACTTAAGGTTCGGTGATGCTAGGGTTGTATGAATATGAGTATGCAGCAAACCGAATGTTGTTTGGAGTCCCGGATGAGATCCCAGACGTCACGAGGAGTTTCGGAATGGTCCGGAGGTAAAGAATTATATATAGGAAGTGCTGTTTCGGCCATCGGGAAAGTTTCGGTCACCAGATTGTCTGGGACCACCGGAAGTGTCCCGGGGGTCCACCGGGTGGGGCCACCCATCCCGGAGGGTCCCATGGGCTGAAGTGGGGGGGGGGGAACCAGCCCATAGTGGGCTGGTGCGCCCCCCTTGGCCCACCCCCTGCGCCTAGGGTTGAAACCCCAGGGCGCCCACTGCCTTGGGGGCACTCCACCCCGCCGCCCCCCACGGGAGATCAGATCTCGGGGCCTATATAAAGGAGGTGAGGAGGCACCGCACCCCGAGTCTTGGCGCCCTCCCTCGCTACACCTCTATATCGGCCATGGGCCGGGCCGGGCGGGCTTGGGCCGGGCCTGAAAAAGCCCACGCCGAAAACCGAGGCCCAGCCCTCCTAGGCCCTATCACTTGGGCCTACTTTTCAAGCCCAAGCCCAGCCCATCCGGTAAAAAGCCCTAAAAGCCCTTAGGGCTTAGGGCCCTGGTCGGGCCTCTTCCTTAAAATGCCAATATGCCAAGCCCAAGCCCGCCCAGGCCCCACCGATGGGCTCAAAATCAGGCCCAAGCCCGCCCATGGGCAAGCCCATCGGCCTAGGCCCCGGATTTTAGGCCGGGCCTGGGTGGGCCGACAGGCCGGGCCCGAGATGGCCAGGACTATACACCTCTTCCTCCTCCCACGCTTGCTTGGCGAAGCCTCGCCGGAGTTCTGCTGATCCACCACCACGCCGTCAGGTCAGCCTTTGGATCATCATCAACCTCTCCTTCCCTTGCCGGATCAAGACGGAGGAGACGCCACGCCGACCCGACGTGTGTTGAACGCGGAGGTGCCGTCCGTTCGGCGCTAGGATCTTCGGTGATAGGATCACGACGAGAACGACCACCTCAACCCCGTTCTTTTGAACGCTTCCGCACGCGATCTACAAAGTGGTATGTAGATGCATCTCTCCTTTCACTCGTTGCTTAGATGAACTCATAGATGGATCTTGGTGAAACCGTAGGAAATTTTTTAATTTTCTGCAACGTTCCCCAACAGTGGCATCATGAGCTAGGTCTATGCGTAGTTCTCTATTGCACGAGTAGAACACAATTTGTTATGGGAGTAGATGTTGTCAACTTTCTTGCCGCTACTAGTCTTATTTTGCTCCAGCGGTATTGTGGGATGAAGCGGCCCGAACCAACCTTACACGTACGCTTACGTGAGACCGGTTCTACCGACTGACATGCACTAGTTGCATAAGGTGGCTAGCGGGTGTCTGTCTCTCCCACTTTAGTTGGAGCGGATTCGACGAAAAGGGTCCTTATGAAGGGTAAATAGAAGTTGACAAATCACGTTGTGGGTTTAACGTAGGTAAGAAAATGTTCTTGCTAGATCACCTATAGAAGCCACGTAAAAACTTGCAACAACAATTAGAGGACGTCTAACTTGTTTTTGCAGCAAGTGTCTTGTGATGTGATATGGCCAAAAGTTGTGATGAATGATGAATGATCTACTGTGATGTATGAGATCATGTTCTTGTAATAGGAATCACGACTTGCATGTCGATGAGTATGACAACCGACAGGAGCCATAGGAGTTGTCTTTATTTTTGTATGACCTGCGTGTCATTGAAGAACGCCATGTAAATTACTTTACTTTATTGCTAAACGCGTTAGCCATAGAAGTAGAAGTAGTCGTTGGCGTGACAACTTCATGAAGACACGATGATGGAGATCATGGTGTCATGCCGGTGACAAAGATGGTCATGGAGCCCCGAAGATGGAGATCAAAGGAGCTATATGATATTGGCCATATCATGTCACTACTATATAATTGCATGTGATGTTTATTATGTTTATGCATCTTGTTTACTTAGAACGACGGTAGTAAATAAGATGATCCGTTGCTAAAGTTCGTCGTTTCGAAGCACCACGTGATGATCGGGTGTGATAGATTCTTACGTTCACATACAACGGGTGTAAGACAGTTTTACACATGCAAAAATGCTTAGGGTTAACTTGACGAGCCTAGCATGTACGGACATGGCCTCGAACACGAGACCGAAGGTCGAACACGAGTCGTATGGAAGATACGATCAACATGGAGATGTTCACCGACGATGACTAGTCCGTCTCACGTGATGATCGGACACGGCCTAGTCGACTCGGATCGTGTAACACTTAGATGACTAGAGGGATGTCTAATCTGAGTGGGAGTTCATTGTAATAATTTGATTAGATGAACTTAATTATCATGAACTTAGTCTAAAACCTTTGCAAATATGTCTTGTAGATCAAATGGCCGCCGCTCATGTCAACATGAACTTCAACGCGTTCCTAGAGAAAACCAAGCTAAAAGATGATGGCAGCAACTATACGGATCGGGTCCTAACCCGAGGATCATCCTCATAGCTGCCAGGAAACAATATGTCCTAGAAGGACCGCTAGGTGATGCACCGTCCTAGAGAACCAAGACGTTATGAACGCTTGGCAGTCTCGTGCCGATGATTACTCCCTCGTTCAAGGCGGCATGCTTTACTGACTTAGAACCGGGGCTCCAAAAGCGTTTTGAGCAACACGGAGCATATGAGATGTTCGAGGAGCTGAAACTAGTTTTCCAAGCTCATGCCCGGGTCGAGAGATATGAAGTCTCCGACAAGTTCTATAGTTGTAAGATGGAGGAAAATAGTTCTCTCGGTGAGCACATACTCAAAATGTCCGGTTGCACAACCGCTTTGTCCCACTGGACATTAACCTCCCGAGACGAGGCGGTCATTGACAGAATCCTTGATCGCTCCCACCAAGCTACAAGAGCTTTGTGATGAACTACAATATGCAAGGGATGGTGAAACCATTCTGAAGTATTTTCAATGTGAAGTCGCAGAGGTAGAAATCAAGAAGGAACATCAAGTGTTGATGGTCAATAAAACCACTAAGTTCAAGAAGGGCAAGGGCAAGAAGAACTTCAAGAAAGACGGCAAGGATGTTGTTGCGCCCGATAAGCCAGCTTGCCGGAAGAAGCCAAAGAATGGACCCAAGCACGAGGAAAGTGCTTTTATTGCAAAGGAAGGGTCATCGAAGCGGAACGCCCCAAATACTTAGCGGACAAGAAGGCCGGCAACACCAAAGGTATATTTGATATACATGTAATTGATGTGTACCTTACTAGTACTCGTAGTAACTCCCGGTATTTGATACGGTGCCGTTGCTTATATTTGTAACTCACAGCAGAGCTGCGGAATAAGCGAGAGGCTGGCGAAGGACGAGGTGACGATGCTGGCGTCGGGAATGGTTCCAAGGTCGATGTGATCGCCGTCGACACGCTACCTCTACATTTACCTACGGATTAGTTTTAAACCTTAATAATTGTTATTTAGTGCCAAGTTTGAGCATGAACATTGTATCCGGATCTCGTTTGATACGAGATGGCTACTCATTTAAATCCGAGAATAATGGTTGTTCTATTTATATGAGAGATATGTTTTATGGTCATGCCCCGATGGTCAATGGTTTATTCTTAATGAATCTCGAGCGTAATATTACACATATTCATAGTGTGAATACCAAAAGATGTAAAGTTGATAACGATAGTCCCACATACTTGTGGCACTGCCGCCTTGGTCACATTGGTGTCAAGCGCATGAAGAAGCTCCATGCCGATGGACTTTTAGAGTCTCTCGATTATGAATCGTTTGACACATGCGAACCATGCCTCATGGGCAAAATGACCAAGACTCCGTTCTCCGGAACAATGGAGCGAGCAACCAACTTATTGGAAATCATACATACCGATGTGTGCGGTCCAATGAGCGTTGAGGCTCGCGGTGGATATCGTTATGTTCTCACTCTCACTGATGACTTGAGTAGATATGGGTATGTCTACTTAATTTAACATAAGTCTGAGACCTTTGAAAAGTTCAAGGAATTTTAGAATGAGGTAGAGAATCAACGTGACCGAAAGATAAAGTTTCTACGATCAGATCGTGGAGGAGAATATTTAAGTCACGAATTTGGTACACACTTAAGGAAATGTGGAATCGTTTCACAACTCACGCCGCCTGGAACACCTCAGCGTAACGGTGTGTCCGAACGTCGTAATCACACTCTATTGGATATGGTGCGGTCTATGATGTCTCTTACCGATTTACCGCTATCATTTTGGGGATACGCTCTAGAGACAGCTACATTCACTTTAAATAGGGAACCGTCTAAATCCGTTGAGACGACACCGTATGAATTATGGTTTGGGAAGAAACCTAAGCTGTCGTTTCTAAAAGTTTGGGGATGCGATGCTTATGTCAAGAAACTTCAACCTGAAAAGCTCGAACCCAAGTCGGAAAAATGCGTCTTCATAGGATACCCTAAAGAAACCATTGGGTATACCTTCTACTTAAGATCCAAGGGCAAGATCTTTGTTGCCAAGAACGGATCCTTTCTAGAAAAGGAGTTTCTCTCGAAAGAAGTAAGTGGGAGGAAAGTAGAACTCGATGAAGTACTACCTCTTGAACAGAAAGTAGTGCAGCTCAGAAAATGTTCTGTGATGCCTACATCGACCGGAGAGGAAAATAATGATGATGATCAAGGTACTTCGGATCAAGTTGCTCTTGAACTTCAGAGGTCCACAAGGACACGTTCCGCACTGCAGTGGTGCAGCCCTGTCTCCGGAAATCATGTTGTTAGACAACGGTGAACCTTCGAACTATGAAGAAGCGATGGCGGGCCCAGATTCCAACAAATGGCTTGAAGCCATGAAACCGAGATAGAATCCATGTATGAAAACAAAGTATGAACTTTGACAGACTTGCCGATGATCGGCGAGCGATAGAAAACAAATGGATCTTTAAGAAAAGACGGACGCGATGGTAATGTAACCATCTATAAAGCTCGACTTGTCGCTAAGGGTTATCGACAAGTTCAAGGGGTTGACTACGATGAGACATTCTCTCCGTAGCGAAGTGAAGTCCGCCGAATCATGTTAGCAATTGCCGCATACTATGATTATGAGATATGGCAGATGGACGTCAAAACGGCATTCCTTAACGGACATCTTAAGGAAGAACTGTATATGATGCAGCCGGAAGGTTTTGTCGATCCTAATAATGCTAACAAAGTATGCAAGCTCCAGCGATCCATTTATGGGCTGGTGCAAGCATCTTGGAGTTGGAACATTCGCTTTGATGAGATGATCAAAGCGTTTGGGTTTAAGCAGACTTATGGAGAAGCCTGCGTTTACAAGAAAGTGAGTGGGAGCTCTGTAGCATTTCTCATATTATATGTAGATGACATACTCTTGATGGGAAATGATATAGAACTTTTGGACAACATTAAGGCCTACTTGAATAAGTGTTTTTCAATGAAGGACCTTGGAGAAGCTGCTTACATATTAGGCATCAAGATCTATAGGGATAGATCGAAACTCCTCATAGGTCTTTCACAAAGCACATACCTTGATAAGATTTTGAAGAAGTTCAAAATGGATCAATCCAAGAAAGGGTTCTTGCTCAGATTGCAAGGTGTGAGATTGAGCTCGGCTCAATGCCCGACCACGGCAAAAGATAAAGAAGAGATGAGTGTCATCCCTATGCTTCAGCCATAGGATCTATTATGTATGCCATGTTGTGTACGGACTGATGTAAACCTTGCCGTAAGTTTGGTAGGAAGGTACCAAAGTAATCCCGCAAGGAACACCGGACAGCGGTCAAGAATATCCTGAAGCACCGAAAAGGACAAAGGACATGTTTTCGTTTATGGAGGTGACGAAGAGCTCGTCAGAAGGGTTACGCCGACGCTTAGCTTCGACACGATCCGATGACTCTAAGTCACAAACCGGATACGTGTATATGTTGAATGGTGGAGCAAGATGGTGGTGCGGTGCAAGCAGAGCGTCGTGGCAGGATCTACATGTGAAGCGGAGTACATGGCACCCTCGGAGGCAGCACATGAAGCAATTTGGGTGAAGGAGTTCATCACCGACCTAGGAGTCATACCCAATGCGTCGGGGCCGATCAAACTCTTCGTGACAACACTGGAGCTATTGCCCATGCCAAGGAGCCTGTGTTTCACAAGAAGACCGAGCACATCAAGCGTCGTTTCAACTCCATCCGTGAAAATGTTCAAGATGGAGACATAGATATTTGCAAAGTACATACGGATCTGAATGTCACAGATCCGCTGACTAAACCTCTCTTCATGAAAGCAAAACATGATCAACACCGTAACTCTATGGGTGTTCGATTCATCACAATGTAACTAGATTATTGACTCTAGTGCAAGTGGGAGACTGTTGGAAATATTCCCTAGAGGCAATAATAAAAGATTATTATTATATTTCCTTGTTCATGATAATTGTCTTTATTCATGCTATAACTGTATTATCCGGAAATCATAATACACATGTGAATACATAGACCATAACATGTCCCTAGTGAGCCTCTAGTTGACTAGCTCGTTGATCAACAGATAGTCATGGTTTCCTGGCTATGGACATTAGATGTCGTTGATAACGGGATCACATCATTAGGAGAATGATGTGATGGACAAGACCCAATCCTAAGCATAGCACAAGATCGTGTAGTTTGTTTGCTAGAGTTTTTCCAATGTCAAGTATCTTTTCCTTAGACCATGAGATCGTGTAACTCCTGGATACCATAGGAGCGCTTTGGGTGTACCAAACGTCACAATGTAACTGGGTGACTATAAAGGTGCACTACAGGTATCTCCGAAAGTGTCTGTTGGGTTGACACGGATCGAGACTGGGATTTGTCACTCCGTATGATGGAGAGGTATCTCTGGGCCCACTCGGTAATGCATCATCATAATGAGCTCAAAGTGACCAAGTGTTTGGTCACGGGATCATGCATTGCGGTTCGAGTAAAGTGACTTGCCGGTAACGAGACTGAACGAGGTATTGGGATACCGACGATCGAGTCTCGGGCAAGTAACGTACCGATTGACAAAGGGAATTGAATACGGGGTTGTTTGAATCCTCGACATCGTGGTTCATCCGATGAGATCATCGAGGATCATGTGGGAGCCAACATGGGTATCCAGAGCCCGCTGTTGGTTATTGCCCGAGAGCCGTCTCGGTCATGTCTACGTGTCTCCCGAACCCGTAGGGTCTACACACTTAAGGTTCGGTGACGCTAGGGTTGTATGAATATGAGTATGCAGCAAACCGAATGTTGTTTGAGTCCGGATGAGATCCCTGACGCCACGAGGAGTTTCGGAATGGTCCGGAGGTAAAGAATTATATATAGGAAGTGCTGTTTCGGCCATCGGGAAAGTTTCGGGGTCACCCGGTATTGTACCGGGACCACCGGAAGTGTCCCGGGGGTCCATCGGGTGGGGCCACCCATCCCGGAGGGTCCCATGGCTGAATTGGGGAGGGGAACCAGCCCATAGTGGGCTGGTGCGCCCCCCTTGGCCCACCCCATGCGCCTAGGGTTGAAACCCTAGGGTGGGGGGGGGGGACGCCCACTTGCCTTGGGGGGCACTCCACCCCTTGGCCGCCGCCCCCCTGGTAGATCAGATCTCCAGGGGCCTATATAAAGGGAGGTGAGGGAGGGGCAGCCGCACCCCTGAGTCTTGGCGCCTCCCTCCCCTGCTACACCTCTTCCTCCTCCCACAGTTGCTTGGCGAAGCCTTGCCGGAGTTCTGCTGCATCCACCACCACACCGTCGTGCTACTGGATCATCATCAACCTTTCCTTCCCCTTGCTGGATCAAGATGGAGGAGACGTCACGCTGACCGTACGTGTGTTAAACGCGGAGGTGCCGTCCGTTCGGCGCTAGGATCTCCGGTGATAGGATCACGACGAGAACGACTACCTCAACCCCGTTCTTTTGAACGCTTCCGCACGCGATCTACAAAGTGGTATGTAGATGCATCTCTTCTTTCACTCGTTGCTTAGATGAACTCATAGATGGATCTTGGTGAAACCGTAGGAATTTTTTTAATTTTCTGCAACGTTCCCCAACAAAAGGACGGTGAAAAAGGGGATTCCCCCTACCCCGGGCCTTGCCACCGAACCAGCCTAGTGGTCCAGTCCCCGCACGGTCGTCTTCTCCTGTTCCCCGAGCCCGTCGCTACAGAGCCGGGCTCCCGCCCGATCACCTGCCCCCATGGCCTCACTCCTCCTCGACGCCCCCTCCCAGATCCACTTCTCCTCCTCGCTCGCTCGAACCCGGTGATCTGGACGAAGTCAGATGCCACGACCACCATGACCGACCCCGTCCACACGGCCACTGCCCTCCTTGCTGACTAGGAGCTTGTCGAGGAGCTCTGAATGCCTCCGCTACTTCGTCTGTGCCAACGAGATCAATTCCAACACCCCCAGATCGACGTCATTGCCGTCTTCCTCAACCTCCGGCCACCGCGACATTGTCGTTCGATCCGCGTCGCCCCGAGCTCCCCTGTCTTCCCCTAGGGTGCCATTGACACCACCGTCATCTCCTCTTGCCTTTCCCAAGTTTCCCCTCTCGTTTGCTCTCGTTAGGTATTTCGCCGTGGCCAAGAACCGCCGTCCGCCATGGCCATTGCAGGGGTAGCCACTGAGCTCCTCGGATTGACCCCGTGGCACATGCCCGCTCCTATGCGCGCCATGCCCGAGCCTTCAACTCTTCTTCCGCCTGCGGGGCCACTCCCTCTCTGGCTCTCCATGCCCACGCACTTGCCACACCGCGCCCGTCGCACCCGCCGTTGCCATCACGCTCGCCACAGCCACCGCACCACTGTGCCCCGCGCGACGCACACCCTGGCCGTGCGTCACACTCTCGCTAGCTACGCTCGCCCCGTCTGCTGCCGCCTATCCCTTCGCTCGCCCCACTATCGCACCCCTGCCTCGTGTCGCCTCCTGTCGCGGCCATCTTCTGCCGGCCGCCCCCTCAGCCACGCCGGCCGCATCTCTGCCCTCCACCGTCGGCCGCTCGCTTCGCCTGCTGCGTGATTCTTCCTGCTCCTATGCGTTGCTCTACCATTGGTACGCTGTTGCGCCATGCCCTCGACACCACCATGGACAAACGTGACGGAGGGATTGTCAATGGAGTACGAGGAGGAGGTGGCGGAGAAGGTGTGAAGAGGCAAGAGGTCTAGGGTGGCGTCAGCTGGCTGTGGTGGAGGTGATTATGCGAGAAGGAGCCGGAGCGGAAGGAGAGGTCACAATTGGAAAGAATCGCAAAAAATCATAACCCGGAGATCTCATTCCAAAAAATTCTAATATCGATGGAGGGGTGATTTCCTTCAATAGGTGGAAAACGTAGAAAATATTGGATGTTATCAAGGAAAGGTGAAAATTTAGGAAAGTTAGGATTTTGAACTGATTTCTATGCAAATGGGGTTTTATTGTTTGGTAACATGATATCAGTACCTGCCCGTTTGTGACGTGTATGGTTAGGAAAGTTTGCAAATGTTAAGAAACTATTTATTTGGAGGAAAGTTTGTGACATGTCTGTTATTTTTCCTAAAACAAATTTCACTAGTGAGAGAAATCGATTGAATTAGATAAGTTAGGAAAGTTAGATTCAAATTTATTATTTGTTTCTTAAAAATTTGTTATTTGTTTCCTAAGACAAATTGAACCAATAAAAGGAATCGATTGATATGAATAATTTAAGGAAGTTAGATCCGTGATTTGTTACACGTTAGGAAAGTCCTGGTTGTAATAACGAGTGGAGAGAAAAATAAATCGATGGACCAGGATGGGAGGGGGTGGTGGGAGGAGAGACGAAAAAAACCAGCGAAAATCAACCGTGGAGACTATTCAGCAACTGCTCCATTAGGAGTAGAGATAAGAACTTCCTCGAACAGTCACCCATGAGAAGAGGGCATATTCGATGCTTCATTTCTTTGCTTCCTCTCTCTGGCTAAAAGTTACAAAAAACTAATTTTTACAACATTGATGCAACATGCCTTTACGATGTCTCAAGATTTCATATCAACGTGATCCTCATCACAAGAAACAGAAACAAAAGCAAAAGAAATCAGATCGTCAATGTTAAATAAATGTACTATTCAGACCAGATTTGAATTGTGTTTTCATAATTGGATTTCTCCTTTTTATTCTAAAGCTATGAATCACATTTGGTCTTCAATTTTCATAGCCTAGATGGAGCCAGGGTGGCCCAGTGGGCAACAACCCACCCTGTGATTGGGCCACCCTGGGTTGCAAGGCTTAAAAACGAAAATAGTAATAATTAGAAGGATTGTTCCCACTATTGGCCCACCCTGTGATTGGGCCACCCTAGTGTCGATGTGAAAACCGGTAGACCTCGGAGTAGGGGGTCCCGAGCTGTGGACCTTGGACAGATGGTAACATGAACAAGAAGATGATGTTTACTCTGGTCCGGGCCATCTTAAAGGAGGTAAAACCATACGGTAAAACCCTACGTCCTGCTCTTGTTTATATTGATGAAGATGTATCGAGTACAGAGTTGATCTATCTCGAGGTCGTATTATTTGGTCTAACACTGAAGCTAGGTGAATGCGATTGTGTGTTGAAGTCCCCTCTACGGGCTAAACCCTTTGGCTTATATACACGGCATCTAGGGTTACAAGGTCGGTATCTATGAATAGAGGCGACATGAGAAGTCTTGGAGTATATGGCAAGTCTTCGGTAGATGCGGTCTTGATCATGCTCCGAGTGTGCAGCTTCCGGAGTCTACTTCGAGGAGAATGAGGGCCCACCAGTCGGGCGCGAGGACCATGGGCCGGCTAAGTTGATACCCCCTAATTCGAGACACCGACAGTAGCCCCCGAACTGGTCTTCTATGCCGAGGACGATTTCCTTGATAAATATAACCTCAGACCCGAAGTCCTTGGCTTGATAGACGAGTTCTCCTTTGTGACTTTAAGATCCCCGAACTGCTCTTTAAAGGAGTAGCGCCTTGTGAACAAGACTTAGCCGAACTCACACCTCGCCTCGAGAGACGTGGTTACTTAGCCTCGAAGGCCGACCACATTGGTGTGAATAGTGACACCTATCCTGACAACTTTATAGCAGCGCCGGGAACCTACTTGCCCCAAATCGTGGCCCAAGGCAGCTTTTTACTGGCGCGTCCCATCGAAGTGGAGATCATGCCTGTTTTCTTAGGGATATCATCAAGATTTTGTTTCCCCCATACGCACAACGGCATCTTTTGCAGATGAGCGACATTTTTACCGGCGCAACATGGGGTCTCTTGGCCTTTCAACGACCTATATAGGTAAAAAGGTAACAACGCCAACAATCACGCTCTCATTTTCCCTGTCTGCTACCTTCTCGAGTTCTAGCGCCCAGATACAATCTCGCTTTCTTTCCCAACGCATCTAAGCTTTCCCATCCAACCATGGCCGATACCCTCAAAGGGCACTAGGGTGGTTCCATTGTGATGGAGGCCACTGTCGAGGAGCTGCATAGTGCGGGATACATCCCTGCCAACGTTGCCGCCCGCGTACCTGAGACCAACCAGCATGTGCCTACTCCCAACCCAGGGAGAAGGTAGTCTTCGTCCCCAACCTCGTCAGAGGGTTTAGGGTTCCCACTACACCCATTCGTGCGCGGGGTAATGTTCTACTACAGGTTCGACTTCCACCACATGGCCCCGAACTCCCTCCTGCACCTCTCCTCCTTCATCATGGTCTGCGAGGCCTTCCTCCGCATCGAGCCCCACTTTGGCCTTTGGCTGAAGATCTTCGGTGTTAAGCCAAAGTCCAACGACTTCGATCTGGTGGGGTGCGGAGGGGTGATACGTCTCCAACATATCTATATTTTTTGATTATTCCATGCTATTATATTATCTATTTTGGATGTTTTATATGCATTAATATACTATTATATCATTTTTTGGGACTAACTTATTAACCTAGTGCCCAGTGCCAGTTGCTATTTTTCCTTGTTTTTGGCTTTTTCAGAAAGGAATGTCAAATGAAGTCCAGACAAAATAAAACTTTTGTGATCATTTTTCTTGGACCAGAAGACACCCACGTAGCTTGGAGAGGGGGCCAGAGGAGTCCCGAGGAGCCCACAAGCCCTCAGGGCGCGCCCTAGGGGGCTCCCATGGCTTGTGGCCCCCTCGGGAGTCCCCTAACCATAATCTTTGCACTATAAATTCCCAAATATTCCCAAACCAACAGAAGCGTCCACCAAAATACTTTTCCGCCGCCGCAAGCCTCTGTTCCCGTGAGATCCCATCTTGAGGCCTTTTCTAGCACCCTGCCGGAGGGGTAATCGATCATGGAGGGCATCTACATCAACCTTGTTGCCCTTCCGATGAAGCGTGATTAGTTTACCACAGACCTACGGGTCCATAGCTAGTAGCTAGATGGCTTCTTCTCTCTCTTTGATCTTCAATACAATGTTCTCCTTGATATTCCCGGAGTTCTATCTGATGTAATATTCTTTTGCGATGTGTTTGTCGAGATTCGATGAATTGTGGATTTATGACCAGATTATCTACGAATATTATTTGAGTCTTTTCTGAACTATTTTATGCATGATCAAATATCTTTGCATTTCTATTCGAATTATCGGTTTGGTTTGGCTAACTAGGTTGGTATTTCTTGCAATGGGAGAGGTGCTTAGTTTTGGGTTCAATCTTGCGGTGTCCTCACCCAGTGACAAAGTAGGGGTAGCGAGGCACGTATTGTTTTGTTGCCATCAAGGGTAAGAAGATGGGGTTTTGATCATATTGTTGAGTTTATCCCTCCACATCATGTCATCATACTTAAAGCATTACTCCATTCTTATGAACTCAATACTCTAGATGCATGCTGGATAGCGGTTGTTGTGTGGAGTAATAGTAGTAGATGCAGGCAGGAGTCGGTCTACTTGACACGGACATGATGCCTATATTCATAATCATTGCCTTGGATACTGTCATAACTTTGCGCTTTTCTATCAATTGCTCGACAGCAATTTGTTTACCCAACGTATGTTTTCTTTCAAGGGAGAAGCCTCTAGTGAAACCTATGGCCCCCGAGTCTATTTTCCATCATATATTTTCAGATCTATAAACAAAAAAACTCAAAAATACTTTGCTACAATTTATTTATATTTACTTTAGTTTTCCTTTTTGTTTATATTTTATACCTATGTATGTTAGATCTCACTCTTGTTCAAGACCGTGAAGGGATTGACAACCCGTTTTTCGCGTTGAGTGCAAGTGTTTATTAGTTTGTGCAGGTGCATAGATTGAAGACTTGACTGTGCATCCTACTAGATTGACACCTTGGTTCTTAGCTGAGGGAAATACTTATCTCTACTTTGTCACATCACCCTTTCCTCTTCAAGGGAAAAATCAACGCAAGCTCAAGAAGTAGCAGGAAGAATTTCTGGCACCGTTGCCGGGGAGGTTCTACATCAAGCCTACCAAGTACCCATCATAAACTCTCATCTCTTGCATTACATTGTTTGCCATTTGCCATTTTCCTCTCCCCCATTCCTAAAACGTTTTCATAAAAACACAAAAACATTTGCCTTTTTATTCGCACTTCTTTCATTCGCCTTTTTGTTTTTGCCTTAGGGTCAACTGCCTTCTTCGCTCTCTTCGGGGCCATGGCAAATACAAGGGCGGGGAATTGAGGAATGGCACGGTGGGGCAGCGACGAAAGGAGAAGCGTGCTCTCTTCTTGCGCAAGGAAGAAGACGAAGGAGGCGGATGCTGGATTGGAAGAGAAGGGGGTAAATGAGCAGCGCCTCTTGTGATATCCTTTTTTGGGCAAGGCGCAGGGGCTGGCTCTTTACTGTCCTACGTGGTTGTGCTTTTCAGGCGCACTATCCGTGGCAACCATTTCAATTCACCTCTCCCACGTTACACATTTAACTCACGTCGTGGGGTGTGGTAAAAGAGAAGATTAGAGCGGTTATTCTCTGCCACGTGTGCTTGCGCACTGTTTGGGCCTAGCCCAACGACGCCCCGCATGCGTGTGTGGCCCAGACCCAGGGGCTCCTGTCGATGTACTAAAGTAGGGGTTCTTTAGCACCCCACAGTTGTGCACGGGCAGTGGTAGAAATTGAACGAGTATTTCAAAAATGTTAATAAAGCATTTAAGTTTTTTTAATTGTGTATAGAAAGCTGTTGACCATTTATTTAAAAATTGACGGAAACTTTTGATTATGTATATAAAAATGTTGAACAAGTGTTTAAAAAATGTTAATCAAGCATTGGACAAATGTTAAATGTGCTTAGAAAAATGTTGACCATGTGTTAATAAAGTTAAAATTGCATTTAAAAAATGTTAATCAAGCATTTGAAAAATGTTAACTGTGCATAAAAATGTTAATCATGTGTTACAAAATGTTAATATTCTATTTAAAAATGTTAATCAAGCATTTTATTTTTTAAGTTTGAATTTAATTTTTTTGATCATGTATTAAAAAAATTAATATTGTATTTGAAAAATGTTAAACAAGCATTTGACCAATGTTTAAAATATATACAGAAAAACCATGTACTAAAATTGTTAAATTTCTGTTGAAAAAGGTTAAACGTGTAGTAGAATGTTGTTGACACATAGAAAATAGAAAATAAAAAACCAGGAGAGAAACAGAAAAACAAAGAAAATAAAAACCAAGAGAAAAATGTTGTTGACACATAAAAAGTAGAAAATATAGAATGAAAATGAAAGGAAACCAAGAAAACCAAATAAATAAAAACCAGGAGAGAAACAAAAAAACAAAGAAAATAAAAAATAAAAAAACCAAAGAAACAAATGAAAAGAGTGAAAATTGATAAAATACAAAGGATAGCAAAGAAAAATACAAAACCAAGAAAGTAAAAATAGAAGGAAAATGAGTTCCAAAATAAACACCGCAAGTCTTCATCAGCATTCCGAAGCTTCCCCGGTGGCTAGCATCATTGCAAATCGTCCAGGAGGGCGTTTAGGATTATCCTATTTCCCGCTCGCTGCGTGAAAATATTGGGGTACAGCACACCTTCGATCAAGATGGCCCGGCCCATTTAGAAGCACGCGTGTGTTCCACGATTCTGGTTTTGGGAACCTTATGGAAGATTCCAGCTGGTTTTGGAAACTCTATGGTTTTCACTTTTCTTTTCTTTTCGTTTCTTTCTCTTTTTTCTTTCTTTCTTTTTATTTTCTATTTCAACTTCATTTTTTTAGTTTTAAACAAATTCAAAAATGATAAAAATGCTCGTGTTTTAATTTTTTGTTCACAATTTCAACAATTCTGGGGAATTTTAAAATTGTTCATATTTTAAAAATTTTGTTCACAAATATTAAAAGTGCTCATGTTTTGAAAATTTGTTTGCAAATTCAAAAAATGTTCAAGAACTTCAGAAAATGCTCCCAATTTCTAATTTTGTTCACGAATTTGATATTGATCATGTTACAGAAATTTGTTCACAAATTAAGAAAATGTTCGGGAACTTCAGAAAATGTTCCCAATTTCTAATTTAGTTGACGAATTAGAAACTATTCACAAATTTCAAAAATTGTTCAAGTTTTCATTTTATTCAAGAGTGTTAATAAATGTTCCAGTTTCAAATATTATTCCCGTTTTCAATAAATGTTTGTTGTATTTAAAAAAATCAAGAATTTCAATAAATGTTCCAGTTTCAAACATTATTCCCATTTTCAAAAAATGTTTGTGTTTTTTTTTTTAAATCAGCAGTTTCAGAAAGTGTCCCATTTTCGAAATTTGTTCTGGAGTTTAAAAAAATGTTCGTATTTTCAAAAATTGTTCGTGATTTTATATTTTATTTGGGATTTTAAAATGTCTCTGTTTTGAAAAAATGTTCGCTTATTCCAATTTTTCTCGGAATTTCAAAATGTACCCGATTACATTTTTTGTTTGTAGATCCTAAAAATGTTCGTACTTTTGAATTTGTTCAAAGTTTAAAAAATATTCCTGTTTGAAACTTCGTTTGAAGTTCTGAAAAAATGTTCCTATTTCTCGAAATTCATCAATGATTAAAAACATGTTGATCTATTCAAAAATAATCAAGATCTTCCAAAAAGTGTTTTATGTTCTGGATTTTTTTTTGAGTTTAAAAGAAAATATTAATTTTCTGAAAAGGTTAGCATTTGAAAAAAAATGCTTTTCATAAGTAACACTATGTTTTAGAAAATCACATTTCAAAATAATATGCACATTTGCAGAGAAAAGGTTGCGTTTGAACTTTTTTTAAAAAACCGGATCTGTTGTTAGCGTTTCTTCATAAAAGTTTGCGCTGTTGTTTTAGTTAGTTAATTTTGTTAGGGCCAGTGGCTATGATTTATCAAGCGTAACAGGAGGTCTACGGTTCAATCCCACTCCGTTGCGTCCAATTTTTTGCGAATTATTCGCCCACTACACGTTATAGTATCCGCATGCCCTACTAGGCCGTCTCAGCCAGGCGGTCCCCTGTGCGAAGCCCGGACTGTGTGCTGCAATAATAAGCGGCACATAGGAGCGGAATTTCCTATTCGCCGCACGTTGCGGCAGTTGAGGTTTCGCATAGGGAAGATCGAGGGATCGTTCCAGCTGGGCCAACCCATTTAAGTGTTTCAACGCCCTCGGTTTTGGGAACCTTCTAGAAGTTCCCAACCGGTTTTTCTGGTTTTGGAAAACTTCTACAAGGTTCCAGATCCGGGTTTTCTACTTGGTTTTTTTGTTTTCCTTTTTTTCCTCTTTTCCTGTTTTTACTTTTCTCTCCTTTCCTCTTTTCTGTTTACTTTTCTTTTGTTTCTATTTTGTTTTTTTTTGCACATTCCTTTTTTCATATTTTTAATTTTACTTTTTTTTTCAATTTTCTTTTAGTTTTTAAAATGTTTGTGTTTTATTTTTTTTCATAAATCAGAAAAAATTGCAGGATTTTAATTTTTAGTACTTTTCAATAAATGTTTATAATTTGAAATATTGTTCCCATTATGAAAAATTGTTCACAAATTTAAAAATATTCATGATTCAAAATTGTCCTCAAAATCTCAATTTTTCAGGAGTTCAAAATTGTTCACATTTCAAAAGTTATTTGCAATTTTCATAGAAATGATCATTTTTCAAATGTTGTTTGATGCGTTTTTCTGAAAATGTTCACAAGTTTTTGAAAAATTGTTCATAATTTCAAAAATTGTTCCTAATTTCAAAAAAATATTCATGTTTCCATTTTTTCAGGAGTTTCAAATATTGTTTCGTCATTTTTAAAAAATTGTTAGTATTTTTCAAAAATTATTCGGAAGGTTATTTAAAAAGTATGCAGAACTCAAAAAACTTGCTCGTGTTAAAAATTTGTTTACTAATCTTAAAAAATGTTTCAAATTTTGTTCCAAATATCATGAAATTTTCCACTTTGCACATTTTTGTTCAAGAATTCAAAAAATGTTTGCAATTCCCAAAATTTTTCACAAATTCAAAAATGGTTTATGTTTTTTAAATATTCAATTTTCCCGCTTTCTTGAATTTTTATTCACCGGTCCAAGAAATGTCCTGTCTTCGAATTTTTTTCAGAAATTCAAAAAATGTTGGCACCTTTTCAAAAAATGCAATAAAATAGAGTTTACCCTGGTAACTAATTCAGGTTCGCTGCAATAGCTAGTTTCGGTTTGCTACACCACTGGTTCCGGTAAGAGAAATACTAGTTCCTTTCACTGGTTTCAGTTTGCTACGTCACTGAAAATTCTAGTTCTTTTCACTTGTTTTTTTGCTACTATTCATTCCTTAATTGACATGAGAGAAATACTACTTCCTTGCACTTTGTTATTTGTGTTAAACGGTGCAAATAATTTCCTGTAATCATGTTAATTGAACAGGGCTTCCGAATATTCAAGTGATCCTTTCTAGGCTAATCAAGTTTGTACTGCATCAACGCATGAGTTTAGGTAATATCAAGATCTGTATTTTTTTTACTAAATAACAGCAGATAGTGAAACTGTTTTCGCCTAAATGATAATGTTTTCTTAAAAAGGACATGCATTTCCGCACATTTTTCTTAACAGTTGATCTGTATTTTTTTTACTAAATAACAGCAGATAGTGAAACTGTTTTCGCCTAAATGATAATGTTTTCTTAAAAAGGACATGCATTTCCGCACATTTTTCTTAACAGTTTGTCTATCCAAATCTTTTTTATAAGCAAGTAACTAGTGGTATTTGTAATCTAATCATTTTTTCCACAGAAATGAGAATGATCTTCCCAACTAACCATCTTTTTCTTTTATTCTGCAGGTTTTCATTGCTATTATTATTTTCAACTTCAAGCAAAACTCCACCGCCAACAACAAATTTGGACTAAAAGAAAGAGTTCCATTGAGAAAAATTCCTCAATTTTAATCCGTGTCAATGATAAATATGTTTTGATACTGGCCCATGTACTTATTCAATGGAAATTTTGTGCTATGGGATACTTTGCTGCTTAGTTTCATGAAATAGACAGATAGTTTCAGTTGTAAAGAATTTTATCTTTTGAAACAGAAGGTTCTTTTGTACTGCACAGTTCATAATCTAAGTTTTCCTTTGAAACGGAAGAAAGAGATAAAGTTTAGAACTGCATAACAGGTTACTATTGCAGAATAGTTTTACTTGTAAAGAAGCAGTTCTCCATTCAAACTAACGAAAAAGAAACAGAAGGGAAGCGAACAAAAACACTGAGCAACTGTTGTTGTTAGAAGCCCGAACCGTTTTTCTAGGGTTTAGTGGCAGGACAGGCGGCGGCGATCCCGATCTCCAACGCGCGCGCACCCATCCTGGACGATCTTCGCACCGTACCCAAGCTCTGATCGGTGCTTCCTCTGCGGCTGCTCTCGGGGTGATCAAGGGGGGGGGGGGTCCTGGTACCCCTACCCACCCTTGGAGCACAGATGGGAGGTGGCATCTAGGGTTTGTGGGAGGTGCGACATGGCGTCGGAGGAATCAAGGAAATCGAGGGAGAAAGTGGAGCATATGATGGAGAAGATGAAGTTGACGGACAAGGAAAACAAGAAGCTGGTAGTAGATGATCAGGAGAGGGAAGGAGAGGCACCTCCAGTGGCGCTGGTGGGTAGGGTTCTGCACCGTAAGTTCATCCATGTAAACTCTATCGCAGATGCCCTCCGACCGGCCTGGGGAAACCCGAGGGGATTGAGCTTTAACCCGGTAGGGGAGAACACCTTTGTGGCAAACTTGGAGAATCAGCAAGATCGTGATCGCATATATGGAGGTGGGCCGTGGATGGTGGGGAAACACGCAGTGATCTTGGAACTGTGTGATGTCAGGGCCCGACCATCCGACTAGAAGTTTGAGAAGTTACAGATTTGGGCGAGGGTAATCAACCTGCCCTTCAACCTCCGGTACCCGACATGGCCTGATCGCATTGCAGGGATGCTGGGAGAAGTAATCAAGCTGGATGTGGACTCAAAGGGTTTTGCTTTTGGCGAGTCCCTTAGAACACGTATATGGATAAGAGTGCAGGAACCCCTAATGAGGCGGGTGCAGTTAGAATCGGCAAGGACGAAAGAATCTGTGCTGTATGATATTCAGTATGAAGGACTGCCGTATTTTTGTTTCTCGTGTGGCCGACTTGGACATGCAGACGCCTTTTGCTCGGACCCAGGGGAATGGGATGATGATGGATGCTTGCCGCACGGAGAGAAGCTCAGATGGGCTGGGTCTCGCAAGAAATGGGCGAATGCACCCCCAAGGAGCAGCGATGGGGGTAGGCAGGGAGCCAGGGGAGAGGAGGAATGGGATGATGTAGAAGAGGAAGTGGAGAAAGGAGAGGTGGTAACATCACCACTAAAAAATAAGCAAGGAATGGTAAAAAACGCAGTGTATCAATTTAACACCCGGGGCGGTGCTGCTGGTCGCGCTGGTCTGGGGAGGGGCTACGACAAAGGTAGAGGCAGAGGTCGTGGAGTGTATCGTCGAGTGGAGATGGGGCCTGAGGGTCGTACCAACACATTGAACCAGCTTATGATTTTGGATCAGGATACTTGGAATAAGAAGAGATCCATGGGAGGCGATGAACCGAGTACATCCAAAGAAGATAGTAGGGATTCAAAGAAGAAAAACCTGTGGAAGGAGGAAGTACTAGTGAACAGGCGGTGGCTGATGTGCAGCCCACCAGGAGAAATGATTTGCATAACGTGGAACTGTCGCGGGCTTGGGAACCCGGAGACAGTTCGTGAACTCCACCATTTGGTGAGGATTGAAGCGCCCACCTTAGTCTTCTTACCAGAGACGAAGATTGAGGGAAAGAAGGTAACGAATATGAGAGCAAGACTTGGTTTTGAAGAATGTATTCCTGTCAGCAGTAATGGGCTGAGCGGAGGACTTGCCCTTTTCTGGTCTAGAGAGGTGGATGTTAAGCTCAACAATTTTTCTAATCAGCATATAGATGTTATGGTGAGGAATGTGGGCAGCGACCAGAAAGAGTGGCGTTTTATAGGCTCTTATGCCAAAGCAAAGAGGAGTGAGAGGAGAGAGAGCTGGACACTTTTGAAGTGGTTACGGTGTCAAAGTGACGTTCCTTGGTTGTGTGGTGGGGATTTTAACAAGATCACGGACAACATGGAATATTTCAGGGCCAATGAAAGAGCGGAATGGCAAATGCAAGGCTTTCGTGAGGCCATCGATGAATGCAAGTTCCAGGACTTGGGTTTTACTGGGATCCCGTATACTTGGGATAATCGTCAAGAAGGAGCCGCAAATGTAAAGGTTCGCTTGGATAGATACTTGGCCGACCCGGGCTTCATCCAGGAGTATGGAGATACGGGAGTGAGGCATGCATCATCTCCACAGTCGGATCACTGTATGCTAGTCATTAAAATCAATAAGCTGGTGGAGTGGGAGGACCCTCGTCGTTTTGTTTACGAGGAAGTGTGGAGACGGGAAGAGTCGTATGAGCCCACGGTGGTGGCTGCATGGGAGAAAGGAGCTTTTACACTTGAGGACCTAAACTCCTCGTTAAATAGCATGCAGACCCACCTAACCGATTGGAAACAGAAGAAGTTTGGGGATATAAAGCGCAAATTGAAGAAGGTGAGAAAGGAGTTTGAGAGGGAGAAGGCGAAGTCGCTCTACCGCGGCTCGTCCAGAAGGGAGAAAGAATTGGCAAGGCAGCTGAATGATCTTCTGTTAAAAGAGGAAATCATGGCGAGAGCGCGGTCGAGAGCTAACTGGCTTAAGGCAGGAGACCGGAACACTGGATTCTTCCACGCTCAAGCATCAAGAAGGAAACATCAAAATAAAATCCTGGTGCTCGAGAAGTCGGATGGAACGATCGTTGATGGTAGGGATGAGGTGAGAGCCGAGGTACAAAATTTCGATACACAACTCAAGATGAGGTGGTCATGGATGAAGTATTGCACCATGTACCAATTATGGTGACTAATGATATGAATGACCAGCTGAATAGGCCTTTTTGTGCAGATGAAGTCGAGAAAGCACTATGCGCCATGGCACCGGCGAAGGCGCCCGGAGCGGACGGTTTCCATGCGGGATTCTATCAACACCACTGGTCACTTATAAAGGAGGATGTAACCCGAGCCGTGTTGAACTTCTTAAATGGCGGGTACATGCCGGAAGTTATTAACAAAACTGTCATAGTGCTCATACCAAAGGTTAAGAATCCTAGGAACATTACACAGTATAGACCAATCTCCCTCTGTAATGTCATTTACAAAATCTGTTCCAAGGTTTTGGCTAACAGGTTGAGGGAGATCCTAGATGAGATCATCGCGGAGGAGCAAAGCGCCTTTGTTCCGGGGCGGTTGATTACAGACAACGCCATCACATCTTATGAGTGTATCTACGCAATGAAGAGAAAGAGAACTAAACAAGGGTGGTGTGCGGTCAAGTTGGATATGATGAAGGCGTACGATCGTGTGGAATGGCCGTACCTCCAAGGAATCATGTTGCAGCTGGGTTTCTCAGAGGAATGGGTATCTCTAGTTATGAGATGTGTAAAACTCTGTTACTTTCCAAGTGAAAATGAATGGAAAATTACTGCCCTCGTTTCGCCCCTCCAAAGGCATACGGCAAGGTGACCCCGTCTCCCCGTATTTGTTTCTACTTTGTGGGGAAGGGCTCTCATGTCTGTTAAAGAACTATGATGCTGGATGGGTCGATAGAGGGATACGACCGGGGTTGAGAGCCCCTTGGATCACACACCTCTTATTTGCAGATGACTGTCTAGTCTTCATGAAGGCGGATTCAAGGAGTGCACAAAGGTTGTATGATATTCTTCAAGCCTATCACCTGGGCTCGGGGCAGTGTGTAAACAAGGCCAAGAGCTCGGTTTTCTTCAGCACAAATACAAGGGCGTCGGCGAAGGCAGGGGTCAGGAGCAACTTGCAGATCTACAGAGAAACTCTTGCAGAAAAGTACCTAGGCTTGCCCACGGCGGCGGGCCGGATAACAGAAGAAAGTTTTGTACATGTGAAAGAGCAAGCAAGGTCCAGGGTGCAAGGGTATTGCGAAAGGCTAATGTCAATTGCGGCTAGGATGGTTCTTCTCAAAGCGGTGATTCAAGCCCTACCGGCCTATTCTGTGAGCTGTTTCAAGCTCAATAAAGGTTTATGCCAGAAAGTCACGGCAATGATGTCAAAGTTTTGGTGGGATGAATCTCTTGACAAGAGAAGAATGCACTGGCAATCATGGGAGAAGATGGTTGTTTCTAAATCCAAAGAAGGCTTGGGTTTCCGGGATTTGGAGCTGTTCAATGATGCAATGCTCGCCAAACAGGCGTGGCGACTGCTGGATAAACCAGACAGTCTATGCGCGCGTGTTCTTAAGGGTAGGTACTACCCAGATGGAGATTTCTTGCAGGCAGGTTGCCCTGCCAGCGCCTCCACTACATGGAAGGCGATAATCACCGGTAGGGAGGTGCTCAAGAAGGGTTTAATCCGTAGAGTTGGCAATGGAACTACTACAGAAGTTTGGCATGACAATTGGATACAAGGGAGCAATACTTTCAAACCAGTGTGCAACATGGGAAGTGACCCCATACACCTTGTGTCTGACTTGATGACGGATGATGGTGAATAGAATGAGGAAATTATTGAGAGAACCTTCATTGCCCCGCATGCACTAGCTATCCTTAACATGCCGAGGCCGCGGGTAGCTTTACCTGATTTTTGGGCATGGGGCTATGAGAGGTCTGGGATGTTCACGGTTCGATCAGCGTACCGGATGCTGTTGGAGTCCTGGGAAAGTGAATTGAATCAGGTTGGCAGCTCCTCCCAGGGGGAGGAGGTATTGAAATCACTATGGCGCTTGAAGGTGCAGCCCAAGATACAAATTTTCTGGTGGCGGGTCCTTAAAGGGTTCCTGCCGGCGAAGGAAGAGTTATGCCGATGACATATAGGGGAAGATCACACCTGTCCAATGTGCGGCAACCAGGAAGAGTCGCTGTTTCATTCTCTGGTTACATGCGATCACGCAAAACTATTTTGGAGGGAGGCAGAAGATTTCTTCGAGTTTAAGTTACCACGGCTCCACCCAGCCACGTGGTCGAGGGACTTGCTTGATTCCAGCTTGATTGGAGAAGACCAGGCGGCCATCATTATCTCATGTATGTGGACAATTTGGTCAAGCAGAAACAAATACACTCATGAGGAGGTCAAATATCAACCCGGAAGGTCGATGGTCCTGGTGAAGGAACTCATCCAAGCTTTGTACATCCCGGCCGATGCTGCCGACGAGAGGGGTCTTGCGAAGGAGAGATGGAAACCACCGGAAGCAGGATGGTGCAAAATCAATACGGATGCTGCGATGGACGTGAATGGGTTTCCTCAGCGATCGGATGGGTGTCCCGGGGCCACGACGGAGAGCTCTGGCTAGCCGGGGGCCGCAAGCTATCCGGGGTGACTGATCCGTATTGTGTTGAACTGTTAGCTGTCAGGGAGGCTGTGCGTCTGGCTATGGAGAAGGGCTGGACGTGGGTGACCGTCGAGACGGACTGCAAAACTGTTATAGATGAGTACACGACAACGGACTGCAGGTCGACAGGAAGCCCGATCATCAGCGAGATCAAATCCTATCTCAAACACTTTCAGGGTTTACGACTCAATTATGTTAGTAGAGAGGCCAATAAGGTAGCTCACTGGTGCGCCAGAGAGGGTCTAGCTAGTACATCGTCTGTAATATCTTTTGATGTTTTCCCTGCTCCTCTAATTGCCCTAGTGCAATCGGATGTAAACCGTCTTATTATTGAATAAAGGCCTTAAGGGCGGTTCTCAAAAAAAAAAACTGAGGTCTCGCTCGCTCGCTCGTGAAACAGTAGAAATAGAAAACGGACCAACAAGCCTGCCAAGTGGAGGCTCTGTGCGAAACACCAACAACTTGACGCAAAGAGTGTCATATAGGACCTCCCCAAAGGAGCTGCCCGCTTTGCTATCCGTCGTGTAGGCCGTTGGCGAGCAACCGCGCGGGGAACCCCCTCGCGCTGGAGCTTGTATGGGTCGGTCCATTTTACATTTCCCCCTCTATTTTCTCCTTCTTTTCTTTTTTTTTCTTTTAGCTTTTTTCTTTATTTGGTTTCCGTTTTCTTTTCTCTCTTCTCTTTTCCTTATTTAATTTTTGTTTTTTTCTGTGAATTTTATTTCAAATTCATGAACATTTTTTAGTTCATCGAATTAAACAAATGTTCATCAATTAAAAAGATATTCATCGAATCCATTCTCTGTTCATCGGGATTTAGATTTTTTTCATCAAATTAAAACTTTGATCATCGATTTTAAAAAAGTGGTAATCAATTCAAAATTTGTTCATCATTTTCAAAAAATGTTCACCAAATTTGAAATTTGTTCATCGATTTCTAAAAAGTCACATCAAATTCAAAATCTCTTCATTAATTTCTCCAAAAAATTTCATCTAACTTGAAAAATGTTCGTTGTTTTCAAAAAAAAATTCACCATTAAAAATGTTCATCGAATTGAAGAAATGTTCATTCATTCTTCAAAAAGTTTATCCGATTTTTCAGAAAATGTTCTTGAATTAAGAATTTTTGTATAGTTCAAAAATGTTTGTCAAATTCAAAATTTGTTCATCTGATAAAAAATCTTCATAAATATCCAAATTCATCAACATTTTTATAAATCACAAACAATTTTTGAAATCATGACCATATTTTGAAATCTCCAACATTTTTGAAATTTTTGAACATAATTCAAGGACATTTTTTCGGCTCCATGAACCTTTTCAAATTTCACATTTTTAATTTTGGAACTATATCAATATCCTGAATTATTTAAATAAGGAAAAAGAACAGAAGGAAAAACAAAAAACGAGACAAGAAAATAAGGGGTGTGTGTGTGTGTGTGGGGGGGGGTGCCCCGCCGCCACTGATGGGCCAGCCCAAATGGAGGCGAGAGGGGAGTGAGGGGTGCGCGTTGCGTCTCCCCCAGGTTCCTTTTTCTACACCATTTTCTTTTAAGCGTGCGAAAGTGGGCCGGTTCGTTACCATAGACTTTTGCAGTGAGAGTTGTTTAGGTCTCGCTTAATGCGAGATATAGCACTCGTGCTAAAAAAACCCCATCACCTTGGTATTATTGCCCAACTCCACATGACATGATGTTCATGATCCATCATCCATGCAATTTTTCTGTGCCTGAAGATCCTTTGTAAGTGTCAAAGCTTCACAACATGCCTATGCCTCTAACGTTGCAAGATGAGTTAGATTATCAAACACACGAGCTGATGGCCTTGGAACTTCCCTTCAACATTTCTGCAACACGACCATCGACGCTCCCTTCGCTTGCACCTTTGCCACACCTTAGTCCACATTGTATTTCATGTAACATGTAACCAGCGAAGACGAACTTGGCCATTTGCGATCGGTGATCTAGGACAAGAAAGGAAGAGTGAATTCGAGGAGGCGATATTCATCCACGAAAACCGAGCTTCAAATCCAGATGCACATAATTCAGTTCGGAGCGTTTTATCACACAAGAATTATCGTTTTGTTTGGCTCATCGCGGACCCTGGGATGTATCTATTGTACAGTAGTACCTTTGAACACTGATCAATGAAGGCCACTCTTATACCTAAAAAAAAGTGCAACGTTTTTTTTTTAAAAGTGTAACGGATTGCATATTTGCTGCAGAAAAGTGCGGAGTGGAATCACTGAATGAGCCCGACATGAAGAATACAACAAAAGGAAGCTTAAACGGGAGAACGATCACTACAAATTCTCGAGGTCGCCGGTGGCACCAAGCAATCAAACACTTCCTCTTCTTGCCACTCGAGTGGCCGATCTTCCGGAGACAATCCTTCTTCTACAAGCTACAAGATTAGCAATTGCTAATTACTCATCGTCATCTTTTGGCACGAATTGATGGCTGCCTTCAAAATTCTCCAGTTTCATACGCAAAAAGAGCAGTGCAAACCGCACTATCAACCCTTGATTCCATGCGTAGTGCGCAGTACGTAATTACCATCACGCAACAGTTCACGACTACTCCCGACTTACCACATTCGTCTCCCCATTAACCATCTACCATTAGTCTTACGCAAATTCGCCTATAAATACTGCCCTCTGCGTGGCAGCAGCAGCAAAGCAACCCCAGTAGAGCTAATCCTTGGGAGTTAAGCTAGCACAGAATGCCTCGGACGATGGTATCCCGCGCTCTCCTGCTCGTCGCCGTCGTCCTGACGACGCAGCTGTGCGCGTGCACGGCGTACACCGGCAGCGGCGGCGATGGGTTTAGCGTGGAGTTCATCCACCGTGACTCGGTCAGGTCGCCGTTCCACGACCCTACGCTCACCGCGCCCGCCCGCGTGCTCGAGGCCGTGCGGCGGTCCGCGGCTCGCGCCGCGGCGCTCTCGCGCTACTACGTCCGCGTCGACGCGCCCTCAGCTGACGGCGGCGTCGTGTCCGAGGTCACGTCCAGGTCGTCCGAGTACCTGATGGCCGTGAACATAGGCACGCCGCCCACTCCTATGGTCGCCATCGCCGACACCGGCAGCGACCTCATCTGGCTCAACTGCAGCTACGGAGGCGACGGTCCTGGTCCGGCGGCCGCCCGTGACACGGACGCGCAGCCGCTGGGCGTCCAGTTCGACCCCTCCAAATCGACGACGTTCAGCCTCGTGGACTGTGACTCCGGCGCGTGCGGCGAGCTGCCCGACGCAGCCTGTGGCACCGACTCCAAGTGCAGGTACTCGTACTCCTACGGCGACGGCTCCCACACGAGCGGCGTCCTCTCCACAGAGACCTTCACCTTCGCCGACGCCCCGGGCGCCCGCGGCGATGGGACGACGCGCCTGGCCAACGTCAACTTCGGCTGCTCCACGACCTTCGTCGGCACGTTCATCGGGGACGGCCTCGTCGGCCTCGGCGGCGGCGACCTCTCCCTCGTCAGTCAGCTCGGCGCACACACCTCGTTGGGCCGGAGGTTCTCCTACTGCCTCGTGCCCTACTCCGTCATGGCCTCCTCCGCGCTCAACTTCGGCCCCCGGGCCGCCGTCACGGATCCAGGCGCGGCGACGACGCCGCTGATCCCATCCCGAGTGAAGGCATACTACACCGTCGAGCTCCGGTCCGTCAAGGTCGGGGACAAGACCTTCGCGGCGCCGGACCAGTCCCCCATCATCGTCGACTCCGGCACCACGCTCACATACCTCCCGGAGGCGCTTTTAGACCCACTTGTGAAGGAGCTGACACGGCGGATCAAGCTCCCGCCTGCCGAGTCGCCAGAAAAGTTCCTGCCGCTGTGCTTCGACGTGAGCGGGGTGCGGGAGGGGCAGGTTGCGGCCATGATCCCTGACGTGACGCTGGGGCTGGGCGGCAGCGTTGCGGTCACGCTGAAGGCGGAGAACACGTTCGTGGAGGTGCAGGAGGGGATCCTGTGCTTGGCGGTGGCGGCGATGTCGGAGCAGTTACCGGCGTCGATCATCGGGAACATCGCCCAGCAGAACATGCACGTTGGGTATGATCTCGACAAGGGCACCGTGACCTTCGCCCCAGCAGACTGCGCGAGTTCCTACCCCGCCCCCTCACCCTCCGGTTCTGTCTAGTGTGTAGCTTATGAAAGCGGAAAATTGAGGTTCCGCTGGGTGCCGGCAGATCCCGGACCCTTCATCGAGTGCTCAAGATTGGTGGCCAGAATAATGTAGAGGGTGTTTGGATCACTAGTGACTAGAGACTAGAGACTAGTAGTAGTCACTTCTAGTCAGCAAACCTCCAAACACCCCTGACTAATGGTTGACTAAAACTACTTTAGTCTCTAGTCACCCCACCCCCAACTAAAAGTGACTAAAGTCTCTCCTCTAATTAATTGGCGGGCCCATCCTGTTGCAGCAGCAAACCGGATTGGTAGGAAGAGAGAAGAATTTAATATCGAGACATTTAATCTTTGACTAGTAGTAGTACCTTTCAAACAGGTCGATTAAAACTTTTAGTCTGACTACTACTAGTCACATGACTAAAGAGTATCCAAACACCCTCGTACTCAAATGAAATATAAGTGGAACTGTTACTCAAATGAAATAACTGCAATACACTCTTAACGTGATAGATGATACAATAGGTCACATGTTTTTCAGTCCAATATAATGCTAGACCTACAAAATTCACATTTTACTTCCAAACTAATTATCTCCCTCCCCCTGAATTCAATTGAGGTGGGCCCTTCATCCACCTATTACCTATTAGTATTAACCTTTGTCGATAGCATTACTCTTTTCAATCATGCATGCGCTGCTCTTCTCTCTCTCCCAAACAAATGCACTCATATATTTTACCTTCACTAACTTAAATCGTTCACATCTTTTAAACCACACAATTCATTAAAAAACAGGAAAAAGCAAAAGACTGTTCCGATCCCAGCTCTATGGGCCGGCGTGTTTAAGAACACCCCCCCCCCCCTCCCTGTTGTCTACAAGATTTAAACAGCGCTGAAGGAGACAAATAGGATTTTGGCTCGGCATGTTTGTTGATTTTCTTCGCTCGTCTGTGCCTAGTCAACTAGCTTAGGAAAATTGTGTAAAAAACTAGCTTAGGAAAAATGTCCACCTTTTCTGTTAATTCATAAAATGGCATAATAAAAAATACATTTGGTTTATAAAGAAATTTGTGAATTTTACAAAGTCCATGAAAACTACTAACCATAAAAACCATCACGTAAGTATTGCCCATTTACACATGATGTTCATGATCCATCATCTACGTAACGGTAGCAATTTTTCTGTGCCTGAAGATCCTTTGCAAGTGCCAAAGCTTCACAACACAGCTATGCCTCTAACGTTGCAGGATGAGTCAGATTATCAAACACACAAGCTGATGGGCCCTGAAACGTCCATTCAACATTTCTGCAAACAACCACTAACGCTCTCTCCGCTTGCACCTTTGTCGCACCATCGTTCACTTTCTTTTTAAACAGAGGAAAAAGGCGTGCCTCAGTCATTAATTAAGGAGAAGGGTTTTAGAGTACAACATATCAGCTCCACAACACAGAGACTCATAAGAGGGAGAGCGGTAGCAAAAATGAGATCTTTCGTCTAGACAGAAGAGAGATCCTTTCCTTAGCCCGATTGAAAAGAAAACAACTACTACTACTCTCGCGGCATGATGATACTAAGGTGCCTAGCCACTGCGGTGATCCAAAGTCTGGTCGTGTCTTGGATAAGCTCGAGAATGCAGTAGGGCGGTGTTGATTTCTTCATGAAGACTCTAGCATTCTGGGAAGCTTCCTCCCTTGCAAGGGAGAAACATCACAAGTCATTTACCACATCACCCCCTCGACGGCCCCCTGTTTACTTACACAACAACAAGATCGAGTGTGCCTTCTTCTGGTCAGCTAAGGATAAACTTCAGGTATGAGGCTCATTTTCCTCAGTGGGGCCCACGGGCATCACCTTGACCTACCTCCACCTCTATAAATACTCTAAAATCCCAAAACCCTCGGGGAGTCGACGAAATACTTTTTCTGCCGTCGCAAGTTCCAGAACCACAAGATTAAATCTAGAGGCCTTTTCCGGCACTCTGCCGGGGGGGGGGGGGGCAATGATCACAGAGGGGTTCTTCATCATCCTTGCTGCCCCTCCGATGATTGTGAGTAGTTTACCACAGACATATGGGTCCGTAGTTAGTAGCTAGATGGTTCTTCTCTCTTTTTGATCTTCAATACAATGTACTCCTCGATGTTCTTACAGATCTATTAGATATAACTCTTTTTTTGCAGTATGTTTGTTGGGATCGGATGAATTGTGAGTTTATGATCAGATCTATCCATGAATATTATTTGGGTTTTCTCTCAATTCTTTTATGCATGATTGTTATAGCCTCGTATTTCTTCTCCGATTTATTGGTATGGCTTGGCCAACTAGATTGATTTATCTTACCATGGGAAGAGATTCTTTGTGATGGGTTCGATCTTGCGGTGTTCAATCTCAGTAACAAAAAGAGACATGACACGCATGTATCATTCCTATTAAGGGTAACAATATGGAGTTTATTCATACGTGAGTTTATCTTGTCTACATCATGTCATCTTTCTTAATGCATTACTCCGTAATATACTAGATGCATGCTGGCTAGTGGTCGATGTGTGGAGTAATAGTAGTAGATGCAGAATCGTTTCGGTCTATAATCTTGGACGTGATGCTTATATACATGATCATTGCCTTGGATATCGTCATAATTATTTGCTTTTCTATCAATTGCCCAACAGTAATATGTTTACCCACTGTATGCTATTTTCTCGAGAGAAGCCTCTAGTGAAAACTATGGCCCCCGGGTCTATTTTCTATTATATATTAAAACCAAAAATACCTTGCTGCAGTTTCCTTTTATTTATTTTATTTTGTGTTTTAGTTAGATCTATTTAACAAATCCTACACAATTTAATCTATCTCAATACCATTGAGGGATTGACAACCCCTCTACGCGTTCGGTTGCAAGTATTTGTTATTTGTGTGCATGTGTTGTTTACATAGCGTTGCTCGGTTCTCCTACTGGATTGATAACTTTGGTTTCATAACTGAGGGAAATACTTATCTCTATTGTACTGCATCATCCCCTCCTCTTCGGGGAAATCCCAACGTAGCTCATAAGTAGCAGGAAGAATTTCTGGCGTCATTGCCGGGGGACATCATCAACATCTATCAAGTACTTACGCATAAACTTTCATCTCCTTATTTGCCTTTGCCTCTCATTTTCATCTCTCCCACTTCTAAAACATTTTGTCAAAAAAAAAACACAAAAACATTTTACTTTGTTGCTTTGCTTGTTTGTTTGCCATAATTGTGTGTTTATTGAAAGTCAGAAAGCAAAAAGCTTATGGATCCTCATCCACTTGCTAATCTTTTTAAAAGATACAATTATGATGAACCAATTGCGGGTGAGTTGAGTGCACTAGATTATCTTTATGAAGTTTTTCTTGAAATTCATGAATCTAAAAATTGTGATGAAGTGCTAAAAGAAGAAATTTATAAAGTGGTTCATGATTGCTCCTTGAATGAAAAGCATGATTGCAATGAGGTTATTATAAATTCTATTAGTGTCAATTGTGTTAATCATATGCAAAAACCCAAGCTTGGGGATGCTAATTTTGCTATGTCCACTACTTATTGTAATGATCATGATTGGGGTGATTCTTCTTATGGTCTTGAACATTTATTTAAGCCTCATGATGAATATGGAATTGATAATAATGTTTGCCATATTATTGAAAGTGGGTTTGGAAGAGCGTCAACTCCAGGTAAAAAGAATCCCACATATTTGGAGAATGTTCAATCTTATGAATTTATTGATAAAAGTGGGTTTGGAGAGGTCATGACTTTAGTTGATGTTAATCCCACTACCTTGGAAGATTGTAATTTTTTTATGCATGTGGATCATGGAGAGAAAATTTTATATGATAGCTATATTGTTAAATTTGATTATGATCCTACATGTAATTATTATGAGAGAGTAAAATATGGTTGTAAATATTTTTCATGTTACTAAAATTACATCTCATTGTGATGAGATTGCTATTGTTTCTTTCTTCTTCCTTGCATAAGCTAGTTTTTGCTTGCCTTGATAATTTGATTGCTTATAAAATGGCTATGCATAGGAAGTATGTTAGACTTAAATATGTTCTTGACATGCTACATGATGCTCTATTTTTGTTTCAATTATTATCTTTCATGCGAGCATCATTAAAATTACCAATGCCTAGCTAAAAGGCTTTAAACAAAAACGCTTCTTGGGAGGCAACCCAATAGTTATCCTTTTTTCCTTTCTGTTCTTCAATAAATATGCAATTATACAACTTTTATGATTGTGTTCTAGTGTTTCAATTAGTGTTTGTGCCAAGTAAAGCCTTTGGGATAATTTGGGTGATAATTGATTTGATTATGTGCATTAACAAAAACTTTTGCGTCCAGTAGCAGACTTGTTAAAATTCGCTAGAGTGTGATGAATTTCTGAATGTTTTACATGATTGATATACAAATTGCCCATGTTGTCCTAATTGTTCAGAATTTTTGGAGTTACAGAAGTATGGTCAAAGTTCAGATTACTAAGACTGTTCTGTTTTTGACAGATTCTGTTTTCGTTGCATTGTGTGCTTGTTTTGATGAATCTATCAGGGGGTATAAAGCCATGGTAAAGTTAGAATACAGTTGGTATAATGCAATAAGAAAATATGAATGGGTTCGCAACAATATTTTAAGTGGTGATTTGCTTTATTATGCTAACGGATCTCACGAAGGTTTTTGTTAAGTTTTGTGTGATTGAAGTTTTCATGTTTTGGGTGAGATCACGATGGATGAAGGAACAAGGAATGGCAAGAGCCGAAGCTTGGGATACCCAAGGCACCCCAATGTAATATTCAAGTACTTCCAAGCAACTAAGCTTGGGGATACCCCGGAAGGCATCCCCTCTTTCTTCTAACGACCATCGGTAATTTTACTTGGAGCTATATTTTTATTCATCATGTATCATGTGTTTTGCTTGGAGCGTCTTGTATTATATGAGTCTTTGCTTGTTTTGCTTTTTAGTTTGTTACAATCATCCTTACTGGACACACCTATTTGAGAGAGCCATAATGATATTATTGTTGGGGAACGTAGTAATTTCAAAAAATTTCCTACGCACACGCAAGATCATGGTGATGACATAGCAACGAGAGGGGAGAGTGTTGTCCACGTACCCTCGTAGACCATAAGCGGAAGTGTTAGCACAACGCGGTTGATGTAGTCGTATGTCTTCACGATCCGACCGATCCAAGCACCGAACGTACGGCACCTCCGAGTTCAGCACACGTTCAGCTCGATGACGATCCCCGGGCTCCGATCCAGCAAAAGCGGGGATGAGTTCCACGTCGACGACGGCGTGGTGACGATGATGATGTTCTACTGGCGCAGGGCTTCGCCTAAACTCCGCGACGATATGACCGAGGTGGAATATGGTGGAGGGGGGCACCGCACACGGCTAAGGAACGATCCATAGATCAACTTGTGTGTTCTAGGGTGCCCACCCGCCCCCGTATATAAAGGAGCAAGGGGAGAGGCCGGCCGGCCCTAGAGGGCGCGCCAGGAGGAGTCCTCCTCCTAGTAGGAGTAGGACTCCCCCTTTCCTACTCCTACTAGGAGGGGAAAGGAAGGGGGGAAGGAAGGAAAGGCGCCGCCCCCTCCTAGTCCAATTCGGACCAGAGGGAGAGGGGGTGCGCGGCCCACCCTGGCCGCCCCTCTCTCTTTCCACTAAGGCCCATGTGGCCCATTAACTCTCCCGGGGGGGTTCCGGTAACCCTCCGGCACTCCGGTTTTCTCCAAAAACGTCCGGAACACTTCCGGTGTCCGAATATAGTCGTCCAATATATCAATCTTTATGTCTCGACCATTTCGAGACTCCTCGTCATGTCCGTGATCACATCCGGGACTCTGAACAAACTTCGGTACATCAAAACTTATAAACTCATAATAAAGCTGTCATCGTAACGTTAAGCGTGCGGACCCTACGGGTTCGAGAACTATGTAGACATGACCTAGAACTATTCTCGTTCAATAACCAATAGCGGAACCTGGATGCCCATATTGGTTCCTACATATTCTACGAATATCTTTATCGGTCAAACCGCATAACAACATACGTTGTTCCCTTTGTCATCGGTATGTTACTTGCTCGAGATTCGATCGTCGGTATCCAATACCTAGTTCAATCTCGTTACCGACAAGTCTTTTTACTCGTTACGTAATGCATCATTTCGTAACTAACTCATTAGTTACATTGCTTGCAAGGTTTATAGTGATGTGCATTACCGAGAGGGCCCAGAGATACCTCTCCGACAATCGGAGTGACAAAACCTAATCTCGAAATACGCCAACCCAACATCTACCTTTGGAGACACCTATAGTACTCCTTTATAATCACCCGATTCGTTGTGACGTTTGGTAGCACCAAAGTGTTCCTCCGATAAACGGAGTTGCATAATCTCATAGTTTCAGGAACATGTATAAGTCATGAAGAAAGCAATAGCAATATACTAAACGATCAAGTGCTAGGCTAACGGAATGGGTCATGTCAATCACATCATTCTCCTAATGACGTGATCCCATTAATCAAATGACAACACATGTCTATGGTTAGGAAACATAACCATCTTTGATTAATGAGCTAGTCAAGTAGAGGCATACTAGTGACTATATGTTTGTCTATGTATTCACACATGTATCATGTTTCCGGTCAATACAATTCTAGCATGAATAATAAACATTTATCATGATATGAGGAAATAAATAATAACTTTATTATTGCCTCTAGGGCATATTTCCTTCAGTCTCCCACTTGCACTAGAGTCAATAATCTAGATTACATAGTAATGATTCTAACACCCATGGAGTCTTGGTGCTGATCATGTTTTGCTCGTGAGAGAGGCTTAGTCAACGGATCTGCAACATTTAGATCTGTATGTATCTTGCAAATCTCTGTGTCTCCCACTTGGACTTGGTCCCGGATGGAATTGAAGCGTCTCTTGATGTGCTTGGTCCTCTTGTGAAATCTGGATTCCTTTGCCAAGGCAATTGCACCAGTATTGTCACAGAAGATCTTCATTGGTCCCGATGCACTAGGTATGACACCTAGATCGAAATGAACTCCTTCATCCGACTCCTTCATTCGCTGCTTCAAGCAGCTATGTACTCCACTTCACATGTAGATCCCGCCACGACGCTTTGTTTAGAATCGCACCAACTTACAGCTCCACCGTTTAATAAAAACACGTATCCGGTTTGCGATTTAAAATCGTCCGGATCGGTGTCAAAGCTTGCATCGACGTAACCATTTACGACTAGCTCTTTGTCACCTCCATATCGAGAAACATATCCTTAGTCCTTTTCGTATTTCGGGATGTTCTTGACCGCCGTTCGATGATCCACTCTGGATTACTTTGGTACCTTCCCGCCAAGCTTATTGCTAAGCATACGTCGGTCGGTACACAGCATTGCATACATGATAGAGCCTATGGCTGAAGCATAGGAAACATCTTTCATTTTCTCTCTATCTTCTGCTGTGGTCGGGCATTGAGTTTGACTCAACTTCACACCTTGTAGCACGGGCAAGAACCCTTTCTTTGCCTGATCAATTTTGAAATTTTTCAAAATTTTATCAAGGTATGTGCTTTGTGAAAGTCCTATTAAGCGTCTTGATCTATCTCTATAAATCTTGATGCCCAATATGTAATCAGCTTCACCGAGGTCTTTCATTGAAAAACTTTTATTCAAGTATCCCTTTATGCTATCCAGAAATTCTATATCATTTCCAATTAATAATATGTCATCTACATATAATATCGTAAATGCTCTGAGCTCCCACTCACTTTCTTGTAAATCTGAGGCTTCTCCAAAAGTCTCATATAAAACCATATGCCTTGATCAAACTATCAAAGCGTTTATTCCAACTCCGAGATGCTTGCACCAGTCCATAAATGGATCGCTGGAGCTTGCACACTTTGTTAGCACCTTTTGGATCAACAAAACCTTCTGGCTGCATCATATACAACTCTTCTTCCTGAAATCCATTCAAGAATGCAGTTTTGACATCCATTTGCCAAATTTCATAATCATGAAATGCAGCAATAACTAACATGATTCGGACAGACCTAAGCATTGCTACGGGTGAGAAAGTCTCATCGTAGTCAACCCGTTGAACTTGTCGAAAACCTTTCGCAACAAGTCGAGCTTTATAGACAGTTACATTACCATCAGCGTCAGTCTTCTTCTTAAAGATCCATTTATTCTCAATGGCTTGCCGATCATCGGGCAAGTCAACCAAAGTCCATACTTTGTTCTCATACATGGATTCCATCTCAGATTTCATGGCCTCTAGCCATTTTGCGGAATCTGGGCTCATCATCGCTTCCTCATAGTTCATAGGTTCATCATGGTCAAGTAACATGACTTCCGAATAGGATTACCGTACCACTCAGTGCGGATCTTACTCTAGTAGACCACGAGGTTCGAGAGAAACTTGATCTGAAGTTTCATGATCAATATCATTAGCTTCCTCACTAATTGGTGTAGGTGTCACAGAACTGATTTACGTGATGAACTACTTTCCAATAAGGGAGCAGTACTGATTACCTCATCAAGTTCTACTTTCCTCCCACTCACTTCTTTCGAGAGAAACTCCTTCTCTAGAAAGGATCCATTCTTAGCAACGAATGTTTTGCCTTCAGATCTGTGATAGAAGGTGTACCCAACAGTCTCTTTTGGGTATCCTATGAAGACACATTTCTCCGATTTAGGTTCGAGCTTATCTGGTTGAAGTTTCTTCACATAAGCATCGCAACCCCAAACTTTAAGAAATGACAACTTTGGTTTCTTGCCAAACCATAGTTTATAAGGCGTCGTCTCAACGGATTTTGATGGTGCCCTATTTAACGTGAATGCGGCCGTCTCTAAAGCATAACCCCAGAACGATAGCGGTAAATCAGTAAGAGACATCATAGATCGCACCATATCTAGTAAAGTACGATTACGACATTCGGACACACCATTTCTTTGTGGTGTTCCAGGTGGCGTGAGTTGCGAAACTATTCCGCATTGTTTCAAATGTAAACCAAACTCGTAACTCAAATATTCTCCTCCACGATCAGATCGTAGAAACTTTATTTTCTTGTTACGATGATTTTCCACTTCACTCTGAAATTCTTTGAACTTTTCAAATGTTTCATACTTGTGTTTCATTAAGTAGATATACCCATATCTGCTCAAATCATCTGTGAAGGTGAGAAAATAACGATATCCGCCACGAGCTTCAACATTCATCGGACCACATACATCTGTATGTACGATTTCCAACAAATCTTTTGCTCTCTCCATAGTATCGGAGAACGGTGTTTTAGTCATCTTGCCCATGAGGCACGGTTTGCAAGTACCAAGTGATTCATAATCAAGTGATTCCAAAAGTCCATCAGTATGGAGTTTCTTCATGCGCTTTTAATCGATATGACCTAAACGGCAAGTGCCACAAATAAGTTGCACTCTCATTATCAACTCTGCATCTTTTGGCTTCGACATTATGAATATGTGTATCACTACTTTCGAGATTCAATAAAATAGACCACTCTTCAAGGGTGCATGACCATAAAAGATATTACTCATATAAATAGAACAACCATTATTCTCTCGATTTAAATGAATAACCGTCTCGCATCAAACAAGATCCAGATATAATGTTCATGCTCAATGCGGCACCAAATAACAATTATTCAGGTCTAAAACTAATCCGAAGGTAGATGTAGAGGTAGCGTGCGACCGCGATCACATCGACTTTGGAACCGTTCCCACGCGCATCGTCACCTCGTCCTTCGCCGATGCTCGCTTATTCCGTAGTCCTGTTTGAGTTGCAAATATTAGCAAGAACCGATATCAAATACCAGTGCTACTACGAGCTCTAGTAAGGTACACATCAATAACATGTATATCACATATACCTTTGTTCACCTTGCCATCCTTCTTATCCGCCAAATACTTGGGGCAGTTCCGCTTCGATGTCGATCGCTTGCGGTAGAAGCACTCGATTTCAGGCTTAGGTCGGACTTGGGTTTCTTCTCTTGAGCAGCAACTTGCTTGCCGTTCTTCTTGAAGTTCCCCTTCTTCTTTCATTTGCCCTTTTTCTTGAAACTAGTGGTCTTGTTGACCATCAACACTTGATGCTCCTTCTTGATTTCTACCTCTGCAGCTTTTAGCATTGCGAAGAGCTCGAGAATTGTCTTGTTCATCCCTTGCATATTATAGTTCATCACGAAGCTCTTGTAGCTTGGTGGCAGTGATTGGAGAATTCTATCAATGACGCTATCATCCGGAAGATTAACTCCCAGTTGAATCAAGTGATTATTATACCCAGACATTGAGTATATGCTCACTGACAGAACTATTCTCCTCCATCTTGCAGCTGTAGAACTTATTGGAGACTTCATATCTCTCAATCCGGGCATTTGCTTGAAATATTAACTTCAACTCTGGAACATCTCATATGCTCCATGACATTCAAAACGTCGTTGAAGACCGGTTCTAAGCCGTAAAGCATGGCACATTGAACTATCGAGTAGTCATCGGCTTTGCTCGCCAGACGTTCTTAACGTCGTCGGTTGCATCAAGAAGAACTGGCACCCAGCGGTGCTTCCAGGACGTAATTCTTCTATGCAGCAATGAGGATAATCCTCAAGTTATGGACCCAGTCCGTGTAATTGCTACCATCATATTTCAACTTTGATTTCTCAAGGAACGCATTAAAATTCAACGGAACAACAACACGAGCCATCTATCTACAACAAACATAGACAAGCAAAATACTATCAGGTACTAAGTTCATGATAAATTTAAGTTCAATTAATCATATTACTTAAGAACTCCCACTTAGACAGACATCTCTCTAGTCATCTAAGTGATCACGTGATCCAAATCAACTGAACCATAACCGATCGTCACGTGAGATGGAGTAGTTTTCAATGGTGAACATCACTATGTTAATCATATCTACTATATGATTCACGCTCGACCTTTCGGTCTCCGTGTTCGAGGCCATATCTCGCATATGCTAGGCTCGTCAAGTTTAACTCGAGTATTCTGCGTGTGCAAAACTGGCTTGCACCCGTTGCAGATGGACGTAGAGCTTATCACACCCGATCATCACGTGGTGTCTGGGCACGACAAACTTTGGCAACGGTGCATACTCAGGGAGAACACTTCTTGATAATTTTAAGTGAGAGATCATCTTAAAATGCTACCGTCAAACAAAGCAAGATAAGATGCATAAAGGATAAACATCACATGCAATATAAGTGATATGATATGGTCATCATCATCTTGTGCTTGTGATCTCCATCTTCGAAGCACCGTCGTGTTCACCATCTTCACCGGCGCGACACCTTGATCTCCATCGTAGCATCGTTGTCGTTACGCCATTTATTACTTCTACGACATCGCTACCGCTTAGTGATAAAGTAAAGCAATTACAGGGCGTTTGCATTTCATACAATAAAGCAACAACCATATGGCTCCTGCCAGTTGCCGATAACTTCGGTTACAAAACATGATCATCTCATACAATAAAATATAGCATCACGTCCTGACCATATCACATCATAATAAGCCCTACAAAAACAAGTTAGACGTCCTCTACTTTGTTGTTGCAAGTTTTACGTGGCTGCTACGGGCTTAGCAAGAACCGTTCTTACCTACGCATCAAAACCACAATGATAGTTCGTCAAGTTAGTGCTATTTTAACCTTCGCAAGGACCGGGCGTAGCCACACTCGATTCAGCTAAAGTGAGAGAGACAGACACCTGCCAGTCACCTTTAAGCACGAGTGCTCGTAACGATGAAACCAGTCTCGCGTAAGCGTACGCGTAATGTCGGTCCGGGCCGCTTCATCTCACAATACCGCCGAACCAAAGTATGACATGCTAGTAAGCAGTATGACTTGTATCGCCCACAACTCACTTGTGTTCTACTTGTGCATATAACATCAACGCATAAAACCTAGGCTCTGATACCACTGTTGGGGAACGTAGTAATTTCAAAAAAATTCCTACGCACACGCAAGATCATGGTGATGACATAGCAACGAGAGGGGAGAGTGTTGTCCACGTACCCTCGTAGACCGTAAGCGGAAGCGTTAGCACAACGCGGTTGATGTAGTCGTACGTCTTCACGATTCGATCGATCCAAGCACCGAACGTACGGCACCTCCGAGTTCAGCACACGTTCAGCTCGATGACGATCCCCGGGCTCCGATCCAGCAAAGCTTCAGGGATGAGTTCCGTCAGCACAACGACGTGGTGACGATGATGATGTTCTACCAGCGCAGGGCTTCGCCTAAACTCCGCGACGATATGACCGAGGTGGAATATGGTGGAGGGGGGCACCGCACACGACTAAGGAATGATCCGTAGATCAACTTTTGTGTTCTAGGGTGCCCCCCGCCCCCGTATATAAAGGAGCAAGGGGGGAGGCCGGCCGGCCCTAGAGGGCACGCCAGGAGGAGGAGTCCTCCTCCTAGTAGGAGTAGGACTCTCCCTTTCCTACTCCTACTAGGAGGGGAAAGGAAGGGGGAGAGGGGGAAGGAAAGAGCGGGGCGTCGCCCCCCCTCCTAGTCCAATTCGGACCAGAGGGAGAGGGGCGCGCGGCCCACCCTGGCCGCCCCTCTCTCTTTCTACTAAGGCCCATGTGGCCCATTAACTCTCCCGGGGGGGTGTTCCGGTAACCCTCCGGCACTCCGGTTTTCTCCGAAAACGTCCGGAACACTTCCGGTGTCTGAATATAGTCGTCCAATATATCAATCTTTATGTCTCGACCATTTCGAGACTCCTCGTCATGTCCGTGATCACATCCGGGACTCCGAACAAACTTCGGTACATCAAAACTTATAAACTCATAATAAAACTGTCATCGTAACGTTAAGCGTGCGGACCCTACGGGTTCGAGAACTATGTAGACATGACCTAGAACTATTCTCGGTCAATAACCAATAGCGGAACCTGGATGCCCATATTGGTTCCTACATATTCTACGAAGATCTTTATCGGTCAAACCGCATAACAACATACGTTGTTCCCTTTGTCATCGGTATGTTACTTGCCCAAGATTCGATCGTCGGTATCCAATACCTAGTTCAATCTCGTTACCAGCAAGTCTCTTTACTCTTTACGTAATGCATCATTCCGTAACTAACTCATTAGTTACATTGCTTGCAAGGCTTATAGTGATGTGCATTACCGAGAGGGCCCAGAGATACCTCTCCGACAATCGGAGTGACAAAACCTAATCTCGAAATACGCCAAACCCAACATCTACCTTTGGAGACACCTGTAGTACTCCTTTATAATCACCCAGTTACGTTGTGACGTTTGGTAGCACCCAAAGTGTTCCTCCGGTAAATGGGAGTTGCATAATCTCATAGTTTCAGGAACATGTATAAGTCATGAAGAAAGCAATAGCAATATACTAAACGATCAAGTGCTAGGCTAACGGAATGGGTCATGTCAATCACATCATTCTCCTAATGATGTGATCCCATTAATCAAATGACAACACATGTCTATGGTTAGGAAACATAACCATCTTTGATTAATGAGCTAGTCAAGTAGAGGCATACTAGTGACTATATGTTTGTCTATGTATTCACACATGTATCATGTTTCCGGTCAATACAATTCTAGCATGAATAATAAACATTTATCATGATATGAGGAAGTAAATAATAACTTTATTATTGCCTCTAGGGCATATTTCCTTCAATTATGATTTGTTACAATTGCTCTATGTGCTTCACTTAAAAAAAATTGAGCTAGGCAATTGCTCTTTGTGCTTCACTTAAATCTTTTTTAGCACGGTGGTGGTTTAATTTTGAAGAAATACTCTCACGCTTCACTTATATTATTTTGAGAATTAGTAATTTTTTGAAGAAATATGCTTGCCTGCTTCACTTATATTATTTTGAGAGTTAGTAAAATTTTGAAGAAATATGCTCTCATGCTTCACTTATATTATTTCGAGAGTTGAATTTTTTTTAAGAAATATGTATGCTCTCGTGCTTCACTTAGATCCTTTTGAGAGTTAAAAATAGTAATGGTAATTTGCACGAGATGTGAATCTGGTCCCAAAGTGATAGATAATATAATAAAAACTTTCATGAAGATCATTGGATATTATAAACTTGACTCCTTGCAATAGTTTTGCGATATGGAGATAGTAATATGTGAGTCATGTTGGCGAGTAATTATGCTTTAGTAAGAATACTGGTGTTAAGGTTTGTGATTCCCTATGCAAGGAAGAAACTCAATAGTATGCAACGAAGTTACATCCTACTTGTGGTGCATTATTCAGTATTAGTTATGTTTAATGCTTGTATATGATCATTTTCGTTTCTTGGTTGGTCGCTTCTCAATCTATTTGCTAGCCTTCATTTTACTAAGCGGAACTATTGCTTATGCATCCAACTCCTTAAACCAAAAGTTGTGCCAAATGAGTCCATCATACCTGCCTATATGCGGTATTTCCACACCGTTCCAAATAAATTTGTATGTGCCAACTCTAATTTTCAAAATGAATTTCCTTTTTGTGTGCCCTTACCACTCATGAAGCGGCAGGGGGTGGCCAATATTTTCCATGCTAGGTATGTTATTCTCAAGATGAGTGTTTATTCACTTGTCATTGCACGAGAATGTGGCAGGTAATAGGGATGCCCAGTCCCGAATGAAAAAGAAATTTACTTTACGTTGTCAAATAATAAATTCCATGGAAAGTGTTGGTATGGAAGGCACCCGTGGATACGGCTAACCATGGATTGTGAAATAATGGTGAAAAGGAAATAAACTTTATTTTATGTGTGGGAACCACCCATAATTTATCTAGCATGGAAGATATTGGAAATTCTTAGCCGTTTTCGTTGACAGGAAAAGCATGCCTCTCAAAACAATTTTATCTCTCAGTTTAAGCTATGAGCTCTAGCACATCTACAAATCTATGCTTCCCTTTGCGGAGGGCCTATATATTTACTTTTATGCAATTTTTATTTTTATTAAATCTCCATCTTCTCTTATAAAGCACAAACTATGGAACACCATTATCATACTTGTGCATTGGATGTAGCTAATATCTGAGTGTGTTTCATAAATGGATTAATGATTGAGCATAATGGGCTAGTGATAGCTTTCTTTAGCGTTGATATTTTGACAGACATGGTTGCTTGTTGATATGCTTGAGTATTGATGCTTTCATGTAAAATTATAGACTATTGCTTTGAATCATCTAAAGTCCAAATGTCCATGCTACAAAAGAAAAGAATATGTGACGAACATGGTTGGCAACATTCCAAATCAAAAATTTTGCTTTTAGCGTTTACCTACTCGAGGATGAGCATGAATTAAGCTTGGAGATGTTGATACGTCTCCAACATATTTATAATTTTTGATTGTTCCATGCTGTTGTATTATTATTTATTAATCTACCATGTTATATATAATATATATATTATTATATATATATATATATATATATATATATATATATATATATATATATATATATATATACCAGCAACTTTATATCATTTTTGGGACTAACCTATTAACTTAGCGCCAAGTTCCAGTTGCTGTTTTTTTGCTTGTTTTTTACTTTGCAGCATATCAATACCAAACGAAGTCAAAATGCCTCGAAACTTTAGAGATTTTTTCCGGCAAGAAGAGACCCTGGAAGCTTCTGGAGGCCACGAGAAGAGGCTCGTGGGGCCCACTAGGCACCAGGGCGCCAGGGGCCTCTAGCGCGCCCTGGTGGGTAGTGGGGCCCATGAGCACCACCTTGACCTACCTGCGCCTCTACCACCTTGACTTACCTCCGCCTCTATAAATACCCTAAAATCCCAAAAACCCTACGGGAGTCGACTAAATACTTTTTTCACCGCCACAAGTTCCAGAACCACGAGATCCAATCTAGAGGCCTTTTCCGGCACTCTGCCAGAGGGGCAACGATCATGGAGGGGTTCTTCATCATCCTTGCTGCCCCTCAGATGATGCGTGAGTAGTTTACCACAGACCTACGGGTCCGTAGTTAGTAGCTAGATGGCTTATTCTCTCTTTTTGATCTTCAATACAATGTTCTTGGAGATCTATTTGTTGTAACTCTTTTTTTGCGGTGTGTTTGTTGAGATATGATGAATTATGAGTTTATGATCAGATCTATCCATGAATATTATTTGGGTGTGTTTTGTGATGGGTTCGATCTTGCGGTGCTCAATCTCAGTGATAGAAAGAGACATTACACGCATGTATCGTTGCTATTAAGGGTAACACGATGGGGTTTATTCATACGTGAGTTTATCTTGTTTACATCATGTCATCCTTCTTAATGCATTACTCCGTTTTCCCATGAACTTAATACACAAGATACATGCTGGATAGCGGTCGATGTAACAAGTAATAGTAGTAGATGGAAAATCATTTCGGCCTACTAATCTTAGATGTGATGCCTATATACATGATCATTGCCTTGGATATCATCATAATTATTTGCTTTTCTGTCAATTTCCCAACAGTAATTTGTTTACCCACTTTTTCTCGAGAGAAGCCTCTAGTGAAAACTATGGCCCCCAGGTATATTTTCTATCATATAGTAAAACCAAAAATACCTTATTACAATTTTCTTTTATTTATTTTATTTTGTGTTTTAGTTAGGTATATTTATCAAATCCCATACAACTTAATCTATCTCAATACCGTTGAGGGATTGACAACCGCTCTACGCGTTGGGTTGTAAGTATTTGTTACTTGTGTGCAGGTGTTATTTACATAGTGTTGCTTGGTTTTCCTAGTGGATTGATAACTTTGGTTTCATAAATGGGGAAATACTTATCTCTACTGTACTGCATCGTCCCCTCCTCTTCGGGGAAATCCTAACGCAGCTCACAAGTAGCAAACTCGGATGTTGAACCTTGCATTCTTTTAATAAAAATGGTTGTGTGAATCACTCGATGCGGAGCTAAGGGTGTTCCCCCTCTTTAAAAAAAAGGATAAAACTTCAGGTGCAAAATGCAAGGTTAACTGGGAGTCTTTCTGCTGCTGCACCCGCATCGGTGGGCTTGGGATCCTCCACTTAGGAAAATTTGTGAGAGCTCTCACACTGAGATGGCCTTGGGTTGTGTGGAATGACTTGGGTTTGTCTCGAGCAGGTTCAACTTTAATTGGATGTTGATGACGTCATCTCTTGGTAATTTGAGGCAAATGGAAAGCATTTGACGACCTCTGCTTATAGGATCCAATTCTTCGGGTCCACGTTGACTACCATGAACAAGACCATCTAGAAGGTTCGGACACCTCCCATGGTCAAGTTACGCCGTCCACATTGAATTTCATGTAACCAGCAGGAGGCAGGATCCAACACAGGGCTGCTCTCACTGGTGCAGACCTCACACCATGCATTGGAAGAGTAATCTCTAGCTTGGTTGTGATGCTCTCAAGAAAGGCGAACTTGTCCATTAAGTTCGGTGATCAGGGAGATTCAAGAAAGGAAGAATGGATTCCGGGAGGTGATCTACGTCCACGAAAACTGAGCTTCAAATTTGAACAAGTCCGGCGAGGCCCTTCCTTCTTCTTCCTTCATTCAAAATCAGTTGATCCAAATTTGAAATTCAGCTGGCTAACATGTAGCTAAAGTGGAAGTGTAACGGATTGCCTATTTGCCGCAGAAAAGTGCGGAATGGAATTTCTCAATGAGCCTGACATGAAGAGCGAGTCGTAGAACAAAAGGATGCTTAAACGGGAAAACGATTACTATAAATTTTCCAGGTGGCCGGTGGCACCAAGCAATCAAACACTGCCTCTTCTTGCCACTCGAGTGGCCGATCTTCCGGAGACAATCCTCCTTCTACAAATTAGCTGTACAAGATTAGAAATTGCTACCTTCAAAAGTCTTCAATTTCATACGCAAAAAGAGCAGTGCAAACCGCACTATCAACCCTTGATTCCATGCGTAGTGCGCAACACGTAATTACCATCGGGTCGGTCTGGGTGACTTAATTACTCAGATGACTTAATGAAACATAAAAGTGATAGCATTGACACGCCAAGTAATTATCACACATCTAAGTGACTTAATGAAGCATAAAAAGAAAAGGAAAAATAGAAGAGAAAATACTCAGATAAATCTCCGTGTAAGATTAATGACACAGACGTGCAATACGTATGACACGATAACGCGGTGAGCCGCTAAATGGCACTCAACAGTTCATGAATCATGACTAGTACTCCATATCATATCCCGACTTACCACACTCGCCTCCCCATTAACCATCTACCGTTATAATCTTATGCAAATTCGCCTATAAATACCGCTCTCTGAATAGAAGCAGCTGCAGCAAAGCAACCCCAGTAGAGCTAATCCTTGGGACACAATGCATGGGACGATGGTATCCCGCGCTCTCCTGCTCGTCGGCGTCGCCCTGACGGCGCAGCTGTGCGCATACACGGCGTACGCCGGCAGCGGCGGCGATGGGTTTAGCGTGGAGTTCATCCACCGTGACTCCGTCAGGTCGCCGTTCCACGACCCGACGCTCACCGCGCCCGCCCGCGCGCTGGAGGCCGCGCGGCGGTCCGCTACCCGCGCCGCGGCGCTCTCGCGCTCCTACGTCCGCGCCGACGCGCTCTCAGCTGACGGCTTCGTGTCCGAGGTCACGTCCAGGACAAGCGAGTACCTGATGGCAGTGAACATAGGCACGCCGCCCACTCGTATGGTCGCCATCGCCGACACCGGCAGCGACCTCACCTGGCTCAATTGCAGCTACGGAGGCGACGGTCCTGGTCTGGCGGCCGCCCGTGACGCGGACGCGCAGCCGCCGGGCGTCCAGTTCGACCCCTCCAAATCGACGACGTTCGGCCTCGTGGACTGTAACTCCGGCACGTGCAGCGAGCTCCCCGAGGACTCCCATTCCTGCGACGCCAACTCCAAGTGCACGTACATCTACTCCTACGGCGACTACTCCCAAACGAGCGGCCTCCTCTCCACAGAGACCTTCACCTTCGCCGACGCCCCGGGCGGCCGCGGCGATGGGACGACGCGCGTGGCCAAAGTCAACTTCGGCTGCTCCACGACTTTCGTCGGCTCGTTCGTCGGGGACGGCATCGTCGGCCTCGGCGGCGGCGACCTCTCCCTCGTCAGTCAGCTCGGCGCAGACACCTCGCTGGGCCGGAGGTTCTCCTACTGCCTCGTGCCCTACTCCGTCAAGGCCTCCTCCGCGCTCAACTTCGGCCCCCGGGCCGCCGTCACGGATCCGGGCGCGGTGACGACGCCGCTGATCCCGTCCAAAGTGAAGGCATACTACATCGTCGAGCTCCGGTCCATCAAGGTCGGGAACAAGACCTTCGCGGCGCCGGACCAGTCCCCCGTCATCGTCGACTCCGGCACGACGCTCACATTCCTCCCGACGGCTCTTGTAGACCCACTGGTGAAGGAGCTGACACGGCGGATCAAGCTCCCTCCGGTGCAGCCGCCAGAGGAGTTCCTGCTGTGCTTCGACGTGAGCGGGGTGGGGGAGGTTGCGGCCATGATCCCTGACGTGACGCTGGGGCTGGGCGGCGGCGCTACGGTCACGCTGAAGGCGGAGAACACGTTCTTGGAGGTGCAGGAGGGGACTTTATGCTTGGCGGTGGCGGCGGCGCCTGAGCAGTTTTCTGCTGTGTCCATCATCGGGAACGTCGCGCAGCAGAACATGCACGTTGGGTACGATCTCGACAAGGGCACCGTGACCTTCGCTCCAGCAGACTGCGCGCGTTCCTACCCCGCCCCCTCATCCTCCGACTCTGTGTAGCTTATGAAAGCGGAAAATTGAGGTGCCTGCAGATCCCGGACCCTTCATCCACCTATTAAGATTCGTGGGCAGAATAATGTATAACTCGTGAACTGTAACCCAAATGAAATACACTGCAATATATTCTTCACGTGGTACAATAGGTCTCATATTTTGAAGTCCAATATAATGATGGCCCTACAAAAATCTACAAACATTTTACTTAAATTTCCAGTTCTCAAAAATATAAATTAAACTTCCAATCTAATCCCCTCCTTCTGAATTCAATTGGGGTGAGCCCCTTCATCCACCTATTACACTACAGGAAAATTCTGTTTTGCCGTGTGTTAGCCTATAAGCCGTGAGCTATTTTTCGGCCACTAGGCTTATGTTTCTCTAAGCTGAGTGCAAAATGAAAAACACCCGGCAAACAAAAGGCACTCGGCTTATAGTATCACGTAAACCGAGAGGTATCAAAAAGCCCTCGGCTTACACGAGGCACACGGCTTCTACAAGAAAAAGCACTCAGCTTACATGCCGCACACGGCTTCTACACGAGAAAGCACTCGGCTTACAGTTGGAACCCGGCAAAGATATCCGCCACGTGTCTACAATGATGGTGTTTGACGGCGCCGTCATGGAGCAGCCTATAAGCCGTGTGCCCCGTGAAAGCTCTCGGTTTACATGACATATAAGCCGTGTGCCCTCAAGAAGCACCCGGCTTACAAGGCATATAAGCCGAGTGCTTCCTGCGTGTACTCGGCTTACATTTTGAAGATTTCTTGCAAGCCTTTTTTTAATGCAAAAAAAGTTTCAAAATTATTTCCGTTCATTTATGTTGATTATTTTAATAGTATTTCACCCCGATCAAAACCCCTCTTGAGTCGGGTCAATGGCGTAGATCGCGCGGGCCCAATGGATCGGTTCATCTCCGAAAACCATGCAAACAAGTGTCGAAAGAGAACACCCACATGCATGTGTTCCAAATATATGTATGAAAGGGTGGTGTGATGTATACATACCCAATACAACACTTTGATATGGCACTTGCTTCACAAACACGACAATACCGCAGAAAGGTTCTGCACCTACAGTGTTGGTGCTGCACTTAGCATCGCAGGTGGGGAATCTTGAGAAGGTGTGCTCAAACTTGGTCTAGCATGTCACCATAGACTACCGTAACAAAAACCAATAGGAGTTCACCCCGATCAAACCCCTCTCGAGTCGGGTCAAAAGTCCTACTGGGCAAAGAAATCCTTGCCAAGTTTTTTTTTCTTTTTAGCAATGTAAACAAACTCCGAAATGCATAAAAATTGGCATGGGGTGCCCTCATATGACACCTACAAGCTGTGGTAAAAATTTGAGATGGTTTGGAAAAAGTTGTGATGTACATCCCTTAGAAACTAGACCATCTTCAAGGAAGAAACTTGTTTTCGAGAGGGAACGGGTGAGGTATGAAGGTGAGCGAACATTGCTTCATCATTGGGTCTTGAAATCTTTTGTCCACTCAAGATACACCATTGCTTGATCCATGCCAAAATTTGGCATCTTTTCGAGTCCATTTACTATAATTGAGCCATTAAGTGCATTTCTAGACATTTAACGAATATAATTCATATTTGAACTACAAGTGCATGAAAATTTGGGCAAAGTTGGGTTGAAAAAACCATATTTGTGTTCTTTAGTATATATTTAGAACTTATACAAGAAAAGTAAAGGAACTCCAAACATGAGGGTGCTAAGACTGGACCCCAAACATGCAATCTTTCATTTTACAAATTCCAAAAAATGTTAACGAACTCCGAATGCATAAAAATTGCCATGGTGCCCTCATATGACACCTACAAGCTGTGGTAATAATTTGAGACGGTTTGGAAAAAGTCGTGATGTACATCCCTTAGAAAACTCGACCATCTTCGAGGAAGAAACTTGTTTTCGAGAGGGAACGGGTGTGACGCCCCCGATTCAATTGTACACTAATCATGCACGCAAATGTGTATGATCAAGATCAGGGACTCACGGGAAGATATCACAACACAACTCTAAAACATAAATAAGTCATACAAGCATCATAATACAAGCCAGGGGCCTCGAGGGCTCGAATACAAGTGCTCGATCAAAAACGAGTCAGCGGAAGCAACAATATCCGAGTACAGACATAAGTTAAACAAGTTTGCCTTAAGAAGGCTAGCACAAACTGGGATACAGATCGAAAGAGGCGCAGGCCTCCTGCAGGATCCTCCTAACTACTCCCGGTCATCGTCGGTGGGCTGCACGTAGTAGTAGGCACCTCCGATAGTAGTAGGAATTAAATAAATCGACGGTGGCGTCTGCTCTGGACTCCAAACATCTGGTTGCGACAACCGTAAAGAAAGGAAAGGGGGAAAAGGGGGAGAAAGCAACCGTGAGTACTCATCCAAAGTACTGCAAGCAAGGAACTACACTACATATGCATGGGTATATGTGTAAGGAGGCCATATCGGTGGTGAGCTGCGAGAATGCCGTAATAAGAGGGGATAGCTAGTCCTATCGAAGACTACGCTCGGCAGCCTCCGTCTTGCAGCATGTAGAAGAGAGTAGATTGAAGTCCTCCAAGTAGCATCTCCAAGTAGCATCTCCAGTAGCATCGCATAGCAAAATCCTACCCGGCAATCCTCTCCTCGTCGCCCTGTTAGAGAGCGATCACCGGGTTGTATCTGGCACTTGAAAGGGTGCGTTTTATTAAGTATCCGGTTCTAGTTGTCATAAGGTCAAGGTACAACTCCGGGTCGTCCTTTTACCGAGGGACACGGCTATTCGAATAGGTAAACTTCCCTGCAGGGGTGCACCACATAACCCAACACGCTCGATCCCATTTGGCCGGACACACTTTCCTGGGTCATGCCCGGCCTCGGAAGATCAACACGTCGCAGCCCCACCTAGGCACAATAGAGAGGTCAACACGCCGGTCTAAATCCTATGCGTGCAGGGTCCGCCCATCGCCCATTGCACACCTGACGTTGCGGGGGCCGAAGCAGACCTAGCCTCCCTTATACAAGAGTAGGCGTTCGGTCCAATCCGGTAGGCGCCGCTCGTCACGACGTCAAGAAGGCTTCGGCTGATACCACGACGCCGGGATACCCATAACTACTCCCGCGTAGATGGTTAGTGCGTATAGACCAAATGGCCAGACTCAGATCAAATACCAAGATCTCGTTAAGCGTGTTATTATGAAGCAACCGCGGACGCCGATCAGGGCCAGGCCCACCTCTCGCCTAGGTGGTCTCAACCTGCCCTGTCGCTCCGCCACAAAGATCCACACAGAGGGCCGTCGGGACAAAGGTCCTTTCAGCCCCCAATCCGTGAATCACTCGCGGGTACTCTTCGAGCGGACCCGACTTTAGTCACCATCTGTAATATGTATATATGTATAATATATACCCGTGATCACCTCCCAAGTGATCACGGCCCAATAGTATAGCAAGGCAGACTGACAAGAATGTAGGGCCAATGGTGATAAACTAGCATCCTATACTAAGCATTTAGGATTGCGGGTAAGGTATCAATATTTGTAGCAACAATGACAAGGCTATGCAATGTAATAGGAGTAACCGAACAGTAACATGCTACACTACTCTAATGCAAGCAGTATAGAGAAGAATAGGCGATATCTAGTGATCAAGGGGGGGGGCTTGCCTGGTTGCTTTGGCAAGAAGGAGGGGTCGTCAACTCCGTAGTCGATCGGGGTACCAGCAGCAGCGTCAACCTCATAGTCTACCGGAGGGAAGAGGGGGAAGAAACAATAAATACAATGCAATCAAAGCATCACAAAGCATAACATGTCAATACGCGATGCTAGGTGTGCCCTAACGCAGTGCGAGGTGATACCAGTGAAGGGGGAAAACATCCGGGAAAGTATTCCCGGTGTTTCGCGTTTTCGGACAGATGAACCGGAGAGGGAAAGTTGCGTGTTTGCTATGCTAGGGATGTGTGGCGGATAAACGGACTGCATATTCGGATTCGTCTCGTCGTTCTGAGCAACTTTCATGTACAAAGTATTTTCATCCGAGTTACGGATTATTTTATATTCATTTTAAAGATTTAATTCATTTTTAGAATTAACAGAATTAATTTAATTAGGAAATGCCATTATGACATCAGCATGACATCAGGGTGATGTCGAGTCAACAATCGATTGACTTGGTCAAACCGAGCGTGGGTCCCATTGTCATTGGCCAAGATTAACTAAAAGCAGTTAATTAGTTTAATTAGTGATTAGGTTAATCTAATCAGTTTAATTAACAATTACTCACTTAATTAATTAATTAATTAATAATTTTATTTATTACTATTTTTAAGTCTTTTTTAACATTTCGGGGCTGGGCCCCGACTGTCAGTGGGCCAAGGGCCTTAGCAGGTGTGGGGTTTACGGGCGCCGGGCGTGGGCACCCGAACAGGCGAGTCCCGAGCGAGCACCGGGCGGGGCACCATGGTGGCTCTCGCCGGAGGCCACGGCGAGCCTGACGAGGGAGGGCGCAAGGAGGAGCGAGGCGCGTGAGAGGAACGGCGGAGGCAGGGCACAGGAGCACTCATGGCGGCGCGCCACACATGAGTGGGCGGCTTGGGGTTGCTGATGGTGGTGGCGGCGGCCGCAGCCTGAAGCAAAGCAGAATGCTGCGGCTCGTGGTGGAGGGCACGGCCAGAGCGGCAAGGGAGGCGGCAGCGTGTCGGCGTTGAGGCGGCGAGCACGACGCGGACAAGGTGGCGCCGGTAGAGCCGTGCCGGAGCTGCGGCGAGCAAGGGGAAGGGTCCACGGGGGCGGGCCGGCAGCAGGGAGGCTGAAGGAGTCGGGACGCGGAGCTACGGTGCTAAGCGGCAGCGGGATGGCAGTGCGGTCTTGTGCGGCGCAGCGCGATGAGCGCGCACATGGGACGGTGGGCATGGCGACGTCCAACACAGGGAGAGGAAGAGGGGAGAGGCCGGGGCCTCACCGGCAGTGTAGGGACTGGGCAGCGGTGGTCGAGAGGGTGATGGGGACGACGGTGTAGAGGAGGCAGGCCGGTGGGGGAGCGCCGGCGACGGGCGGCGGGGCGACGGAGTCCGGGAGCGGGGCGTCGGCGTCGACAACCTCCTCCTCGATCCCGATCCAAATCGGGGGAGAGGGGGGAAGATATTTTCGGGGAGTGTGGGGGTGTGACGGTTAGGGTTTGGGGGGAGGGAGTAGATAAGGAAGTGGTGGGAGGGTGGCTGGTTGGGCCGGTAGGCCAGTCGGGCGGCCTGGTGGGCCGAAGCCCAAGGGGCCGGGGGTGGGGGGCTTTCTCCTTTTCTTTGTTTTTTTGTAATGTCTTTTCTTTTATTTATTTTCTTTTCTGTTTTATTTCAATTTAAATCATTTAGGCATTTTATAAAAATGTGTTTGCTTTATTATAGTTACCCTTGTAATATCCGACACCCACCGAACATTTTTGTTTCAACTTTTGAAAACTTTTATTGTTGACATTAATTTGAGTTTGAATTTTGAAGCGGTTTCGAATTAACCCGAGATTAACTACAGTGAGAGAGGTGACGTGGCACCATTAACGTGAGATTACTGTAGCATGATTATCCGGGCGTCACAATTCTCCTCCACTACAAGAAATCTCGTCCCAAGATTTAAGAGGTAGTGAAAGGGGGGAAGGTTTGGTAACGAATCTAGCGGGTCTTCTCATCCTGGCTTGCTCTTCTTGAAGAGGCCGGTCCAATACATTGATGTCTTCATTTCTCTGCTTCAGGTCATCATGATGAAGTCGGCGTCCTTTCTTCAGGAACCCCATCGTACTTACGAAAGAATAAAGGGTGTGCATACCGGGAGAACAGACCTCTGCAAGGTCGACAATCTGTTCGATAACATCGGGGAAGGTGGCGAAAGTAACTCTCGAATTGAAACTTTAGAAAATATTGAGAGCAAATTAAGAAGGTATCATGAGAAGTTTCTAGCGGGTAGGCCATTGTTCGATGCCTGAAATAGGGCGTGAAAAGGGATTCAAAGCAATGGGAAAAAGTATTGCGTCTGATAGCAGAACTGATGACCTCTCGGAAGGTGGCTCGTAAATTACTTACGAGGCCACGCTCGAGGAACAACCTTGGCAACAGGGGGTTTACCGGAGAGTCAGGTTTCGATCCTGTGGAACTGTGGGTTATGGGCCCACCATGTGGATTGCAAGTAGGAAGGGTGGTGACATCTTGCACAGCCGCGACAAGGAGGCATGTCAGTGAATAGCTTGTCAGCTATGTCGGCCACAATGTCGGTACCAAGGACGGGGAACGAAGAGAGCAATTTTCCTGCTTGTTGAACAAGGTGATCCAATTGGCAAAGTTATCGCCCATCGGTGGTTACCGGAATGTCATCAACAATAGTAACAGGATCTTACTGACAGAGTTGTACACCGATGTGTTTGCACAAGCAGGGAATTATTACTGCTTATATCATATAGACCATAGAAAGGGTTTAAACAAACCAATGGAAGGGGAAAAGTGGCTATCAGATTTAATCAGAACAATGGAAAGAATAGTGTGTTTGAACACATATTTCAAGGGTATATCCTTCCCAAGGACAAGCTGAGCATGATATCCATGACAGGATATAATGTAGAAAACTCTTTAGGTAGGGGAGAGAATTTTCGTGATATTACCCATACAACGGTGTTTGGATAATTGTGCAAGAAACATTTAGCATTGGGCTTCAAATGTTCTTGTTAAAATTCGGAGTACCACAAACATGCTTAGGATAGCATTGGCATGGTCTTCAAGCAAAGATCAGACTTTGGATACACAAAGGATCCATCAGTAACAACTTATAGAATAAGTCTTACAATTTCCTCATGGAAGAATGGTTAACCTTGCTAAAAAGGAAACTATAATAATAGTCCCTCCAGGCAGGTGTGCTAGGCATGACATCACCTTGTTATAACTCTTGGGAATATGTTCCAACTATCATATCCGACCGAGATTCAGATCTGATTGGTGTCAGGATACCTCAGACTTAGGATGCCTGAGAAGAGAAGGTGCGACACCAATTGACGAGATGACAATGTGAGATTTTCGGGAAATGAACTATGGAAGTGAGTTCCGAGACAAGAATTCATCATTAAACCAAGGAGAGAATGGGGAGGTGGTTGATGAACTCAGCGACAATTCATTGAGGTTTCCAAAAAGATGGATTACCACAATCATGTGAACAAGGAGATAACATTTAACAGAACAAATGATATAATGATGTATGCTCGAGGGAAACATACACAATTAATCATTGGTTGAAAGGTTCACCCAAAATATGGGCTTAGGTAGCAGGATCAATGTTAGAATGGTGATTCGATAACCAATGGTCTAAGAATGAAATGTCGACCATTAACTTCAAAGCAATAGGGTTGCTAGAAGTACAGAATCCAAGCAGCATGGTTCACGTGTTGGTATCCTGGTTAGAATCAACACTGGGACCAAGAAAGAATGGTGAGGGTGAGAAGTATCACAATATCAAGAATTCTTAAGAGGTGGAGCAATCCTCACAACATCCTTGTCATAAAGGTCATTACACTACTAGAAAAACCCCTACTAATGGCGCACCTAAAATGGCCATTAATGGCGCATCTGTGGTGCGCCATTAATAGCACGCCATTAGTAATTTTTACTAATGGCGCACCACCTGGTGCGCCATTAGTATCTGGTATACTAATGGCGCACCGTGAGTGTGCCATTAGTATAGGCCAGTGCGCCATTAGTATGCCTCCCAGGCCATGTATACCAGTGCTTTGGCATACTAATGGCGCACCACCACCGGATCGCCATTAGTAACGCGGCATACTAATGGCGCCACCGCCAAATGATGCGCCATTAGTATGATTGTCATACTAATGGCGCCTTTATCATGTGATGCGCCATTAGTATGAATATTAGGTTTTTTATTTTTTTATTTTCTGTTTTTTGCACAGGTTACAAAATGTATAATTTGACAAAATATAGACAACACACATCAACAACAGATTCATCGAATACAATAGAAGATTAGTCTTTGAATACAATTCATCATATTAGTCTCCGAATACAATTCATCATATTAGTCTCCGAATTGAAAAGACCGAACAAAGATAGAACATTATATTACAAGTCTCGAGACCGCGAGTAGCGAGTTTGTCTTCACATTACAAGTCGATATCGATCATCTAAACTACCATCACATAGAAGAGAGCTGCGGTCATCACGATGAGCATCATCACGATGAAACTCGTCTTCATCCGGTTCCTCAACGCTCCTCCCTCTCCCGCTAGATAGCGGGCGTATCTAGATTCAGCCTCGGCCCTAGTGGTGTACCCTTTGTGCTATTACCGCTGAATCGGTGAACCTGTCTCCGACACTCCTTCCATCATCGAGACTCAGGAACCTTACCCTTGTACACGACATACGTCGGCATCGCTATGCACTAGCCAAACTAAACGTTAGTACCAATTCACAGACAATACATAAGCAATATATAAGTATGCAGCGAGCGATCGGAAGAGAAAAGCAAGACATTAATAGCATCGATTACATCTAAGTTGAGCGACTCTCGAAACCAAAGAGACATACTACAAGTTCATTAAAGTTTAATTACAACATGAGCCAATCGATGTTTCGAACTAGACACAGCATCACCGCTTTCGACTCGACTCAAGGGACCGGAGCGTGGATGAAGCCGCCGTCTATCGTGGGAGTCATGAAATAACGGTCGTTGTCAGCCTGCATTTGTAGCATTGTGTCGATGTCACTGTTGGACGGTTGATTGTTGAGGTAGAACTGCCCCGAGGTACGAAGGACATCTTGATGGATGATTTCCGCAAACTCCGACTGGATGCGAAAGAATTCTTGTCGGAGGTCCGCGTCCTGGATTGCCGACACGCTCTTTGCCCAATCTTTGAGTTTACTCAGTAGCAGAAGTTGATGATGGTCCCGTACGATCGCCCGCATGTGATGGATGGCATAGTAGGCACCCTTCTGACCGCCAGGCGGCTGCTTGACGCAGCAGAATGTCGTATTGTGGGAGAACACATGCTTGCCGTACTTACGATTAGGCCTGGTGAAGGTGCCTCCAGATTTGGCGTAGCCGGGGAGAACATCATCAAGAACCTTCTTGACATTTGTGTAGTCTACGTTCGACTGACGGTCCGGGTCGAAATACGTGGCCATGGAATATTTGGGGATTAGGAGGATGAGCATGCAACGTGTGTCACTGCAGAAAACACGGAATGTTAAAAGAAAAACGATCGAAATGTAAGAATTCATATGTTACGGGCCGATTGAGGGGAGGACTTACTCGGGAAAGTAAGGCACGAGGAAGTTATCCTTATCTTGGTTTGCCGAATGGCGCCGAGGTAAGAACTCGCGACTTGCGGTCCCCCCGCTGCCCAAGATCTTGGCACGCATGTAGAAGGGGTCGACTATCACGATGTCCGGGGTCTTGTCGCGAATGATCCGCATCTCCATACTCAGCGATAATAGCGAACGAAGGTGTAGTGCAGCGGATGAAGGTTCAACATAGCATGGATGTCATCAAACGCAGGACGATCGTGCGCCCGATGGAGTTATCCACAAAGCCCTTGCCCTCTGGCACCTTGGCCGCAAAACCGGTATGCCACATCCTTCTCTCGAGACGCGCTTCTCCAAAGCAAGAACAACATCATGCAGACTCCGCATAGCACCGGTTGCAGCATTGAGCATATTTGTCGGTAGCATCGCCCTACCCGCCACATGCACCCTCCTCGAGATATCCTGCGGTGAAGGTGGCCCGTCCTGAGCACGGATCATACTCGGTGCCGGCTGGCTCGCACCCTTCTTAGTCTTTCTTTTGCGTGCCTTCTTCTTCTCCTGTAATGGGACCGAGTTATGCTCATAGACCGCCTTCTTGAGTGTGTTGGGGTTGATAATATTTCGCACCTCGCCTATCTGAGGCTCGGTGAAGTCGGCAGCTGGAGGCGTCTCCTGAGAGCTGAACGCCAGACGGCGCCTGTTGCAACTTGGCTTCTCCGCGGTACCAGCTAGATCGCACACGTCTTTTGTTGGGTTTGGTTCTTGAGAAGGAGGCCCCATGAAGTCGCCATCGTACCCATGATCGGCAAAGTACTGATCGACGTTGCCAAATGTATCATCATCATCGTCGTCGTCGTTCTGATCCTGTGCCATATGCATGTTTGGATCGATGGCATAGGGATGTCCGCACCGTTCTGGCGGTCTTGCCATGGGGCGACTTGGCGCCGCACGGCTGGCGGTGTTGTCTTTGGGGTGGTGTCCCCACCCCCAAACGAATCGGCTCTTCGGCCAAACCAGGGGCCAGCCAGCAGTGGCCGAGGGTCATCACGTCTTCATCGTCGTACGACGGGTCGAATCGGAGGTAACAAGTCATCGCAGCCTGGCAGCACCCGAACCAGTTGAACCCTAAACAAGTTGGGTGGCATCTGGGTACCGTGGAACAAGGGGTTGCCCAGTTGAATGATTTTGCCCTTGGCGACATCGACCAACTCATTGTTCACGAAGTGGAGGAGAGTGCACGGAACGTCGGCGGCGCCCTGCGAAAACATGTAGGGCGTCAGGGATGCCCAGTCAAAGGCAAGGAGATGAAGTCCTCGGCCGAGAGAGGCTTAATTAGTTACCGTGATGATGGTGTCGAGCTCGGCTAATGTCGGCCTTACCGCCGGCGGCGGTGCGATTAACGGAGGGCGCTTCTCGCAGAGGTGCCGGCGGCGTACACCCGGTGCATTAAGCTCCGTGCCGGCGTCGGAGACACCAATGCCGCCTCGGCCGGAGGCACCAATGACCCCGCCATCGCATTATGCGAGTTGCTGGCCGTGAAGCTAGGAATCGGGGGCGGCCCCTGTTGGCCGCCCGCAATCCATGCACTCAACCCCGAGATCAAGGTAGGCACAATGGCGGTGATCGTCCCTCCGAGTCGTTGTTCCACTTGCTCTTGGACAATCTCCGGAATCCGCGCCACCTGTTCCTTGAGTTCTTGAACCTCTCGCGCCTGGCTTTCCGAGCTGGTCTTTTTCTCCTTCCGCACACCAGCGGTATAGTATGACCCCATTTTGTCGACAAGCCTTTGCGGCCACACGACCGGTGACGTCGACTTCGAGCTTATCCTTCTTCTTCATTACATTCAACGCCCTATTTAGAGTGGTGTCCCAAGGGTTGCTCTTAGTCGACCCAGCCATCGCTTTCGATCGCTGCGGAAGGAATGTGAACCATTTAGAAATTTGGCTTCATTAATTAGAATGCAACCATATGGAGCTAATTACGCGGGGTGTATTCCTTACGAGAACAAGCTCAAGCTGCCCTGGTCTTGGATCCGTGGTAAGCTCCTTTGTTTTCGGGTCCTTCTTGTACCGGGCCCGACAAAGTTCTGGTCTGCTTGTTACCGCTGTATTTCTCGAAGGGGCGGTAGGCCTTGCTCGCACGGTCCGCCTCCTCCTTGTCCCATATAGGCTCCGCCACTTTGTAACCGCGGGACCGAGTGTGCGTTCCCTATGTTCAGCTCCGCGTTTGTTTCCCCACTCACTTGATTGGGAGCTTGCGGTGCTCGAGCAATTGATCTTGAAGTCGTTGTAGTCATCTTCGGTGATCGAAGGATTTTTCTCCTTGATCTTCTAATAACTCTCATCTTTATCGATCATTTTCTTCACATTGCTTTTCCAAGTAGACGGGGCCTTGCTCATCTTCGTGAGGGCAGCATTGTTCACTTTATTCCCTTTGAGGCTTGTGTTTGCAAATTCAGCGGGAACTTGTATCGTTAAATGCAGCCGTGAAGAGGAGGTGGCTAAATTCCCTCGGTCGGGATGCCTCGGGTTCTCGGTGTTTATCGAGATGGTGCTCGGACAATGCACCCGAGCTGAAGCGAGTACCCTTGACTATTCGTTTGGCGCCGTGGGATACCCGTTGGAGTCCACTTCAATAACTTCCTCCTTGAGGGTGAGGAGCACGATCGGCGTCGGTCCTTCCGTTGCCTCTTGGTTGGCTGCCATCGTGCGAAGCGCCGCCATCATCGATGGTGGCATCCTCGGCGGCACCATCAGTGGTGGCATCGGTGTGGTCATCCTCGGCGGCACCATCAGTGGTCTCAGGATCGGTGGGGAAGGCGGCGGCCTCATACAAGTGAGGTTGTTCCTCCATTTCCTGGGACAGCTCCCAGAATGCCTTGCCGCCCGAACCCCCGGCCTCATCGTTGTGGGCCATGTTTCTCTCTAAATAGAAACAAAGTTTGGTCAAAAAGTTGGTTATTGTCAAGGAACAAGATCTCTAAGTTGATCAAATAACCTAATTCTCGAGGAATGTCGCCAAAAAGTTAGCAGGCTGATCATCGCCAAAAAGTTGTCAAACACGCGGAGAGGATAAACGCTAGCAGGCTGATCATTGCATATCATTCATAACCATGAATGAAGGCTCAATGGACCAAGGAAAGAAAACCTACACAAACATAAGGATGACTATTGGAGACACTCAGGCCTGCTGCTTTGTGTTGATTGTTCAGAAGCTAGGGAATGTCCATTATATATAGATGCAGAGAAGCTTCGGCCGTGGTGAAGGTCAACCCCTATATTTTAATTGGAGGGCCAAGAGATAAGCTAAGCTGCAAATTATGAATCTGCGTCGAAAATTGCACCACATTCAGCATAGGGCAGGAGACGCCTACCCTAATGAATATGTTATTCTCACAGCTCATCACTTGCTGAACTTGTAAATCATTTCCGTGAAAACAATGAAACGGTTTTCAGCGACAAGTGATACAAGGAACTAAACTGGGTTTCAGCTCTACATGGGCCAGAGTGGACTTGAGCAAATGTGGACTTGAGCAAATGTGTGTATGTTTTTATTTCGGTTGAGAATCGGGCACCTTCTAGGTCAAGAAAATTGGGCATGACCTTTGCTAATTTTCTTGACCTAGGAGTGCCCCATTTCTCAACCGAAACGGAAATTAATCAACGTTTCAGGAGAAAGGGGTTATTTTAGAAGATCACAAGTAGCAGCAACCTTGCATTTCATTTTATACAAAGGAGCTCACAAAGGCCATGTCATGCTTGGCAATATTTGTTTACTGAAACTAAATGAACATTTCTTGGTAGTGTCTCGATAGTGTAATCTAGCTATTGTCTCGATATTTACATTTCTTTGAACATTTCTTGTCAATAAAAATGATGTATCGCTGCTTTCGAGTTAATTCAAATTAGCTAAAACCTTTTACTATCAAATAGTGCTAATGTTTACTCTATGAAATAAACTACTCCTCCTCTCTTCTCTTCTTGATTAATTAGGAATAGTTTTAGAGGTAACTAATCTGAAACTATTTATCATGTTGACAACAAGAGCATGTGGACCTATCATGGTGATTTCATATCAAAATAGAGGAGTACTCTGTTCATTTGGAGAACTCATACAACAATTGTTATGCATCAAACTTGGGATCAACAAGAGCATGTGACAAACAAATTATACATAAGGAATAAAGCATCAACTTTGTCAAGCGTATGAAATTGCTTAGGTTCAACAGAAAACAAAAATGCCTGTCAATTTTCAATGCCTGTTTAATTGACCGAACAAGTGTTTTTATAGGCATAATCTGAAGACAGCCCCATAATGATACCACGGGCCCCTGTCTCATTGTAAATAGACAAGTAGTATTGTCCATCATGTATTATCTAATATGTATATTCTTGCTAGGAGGAAGACCAACTTTACGGGTAACTAGTGTATAAACTAAGCAGTATAGTCAATATCACCGACAAAAGCAGAATGAAAGCATTCTGAGGTTGAACAGAAACCTAATCAGGCAGTTTTACTAGACAAAGACGGCAGCAAACAAAATAACAGATGCAAAATGAGTACATAGGTGCCGAGGGGAGGAGAGGAGGAGAATTCAGATGCAAAAGCTCACCTTAGTAGCAGCTTGGATTCAATGGAGCTTGGAGGGGAGGAGACGGTGCCGAGGCCATGCGGGAAATGACGGCGCTGCGCGGGTTTCTCCTCTCCTCTCCTCCTCGAGAGGAGTGTGGCGGGCTGCTGCAATGGAGAAGGGGCTAGGGTTAGGATGGATAGAAGCAAGCAGCCGAGGGGGGAGGGGGCAGCTCACCTGGCTTGGCATCGAGGGAGAGGAGGAGCCGCTCTGCTTGCTTGGCGTCAAAGGGGAGGAGGAGCTGCTCTGCTTGCCTGGCGTCGAGGGGGTGGAGAAGCTCCTCTGCTTGCGTCGAGGCGGTGGTTGGAGACGTCGGTCATCGAGGCGCAGGGCGCAGGGCAAGGGCGCGCCGAGGCGTCGGGCAAGGGCGGCACAAGCGACGTGGGGGCGCAAGGCCGAGGCGGCGGCGGGGCAGCGCGTCGGAGAGGAGAGGGAAGGGATCGAGGGAGAGAGGGATCGATAGGTTTGGGCGGGAGGAAGTATGCATGGGCGGGCGGCACAATACTAATGGCGCACCACCCTCGGGCGCTATAAGTACATCCATGCTAATGGCGCACCTCACCCTGGTGCGCCATTAGTATTTTGCTCGAGCCAACAGGTTATCTACCACCTGAGTTGAACCACATCAAGTCCCATCTACTAGCTCAACTGGTCAGCAGCCAGTTCTCACACTAGGAGGTCTTGGGTTCGATCCCCAGGCTCCACAAATTTTTTTATGTATTTAAAATGTTGTTTGATACTTATTTGTGTTTAAATATGTTCAAACTTGTTTAAATCATATTAGTAATATTTTTTTATAAGACAGTAATAATTTTTTAAAAATATCATCAAACAGAATGCCGGTGGAGCGGGAGGTGCGGGGTGCAGGGGTCGGGGGTGGCGGTTGAGTAGGGAGGTGCGGGGTTGGCGGCGATTGAGTAGGGAATTGAGGGTGCGGGGTCGGTGGCGGCCGGTGGACGGGGTGCTTTCGGCGAGGGGACGGCGGATCTGGCGAGTGGGATAGCGATCGAGATGGAGGGGATCGAGATCGAGTGTCCATGAAATTTAAAAATATTCATGATAGTTCAAAACTGCCGATGAAATACAATCAAGAAATGAAGGTTCTGATTTAAATACAATCGATCTTAGCTAGCTATCTGTTCACAATCTTCTTGCCCTTCTTTTTCGCAAATGGAGTTCTTACGTGGAACGGACGTCCTTTAGGTAGGGTGGTCTGCTTCTTCTTGTGGTGTATGCTGCTACTTCATCATCGTCGTCATGTTCGATCCTCGGTCGCCATACTTGTCAAGTCTTGCTCATTGGCTACTCCATCCATTCCGATGATCTTCCTTTTGCCTCTCCTCACGACAACACGACCGGGCTTTGACGGGTCGGTAATGAAGAAGCATTGGTCCACTTGGGAAGCCGTACCCATGGCTCATTTTTTTGCGGTGACGCTTTGCCCATGATCTTGGATTTGGCCGGGTATAACCATGGTGGTGAAATACGGTCTTCTTTTATGACGTTCTTGGCCCATCGACACGGAACATCGGGACCTTCTCTCCAACAGTAGCTCAGCTCCCAGATCTCCTTGATCCTTCCATAGTATCTGTCCTTGTCGTTACGGTGTAGGATTCCATCGTTACCGGAGTTTCGATAACCATCGCTCTTCATGTCCTTGGCCTCGGTGTAGAATGTGTAGCCGTTGATATAAATGCGCCTCATAGGTCATCAGGTTGTGCTCGGCGCTCGTGACAAGGCGAATATGAGTTGTTCTTCCGCGGAAGAATCCTCATGTAAAGGGTACGACGAAGCTTCGCTTGAACCAACGCGTGAAACATGAGTTGTGCTCTTTGAGTATATCTCCGTCCGTCCTCTGTTGGCCTCGGTCATTGTAACGTCTTCTTAATAAAGGTTTTGTGCTCTACCACCCAAGGATCGACCACGTCTATGTGTTGTAGCGCGACTAGGTTTGCTCTTTCAAAGTCGGCGAGTCGACCCTCGAAGTCGACATGCATTTCGCGGCGACCTCACGGTGACCCCATCCGGCGAGCCTGCCGAGGTACTGCTGACGGGCAGACCAACGGGTTCTCGATGCCTAGATAATTCGTGCGAGAGGAGATGCACTCTTGGTCGAAAGCCCCGGCTATGCTTCCTTCGGATGTGACATGTTGCGAACGTATCCTTTGATGACACCATTCATCCTTTCGAGCGGCATCATCTTTGTGCAGAACGTCGCCCGAGTTGGATGATATCCTCCACTATATGGACCAGCAGATGCACCATAACGTCAAGAATGCGGCGGAAGTACATCTCAAGCTCGCATAGTATCACCACGATCTCTTCCTGTAGCCTTCGAGTTGCCTCACGCCAATCGACTTCCAAGAGATGACGTCAAGCGATTGCATAGGCCAAATAGCGTTTCACGGACGTGCGCGTCCATGATCCCAATGGATTGCAACTGGAAGTATCTGCGTCATCGACACATGACGATCGTGAGACTTCATCCCGCTGAACTTCGCTTCACTGGGTCTAGGTATCCGCTTATCTTCCCAGCAGAATCAGTAAGGAAGTTTTACTCCTAGGAGGCGGTGAAAAACAGCTCGATCTCTCCTCGACTTAGAGTGAAGCACGCGAAAGGGTAGTCATTTCCGGTCTTCTTGGCCTTTTGCCTTTGCGACGACTTTCGTGTCTGCTTCGCCTCATCATCATCATCATCATCATCATCATCATCATCATCATATATAGCGTGAAGCTCTGCACGATGCCCATTGATTTCAAGTCCGCCCTTGCTTTCGCCCATCTTTGGTCCTCTCGGCATGTTGAGCAGGGTACCAAGCAGACTCGCACACGTTCTTCGTGATATGCATGACATCAAGGCTGTGAGGCACACGGTGGATCTTCAAGATGGCAAGTCCCGTAAACAGACCTCGTTTTCCATACCTTCAGCAGCTGCTCTGGCGCTTTCGCTTTTTTCGGCTCTGGCGCCTTTTGCTTCTTTCGGCGGTGGGCGGTCTTTCCAATTTTTCAACAGCTTGTCTATTTCCTCGCCGCTCCTCGTACAGGCGGCGCTGGGTTCGGTTTCACCATCGAACAGATCCTTGCGTTTCCTCCACGGGTCATCGTCGCGAAGCCACCTTCGATATCCCATGAACACGGTTTTCAAGACCCGGATCTCTATCTAGTCGGGCGATCGTTGTGTCATCCATGCACCTTACGCTTCCGGAAAATCCGTGGACTACCTGCCCGCAAGATATCCGTAATCGAGATAGTCGTGCACCATCGTGAGCAAAGGCGGCTCTCATAGGGAAATATTCTTTCTCTGCGGCGCCCCACGTATTGGTGGCGTTTTCCACAGCGTGTCAAGCTCCTCTTCAAAGAGCCCCGGATCTGATTGATGTCGTTCCCTGGTTGTTTCGCCCTTCAATTAGCATACTCATGTGAATGTACTTCCTCTTCATGCACAACCAGGGGGAAGGTTGTACATCCACACAAACACAGGCCGGTGCGATGTGTGCTTCTCGGCTACCAAACGGATTGACTCCATCGGTGCTCGCGCCAAACATGATGTTCCTTGGATCGTTCCCAAATTCGGTATTGAAGTTCAACGCTGCCACCGCTCGCATCCTTAGGGTGACTCGGCATCTTGTCTTATTTATCTATCTCCGGATCATTTGCGTCATCTTCTCGCTTCTTCTCCTCCCTATCCGCGTGCCAACGCAGGAGCTTTGCTACCTTAGGGTCCGCGAAATACCGCTGCAGACGAGGAGTGATCGGAAAGTACCACACCACTTTTCGAGGAGCTTTCTTCCTCGTCTTGTATCGAATGACACCGCACACCGGACATATGGTAGACTCCGCGTGCTCGTCCCGATAAATGATGCAATTGTTCGTGCACACATGGTATTTCACGTGCGGTAAATCCAGAGGACACACGATTTTCTTCGCCTCCTCCAAACTGGTCGGGCACTTGTTCCCCTTGGGAAGACGTTCGTGCCAGAATGACATGTTCTCGTCGAAGCATGCGTCGGTCATTTTGTGTTTTACCTTCATCTCCAGAGCCATGAGCGTTACTTTCAGGCGGGTATCCTCGGGCATGCATCCTTCATACAATGGAGTAACCGCGTCTATCTCAAGTTGATCCATCTTGGCTTTCTCTCGGGCGGCAGCTCTTGCGTTATCCGTCTGCTTGAGAAGCAGCTCTTGAATATGAGGGTCCTGCACCCAGCCCATCGATGGTCCAGCGTCGTCTACTCCGCCGGCATCATCATCATGTCCTGCATCTTCTACATGATGACTGTGTACAGCATCACCGTCGTGATCATCTCCTGGGGATTCTTCGTCTTCTCGCCCCCCCGAGCCGCGGTGGTTGTCTTGCTGCCCTTCCTCGTTTCTTGCCCGGCCCCCATGGACGACTTCGTAGTCATCTTCATCACCTTGCCACCGATAGCCATCCATGAAACCACGCAAGAGCGGTGGTCCCGCACCTGCCCGAATCCGGTGCGTAGTAAGGCTATTCAGCTTGCATCTTCGACACGGACATCTTATCTCCGTCTCGTTCTTTTGAAGCATCTCGGCCTTCGCGGACCTCAAAAACCTATTCATGATGCCTTCGGTCATCGTGCGGACCATGGTCGCCTGCGGGGTAGAGCAAAACGATATTTTAGAACCAAGAAAAAATTTGGCATGACTTTCCTAAAAATAGGACCAAAAGAATGCTTAATGCCAAAATTCTCACTAAACGGAAATGAATCAACATTCGGCAAAATATTGGCAACTATCGCATTTCAAATACCGGTACACCTCCAAACACAAACACATATGCAACACCACAAACATATGCAACACCACGAACATACATAGATCTAGCTAGGCCATAAAAAGTGCATGTGCACATTGTTGTAGGGAGAACAACATAAATATAGCTTCCCCCCTTACTTACCTAGCAAAACAAGGTAACTTAATGTAGGATCAAAGAAGGTGAGAGTGTCTAGAGGGGGGGTGATTAGACTACTCGACAAGATAAAAATTCCGTCTTTTATCAAGGACAGATTTTGGCAAATTTTGCATAACACACAAGTCAAGTAGCACACTACACATGCAATTCTAGAGTATGGGCAGCGGAAAGTAAATTGCACAAGTAGTAAAGAGAAGTGGAGAAGATCAAACGCAATTTGGAGACGCGGTGATTTTTCTCGTGGTTCCGATAGGTGGTGCTATCGTACTTCCACGTTGATGGAGACTTCAACCCACGGAGGGTAACGGCTGCGAGAGTCCACGGAGGGCTCCACGCACGAAGGGTCCTGAAGAAGCAACCTTGTCTATTCCATCATGGCTCACGCCCACGGAGGGCTAGCCTTACTCGGGGTAGATCTTCACAAGTAGGCGATCTCCTTGCCCTTACAAACTTCTTGGTTCAACTCCACATCTCGACGGAGGCTCCCAAGCGACACCTAACCAATCTAGGAGGCACCACCCTCCAAAAGGTAATAGATGGTGTTGATGATGATGAACTCCTTGCTCTTGTGCTTCAAATGATAATCTCCCCAACACTCAACTCTCCTCACTGATTTGGCTGTGGTGGAAGAAAGGATTGAGTGGAAAGCAACTTGGGAAGGCTAGAGATCAAGCTTCATATGGTGGGAGTGGAGCAACTTGATCTCAACACAAGGGTAGGTAGTTCTCTTCTCGTAAATGTAAGGTAGGAGTGGTAGTTCTTTCGATGGCTCTCTCCACGAATGAAGAGGGGTGGAGGGGTATTTATAGCCTCCACACAAAATCCAACCGTTACACACATTTGAGCAATCTCGGTGGGACCGAAGTTGACAACTCGGTGAGACCGAAAGTTCAAATAATGTGAACGTTGGGATTTTCGGTGGGACCGAAAATACAATCTCGGTTAGTCCGATTCGTGCAATGACAAGAGCATGCCAATTTCGGTGGGACCGACTTCATCATCTCGGTGACACCGATTTGATGACAAAAGGTTACAGAAGCTTGGCAACTCATATTTCGGTGAGACCGAGTTCAGAATCGGAAAATCCGAGTTTTCTAGGGTTTGGCTTATGGCTGAGGTGGTTCATCTCGGTGTGACTGAGTTTGGAAAATCGGTGGGACCGAGACTACTTATGAGTGTATATGGCGGTGAGAGTTCTTGATAGTTTAGGAGATGTATCACTAAGCACTTGAGCAACCAGATCATCATCATAACCTCATCCCCTTTTGATAGTATTGGCTTTCCTATGGACTCAATGTGATCTTGGATCACTAAACCAAAAATGGAGTCTTGAGCTTTTGCCAATGCTTGCCTTAGCATTTTGAGGGTCCACCTCTTCATCCTTTTGTCATGCCAATGTGATTGAATTTCTGAAACATACTTGATGAAAGCATTAGTCCAACCACAAAGTATGTTGTCATTAATTACCAAACCACCCAGGAGCAAATGTGCTTTCAATCTCCCCTTTTGGTAATTGATGGCAACACACAAAACAAGACATCAAAGCTTCTTGAAAGAAAGGCAGAATTATCACGAAAGCTTTGACAAACATGTAGTACAGGCTCCCCTACAAGTGTGCAAGATTTTCATAAATTATGGTTTTGGACTACCACAAGCACACAAGAGAGAAAGGCAAGATGTGCTACATGCAGCTTGGCTATATGCATCGAGCAGATGATAAGAAGTGAGTGATAATGCATATGTGCATGGTGATTTCTTGCAAACAAGTATTCACAAGCAAGTCACCATCATGCACATTACGCAAAGTGCATATACTTACCTTGAGGTTCCTTGGCATTGTACCAAGAAATAAACTTGGGAAAACAAGGTTAGATAACACAAGAGTATTTCTTCAACCAACTGCAAGAACATCAAGAGTACCAAGCCAGGATGACATGTATAAAGAGTGTCTCATATTGAGCACTGAGCTTGAATCGACAAACATGTCTCCGAAACTAAAAGATTTTCAATGAACTCTGAGAGATTTTGTTTTCCATAAGATATCAACTGTGAAGGTTCCTCTCCCTTTGAGTTGTCTCAGATCAAGGGGTTTGATGGAAAGAGCAAAATCAAAAGAATGATGCCAAATGTAATGTCCAATGTGAAACACGGCAAGAAATTCTCTTATAGGAAAAACATTGAAGCTTTGATGTGATTCTCTCCCCCTTAAGGTAAGATTGCTCTTCTTCTCCCTCTAAATCTTCTCTTCTCCCCCTAAGTCTTCTCCCCCTTTGACATCAAGTGCCGAAAAGGACAGCAAACTAGGAAGGTCAGGGAAGATGGAAAGAAGGAAGTGGGATCCTTAAGAATCACAACAGGGCAAAAGAAACATGCATAGAGAATCATGGAGTGGAGCTGCAGAAGATGATATCTGAAAGAAATAAATCGGTGACACCGAATTAAGATGGATCGGTGGGTCCGAAAGTCAGGGACTTAGGGTAGATCCTTTTCGGTCAGACCGAAATATTTAAATCGGTGACGCCGAGTTTAATTCCAAGGAAATACAGAAATAATTCAGCTCACTTTGCGAGGAATGTTTCAAAGGATTTGCAATGAATTTGTGAATGATTTTCGAGGAATTGATCAGAGCCAGAAGGATATTCACAAAGATAGAAGAATAGAAATGAAAAAAGATTCCTAGATGAAGTTTTTTTTTGATTTAATGAAAACTCAATGAGAGAACATAAGAGAAAATAGAAAGACTCCAAAAACATATGTACTTCATCTAGATAAGGGTCGGCGACAAAGTTACCTATGTTTGAGTATATTGACTTAGGAGTCAAATGAGAACATTTGATCATAGGTCATACTCATCGTTTAAGCACAAAATGGGGTTGCCATTTTTCGATTAAGCATTTGATGTGATCACATCTTATGAAGCTGCTTGTACTCATGACTTTGAGCAAAGCTCCTTAAAGATGTGAAGAACATACCTTGGGCTTGTTGTTGCTTTGCTCATGTAGGTGAACTTGATGTAGGCGCTCATTGAATGTGAAGTTGGAGCGCCATTTCCACTTGTGTAGTTCATCTTCCTACATGGGTTAGGCAAGCAAGGAAATACTCAAGGATATCCAAGATGACAAGAGTGAAATACTAGATGTATAAGATGTCAAAAAGGATATGTGGAATTGTGTTCCTTGAACTCAACATCCCAAAGGGCTAGATACTTGGTTAATGACAAGATTACTCATGATTTGAGTGTGTGGTAATCTTGTGGAATGTAGATCATCCAAGTACCTGCAAGGAGTTAGATGCAATACAAGGAGGCAAATGTGTCCAAGACATATGATCATCATCATGAGAGAAATATCAAGGATTAGTCAAGTGGGCTCATGCCTCGCATGCATCAATGGAGTTTTCACTCCAAGTTTGAAGCATCAATGATGTTCACCTCACTCCTTAAGCGACAAAACACCTTCTCATCAAGAGGTTTTGTAAAGATATCAGCGAGTTGTTTGTCAGTACGAACATGCTTAAGATTGATGTCACCCTTGGTAATGTGATCACGAATGAAATGGTGACGAACTTCAATATGTTTCGTTCGAGAGTGTTGCACGGGATTGTGTCCAATCTTAATCGCACTCTCATTGTCACAAAGCAAGGGAACATGTCTCACATGTATCCCATAATCCTTAAGCGTTTGTGTCATCCATAGCAATTGAGCACAACATGAACTAGCAGCAATGTATTCTGCTTTGGCAGTGGATAATGATACCGAATTTTGTTTCTTGGAGGACCAAGATACAAGGGATCGACCAAGAAATTGACACGTACCCGAAGTTGACTTTCTATCAACCCCTGCCACCGCATAGTCCGAGTCGGAATAGCCAACAAGGTCGAAAGAGGCCCTCTTAGGATACCAAATGCCAAAGTTTGGTGTGTGTATCAAATATCTCACAATCCTTTTAACAGCTTTAAGATGACATTCTTTAGGGGCTACTTGATATCGAGCACACATGCATACACTCAACATTATGTCAGGACGAGAAGCACAAAGATATAGTAGAGAACCAATCATAGATCGGTAAACCTTTTGATCAACGGGTTCTCCATCTTTTGTCAAGTCATTATGTCCACTTGTAGGCATGGGGTTCTCATACCTTGCTTTCTTGCATGTTGAACTTCTTGAAGAGATCCTTGGTGTACTTTGTTTGTGAGACAAAGGTACCCTCCTTAGATTGCTTGATTTGCAACCTAAGGAAGAATTTGAGTTCACTCATCATGGACATCTCGTACTTCTCGACATGAGCTTTCCAAACTTCTCGCTAAAATGAGGGTTAGTTGAACCAAAGATAATATCATCAACGATATTTGGCACACAAATAGTTCACCATCAACCCTTTTCGTGAATAGCGTTGAGTCTATTTTTCCAATCTCAAAGCCTTTTTCAAGAAGAAAGCTAGTCAAGATTTGTACCAAGCTCTAGGAGCTTGTTTAAGACCATAAAGAGCTTTGTGCAACTTGTAAACATGATTAGGCTTTTTGGAATTCACAAATCCGGGAGGTTGTTTCACAAATACTTCCTCCTCTATTTCACCATTTAGGAAAGCACTTTTAATATCCATTTGATAGAGAGTAATATCATGGTGATTGGCATAAGCAAGAAGAATGCGAATGGACTCAAGTCTAGCAACGGGGGCATAGGTCTCACCATAGTCCATACCTTCGACTTGTGTGTAACCTTGAGCTACGAGACGAGCCTTGTTGCGGATGACTTGTCCATCTTCATCTTGCTTGTTCCGAAACACCCATTTGGTTCCAATGATGTTTTGATCATCCTTGGGCTTCTCTACCAAAGTCCATACCTTGTTCCTCTTGAAGTTGTGAAGTTCTTCGTGCATAGCGTTCACCCAATCCGGGTCTTCAAGTGCTTCTTCTACCTTCATAGGTTCAATACTAGAGATAAATGAGTAATGCTCACAAAAGTTAGCTAAGCGAGTTTTAGAGCGAGTAATTCTCCTGAGTCGATGTCGCTCATCATTTGTTCCACGGGATGATTTTTCTTGACTCTTGCTCGGACTCGGGATAGCTTTTGTTGAGGTTGTGGCTGAGCTTCCTCATCATCCTCATCTTCCTCTTCTTCTTCATTGTTGTTGGTGTTGTCTTGAGGCGGTGGAGAAGGAGGTTGTGGTGGATCTTCTTGTTGCACTTCCTCATCTTGGTGAGTTCCACTTGTGGAGGCCTCCATGTTGCCTTGAGGTTCATCTTGCCGTGAGGTAGGGGGCTCCACATATGTAGATGAGGTACTCTCCTTCACTTCCATGGGACGGATCTTTCCAATAGATAAATCTTGGATTGCTTCCGATGGGTCCTTGTCTCCTACATCAATAGGCATTTGCTCTACTTGCGAGCCATTAGATTCATCAAACTTCACATCTACCGTCTCTTCAACCTTTGGGTGAAATTATTGTAGACACGGTAGGTGTGGGAGTTTGATCCATAACCAAGAAAAAGCCTTCATGAGTTTTAGGAGCAAATTTAGACCGACGATGCTTATCAAGGATATAGCATTTCAACCAAAGACACGAAAGTATCCCACTTGGGGTTTGTTACCGTGAGGAGCTCGATGATGTCTTGCCGAGGAGCTTATGAAGATAAAGCTGTTGATAGCATGACAAGCTGTCTCGACCGCTTCCCCCAAAAATGCTTCGTGTCTTGTATTCATCAAGCATCGTTCTCGCCATCTCTATGAGCGTTCGGTTCTTCCTCTCAACAACTCCATTTTGTTGAGGAGTGTACGTAGCCGAGAACTCATGTAGAATCCCTTCCTCATCGAGAAAAGAGTCTACATTGGCGTTCTTGAACTCCGCTCCATTGTCACTCCGAACTTTCTTGATCTTCACCTCAAATTGATTTTGGGCCTTTCGCAAAGGTTTTGAAGATTCTCTGAACCTGCGATTTGTCATCAAGGAAAAATACCCACGTAAATCTGGAATAATCATCAACTATAACTAGACCAAAGGAGTTACCACCAAGGCTTTTGTAAGCATTGGGACCGAAGAGATCCAAATAAAGAAGCTCAAGCGGTCTCCTTGTGGTCATGATGTTCTTCACGGGATGACTTCCACCTACTTGTTTTCCTGCCTGACAAGCACTACAAAGTCTATCTTTGTCAAAGAGAACATCTTTAACGCCAAGAATATGATCACCTTTGATTAGCTTGTCTAAATTACGCATACCAACATGTCCAAGCCTTCTATGCCATAACCAACCTTTAGCGGATTTAACAATGAAGCAAGTTCTAGGTTGGGCTTTCTTAGTGAAATCAACAATATATAGATCACCTCTACGGATACCGGTAAATGCCATGTTATGATTGTCACGACGAAAGACTTGGCAATTTACTTCGGTGAATAGCACATTGAATCCAAAGTCAGCTAATTTAGACACGGAAAGTAAGTTGTATCAAGCGATTCTACAAGCATGACATTTTGAATAGAGCTATCATGAGATATGGCCACCTTACCAAGGCCAAGTACCTTACCCTTGGAGTTGTCTCCAAAAGTCACAAACTTGCGTGGACCATCGTTCTTTGCAAGCTCTCGAAACATGTCTTCGTCTCCGGTCATGTGGTCGGTGCATCCACTATCAAGAATCCACTCTTTTCCGCCGGATATGTAGTCTCTCAGATTTGCCATAAGATTGAGATTCTTCATGATCTTGTCTAGCTCGGTGTCCGAATCGGAGTGATCATCATCATGCTCATGCTCATCATCATATTGACCCATAGATTGTTCATCATCAACACCTAGGTCAATTTGATAACAACTTGCATTAGTTTTGTCAATGTGACAATAATCATCGGAATGCAATACAAGAGCATTTCTAATTAGAACATTGATAAGACCGGATCACCCTTATTTTTCATAAGATCACGAAGCTCAAAGAAGCATTTATCAAAGTTGGGATCATTGGAAGCATCATATCAAATTCAATAGTCTTGTATAGAATTTCATCAAGACCTCTCAAAGAGTAGTCCGGATAAAGTTCTTCCAAGAACTTCCACATAGCATAGGCGCACTCAAAGTTTGTAACGAGCTTAAGCAAGTTATCGGGTAACCCTCTAATGATAAGATTTACAGTCCTAAGGTTCTGAAGCAAATCAAGCTCTTCATCCATGGTAGGGTGCAAGGGGTCAAATGGAGGAACATATGGGGTCTCAACATATTTGCATAAATTGTATGTCTTAAAGATAATAAGCATTTCAATCCTCCACGAGTTATAGGACACTCCATTAAGAATAGGCACTCTATGGCTAACACTCCCAAACGTGACACGCCCATCTTCCTCCAATGGTGTGTAAACCAAAGCAATGGAGACCAAAGCTCGATACCAATTGTAGGATCGAAGAAGGTGAGAGTGTCTAGAGGGGGTGATTAGACTACTCGACAAGATAAAAATTCCGTCTTTTATCAAGGACAGATTTTGGCAGATTTTGCATAACACACAAGTCAAGTAGCACACTACACATGCAATTCTAGAGTATGGGCAGCGGAAAGTAAATTGCACAAGTAGTAAAGAGAAGTGGAGAAGATCAAACACAATTTGGAGACGCGGTGATTTTTCTCGTGGTTCCGATAGGTGGTGCTATCGCACTTCCACGCTGATGGAGACTTCAACCCACGGAGGGTAACAGTTGCGAGAGTCCACGGAGGGCTCCACCCATGAAGGGTCCACGAAGAAGCAACCTTGTTTATTCCATCATGGCCACGCCCACGGAGGGCTAGCCTTACTCGGGGTAGATCTTCACAGTAGGCGATCTCCTTGCCCTTACAAACTTCTTGGTTCAACTCCACATCTCGTGAGGCTCCCAAGCGACACCTAACCAATCTAGGAGGCACCACCCTCCAAAAGGTAATAGATGGTGTTGATGATGATGAACTCCTTGCTCTTGTGCTTCAAATGATAATCTCCCCAACACTCAACTCTCCTCACCGATTTGGCTGTGGTGGAAGAAAGGATTGAGTGGAAAGCAACTTGGGAAGGCTAGAGATCAAGCTTCATATGGTGGAGTGGAGCAACTTGATCTCAACACAAGGGTAGGTAGTTCTCTTCTCGAAATGTAAGGTAGGAGTGGTAGTTCTTTCGATGGCTCTCTCCATGAATGAAGAGGGGTGGAGGGTATTTATAGCCTCCACACAAAATCCAACCGTTACACACATTTGAGCAATCTCGGTGGGACCGAAGTTGACAACTCGGTGAGACCGAAAGTTCAAATAATGTGAAGCGTTGGGATTTTCGTGGGACCGAAAATACAATCTCGGTTAGTCCGATTCGTGCAATGACAAGAGCATGCCAATTTCGGTGGGACCGACTTCATCATCTCGGTGACACCGATTTGATGACAAAAGGTTACAGAAGCTTGGCAACTCATATTTCGGTGAGACCGAGTTCAGAATCGGAAAATCCGAGTTTTCTAGGGTTTGGCTTATGGCTGAGGTGGTTCATCTCGGTGTGACTGAGTTTGGAAAATCGGTGGGACCGAGACTACTTATGAGTGTATATGGCAGTGAGAGTTGCTGATAGTTTAGGAGATGTATCACTAAGCACTTGAGCAACCAGATCATCATCATAACCTCATCCCCTTTTGATAGTATTGGCTTTCCTATGGACTCAATGTGATCTTGGATCACTAAACCAAAAATGGAGTCTTGAGCTTTTGCCAATGCTTGCCTTAGCATTTTGAGGGGTCCACCTCTTCAGTCCTTTTGCCATGCCAATGTGATTGAATTTCCTGAAACATACTTGATGAAAGCATTAGTCCAACCACAAAGTATGTTGTCATTAATTACCAAAACCACCCAGGGAGCAAATGTGCTTTCACTTAACCACTTAATTTGAATGAATCTATGGTGGAAATGAGGTGAAAAAGAGGAGGCACCCGAGACAAGGAGGAGGCGGTGGAGAGAATGAAGTGGGGAGAAAGTGAGTGTGGGAGGAGAGGCTGTCCAAAATATCTTGTTGCTGCCCACTTACTAATGGCGCACCAGCAACAAATGCGCCATTAGTAATCCAGTTACTAATGGCGCGCATCGGTGGTGCGCCATTAGTAGTTTTGCAAAAAACATACTAATGGCACTTTCGCCACGGTGCGCCATTACTAGTTTGAACTAGTAATGGCGCACCGCATGTGAGTGCGCCATTAGTACTTTTGCAAAAAAGGAATAAAACAATAATAAAAAATAACTTTAGTGGGCGATTTTACGGCTGGTGCGCCATTACTAGTTACAACTAGTAATGGCGCACCACCGTGATGCGCCATTAGTATGTTTGGACAAAGCACTAGTTCAAAAAAAATTTGGTACTAATGGCGCACCGTGGGCATGGTGCGCCATTAGTAATTTCAACACTAATGGCGCATCAGAAGGTGGTGCGCCATTAGTATATACTAATGGCGCACCACATGTCTGGTGCGCCATTAGTGTCAATTCCATCTATAGCCCTTTTCCTAGTAGTGTTAATACTTCAAGGTGGAACATCATACAAGCTGGATAGCAAGTTGCATTCATAACATGAACAAGTTTGTGTTGTGGGCAGGCAAGAATGTTGTCGATGATAACACAATCATCGAGGGGCAAGGATGGTAATTCTCATCATGAATTTGATTGATATTCTGGAAGAGCTCAAAATGTTGATGATGATCACGACACAATTGTCGAGAGATTTCACGAAGAAGCAATCGAACAGCGACGGGATCAAGAAAAAGCAATGGTGAAGCAAACGGCCATTGGAACCACGGATACGACACACACTCGGAATCAAGCTTGATGTTCAAGGCGAAATGATAAGACGAGGAAGATCGACGTAAGCTTAGCTCATCGTCAAAAGTTGTGCTCCGGGAAGAAGGACCAGGTAGCGTAGATAAAAGTTTGCACGATAATGATATCACCGATTAGACTAGCAATGACTTGAAGGATTAATAAACTCATAAGCAATGAAAATTACTTAGAGTTATTGAATCGGAGTGCGGAATCGATTCACTTATCGGTGTTCTCGGTCGACAAACAACCCAGAACCCCTGAAAAATTGGAATCAGTGAGAAATAATAGCTGATGAAGACTCAAAAGATGCAACGCAATTCTTAGATATTCTCGAGATACCAGAGGGTAATACTCGACGGTAGATCAAGGGAGAGGTTGGACTGGTGTATTGACTTGCAAAAGACAAGTGCTTTAACTTGTCCGAGAAATGGGATCAAAGAGAAAATATGGTCGGAACCACGATTGCATAGGATCAACTCACAGATACCAGATGATATTATATCAGCTAGATAATCATTTTGCAAGAAGCTTTCGAGACGGTCTACATCATTTTCATGGGCATGAACACAAAGTTCAAGGTCGACTCCCACTTCTTCAATGTATAACCTTCCATTCACCTCTCACTTTTGAAGAAGTCGTAGTGTTGAAACTTTATCTAGCAAAATACTAGAAGAGTATGACTCGTGAAAACTTTCGAGTTCACACATATTAAGGAAGGCATAGGTTCAACCCATAGGGGCTTCTTAGAAACATATACCACAAGTTTCAAGAGTAAATATCACAAGCTCAAAAGTAGAGCAAGGTTGAGAAAGTAGATGATACAATTTACCAACGGCATTATGTATCCAAGGGAAGGCTCACAAGGTTATTGAATATGAAGGATAATGTCGGATAAAATCCATTAAAGGATCTGTCGGTCCATAACAGAGCTGATGTGAGCATCGGCACACAATCAGAGGAAGTAACAATGCAAGGGCATTGGATTATAGAAACAACTGACTAATCGAGAGCTCAAATGCAAAGGAATTATGATTTCCAAATTAAGGGAACAGAAGCAATGTTCTGATTAGGGGTGGATAAGTTGAATATCCTTAGGGGTACTATCAACGGCATTTGGATTGGTTGAGAACCAGCTCATGTTTAAAATGATATCTGAGCCGAAAAGATAATTTAAAAGGATCAACTGACGATTGCATGCATTTGCACTCATGTTGAATCAAAAGGATCAAAATAACGATGCCTAAGGATACTAATGAATATTGCCAGACATATGGAAAGCATCCATCATGCAAGTAGACAAGTATGGCAGAGCAATAAGCTACTAAGGATTTTTGGAGGATCGAATAGTATTTCGAAGACCATTGTGAAACACATGAACAACTGGGGAATGAGCGGATACTCGATAAGTGTGAGAATTATTCATAGGGGTATTCAGGTGACAAAGAACAACAAGGCAGTAAGCTCAAAGGATTATCGAAACAACGACGAGTGTTTTGGGGTATCTGGTAATAACAAGACCAACTGGGGATGAATGTAAGAATAACAACTGCAAGTAGTTATCCATAAGGGTTGACGGTGGAAGGGGAATTGGAAATGCGATGAACACAAGTTCTCGGGTTAATATCGGAGAGTATCTTCAGGGTCTTCACGTGCAGCAGACGATCATCAGTAATAAGGGGCTCTCCGGGTGAAAGTGATAACGAGATCCTAATGTTAGATTTAGCAAAAATCATTTAACCTGAATAGAAGAGAGATCAGAGTCCCTGAGTATAGACAAGGAGTAAAAGATCCTAATACCACCCAATGGCGACGTGGGCCCATGGGCCGCACAGCCAAGTTAGTAAAACAATTTTCATCGACTAGACTCGACTTCGGCCAAGGAGTTGGAAGGGGGATTCCTACAGGCAGTCGGCTCTGATACCAACTTGCGACGCCCCCGATTCAATCGTACACTAATCATGCACGCAAATGTGTACGATCAAGATCAGGGACTCACGGGAAGATATCACAACACAACTCTAAAACATAAATAAGTCATACAAGCATCATAATACAAGCCAGGGGCCTCGAGGGCTCGAATACAAGTGCTCGATCAAAAGCGAGTCGTGGAAGCAACAATATCTCGAGTACGGACATAAGTTAAACAAGTTTGCCTTAAGAAGGCTAGCACAAACTGGGATACAGATCGAAGAGGCGCAGGCCTCCCGCCTCGATCCTCCTAACTACTCCTAGTCATCGTCGCCGGCTGCACGTAGTAGTAGGCACCTCCGATGTAGTAGTAGGGGTCGTAAATCGACGGTGGCGTCTGCCTCTGGATTCTAGCATCTGGTTGCGACAACCGTAAAGAAAGGAAAGGGAAAAGGGGGAGAAAGCAACCGTGAGTACTCATCCAAAGTACTCGCAAGCAAGGAACTACACTACATATGCATGGGTATATGTGTAAGGAGGCCATATCGATTGGGTGAACCACGTAATGCGAGAATAAGAGGGGATAGCTAGTCCTATCGAAGACTACGCTCGGCAGCCTCCGTCTTGCAAACATGTAGAAGAGAGTAGATTGAAGTCCTCCAAGTAGCATCTCCAAGTAGCATCTCCAGTAGCATCGCATAGCATAATCCTACCCGGCAATCCTCTCCTCGTCGCCCTGTTAGAGAACAATCACCGGGTTGTATCTGGCACTTGGAAGGGTGTGTTTTATTAAGTATCCGGTTCTAGTTGTCATAAGGTCAAGGTACAACTCCGGGTCGTCCTTTTACCGAGGGACACGGTTATTCGAATAGGTAAACTTCCCTGCAGGGGTGCACCACGTAACCCAACACGCTCGATCCCATTTGGCCGGACACACTTTCCTGGGTCATGCCCGGCCTCGGAAGATCAACACGTCGCAGCCCCACCTAGGCACAACAGAGAGGTCAACACGTCGGTCTAAATCCTATGCGCGCAGGGGTTTGGGCCCATCGCCCATTGCACACCTGCACGTTGCGAGGGCGGCCAGAAGCAGACCTAGCCTCCCTTATACAAGAGTAGGCATTCCAGTCCAATCCGGCGCGTGCCGCTCCGTCGCTGACGTCAAGAAGGCTTCGGCTGATACCACGACGCCGGGATACCCATAACTACTCCCGCATAGATGGTTAGTGCGTATAGACCAAATGGCCAGACTCAGATCAAATACCAAGATCTCGTTAAGCGTGCTATTATGAAGCAACGCATGACGCCGATCGAGGCAGAGCCCACCTCTCGCCTAGGTGGTCTCAACCTGCCTGTCGCTCCGCCACAAAGATCCCACAGAGGGCCGTCGGGACAAAGGTCCTTTCAGCCCCAATCCGTGAATCACTCATGGTACTCTTCGAGCGGACCCGACTTTAGTCACCATCTGTAATATGTATATATGTATAATATATACCCGTGATCACCTCCCAAGTGATCGCGGCCCAATAGTATAGCAAGGCAGACTGACAAGAATGTAGGGCCAATGGTGATAAACTAGCATCCTATACTAAGCATTTAGGATTGCGGGTAAGGTATCAATGATCAGTAGCAACAATGACAAAGGCTATGCAATGTAATAGGAGTAACCGAACAGTAACATGCTACACTACTCTAATTCAAGTAGTATAGAGAAGAATAGGCGATATCTGGTGATCAAGGGGGGGCTTGCCTGGTTGCTTTGGCAAGAAGTAGGGGTCGTCAGCCTCGTAGTCTACCGGAGAGAAGAGGGGGAAGAAACAATAAATACAATGCAATCAAAGCATCACAAAGCATAACATGTCAATACGCGGTGCTAGGTGTGCCCTAACGCAGTGCGAGGTGATACCAGTGAAGGGGGAAAACATCCGGGAAAGTATTCCCGGTGTTTCACGTTTTCGGACAGATGAACCGGAGAGGGAAAGTTGCGTGTTTGCTATGCTAGGGATGTGTGGCGGATAAACGGAGTGCGTATTCGGATTCGTCTCGTCGTTCTGAGCAACTTTCATGTACAAAGTATTTTCATCCGAGTTACAGATTATTTTATATTCATTTTTAAAGATTTAATTCATTTTTAGAATTAACAGAATTAGTTTAATTAGGAAATGCCATTATGACATCAGCATGACATCAGGGTGATGTCAGCAGTCAACAGTCAATTGACTTGGTCAAACTGATGCGTGGGTCCCATTGTCATTGGCCAAGATTAACTAAAACAGATTAATTAGTTTAATTAGTGATTAGGTTAATCTAATCAGGTTTAATTAACTTAATTACTCACTTAATTAATTAATTAATTAATAATTTTATTTATTACTATTTTTTAAGTCTTTTTTTTAAAACATTTCGGGGCTTGGCCCCGACTGTCATTGGGCCAAGGGCCTTAGCGGGTGTGGCGTTTATGGGCGCCGGGCGTGGCACCAACAAAGTAGTCTGGCGTAGCCACGGGGAGTTGCATGGTGGCTCATGGGGAGCGCTGCCACGGCGAAAGCGACGAGGGAGGCGCAAGGAGGAGCCGGGGCGCGTGAGAGGAACGACGGAGGCAGGGGCACGGGAGCACTCCGCGAGCGGGTGCGCCACGCACGAGTGGGCGAGCGCAGGGGTTGCAGTGGTGGTGGCGGTAGTAGTTGCAAAGACAAGAAGAATGCTGCAGCTCGTGGAGCCTGCACGGCCAGAGCGGCAAGGGAGGCGACGGCGTGTCGGCGTTAGGCGGCGCAGCACGACGCGGACAAGGTGGCGCGGTAGAGCCGTCTTGAGAGCTGGCGAAAGCAAGGGAAGGGTCCACGGCGCGGGCGGCGCAGCAGAGGAGGCTGAAGGAGTCGGGGCGCGGAGCTACGGTGCTAGGCGACGGCGGGACTGGCAGGTGCGGTCTGTGGGCACGGCGCGGTGAGCGCGCACATGGGACGGCGGGCATGGCGACGTCCAACACAGGGAGAGGAAGAGGGGAGAGGCGGGGCCTCACCGCGATGTAAGGGACCAGGCGGCGGTGGTCGAGGGGGGTGATGGGGACAACGGTGTAGAGGAGGCAGGCCGGTGGGGGAGCGCCGGCGACGGGCGGCGGGCCGACGGAGTCCGGGCGCGGGGCGTCGGCGTCGACAACCTCCTCCTCGATCCCGATCCAAATCGGGGGAGAGGCGGGAAGATATTTTCGGGGAGTGTGGGGGTGTGACGGTTAGAGTTTGGGGGGAGGGAGTGGATAAGGAAGTGGTGGGAGGGTGGCTGGTTGGGCCGGTAGGCCAGTCGGGCGGCCTGGTGGGCCGAAGCTTAAGGGGCCGGGGGGGCTTTCTCCTTTTCTTTGTTTTTTTGTAATGTCTTTTCTTTTTATTTTCTTTTCTGTTTTATTTCAATTTAAATCATTTAGGCATTTTATAAAAATGTGTTTGCTTTATTATAGTTACCCTTGTAATATCCGACACCCACCGAACATTTTTGTTTCAACTTTTGAAAACTTTTATTGTTGACATTAATTTGAGTTTGAATTTTGAAGCGGTTTTGAATTAACCCGAGATTAACTCTGATGATGAGGTGACGTGGCACCATTAACGTGAGATTACTGTAGCATGATTATCCGGGCGTCACAACGGGTGAGGTATGAAGGTGAGTGAACATTGCTTCGTCATTGGGTACGGTCTTGAAATCTTTTGTGCACTCAAGATACACCATTGCTTGATCCATGCTAAAATTTGGCATCTTTTCGAGTCCGATTACTATATTTGAGCCATTAAGTGCATTTCTAGACATTTAACAAATATAATTCATATTTGAACTACAAGTGCTTGAAAAATTGGGCAAAGTTGGGTTGAAAAATCATATTTGTGTTCTTTAGTATATATTTAGAACTCATACAAGAAAAGTAAAGGAACTCCAAACATGACGGTGCTAAGACTGGACCCCAAACATGCAATCTTTCATTTTACAAATTCCAAAAAATGTTAACGAACTCCGAAATGCATAAAAATTGTCATGGTGCCCTCATATGACACCTACAATCTGTGGTAATAATTGGAGACGGTTTGGAAAAAGTTGTGATGTACATCTCTTAGAAACTAGACCATCTGCGAGGAAGAAACTTGTTTTCGAGAGGGAATGGGTGAGGTATGAAGGTGAGCGAACGTTGCTTCATCATTGGGTCTTGAAATCTTTTGTGCACTCAAGATACACCATTTCTTGATCCATGCTAAAATTTGGCATCTTTTCGAGTCATTTATTATATTTGAGCCATTATGTGCATTTCTAGACATTTAACGAATATAATTCATATTTGAACTACAAGTGCTTGAAAAATTGGGCGAAGTTGGGTTGAAAAATCATATTTGCGTTCTTTAGTATATATTTAGAACTCATACAAGAAAAGTAAAGGAACTCCAAACATGACGGTGCTAAGACTGGACCCCAAACATGCAATCTTTCATTTTACAAATTCCAAAAAATGTTAACGAACTCCGAAATGCATAAAAATTGTCATGGTGCCCTCATATGACACCTACAATCTGTGGTAATAATTGGAGACGGTTTGGAAAAAGTTGTGATGTACATCTCTTAGAAACTAGACCATCTGCGAGGAAGAAACTTGTTTTCGAGAGGGAATGGGTGAGGTATGAAGGTGAGCGAACGTTGCTTCATCATTGGGTCTTGAAATCTTTTGTGCACTCAAGATACACCATTTCTTGATCCATGCTAAAATTTGGCATCTTTTCGAGTCTGTTTATTATATTTGAGCCATTATGTGCATTTCTAGACATTTAACGAATATAATTCATATTTGAACTACAAGTGCTTGAAAAATTGGGCGAAGTTGGGTTGAAAAATCATATTTGCGTTCTTTAGTATATATTTAGAACTCATACAAGAAAAGTAAAGGAACTCCAAACATGACGGTGCTAAGACTGGACCCCAAACATGCAATCTTTCATTTTACAAATTCCAAAAAATGTTAACGAACTCCGAAATGCATAAAAATTGTCATGGTGCCCTCATATGACACCTACAATCTGTGGTAATAATTGGAGACGGTTTGGAAAAAGTTGTGATGTACATCTCTTAGAAACTAGACCATGTGCGAGGAAGAAACTTGTTTTCGAGAGGGAATGGGTGAGGTATGACGGTGAGCGAACGTTGCTTCATCATTGGGTCTTGAAATCTTTTGTGCACTCAAGATACACCATTTCTTGATCCATGCTAAAATTTGGCATCTTTTCGAGTCTGTTTATTATATTTGAGCCATTATGTGCATTTCTAGACATTTAACGAATATAATTCATATTTGAACTACAAGTGCTTGAAAAATTGGGCAAAGTTGGGTTGAAAAATCATATTTGCGCTGTTGAGTCTATGCTCATGCCTTATACAAGAAAAAAAATGTTTTTCAAACATAATGTGTCAAGATTTGACCCCAAACACATGGAGTTTTTTTGGTTATTTAATTCCAAAAAATGCAAACAAACTCGGAAAAATATGAAACTTGGCATGATGCACTCGTATAACATATACAATTTGTGACAAATTTGTAGAAACAGAAAATACATAGAAATGAAGGTAAGAAAAGGAAATATAGTATGCAAAGAAAGCACAATATTGTTGAATGCTCCCTATTGGTCAAGAGGTTGCACCCACGGATCAGTGACGTGGCGGGGCATAAAAAACGAATATCCCAGCTCCCACGTCTCACCCACGAGCTACATTACCTCCACGCCCAGCCACACACGACTATCTTATCCATCCTTCTTCTTCTTCTTCACAAGAACGACAGCCATGCATTCGAGCTCGAAGTACAGGCGCCGTCGAAGCATGGTTGCTGTCCTTCAACTCTGAAGCTCGCCGGATCCGCCCAAGATGGGGCCTAGCCAAGCAACTCTCGTCGACTTTCTTCTCCGTTCCATCGATCGGCGTGTGTACTATGGAAACACCACCACCCGAGCTCACCTCCCAGCCGCATATCTCCGTCTGAAAGTGCAACTAATCCCCGGGTGGTTTTGGTAATTAATAACAACATATATATCATTGAACTAATAGTTTCTTGAGAACATTTCGTAAAGTTCATTGATATGGGTATGGCAATGATCAAGATGTGGACCCTCAAAATGCTAAGGAAAACATTGGCAAAAGCTCAAGACTCCATTTTGGTTTAGTGATCAAAGATCACATTGAGTCTATAGGAAAGCCAATACTATTAAAAGGGATGAGGTTATGTTAATGATCCGGTTGCTCAAAGTGCTTAGTGATACATCTCCCAAACCATCAGCAATCTTTCATTCCAATATACACTCATAAGTAATCTCGGTCCCACCGATTCCATAAACTCACCACACCGAGATGAACCACCTCACCACAAAGCCAAACCCTAGAAATTTCGGATTTTCCGATTCCAAACTCGGTCTCACGAAACTAGTGTTGCCAAGCTTCAGAACCTTCGTCATCAAATCGGTGTCACCGAGATGATAAAGTCGGTCCCACCGAGATTGGCAAACCCTAGTCTTTGGAAGAATCGGACTCACCGAGATTGTATTTTCGGTCCCACGAAAATCCCAACGCTCACAAGATTTGAACTTTCGGTCTCACCGAGTTGTCAACTTCGGTCCGACCGAGATTGGTCAAATGTGTGTAACAGTTGGATTTTTGTGGAGGCTATAAATACCCTCCACCTCCTCTTCATTCGTGAAGAGAGCCATCGAAAGAACTACCACTCCTACCTTACATTTTCGAGAAGAAAACTACCTACCCTTGTGTTGAGATCAAGTTGCTTCACTCCCACCATATGAAACTTGATTTCTAGCCTTCCCAAGTTGCTTTCCACTCAATCCTTTCTTCCACCACAGCCAAATCAGTGAGGAGAGTTGAGTGTTGGGGAGATTATCATTTGAAGCACAAGAGCAAGGAGTTCATCATCATCAACACCATCTATTACCTTTTGGAGGGTGGTGCCTCCTAGATTGGTTAGGTGTCGCTTGGGAGCCTCCGTCAAGATGTGGAGTTGAACCAAGAAGTTTGTAAGGGCAAGGAGATCGCCTACTTCGTGAAGATCTACCCCGAGTAAGGCTAGTCCTCCGTGGGCGTATGCCATGATGGCATAGACAAGGTTGCTTCTTCGTGGACCCTTCGTGGGTGGAGCCCTCCGTGGACTCTCGCAGCCGTTACCCTCCATGGGTTGAAGTCTCCATCAACGTGGATTGACGATAGCACCACCTATCGGAACCACGAGAAAAAATCTCCGTGTCTCCAAATTGCGTTTGCTCTTCTCCACCTCTCTTTACTACATGTGCAATTTACTTTCCGCTGCCAATACTCTAGAATTGCATGTGTAGGGTGATACTTGACTTGATCATCATCTTGAAATCTGCCAAAACTTGTCTTAATCAAAAGGCTGAATTTTTATATTGTCAAGTAGTCTAATCACCCCCCCTCTAGACATACTTTCGATCCTACGAGTGGTATCAGAGCTTTGGTATCCATTGTATTGGTTTCCATTGCATTGGACTCCATAAGCTTGGTTTCACAACCTAGGAGAGTATGGCGTCTAGTGAGGGTAATTTTCGTAGAGGTCCTTACTTTGATGGTTCAAACTTTGCTAGTTGGAAGCATAAAATGAAAATGCATATTCTTGGACATAACCCTGCCGCATGGGGCATTATTTGTGTTGGCTTGCAAGGTGAGTTCTTCGAGGAAGGAAAAGTTCCGGATCGTGAAGCTACAGCGGATGAGTTGCGGATGTTGCAAAACAATGCTCAAGCTTGTGACATTCTCTTCAATGCTTTGTGTCCCGAGGAGTTCAACAAAATCAGCCGTCTTGAGAATGCAAAAGAGATTTGGGATACTTTGGTCGAAATGCACGAAGGTACCGAGTCCGTGAAGGAATCAAAGCTAGATGTTCTTCAAGGTCAACTTGACAAGTTCAAGATGAAGGAAGGTGAAGGAGTCGCTGAAATGTACTCTAGGCTTGCTCTCATCACAAATGAGATTGCCGACTTAGGAAGCGAAGAAATGACCGACCGATTCATCATCAAGAAGATTCTCAGAGCTTTGGATGGAAAGTATGACACCGTGTGCACTTTGATCCAAATGATGCCAAACTACAAGAATCTCAAGCCTACCAAGTCATTGGAAGAATTGTTGCTCATGAGATGACACTTAAAGATAAGGAAGAGCTTCACAACAAGTCAAGTGGTGCTTACAAAGCTACAAGTGATGCTCCCACAACCTCAAGTGACAAGCTAGTTTCCAATGAAGAGATAAGCCTAATGGTGAAGAACTTCAACAAATTCTACAAGAGTAGAAGCAAGGAAAGAAGCTCAAAGTCTAGATCATATGATGAAAAGAGATCTTCAAGTCGTGATCGAAAGCTGCTACAATTGTGGAAGACCGGACACTACTCAAATGAGTGCTCGGCTCCCCACAAGAGAAGAGAAGAATCTCCAAGAAGAAGAAGCTCAAGAGAAGAGTCACCTCGGAAAGAGAGAAGGAGTAGAGATGATCGTTATGAACGAAGATCCTCTCGGAGAAGCAAGGATTCGGAGAGGAAAGACAAGTCATCAAGGAGCTACACAAGAAGAAAACATCAAGCTCATGTAGGTGAATGGGTCTCCGGCTCCGACTCGACAATCACTCCGAAAGAAGCTATCACTCCAACTCCGAATCTGATCAAGATGAAGGTGTTGCGGTCTTGCTCTCGTATCCTCCAACTCCAACTCCTATGACTTGTTTGATTCACCAAATGAGGGAATTGGAAGATGCTTCATGGCTACAGCCCCAAGGTATCACACCCTGAATTTATTGACTTTGATAGTGATGAGGATGACTTGCTTGGTGAAGATGAGCTTTTACATGATAAATCTAGTGAGCCTAGTAATGATAAACATGCTAGTAGTCTTTATAGTCGAGAAGAGTCGAATGACAATGCTATGAAGGAGATTGAGCGTCTAACTAAAGAACTAAACACTCTTAAGTTAGCTCATGAAACAACTCAAGAAGATCATAGAGAGCTCCTAAGATCTCATGAGAAGCTACGCTTCGAGAAGCTCAATCTAGAGCAAGAACATGAGTTTCTAAAAGCTATCAATGACGATCTTCGAAAGAAGAGTTCTTCATATCTTGCCAAATGACTTCTCTTGTCTAATTTCTTGCCACCTATTAAAACTAAGCATGACAAGCATAAGAAAAATTCTTCATCTAGTAGTAACAATAACCATGCTAAATCCAATGTTGTTACTTCTAGTAGTTCTCTTGATTCCACTAACAATGTTTCAAGCCAAGTTACACTTGAGCAAGAAAATAGTTTATTGAAAGGGATTATAGAGAAAGGTGTCTACAAGAGCCTTGCGGAAGCAAGAACTTTGAGGAAATTGTTCGCAAGCAAGGGAGGCACGGAAGAATCAAGGAATTGGTTTTGAGCGAAAGTTCAACACCGAGGGTGTTGAATGGGAAGAAGGTCAATATCCCACTCCAAAGTTTGTTTCTCAAAAGGAGAAGTATGATCCTACTTCTTCCAATGTGGAACAAGCTCAAGATGATCTTCCACCACAAGACCACAAGCTAAAAGGCAAGGACAAGCTTCAAGTGGAGATTGATGCATTTATTGAAGCACCTAAAGCCATGGTCAAGTGGGTTCCCAAGGAAACGTCAAGTTCTACTTCGTCAAGCTCAACTACTACCCCAAGGATTCCCATCAAGATGATGTGGATCCCGAAGAAGAAGAACTAGAGAGTTCTTGAGGGTGACTCCGCCAACATACTTCACTCACATTCATTTTGGCAAGAACTTGTGCAATCAACTTCCACATCTTGCACTAGTTCATGGAGTCACAAACCCTCTTGTTGGTAAGTCAAGGGACAAGGTAATCATTGCTTTCATGGACATCATCAATTGTGTACTTCAATCTATGTCCATGGATATCCTTGTTTGTTCCTTGTGGGACTAACCCATGTAGGTATTGAAAGTGCCCGAATCCAAAGGATTTCTCCCAACTCTTGATGATCTTCATCAACATTGAGCATCCACATCTTCAACATCTACATGAAGTCTTCTACGACAACCCAAGGTTAGTTTGACCCTTTAAAAGGGGTTCTCACATCAAGGGGGAGCTTTGCTCTAAAGATTTGAGCTAAAGCATCTTCAAATGATGTGAACACATCAATGCTTTATGTAAAAGTGGTAACCCCACTTGTGCTTAAACGATGAGTATGACCTATGATCAAATGTTTTCATTTGACTCCTAAGTCAATATACTCATATATAGATGACCTAGTCATCGACAAATTGTGTGATAGTAGCTAGTATTTTGTTTGTGCATGTTTGACACATATTTCATTTGCTATCTTATTGTGTGAGCATGTTGAATGCATAATTTTATCCATTCAAGGACATCCATTTGTTGCTTTGGTCTTTTGGATTTTTTTGACCAAATGGATGGACAAGAATGCCTAAGTTCCTCCCTAGCTATCTATGCTTTCTTGTCTCAAATTCTATTCATGCTTATATCACAAACTTTGGACAAGTCTTTTCGGACCCACCGAGTGAGGAGCACTCGAGCCACCGATCCGTCAAAAGCTTAACTTCCAAAACCTTCTAAGTATTTTCGGTCGACCAACCCACTCACACTCGGACGGACCGAAAGCACTTGGATTGATCTAGGTTTTCACCTCGGTGAAACCGAGTTACAAATTCGGCGTGATCAAGTGTGTAATCGCTTGTAGTTATCCATCTCGGTGCCACCGAAGTTTCACAACTCGGTCCCACCGACAACTAAAGGGTATATATATCCGAGGGGCAGCGTTGATTCTTTCTTCAAAACGCCTCGCCCCAAACCCTTTGCCGCCGCCGTGGTCTCCGGATCGTCTCCGTCGTCGCTTTGTGCGCCCTACGCCGCTGGTCTCCGTCGCCGTCAGCGGACATCTCTCCGCGCCGTTGCGCCAGAGAGAACTCCACCAAGTTAGGGTGAGTTTCGATCCCTCTCGTGCTTCAACCTCCGATTCTATGCACGATTGGTTTGCCTAGCGTCTTGCCACGTTTGAGATCTTCCTATCCAGCAGATTAGTTCTTAGAACAAAATTCAAGTAAAAGTTTTAGGGTTAGGTTTCCGCCGAACACATCTCGGTGTGACCGATTCTACATTCTCGGTATGATCGATTTGGCTTCTGGCCATTGCACTGCACTTTTCGGTCCAACCGAGTTGTGCAAATCGGTGCGACCGAAATGAGGATTTAGTGAAACCCTAGTGTTCTCGGCTAGACTGAAACCCATTTCGGTCCAACCGAAAGTGGTGTGAATGGTTCTGTTTAGACACTTCGGATTCACCGAATTTTAGACTCGGTCTGACCGAAATGCATTCTGTGAAAACCTAAAACTGAAATTTGAACTCATTTTTTGCAAAATCTTCGCAGATTTGTGATAACTCTTCTATTCGCCTATACCTAATCTATTCACGGGTTGTCGGCCATGTCGGATGCGGTGACAGCCGTAACACAGTCTGAATCACCAATTGCTGAGATTCGAGGCGGGCACTAGTCCCGAGGCCGCAGCTTTTCCGATGATGGTGAGAGAAGCACACCAAGTGGTTTGCCTCCTGCCGCCACCGGGGCGTGAAGAAGAAGAATTCGATGAAGAAGATTTCGATTTTATTCTTGAGGAAGAGATCACCTCTAAGCCTAAGAGAAAAGTGGTTGCCAAAGAGCATCAAGGGCAACAAACCAAGAAAGGCACCGATAAAGTGAAGAAGTCCACTGTTGCCAAAAAGCTGAGTATGGAAGAGGAAACTTCCAAGAAGGTGAAGAAAACTTCCAAGAGGAAGAGGATTGTGCATGATGAAGCGGCAGATTCGATGATGATGAGGAAGCACCCCACCTCCTCGAAGCCTAAGTTGATGGGTGATGCCATCGTAAGGGAGCACCTTCAAAGTCTAAGCCATCTGCTCCAAAGAAAGGCAGCTCAAGCCAAGCCTGCTGCCAAGCCCAAGAAAACTGTGAGAAACATTCCCGCTTGAGAGAAGAAGAAAGACAATGTGCCACCGGTGAGTCGATGATGAGGCACTGTGTCTTGAAACTCCGTCGAAATTGCCAATTCACAATGATGCTCATCCTCGAGCTGAAAACATGAAGGAAAGAAAGGATAAAGGTCTTAGGCTATGGAGACAAGCTGATCCATATCTTTGTGAGGAGAAGGACTGCTGTTGACCCAAGGTTCCACACCGAGAGCAAAGCAGGATTTCTATGAGATGTGCTTATGGACAAGAAGCCCATTGTTGCAGACACTCGCTATGTTGATTGGGCATACATTGTGATGAAGAGCACAGAGACTTCTTTCCACATGTGCATGAGAGCTTCACCGCATGTGGTGTTGCTGATTTCGTTGGTCGGTCGATGACTTGGAATGATGAGATGATCATGCAATTCTATGCCACTGCTCATTTCTATCCGGATGGCGAGGATTGTATGGATGATGAAGGCCGTAGATTCTCTTCAACTGTTGAAGAATGGGCAGACCGCTGAATGCTCCAAAGTCTGAGAGAAGATGATGTTGATGTCTATGGAATTCCCAAGAAGAACCATGAGTCTATGAGAAATATGTACAATGAGGTACCAAGCAAAGGATGTGGAAATCTGGAAGCTCGGCTCGGTGTATCATCTCCGAGCAGGTCTCCCTACCACGAACACAATTTCGAGGCATACCTTGATGCCCAAGTCCGAGATCATCGCATGATAAGAGGCTATTCTATCAACATGCTGCATATACTAGATCGAAGGCACCTTTCAAGGTGATGGACACGATAGTTGAGACTATCAAGAGGACTGCAGCAGACCAGAAGAGGTCATGTGGATTCGCCCCGCACATTCAGATGCTTATCAATGCCAAGTTTGGCATGGGCACCTACTTGTTGGGTAGACCACACTTGCCATTGCAGCCTGAGCATGAGGACAATGAAGTTGTGATGACTGAGGATGATCCCACGTCTGTTGAAGGTCAAGCAAAGTCTGAAGCTGCCAAACAAGCTAAAGCTGAGAAGGAAGCAGCAGCAGCAGCAGCTAAACCCAAGAGTGTTGGAGAACAGCTCCTTGAAGCTACCGGAGGATTGAACAACGCCTGCCAGCATTGTGCGATCTCGGAGAGTCTTGAGAGGATAGTTGAAGACAAGTTCCATGCTCTGGATGTCAAGCTGACTGAAGTGCAAGTCACTGTCAACAAGCTTGAGGCAGATATCGAGGAAGCTAAGAGGGAGAAGGCAGAGCTCATGCAGGAGATGCAGGATGACCTTGTCCAGGATGACTATGAGCAGCCCTGCTCTGGTTCCCACAAGACCAGATCATTGCTATCCCAAAGGATGCACACGTGGCTACATCATCAAGACCTCCCACAGCTCCATCGGCCCAGCTCCAGCTCCAGTGAACACTCCTCCAGCTCCACAGACATCAGTGAAGCCTTTGCAGATGCAGCTATCTCAACTCCATCAACCTGCACAGAGCCGCCACAGAGTCCCTAGTGACGTTTAGCTCTATACCTTCGAACTTTTGGTAACTTGTTGCCAAAGGGGAGAAATTGTATAGATCATAGGACTTCGAGAGAGAGTGCTCGCTTTTGCTCTTTCGCTTATTTGCGGTCTTTTGAGATACTTTTGAGTTTTTCGAGACATTCCGTGTGTTTGATACTACGTTTGCTCTACTTTGATGAGTGCTTGATCGTACTATGCCTTAATGTGTGCTTAATGCTTATCATATGCTATTCATATCTTGTATGATCATTTACTCATGTCTTGGTGATTGGGTGCATGCTATTCATTCTTATCATTTTGTGCGCTCCACCAAGATGTATGTGACATGGAAGAGTGACCCATGATCCTAATCGATTGTGCATTTGCATTCAAACGCAAATCTTAAATAATGCACAAATTTAGGGGGAGCTCTTGCTTATCACATACTTCTCAAAGCGACGATATTATTCATTGATTATATCCTTTGTCGAAGCTTTGATCTATATGTTGTCATCAATTACCAAAAAGGGGGAGATTGAAAGTGCAACTAATCCCGGGTGGTTTTGGTAATTAATAACAACATATATATCATTGAACTAATAGTTTCTTGAGAACATTTCGAAAGTTCAATTGATATGGGTATGGCAATGATCAAGATGTGGACCCTCAAAATGCTAAGGAAAACATTGGCAAAAGCTCAAGACTCCATTTTTGGTTTAGTGATCAAAGATCACATTGAGTCTATAGGAAAGCCAATACTATTAAAAGGGGATGAGGTTATGTTAATGATCTGGTTGCTCAAAGTGCTTAGTGATACATCTCCCAAACCATTAGCAATCTTTCATTCCAATATACACTCATAAGTAATCTCGATCCCACCGATTCCATAAACTCAGTCACACCGAGATGAACCACCTCAGCCACAAAGCCAAACCCTAGAAATTTCGGATTTTCTGATTCCAAACTCGGTCTCACCGAAACTAGTGTTGCCAAGCTTCAGAACCTTACGTCATCAAATCGGTGTCACCGAGATGATAAAGTCGGTCCCACCGAGATTGGCAAACCCTAGTCTTTGGAAGAATCGGACTCACCGAGATTGTATTTTCGGTCCCACGAAAATCCCAACGCTCACAAGATTTGAACTTTCGGTCTCACCGAGTTGTCAACTTCGGTCCGACCGAGATTGGTCAAATGTGTGTAACGGTTGGATTTTGTGTGGAGGCTATAAATACCCTCCACCTCCTCTTCATTCGTGAAGAGAGCCATCGAAAGAACTACCACTCCTACCTTACATTTCGAGAAGAAAACTACCTACCCTTGTGTTGAGATCAAGTTGCTTCACTCCCACCATATGAAACTTGATTTCTAGCCTTCCCAAGTTGCTTTCCACTCAATCCTTTCTTCCACCACAGCAATCAGTGAGGAGAGTTGAGTGTTGGGGAGATTATCATTTGAAGCACAAGAGCAAGGAGTTCATCATCATCAACACCATCTATTACCTTTTGGAGGGTGGTGCCTCCTAGATTGGTTAGGTGTCGCTTGGGAGCCTCCGTCAAGATGTGGAGTTGAACCAAGAAGTTTGTAAGGGCAAGGAGATCGCCTACTTCGTGAAGATCTACCCCGAGTAAGGCTAGTCCTCCGTGGGCGTATGCCATGATGGCATAGACAAGGTTGCTTCTTCGTGGACCCTTCGTGGGTGGAGCCCTCCGTGGACTCTCGCAGCCGTTACCCTCCGTGGGTTGAAGTCTCCATCAACGTGGATTGACGATAGCACCACCTATCGGAACCACGAGAAAAATCTCCGTGTCTCCAAATTGCGTTTGCTCTTCTCCACCTCTCTTTACTACATGTGCAATTTACTTTCCGCTACCAATACTCTAGAATTGCATGTGTAGGGTGATACTTGACTTGATCATCATCTTGAAATCTGCCAAAACTTGTCTTAATCAAAAGGCTGAATTTTTATATTGTCAAGTAGTCTAATCACCCCCCTCTAGACATACTTTCGATCCTACACCGTCCAACTCGTCGGGATCCGGCAGGATCCAGACGTCAGCGCACCATTTCCGACCCCCCTCCCCCCTTCCTCCCTCGCCTGGGTCGCCTGCCACTCCGACGTCGTCGTCTCGCTCGCTGGTCGAGCGCCACCGTTAGCTGGCCTCTTCGTCGCTTGGAGGAAACACCCCCACATTGGCGCCTCCCCACACGAGCAGTAGCCACCGAGCAAGATGAGCATCAGCGAACGCGTCGGCGCCGGCAACCTTTTAAAGAAAATGATTTTAAGGAAGTTTGCGAAAAAGCCGATCCCAGTTGTGCCATGATGCTAAATGTAAGCCGGGAGAAGGGCACTCGATTTATGTATAAAAAACGTGCATCTCGGCCTTCGGTTTTTATATAAACCGCGCGCCTGGTGGCCCTCGGTTTATATGTAAACCGTGCGACCAGATTTGGCACCCGTCTTATATATAAACCATGCGGCACGCAATGGCCCTCGGCTTACATAGGTGGACACGTGGTTTGCCGTTAATGCCCGGCTGCCGTCATGTATAAACCGTGTTTCCCTTAGCACTCAGCTTACATGGAGATGCACGGCTTATATATAAACTGAGTGTTTTCCCCGTGGCACTCGGCTTACCTCTGGTAAGCCGGTCCTTAATAAGCCGTGTGGTGTAAGCCGGGAAAAACACACTGCTTATATATAAACCGTGTGCAAATCGGCATAAGCCGAGAGTATTAGTGATTACCAATCATTAACCTGTGTGGCATTAGTCTTTTTCATCATGGTATAGTACGGTTGCATGCATGCGCTGCCCTTCTCTGTCCCAAACAAATGCACTCATTTATTTTACTTTTACTAACTTAAATCATTCACATCTTTCAAACCAATATTTTGGCTTTTAAACTTTTTGTTATTTGAACTCATGTCGCAAAGACCTTTAAAAAAGGCCGATTTTATATACATTTTAAATGAGTTTAAAGTTCATTAAACATATTTCACATATTTCACCCACTTAAAATCTTTTGAATAGAATGATTTCAATCAGCTTCACAAGTTGACATTTCATTTTCATATTATTTTTCACTTTTAGAACTAGCATTTCACTTTTCATTGGCTTGTTTCAGAAAAATCACATCTATTCTTGAAAGAACATATTTCACTGTTTTTATAACAAACTGTTACACATTTTAAAATAATCAGTTTCACAAGTTGACATTTTAGTTTCATATTGTTTTTCACTTTCATAACCTACATTTCATTTCACTGGTTTGTTTCCCTTTTTTTCTAGTGAAATAGGTTTTTTCACATATGGAATGTGAAATGAAAAAAAAAATATGTTTGAAATGTATCCAAATTTGGTCTAGTTGTCTTGACGCAGAGAGTCCAAATATATAAAAAGTTACCAAAAAGACTCTATAGTTTAAAAGATATGGTTGATTAAATTGTCTAAGATGAAATAAACTATATTTTTTGAGAAAATGAAGTAAGTCTATGGATTCATTTTGGAGGTTGAGAGAGAGAGAGAGAGAGAGAGAGAGAGAGAGAGAGAGACGAGAGAGCTGCATTTGTATCTTCCCTGACAAAGGGTGTATTTTGGGCCCATTAAGCTGGCACTGATTTGTCTAAAAAGAAAAATACAAGAAATATACAAGTACTAATGTACTATACATTTAGGTGAGCCATAACTTCACACGAATCTCAGAAAATGTGAGTGGTCTCAGATGTACCGACATGTAATGGTAACGCGCAAATGACTTCACGGTAGCTATATGACTAAAAAGAAAAATACAAGTAATATACTAGTACTAGACATTTAAGTGGGTCATAACTTCACACGAATCATAGAAAAAAAGTGAGTGGCCTCCGATGTATCGGCATGTAATGGTACCGCGCAAAATGACTTTGCGGTAGCTATATATCTTATCACCATTACTAGTTGGTATTCCCTCTGTTTTTATGCCGAGTCAAACTATACAAAGTTTGATCAAGTTTATAAACAATATGAAAAATCAATTCAATGGTAAATCTAATGGTATTGTACATATCAATATGTATACAAAGTTTGACATAAGACAAATCTAACATGCAAAACAAAAAAAGTCAAAAGGATATTTATTTGCTTGCCATCGTATGTGTCAAATCTGTAACGCCCTCGATGCGGCTATATCTCCCACGTGTCGAAGCACGACTTAGAGGCATAACCGCATTGAAAGCAATGTCACAAGTGAGGTAATCTTCGCAACAACCCATGTAATACATAAGGGAAAGAGATACATAGTTGGCTTACAATCGCCACTTCACACAAATACATGAATAAAGCATTACATCATCCAGATACAATCAAGGTCCGACTACGGAACCAAAATAAAAGAAGAACCCCAAATGCGACAAAGGTCCCCGATCGACCCCAACTGGGCTCCACTACTGATCTACTAGAACGAAACAACACACAGGGCAAGATCTTCATCGAGCTCCTCCTTGAGCTTGGTTGCGCCACCGCTTTCGGTAACATAGGCACCGCAAACTGGTTTTGAAGTATCCGTGAGCCACGAGGACTCAACAATCCCATTACCATGGGTATCAAGACTAGCAAAGCTTAATGGGAAAGGAAGGGGCAAAGTGGTGAGGTTGCAGCAGCGACTAAGCAAGTATGGTGGCTAACATACGCAAAGAAGAGCGAGAAGAGAATAAGCGGAATGGTCGTGAAGCTAGCAATGATCAAGAGGTGATCCTGAACACCTACTTACGTCAAACATAACCCAGAAACCGTGTTCACTTCCCGGACTCCGCCGAGAAGAGACCATCACGGCTACACACTCGGTTGATGCGTTTTAATTCGGATCTCGTGTCAAGTTATCTACAACCGGACATTAACAAATTCCCATCTGCCACATAACCGCGGGCACGGCTCTCGAAAGTTTATACCTGCAGGGTGTCCCAACTTAGCCCATGACAAGCTCTCGCGATCATCGAAGGAATAGACCTTCACCCGAGACACTCCGATCGGACTCGGTATCCCGGTACATCAAGACATTTCGACAATGGTAAAACAAGACCAGAAGACCTCCCGTGCGTCGACATCCCGATAGTAGTAGCACAGATCTCGTCTCGAGCCACGACCAGATGAGCACTACGCACAACTAGAACCAGCCCTCAAGTTTCCCGAGGTGGCGCGCAAGTGGCTCTAGTTTGGACCAACACTTAGACAAGCATTGGCCCGGGGGCTAAAATAAAGATGACCCTTGGGATGCGCGACTCCCAAGGAAAAAAGGTAATAGGTGAGGCAAATGGTAAAACCAATGTTGGGCCTTCTTTGGACAAGTTTTATTCAAAGCGAACGTCAAGGGGTCCCATAAATCACCCGACAGCGTTAGGAACGCAAAATCCGGGAACATAACACGGTATGACGGAAACTAGGGCGGCAGAGTGGAACAAAACACTGCATAAGGCCGAGCCTTCCACCCTTTACCAAATATATAGATGCATTAATAATATAAGAGATATTGTGATATCCCAACATAAACCCTGCCCACCATGGAGAAATCTTCAACTTCACCGCAACTAGCAACGCTATAAGAGGGCTGAGCAAAGCGGTAACATAGCCAAACAACGGTTCGCTAGGAATGGTGTCAAAGGTTAGGGTTCATGGCAATATGGGATGGCTGGACAAGCAGTAATAGGTAGCGCAGACATAGCGAAAGAACGAGGCAACTAGCATAGCAATGATAGTAGTGAGATCCGAGGTAGCGGTCATCTTGCACGAAATCCCGCAAGGAAGAAGAACGAGTCCATGAAGAAGACAAACGGACGTAGACGAACGAATCCTCACAACTCCGGAACGAAACCGAAGCTAACGAGAGAAGCAAACCGGAAAGAGACAAACAACATAGTCAACACACCACACATGAACATGACATGATGCACAACAAGCATGATGCATGTCCGGTTTAAATATGCATGGCATGGCAAAGTGCAAACAAACAACACTACAAATTAAGTGGAGCTCAATATGCAACGAGTTGCATATTGACGAAACACCACATCCGAGTTATTTAGTTCGCTCTCGTTTAAGCTACCAAACAATATTAAATGTTTTTAAACATGGCAAGGGGTGTAACGAAAGTAAACTAACTAATTAGGCAAGTTTAAATGAGGCCGGAACAACAAACAACATTTCCGGAAAATCCTCATATGCATATTTTAGATTTGGTACTGTTCTGCCCTAAACACAATTTTATTGTTGTTAAACAGCAAAATAAAGTGCACCATGTTAAACTAGGCATTTTTCCACCCCATTTACATATAAAGTTTATTTAAATCCGAGCTACGGTTAATTAGTTATGAATTAAATCATTTTAACATGGCATTTGAGCAAATTTAATCAAACAACATTTTAAACATTTTTAACATGGATGAAAGTGGCATATTATTAAACTAGACGAAAAACTAAGCATTTTACATGTAAAGTTTGTTTTAATCCGATGCATCGTTGTGGAGTTATTATATGCATGAACATTAGGGGTTTTTCTGTAAAACAGTAATTCACCGGATAATGTTAAAATCGCAGTAACAGGAAAAAAACAGAACGGGCTGAAACTAGCTGGCCCGTTAGTGCACAGGGGAATGGATCTGGGGGCTGCTCACCCTGGGGCTCTTGGCCCGGTCGGTGGAGAGGCCGAGCGAGGCCGGCTGGCCAGTGCTGGGCCTGGGAGGCCGAGGCCCAAGCGGCGCGAGAGGGAGGCGCCCAGGCGGCCCTCGTCGTCCTGCCCGACGAGGCCGACCGAGGCCATGGCAAGCGGCGGCGGCGGCGCGCTTAGGGCGGTGTGTGACGCGCAAGCCGGGATGGCGGGCGGCGGCGCTGAAGCCGGATCCCGCCGAGGCCGGATCTGGCCGGGCGACGGCGAGGCGGAGCTTGACGGCGGCGAGGCGGGCGCGGGCAAGCCGAAGCTCGGAGGAACCGGCGGCGTGGGACGAGGTGCCATGGAGGACGCGCGGCGGAGTAATGGGGGTGCTCAAGGCCCGGCAGAGGAGAGGAGGAGTCGGAGGTCGACGGGAGGTCTCTCCGTGAAGCTCTCTCCGCCGCCGCCAAGACCGAGGCGGCGCGGGTTCCAGCGGAGGAGGCAAAGAAGCGGGAGCAGGCGATGGGCGGCAAGCGCAGGCGGCTCGACTGGGCCCAGATGGGCTCGGCGGGCTCTCGCGAAGGCTCAAGGGCGGATGGAGCGCTGGAGGGGGATGTGCGGGACAGTGGCACGCCTAGAGTGGCCAGGGGCGACGGCTGGGTGGCGGCGCGCCTGTGGGGAGTCGCCAAGTGGCGGGAGGTGGCTGGCCGGCCCCGGAAAACGAGGAGGAGGAAGATGGCTGCGGTGGGGAGGCGGCTAGGGGTAGGTGAGGGGCTAGGGATGCCCATTTTGGAAGGAATGGGTGTATATATAGGGTAGGTATTAGGGTTAGGGGATTTGGAGGGGCTTTCGGGCATCGGATTTCGATCCGACGGTCCGGAGCGGAGGGGGTTTTAGGTGGGCTGCAGATGGCTGCGCAGAAGAGGCCTTGGGCTGAGAGAAGAGAAGAGGAAAGCAGCCCGGCAGGGTTTTCGGAGACCGAAAACGTCCGACGATCAAACCGACTATATCACGGTTATATATTTAACGATTGGGCAGTCAAACGAACTCCGAATGCGAAAAAACTTGGCAGGCGGCCTGTCTACACTATAATAAGACCGCACGACAAGTTGCAACCCATTCCGAGAACATTTTATGCCACTTATAAAATAATATTTCGGAGGTGCCGCGGGCGCGTGCGAGTGTGGTCGGGCTCAGAACGGACAACGAAGAGTACCGGCGAAACACGAATGGATGCAAGTTTTAAAACATGACGGCAACGAAGTGCCGATGCAATGTGAATGATGCGATGATGAAATGCAAGACATGAACAAAATGCAAAACAACAGACAAAAACCCAACCACGGAGAAAATAATACATCGCATCTCCGGAAAAGGCAAGAGTTGGAGTTACGAATATGGAAAGCTACATCCGGGGCGTTACAACACTCCACCACTACGAGAGGATCTCGTCCCGAGATCTAGGATGGCACCGGAGGGAAAAGGAAGAGGAAGATAAGAGGTAAACTAAGTTGCTTCTTTGACGAACGAGTGAAACCACGAACCTTGAGGGGTTGAACAAAATGAAAGAAAGAAAACAACGAAGATGAACAAAGTTGAAAGCACTCTGTTAGAAGAGGAACATGGGATACGACGAGAACCAAGAGGTTTAGTGATAAGATAGATATTGAAACCACTCCGGTCAAAATTAGATAGAGAAGGAGTAAGAATGATATAATTTGGGCAGCACTCCGACTGTAAATGGAAGGAATTGAACATGAACTTGACAAGATGAGAGGATACTTGATGAAATCAACAACACACTGCATCCGGAATTATTGAAAGAATGGCATAAAGGGTAAGAAGGATTTCAGACAGCACTCTGGTTGAAAAGAGAGGCAAAACTTGATAAAATGAAAGAACTTGAATGAGAACACAACACTCTGGTTAAATGGATAATCAAGAAAAGAACATGATCCTCACAATTCGAGATGATTAGTGAACAGAGCAACATCACCATGCCTCCGGAAGAACGAAAAGAAGATAGATCATTGGAATAAAGGGACGGAGAAGAAAATGACAACTTCTGCCACTAATGAGCTTGGAAAGCACCCTTGCAAAGAAGAATTGAACGGAGTTGTTGGAAAATCAACAACGAAAAGCACAAGCTTGTTGTGGGCTTATGGCAAACATCTCAAAACTTTAGGTGAAATTCTGCCACTATCAAAATCAATTGCTTGCTTGAGATCAATGAAGAGATGAAAACTGCTTCACCAAGATGATAGAGATAAAACTTGGATCATTGATAAGCACCACAAATAGCAATATTCCTTAGGGAAGGCTTTAGGTCAAATATGACACAAGATAACTCCAATAAATATATTGATGGATTTAAAATATCTCATTCTTGACAACTTGAATCACGAAGGGAAATTGTCAAGAGTGACATAACACCACCTCAAAGATAAGATAGAAAGAATTGCACTTCGGAATGCAAGAAGAAGAATACTTGAGCTCCTCAAAACAAAACAAGTGTTGGGCACCCTGTTTAATTTTGAGTAAAGCTTGGCGGATCTTAACTTCGAGAGAAATCTTGATGAACAATTGAAGAATGAAAAGAATCCTTGACGAAGCATCATGTAAAACCTCCATGAAGAACTCCGGTAAAGAAAAGAATTGAATCACCTCAAGGAAATAAGAATAAGATTTATTGTATGCTTATCCTTCATCAAATTTAATTGATGACAAGCAACGGATTTGGCACACTACTTATTCCCGTAGAAAGGATTAAAAGAGATATATCGAAATTTGAGAAGGTATTGATGGAATCACCGGTGGGATTTGGAAACAACAAATGAATTGATATGATAACAAAAGAAGTGAAATCTCGAACGAACCACCGTAAGAATTGAAAAATGATCGAAGTAGAGGTGCATCACCGGTAAGAATTAGCAAATGAACGAAGGTGCTTGAGACAAACTAGATACATGAGAACAAAGAGATCAGGAACTGATTAGAGGATATTCGAACGATGCACCGGAAGAATTCGAGAACGAGAGTTGAAAGCTGAGATTGAGTAATATTCAGAAATGATGGCCTTCAGATGATCGAGAAAGGAAGCAACCCTTGAAATGCGTCGGATGGTAGAAAAGAATTCTCACAATCGAAAACAATTATGAGGATAGCATGAAGCTAGAACCATGATATTCAAGAGATGGACCAAGATTTAAGAGAAACTCTTCTTTGGTCTTCAAATGATGAGAATGACAACGAGAAACTCCACCAAGAATTATTGAGGCACACCGGAAGAATCAAAAGCGAAGAGGTTGAGCCAACTATGAAAAGAATTTGAAAGATCTTGGAGAAAAGCATTTGACTGATGATAACTCATTCTTACGTCAAACTTGGAGAAGAATTTAGGATAGCTCCGGAATAATTAGAAGAGTCAGGTAAGGTCCTGGGAAAAGACCTGTGGGTTAGGGCCCAATCAAGAGAAACACCGTTGAAATTATTTAAAAGAGATGTTGCACTGGTTGAATTAAATGGCTTGAATGAGATAACAATCTCGAAATAGCTTGAACGAATGCAGAGTGGAAACACGAATCTTCGAGATATCTTGAGCACTCCGGAATAACAAATAGCGAGAAGTAGAATGATAATGAGGTGCACCGGTATGAGAAGACATTGAAATGAGGAAAAAGGTATGATCAACAAAACTTGACTTGAATCCACCGGAGAAGAGAAAGGAATGAGGAATGACGAGCTAGTAGAACATCTTCTTGAGAACCACCGGGTCAGAACATTGACGGAAAAGAATGGAGAAACTTCACAAAAATAAAAGGATACATGATTAAGAAATCTGTGTCCTTGAAGAAAAAGGGTGGGAGGGCGGGAAAACAAAGGCAACTTGGGATGAACGAAACAAACACTGTTGAGAAAAACTTAGAATTTATCTTGCAGATGGGGAGAATGATGGGATCAGATCTACTTGAAGAGAAACACGCCGGTTGGAAAGGATTGACATGACAATCTCGATTGTCGAGAAGGATTGGTATTCACATCGGAGTATGAGAATACCATTTCAGAAAGGTATGGAATCAACACTTGACATTGAAGCAACTCGAATACCACAACTCAAAACAAAACAAAGGACTGGCTTGCAGAATAAGCCGGAACAAACATATGATAGAGATTTCGTCCAAAGTTTTCGTGGTGGGGCCTACACGGGCTCAATCAGACAACACCATCATGTACAAGGCAAGGCACATGACATACGAAGTGTCCCGAAGTCGGCATAGCCAAGGACTCTTTAAGACACAACGAGACCATCAGTAAAACCAACCGTGAATAGGCGGACCACTAGACGTCGAACCCCAATTTCATATCATACATCCGTCGGAAAGATATCCTAAGAGCTACTTGAATTCCCACCTATAAAACTCCCGAAACTTTCGGTTATGCAACTGGTGTTGGGGATACAGGGAGCAATATATCTCACCCAAACTAACAATCCCTACATCCAATTGTATCCATCCGTCAACACATAACCAAGAAACCTTCGAAATCGTGTACCTCAACCTTGAAAAGCATCCGTTATATGAAGTCATGGCAATACTCCGTACTCACCTCAAGATTGGGTTAGCGGGTTATCTCACCAACAACTGCATAAAAGAGATTTTCGATGTCGGCGTACTAAACTCGGGTATTCCAGAATCGCAACGATAAAATTATGACGACAACACCTCGGAGCTCAACTCCCGGACACCGCCACAACCCCTAAATGTCGAGGCACCAAGAACAATGTTCTCGTCATAAGAATATCGGAACGATTCCAAGATACCAGCGTGATCCTAAAATTTTTTAGTGAAATTTAAGAAGAGAAGAGTCAAAACTCACGTCGGGATACCTCACCGAGAAGGTCGAAGGACCGGGAGTAAAAAGAATTCCTAACTCTCCGATATATATAATCCTAAATGACTCAAAACATTTTTCTAGACACAACTCGCCACTAAAAACGATCAAGCGTTGGGGCTCCTAAGGTCGGGAAGGCTCGATTACCAACTTGTAACACCCTCGATGCGGCTATATCTCCCACGTGTGAAGCACGACTTAGAGGCATAACCGCATTGAAAGCAATGTCGCAAGTGAGGTAATCTTCGCAACAACCCATGTAATACATAAGGAAAGAGATACATAGTTGGCTTACAATCGCCACTTCACACAAATACATGAATAAAGCATTACATCATCCAGATACAATCAAGGTCCGACTACGGAACCAAAATAAAAGAAGAACCCCAAATGCATAAAGGTCCCCGATCGACCCCAACCGGGCTCCACTCTTGATCTACTAGAACGAAACAACACACAGGCAAGATCTTCATCGAGCTCCTCCTTGAGCTTGGTTCGCCACCGCTTTCGGTAACATAGGCACCGCAAACTGGTTTTGAAGTATCCGTGAGCCACGAGGACTCAAGCAATCCCATTACCATGGGTATCAAGACTAGCAAAGCTTAATGGGAAAGGAAGGGCAAAGTGGTGAGGTTGCAAAGAAGCGACTAAGCAAGTATGGTGGCTAACATACGCAAAGAAGAGCGAGAAGAGAACAAGCGGAACGGTCGTGAAGCTAGCAATGATCAAGAGGTGATCCCGAACACCTACTTACGCCAAACATAACCCGAAACCGTGTTCACTTCCGGACTCCGCCGAGAAGAGACCATCACGGCTACACACTCGGTTGATGCGTTTTAATTCGGATCTGGTGTTAAGTTATCTACAACCGGACATTAACAAATTCCCATCTCGCCACATAACCGCAGGCACGGCTCTCGAAAGTTTATACCCGCAGGGTGTCCCAACTTAGCCCATGACAAGCTCTCGCGATCATCGGCGAATAGACCTTCACCCGAGACACTCCGATCGACTCGGTATCCGGTACATCAAGACATTTCGACAATGGTAAAACAAGACCAGCAAGACCTCCCGCGCGTCGACATCCCGATAGTAGCCGCACGTATCTCGCCTCGAGCCACGACCGGATGAGCACTACGCATAACTAGAACCAGCCCTCAAGTTTCCCGAGGTGGCGCGCAAGTGGTTTCTAGTTTGGACCAACACTTAGACAAGCATTGGCCCGGGGCTAAAATAAAGATGACCCTTGGGATGCGCGACTCCCAAGGAAAAAAGGTAATAGGTGAGGCAAATGGTAAAACCAATGTTGGGCCTTTTTGGACAAGTTTTATTCAAAGCGAATCGTCAAGGGGTCCCATAAATCACCCGACCGCGTTAGGAACGCAAAATCCGGGAACATAACACGGTATGACGGAAACTAGGGCGGCAAGAGTGGAACAAAACACTGCATAAGGCCGAGCCTTCCACCCTTTACCAAATATATAGATGCATTAATAATATAAGAGATATTGTGATATCCCAACATAAACCCCGCCCACCATGGAGAAATCTTCAACTTCACCGCAACTAGCAACGCTATAAGAGGGCTGAGCAAAGCGGTAACATAGCCAAACAACGGTTCGCTAGGAATGGTGTCAAAGGTTAGGGGTTCATGGCAATATGGGATGGCTGGACAAACAGTAATAGGTAGCGCAGACATAGCGAAAGAACGAGGCAACTAGCATAGCAATGATAGTAGTGAGATCAGTAGTAGCGGTCATCTTGCCTGAAATCCCGCAAGGAAGAAGAACGAGTCCATGAAGAAGACAAACGGACGTAGACGAACGAATCCTCACAACTCCGGAACGAAACCGAAGCTAACGAGAGAAGCAAACCGAAAAGAGACAAACAACATAGTCAACACACCACACATGAACATGACATGATGCACAACAAGCATGATGCATGTCCGGTTTAAATATGCATGGCATGGCAAAGTGCAAACAAACAACACTACAAATTAAGTGGAGCTCAATATGCAACGAGTTGCATATTGACGAAACACCACATCCGAAAGTTATTTAGTTCGCTCTCGTTTAAGCTACCAAACAATATTAAATGTTTTAAACATGGCAAGGTGTAACGAAAGTAAACTAACTAATTAGGCAAGTTTAAATGAGGCCGAACAACAAACAACATTTCAGGAAAATCCTCATATGCATATTTTAGATTTGGTACTGTTCTGCCCTAAACACAATTTTATTGTTGTTAAACAGCAAAATAAAGTGCACCATGTTAAACTAGGCATTTTTCCACCCCATTTACATATAAAGTTTATTTAAATCCGAGCTACGGTTAATTAGTTATGAATTAAATCATTTTAACATGGCATTTGAGCAAATTTAATCAAACAACATTTTAAACATTTTTAACATGGATGAAAGTGGCATATTATTAAACTAGACGAAAAACTAAGCATTTTACATGTAAAGTTTGTTTTAATCCGATGCATCGTTGTGGAGTTATTATATGCATGAACATTAGGGGTTTTTCTGTAAAACAGTAATTCACCGGATAATGTTAAAATCGCAGTAACAGGGAAAAAACAGAACGGGCTGAAACTAGCTGGCCCGTTAGTGCCTGTGGGAATGGATCTGGGGCTGCTCACCCAGGGCTCTTGGCGGTCGGTGGAGAGGCCGAGCGAGGGCGGGCCGCTGGCTGGGCCCGGGAGGCCGAGGCCAAGCGGGCGCGAGGGAGGCGCCAGCGGCCCTCGTCGTCTGCCCGACGAGGCCGACCGAGGCTATGGCGGCGGCGGCGGCGCGCTTAGGGCGGCACCGGCGACGCTGCAAGCCGGGATGGCGGGCGGCGGCGCTGGAAGCCGGATTCAGCCGGCCGAGGCCGGATCTGGCGGGCGACGGCGAAGCGGAGCTTGACGGCGGCGCGAAGGGCGCGGGCAAGCCGAAGCTCGGAGGAACCGCGGCGCTGGGACGAGGTGCATGGAGGACGCGGCGGCGGAGGAACGGGCGGCTCGCGCTCCGGCAGAGGAGAGGAGGAGTCGGAGGTCGACGGGAGGTCTCTCCGTGAAGCTCCTCGCCGGTGCCGCCAAGACCGAGGCGGCGCGGGTTCTAGCGGAGGAGGCGGGCGAAGGGAGCAGCGATGGGCGGCAAGACGGGCGGCTCGACTGGCCCAGATGGGCTCGGCGGGCCTCATGCTGGCTCTGGCGGGTGGAGCTGGACGGAGAGGGACGTCTTGGGACAGTGGCACGCCTAGAGTGGCTGGGGCGACAATTGGTGGTGGCAAGGCCTGTGTGGGAGTCGCCAAGTGGCGGGAGGTGGTGGCGGGCGGCCGAAAACGAGGAGGAGGAAGATGGCTGCGGTGGGGCGGCTAGGGGTAGGTGAGGGCTAGGGATGCCCATTTTGGAAGGAATGGGTGTATATATAGGGTAGGTATTAGGGTTAGGGGGGTTTGGAGAGGCTTTCGGGCATCGGATTTCGATCCGACGGTCCGGAGCGGAGGGGTTTAGGTGGGCTGCGATGGCTGTGCGTAAGAGGCCTTGGGCTGAGAGAAGAGAAGAGGAAAGCAGCCGGCAGGTTTTGAGACCAAAACGTCCGACGATTAAACCGATTATATCACGGTTATATATTTAACGATTGGGCAGTCAAACGAACTCCGAATGCGACGAAACTTGGCAGGCGGCCTGTCTACACTATAATAAGACCGCACGACAAGTTGCAACCCATTCCGAGAACATTTTATGCCACTTATAAAATAATATTTCGGAGTTGCCGCGGGCGCGTGCGAGTGTGGTCGGGCTCAGAACGGACAACGAAGAGTACCGGCGAAACACGAACGGATGCAAGTTTTAAAACATGACGGCAACGAAGTGCCGATGCAATGTGAATGATGCGATGATGAAATGCAAGACATAAACAAAATGCAAAACAACAGACAAAAACCCAACCACGGAGAAAATAATACATCGCATCTCCGGAAAAGGCAAGAGTTGGAGTTACGAATATGGAAAGCTACATCCGGGGCGTTACAAAATCGTATGACTCCTCGCACCCGTTTGACCTCGGTGGGATGCCTGGCGGCGGGGCATGGTGCTGGAGGAGGTGGTGGTGAGGTGGGGGTGGGGGTGGAGGGAGTGTGGTGTGGGGAAGACCCTACCGCGCCCGACTGCAGTGTCCGGAGACCAAGCATGAAGGTGTTCGCCGTAGGCCCGGCAAGCGCCTCCTGTCGGTCTGCTCCTTGAAATTTGAGGTAATTGTCTCTAAAGTCACGAATTAATCTCTTGTAGGAATCATGGAGCAACTGTGTAATTCATGCACCATTGTAGTATGTAGCATCCATGTTTTGATAATTTCGTGGACATTTCTCAATTTTTCCTCTCAGTGCATGTTGTTTGCTGTAGAGTGGGGGATTTTTTTGCGGTGTTGTTTGTTGTTGACTGGTGGATTTTCATTGATTATGTAGCATCCATATTGTTTGCTGTGGCGTACAGATTGAATGTCAATAACTAGGGGTGACACGCTTGCCAAGGATGTTGATTTTTGCTGGAGCTAGAGACACTGATGTGGTCCAGCTGAACAGTGTGTATATTTGCCATGACATTTTTTCACAAACAATTGCCATAATTTCAAAAAATCTAGTTTCTCATGCATGTTTTTTTTACGATAATGTTAAAAATTTGACGTTAGATTTTTTAAGCATGGCAAATCGAACCTTTTTATGGCAATTTATGTTGGCGCGAGGGTGGCAAATTTAATATATTTTTTTAATTAGTTGGAGCATCTTCGATGCCAAAAAAATTCATATATTTTTATTTATTTTTACTATTTGCTTTGAATTTAATGTTCATCGGGTGTATATGAGCCTGGTCTCAGACGCGAATTACCGTTCAAAAGGAGCATTTCTTTGATCCGCATGATTGGGAGATATGTGAAACACATATTTCAGTTTCACATTTATCTGTCTGATTGTAAATTTTATCATGTGTATATCCCTTTTAATGCTCTCGGATTACTGAAATGAAGTTGAAAGGCGTGATCCGTGAACATATCACATAACTGATTGTTTCCGAAAATAAAAAAGGGTGAATTAGATAGAAGCATATCACATATTTTTGAAATATGGGAATTTTTTTTTATCAAATTCATGAACTATGTTGAAATTTGGGGAACATTTTTTTCAATTCATGAACATCTTTTAAAATTTGAGGAACACTTTTCTTAATTCATGAACTTTTGTTTTTCAAATTCATGAATATTTTTGAATTCGTGAACATTTTCCAAGTCAGCAAATTTCTTTTTGCATATTGGTGAACATTTGTATATTATAGTAATGAGAGCTTTATTGCGAATGTTCTACCAATCCATCTTCGGGCATACTTTCAACCAACTCTCTGTTCTGTAGGGAAAATATCTGATGCTCCAGCAGCACCTAAGCTGAGGGTGCTCCCGCAGGAGCTCGACCGCTGGATCTTCATCGTGCGGACATCAGATTCGGAAAAATTGCAAATATCATTTCAGAAGTCTCTTAATTAGGTGGAGGTCCAAGGGCTCCTCTGAGGTCCCCTGGATCAAGATCTAACGACCGAGCTCGCACGGGAGCACCTGGGCTTAGATGTTCCCGGAGCAACAGATATTCACCCCGTTCTGTATCTGCACCAGTTGGGCTGGTGCACTGCATATGTTTTTTTTTTTTGAGAATCATGGATATGTTTTTTTTTTTTGAGAATCACATGGTGCACTGGATACGTTATCCCGCGTACATGCCCAGCAAAGGCCCAAGCAGCGGCAAAAGAGAAGCCTCCGCGAGGCCCCAACGCTCTCACGCTCTGGTCGCAATGCTCTGCCGTCTCCTCTCCCTGCTGCTCCTGGCCGCCCTTCTCGCCGCCGCGGCTGGGCACGGGGATTCCTCCGCGTCCTCATGCCCCTTCCACGGTGGCCACGACGAGGAGCCCCACGAACACCATGACCACGGGCACAGCTGCGGGGGCGCCCTCGATGATTCCAATCACGAGCACCACCACCACCACCACAGCCACCATCACCGCGACGAGATCCAGCGGCTGCTTCCCGAGGAACTGGCCGAGGAGGCGGATCTCGAGCTCGAGGGCTTCGACCACGACCACCATCACCACCATGATCACCACCACGACCACATCCACCGCGATTTCCAGCCAGAGTCGACACCCATGGGTCAGGATTTTCACCTGCTCTGTGTACTTTCTGCGGAATGTGCGATTTCTAGGCGTGCTGCGCCACGCCACGACTGATAATTTCGGGGATTTGGCAGGCGTGTGGCTGAGAGCGATGGGGTGCTCGCTGCTGGTTAGCATGGCGTCGCTCGTCTGCCTCATCCTCCTCCCAGTAATCTTGTGTGAGTTCCCTGCTTTGATCCATGGCAACCATTCTTCTGAGCAAGTGCTCACATTCTAACTGTTTGTTTTATTTGAATTTTGCAGTTCAGGGGAAACCGTCGAAGGCCGTTGTGGATGCACTTGCAGTGTTTGGGGTAGGTGCAGAACTTGCAGTTGTTAGAACTTTCTTAAAGACAAATATTAAGCTAGCAAATAGATTTGCGATGGCTTGGTGAAAGTCGACCGCCATGACCACATTGGGAAGATTAGATGTATCAGCTGGTAAAACGGCACGGTTGGGTTGACGCACCGGCCAACGGAGCCGATGATATCGATAAAGGTCGAAAACATGATTGCGTTGGCGGAGATGATGGAGAGGAAGTTTGAAGATAGGATAGATCCGTAGATCCGATCTAGTAGCTTGAGGCTCCCACCGGTCGGCGCTAGCTGTCGATGGTGTTCCGCGATGTACCTAACAACAATGCGGTGGATAGGTTACCAGATGGACACGGGGGACAAGTTTATTGCGTGGCGAGTAATAACCCTACTCCTGCTTACATGAGATTATATCATAAGAGGGATTACAGTGGAGTTGAGGATCAAGTCGCCGAATAAGACGGAGGTGGACGATCTAGGCAGAATGCCAAAGATTGGATCTAAGAAAGCCCTATCTTGCTATTCTAGGTTTTTTGGAGTGGTCGAAGAGCCCCCTCCTAATCGTCTTGCGCGTATGCCCTTATATAAGGGTCTTGGTCGGTGGCCGCCGTTCTCCATCTTGACCTTGCTGTGCAAGCCTTGGACTCCTAATTTGGTAGTCGCACGGTTCCCTTTAAGGAAACCAGGGGTGACACGTCTAAGGGAACCGGCTGCTCAGGTATGGTCCCCTCGAACCACACATGTACGGGCAAATACAGCCCACAACGTACTGTGTGCGGCACAGGAATACTGTAAAACCACTTCCCCTCAACAAAAATTAATCTAACAAAGAATCTGATATGACATTATGCATCGCAATTATTGAATTTCTTGGTTTATCATATCAAGTATTTGTTTTGCTTTTATAATTTTCTCTAGGTTCCTCACTGAGCTGCTGTTGAATAATCAATAACAGAATTTTTGTTGTTTCGTTATGATGTTTTGTAGGCAGGCGCAATGCTTGGAGATTCATTCCTTCATCAACTGCCTCATGCTTTTGGTATTGATGCATTTTATGTCTTTTGTTCTTATGTTTTTGTTTTATGCTTCATTGTTGTGCATCTCAGAAAGTCAGAATTTGTGTGCACTAACAGTTGATCTACTCATTATCAATATCAATTGGCATCAGTTAGCAACTTCACATTTTCTCGAACGCACACCGCACTGCATGTTATTTTGTATTACAAGAAGAAAGCGTTGAAATGATGTGAGGTTTACAAAACAAACTCAAACCAGAACAAAAACTAAAGCAAAGAGCAGCCTAGCCTAAACAAAAAGCAAAGGGAGAAGAAAAGCCCCTAAATCAAAGAGCTCAAAAACTCTACGGAGATAACTTAGCATATTGTTTCCATGATAACTGTAGCTGCATGTCAGCCTCCCTGTCAGTTTTTAAGGGCTGTTGTATATTGTTCCCTATATGTATGCTGGTAAAGGAGGTATCGTGGGGTATAGCAGGTGGGTGTATGCAAAGGGTCTGTTGGAGTGAAACTGTGCGCAATGTTGATACATGGTCTGCTCGCTACAGTGTATTTTGCTGCCCGTAAAGATATTTTGTTTGTATGCCAAATAGAAACACAATAGCTCACAAACAAATTATCAAATGTGTGCACTATGTAAGGAGACTAAAACTGAACCATCTACTTGATAACGGTATCTTCTATTTGTAGGATCTAGGGCATGATTAACATTTTTTTAACCCTTTCCCCTGACTGTTAAGAGTTTATATGGAACTGAAGTATTGCACTTCAGCTAACATGTAATAGCATCATTTGTTTGTCATGCTGATATTAAAGTTTGGATAAAAACTGTACACCTAGCAACAGTCTTGTTAGGAACCTTGAATGTGATAGGGCATTTCTGCTTGAATTATATCATTTCCTGAGAATTCCGGGGAAATTCTAGTGTTTCAGACATGCCCTAAGTAATGCATTTTTCATGAACCTTTTTTTTGGCTATGTTTCTGACCTTTGTACCTGCAGTACTCTTACACCATTTGTGGTGCTAATCTGTCTTAGCCGCACTCTTATGTGTTCCTCATTTTATGTTTCATTGGGTACACAGGTGGAGGGCACTCTCATTCACACAATCATGAGGATCATGATCATGCTCATGAGCAGTCACATGCACACTCCCTGAAAGATCTTTCTGTTGGCTTGTCTATTTTATGTGAGTATTACCTTACATACCTCAAACAGTGTTTTCCCTTAGGATTAACATGCCAAAAGGCCTACCAATTATTTATCAAAGTCGGAATTTTGGTTTCAGGATAATCAATGTTTGACATGCCATAAGGCCTACCAATTTTATCTTATTATTTCTTATTATGTGATTGCTCAGTTTTATTAGGAATTAATCATTGTTGCATGTTACTGAACAAATGTAAATGCAATGATGAAATTGTTAATCATTTTATAACTCAACTGCTAATCTCTTTTTCTTTTTCCATGCTTCTATGCAATATTCCTCGAAACATCCAACCATTTCATGCAGTTGGTATTGTATTGTTCTTTATTGTCGAGAAGATTGTGAGGTACGTTGAGGACAATTCTCAAAGGGGGGGTCATAGCCATGGGCACCATCATCACCATCATAAGCGACAAGACATTAGTGATAAGGCCAAGTCGGATCACATAAAAAGTGATGATGAGGGTAAAGACACAGATCAAGCGCAACAAAATTCTTTGCATGATGGCGCAGCTGGAAAAACAATAGATGCTGAAAATGAGCAAGAGTCAAATGCTACTAAGGTATACCTAATTCTAGTTGATATAAATTCTGAAGGTATCCAATATGTTCTCCTAAGCCTTCAAGTCTTATCATTGCATGGGTACTTGTGTGGAAATGCTGATCTCCACCTGTGCAGCGTTGCACCCTATATTCCGTATGTGTGTTTTCCAATTCAAAATGTTATGAAAAAGTATGGAAAAAATTCTTGAATGGACATTATGAGATGACATACACACTTGCAAAATTTGAATCATATGCATCCTGTGAGAAACAAACAAATTGATGCACCTTGCATATCATACTATTTACTCCCTCCGTTCCTAAATATTTGTCTTTTTAGAGATTTCAAATGGACTACCACATACGGATGTATATAGACATATTTTAGAGTATAGATTCACTCATTTTGCTCCGTATATAGTCACTTGTTGAAATCTCTAGAAAGACAAATATTTAGGAACGGAGGGAGTACTATGCAAGCTGCACCAATTTTTTCTTTTTACTCCGGACACATGTATTCATGTTTTGTACCAAAATTTTCATGTGGACATGTTAGAACCTGATGGACATGCATGATTTGTTTTAAAAAATTTGGTACAATTTGAATATGGCAAAACATATCTCAAATATAGTGCCCCCGCCCAGGTGTGCAAAATTTGCTTTTTTTCCTTATATAGTTCATTTACATTTACGAAGTACAATAGTTAGCTGTCGAAATTTGGGAACAGAAGTGGCTTTGGTTGGAAAACATGCCTGTAAAGTGTGGAAACTTGGTTAGCTGGGAAATAAAATTTAGTGCATTCCAAAAATCGAAGGACACTAGGTTCAGCTAAAGACAAGTATGTTTGTGCGAACACAACACTACCTTTTGTGGTTGTCAAGTCGCCCTGCAAGCATGCCAAATGACATATTTGTGAAAGGTGCACTATGACACACAAAACTGTGATGTGCCACAGCTGTAGTAACAATCTACATACTGACTGCCACATATATAAATAAAAGAGATAAAATAGCAAATGTAGCAGTGAAGCTAAATTAATATTTTGGTAATTTCTACTGTAACTAGTCTGTCATCCCTACTGTTTTAGTGAAGACTTTTTGTATTATTCACAGGAAGCCGTTTTAGGATCACAGAGATCAGCTTTGGATGTGGTGCCTGGTGCCACCGACAGCGAGCCTATCAATTCTAAAACTGATCCTGCCCCTGGCAAAGCATTATCGAGTGAAGATCCCTCTGTTTCAAACTCCAACCTCGTGTTTGGCTACCTCAATCTTTTCTCAGATGGCGTTGTAAGTCTATTATCTGAATACTCACAGCTATTTTTATGTTTTAGTCTTGCGCGTGCAGTCGGATTGTATATTAGATTTTTCAGCCTTTACTAGGTTTGATTTGATGGAATTTCAGAAAATAATTATGTGATTAATGCAGCATAACTTCACTGATGGGATGGCTCTTGGAAGTGCTTTTCTGCTACATGGTTCTGTTGGAGGATGGTCTAGAACTTTATTTCTGCTCGCTCATGAACTTCCTCAAGAGGTTACCTTCCTCCTCAAGTAACTGATTTCAGATCTAACTTACAGTATTTCTCTCCTCTTGCCTCCTACCAGTGTTACTTTTTTTTTTTGCCTTATTACGTGGTATTAGTTAAAACACATATTTGGCATTGGTTCAGTATGTTAAGACCATGAGCAGCTGCTACTTTCACTGGTACCAAGAGGAGAGAGAAGTCTTGGTACTGGAACCTCACGTTGAAACAAAATGTCAACCGTGACCAAGACTGTTTGGAAATGCTAGCTTAGACATGGTGTGATGTGTCAATCTGCTTACCGGTTCCGGGACCGCACGTAGTTTGTGGCTTTGTGGTTCATGAGACAGTTCATGTTCTGCTGTTCTAGCAATTTTGTGATATTCTCTATACAAGTGCATCAGATCCAGAAGATAAGAATCCAGTATCACATCCAATCTTTCTTATCTGTGACTAATAATGATTTTATCTTTTTAGAATATACTTTGCCGTGGTATCATGTGAAAACTGGAGATTACATAAATATACGAACTCCTTTTGCATGCTGGTCGCTCAGGAAGTTCCGCTGGAGTGAAAATATTGGTCATGATATATGAATGAATAGCTAATGTGTCATGTGGAATTTAGATTTTCATATAGTATTATTATGTTGTAGCTTTGGATCTCTACTTCTCTAAGCTCTACATAGTTGGGGAATGAATCTTGGTTTGTTGTTACAACCGGATTAGTTAGATCATCTTCAGTGATGCTTGTTTTTTGTTTACGTGTAGCATGTAGGATACTTTATTGGAAATGCTAATGGGCGAACGTTCGCTGGGAAGGAAGTCCAGCGAATGCCCCCACAGCCATTGGATCCAGATCATGTGGATGGCATTTTTTTTTAAATCGCTGGCAATTCTTTCCTATACATGTCAATTTCACCTTCAGTACATGGCATTTCCCTAAAAAACGCATGCCAATTTTAGTTATTCCGGCATGGTAAGTGCAGCGGTCGCTGGCAATTTGCCCCTAGCGAACATTCGCCAGATAAACGCGTGCTACTTTATTTGAATTAAGCTTTTTTCTGAAATTAACAGTTTTATTGAATTACACGAAAAATGATACTGCTGGTTGATGATAAACTTCTCATCTCTTTGTTAAGATTGGGGATTTTGGGATTCTGGTTCGCTCAGGATTCACCGTATCTAAAGCCCTGTTTTTCAACTTTCTCTCTGCGCTGGTTGCTTTGGGTGGGACAGCACTGGTAAGTTCTTGTTCTATCCTCTCTTGAAATAAAATTATTATTCTGGATTGAGTCCCTAACTTTCTACCTCATGTGTAGGCGCTGTCTTTGGGAACGGATCCAGGACATTCCTCTTTGATTGAGGTAAGTTATCTATATATATTATTATTTTATTATTGAAACGGAAGGCAAACGAGTCACCATGTGCTTCCACATGGACTGAATTATCTAAGTCCATCGATCATCAACTTGAATGGCTAAGATTTAGAAATCAATGTACCTAACATATGAGCTTAAACCCACTATGTAATACACCGGTATTTGTATCTGAATTGGCAGTGACCGAAATCCATCCAAATCAGTCCATAACATATGCAAGCAATGACATCACCGCTGATCAACAAATGATTTCACTTATTTGCTTAGTATCTATCCCCTCTGTAACTTAATATAAGATGTTTTTTGGCACTGTCATGGACTCTAAAAACGTCTTATAAAAAGTTACAGAGGGAGTACTTCCTATAGAATGTGAATTAGGCAAATCATATGTATTTTCGTTGTACTGGATGTGGTCATATTGTATTAATTAAATAGATAAAAGTATAAATCTACTAAAACAGTCCCTCGGTTTGAAAATGTAAGGTGCATAACTGAGCATGTAGTCAATGTTTTAAAGTTTGATCAGTAATGCGTAAAAAAGTTGATTTAGTATGCAAGAATGATACAATTGCATTATTTCAGATCAGGGAATAGTAGATAAAAACTTAGTAGGCAGGTAGAAAATACAACTCTCTTACACGAAAATTTGAATTGAAATATATAGCAAATTTATTTTCGTATGTACTCCATATTAAGGTCACAAATAATTAAATTTAAGAGTAAACAATTGTACACTAATTAAATCTAAAACTGAAGTGTCAAGTACTCTTTTTATTTCCATTCAGTACCATTTAAGTATGTAGAGACAGTGGATATCAATACATCATGCCTCAGATGTATCAATAGGCATGAAATAGGTAGATGTATCGACATACATACATTCAAATATGATGGGGATGATGTTGACATGAGTACAAAGAGTCGAACTAAGCTTGGGCCATATCGTCATGGGTTGGGGGGGCTCGGCCCAGTCGAAGCTACGCCATTGAGGTAAAGGTATGGTTGGATTGGTAGACACGGGCAAAGTCTACATCAGCTGGGCAGCTGGGTCCGACAATGAAATCGCAAATTTGTAAGAATCAAGTAGCATGTGCGTGTACAGGGAACGTATGACATGGGTAAGAACCAGCAGATCGATACAACATGAGTAAGAACCACCAGACCGATGCACAACAATCCATGTCCCTTGAAGCGGTAAACAAAAAACTTGAATAAAACGACATGGACATCCTTGGAATAAGGCATGCTAGAACGGGAGTGATTGAGGGGAATAATGTTTTAGCGATCCATATGTATACATGTGCATCATGTATAAATTGCATTAGATGGATGGACGACAAATAAATAAAGACATGTGAACGTATCTTTAATCACGATATAGCACAAATCTGATAACGTAAATGCAATATCACTAACAATGTGAGGGTGGAGGGAGAAAACACAAGATGTACTTATGAGGCTTCTATACATAGATTTATTTATTGGTCGAATAATCCTTCAGATTGAAAAAACTATATATTGATAAATGCCTTCTTTGATATCTAGTTATTTATCATCAATGTAATATAAAAGCATAGACTAAAATCATGGGTGCAGAAGTAACTTTTTTGACTTGGATATTAATATCTGATAACATATTTATATTGGTGAAGTGAAATTAGTTATCATTTTACTCGTCATGGCTTTTTGATACTATCATGTATAACTTTTTGCAAGCATGTTCATATGAAACATACTGGCCAAAATTTGTTCTGGAGTAAAAAGATGTCGTGATAGGATATTTAGCCGTGCTCACCATGCTAGTTTTCTATTAAAGCTGTTTCTACTTTCTACACAACACAAACCATCTAATGTCTCATTCATAGATCTTGATAGGATATAATCTTCCTTCTTTTGGGACGCCCAAGTTTCACACACAACCAAATTAGCTTCCATCCATATTACAATATTACTCCCTCCTATCCATAATAAGTGTCGCGGTTTTGGATTGGAGGGAGTAGTTAATATAAGTAATGTTTACTTTGTGTGCTATTATAGCTGATTCGGTACCTGGTATTCATACTTCTACAGGGATTTACTGCTGGTGGTTTTATTTACATTGCTGTTGCCGGAGTCCTCCCACAGATGCACGATCAGAAAACTACGCTAAGCAACTCAATGTGTCAGTTGATTTTCCTGACAATGGGAATGCTGGTCGCTCTTGGCATATCTTTGGTAGAATGATTTGGGCATCCAATTCTCTGTAGTTTTAGCGCTGAGATGCACTTACATTAGTCCGGTGAAATTTTCAGCTACAGCCGGGAATATGAGTTATGTGGATATTGTGGCTCAAAAATATAGCAGAACTTTGTTGGCGACTAAATTAATTTCACTTGCATCACTAGTATCATCGATAATTTGATATAGGCCTTGTAAACTTTATGCAACCTTGAATATTGTGATCATAATTAGTGCATCTCAAACAAGTCAGTACCAAGGGGAAAGGGTGGTCAGATGCTCCTACCCATACCAAAGGGTTAAAGAAACCGGGCCACCATGCTCGTGTTGGGCCACTAGAGCACCTAATAAATCACCATTACCAATAAATGGTTCGTTAGTTAATTGTTTTGCCCAGGGAAATCAATGGTACTACTCCCTCCGTTCCGATTTACTCGTCGTGGTTTTAGTTCAAATTTTAAACTAAACCACGACTAGTAAATCGGAACGGAGGGAGTATTTCTCATCAAATCGATCAAATTTCCCAACGTTTCGACTGCGACGTTCGTATACAGGTAGGCGTGATGATGCGATAAACAATGGGGATAGGAGCTGTTTGGTTTGAGACTAAGTTTGCCAAAGGTTGCCATATCTAAGGTTAGACAAGTTTAATCAACTTAGATGGTCTTGGTTTAAGCCACACCTTAGACAAGTCACATTAGAGCCCCATATTAATATACACACAAAATGTGTGGCAAAATTCCCCTAGGCTTACCAACTTGTGGCTGTTATTTTGTTACAAACTAATTTTAGACAAGCTTGACAAAAAATATGCGACAAAATATGGCAATCCAAGGCATAGAACCAAACATCAATGTAGCTATCACAACAATTCGCGCTCCACGTCTCGCTTTGACATCGTCCAGGCACCCATTTGACTAAGAAACTAGAGATCCAACGAGGGCCGACAAAAATTGGCCCCGATGGATCGCACTACACACGATACAGTGCACCCTCCAACAAAAGAAAAACAAAGAAAAATGAAGACAAACAAAACAACAGAATCGCCAAACCGAGAGCTCTACCACCGGTGGCGCTACATGATGGAGCAGCCGGTCGGATCGCCGGCCGTGTACTCGTGGTGGACGACGGTCGTAGGGTACGGCGCCGGCGGGTAGTACTCGTACTCATACGACGGCTGCTGCTGGCGGTGGTACTGATCGGCCGCCACCGGCGAGTAGCCGGCCGGAGTGTAACTGTTGTACCCGCCATAGGCGGCGGCGTCCCCGCGTGCGCCCGCGTCGGCGGCCTGCGCAGAGTAGTAGCCGGCTCCGGCGGCAGCGTTGGTGGTGCTCGCGTAGCCGCGGCCCGCCTGCAGGGTGCGCAGCTCGACGATGTCGGCGTGGCCCACCTTCCGGCGCAGCCTGCTGGTGAGGTGGTTGGAGTCGACGCCTTCGCCGACCACCCGCAGCAGGTTCCGGCCCTCCCCCGCCAGCGTCACCGACTCCACTCCTGATCGAATTCATCACAGACGCATTGAGTTGAGCAATTGCAGAGTCTCATCAAGAACAGAGGGGTTATAATACGGGGGTGCGTTGCGTGCGTACCATCGGTTGCGGCCGCGATCTTCATGGCCTTGGAGTGCTGGCCCTTGTCGGAGCTCGCCTGCATCCTGATCACCATCTCCGTCTGCAACAACACCAAGCAGAAATCGACCAAAAAATAGCCCAGTTAAACAGAATCCACACAAAATTTCAAAAGATATTGCAAGTAAACAGAACCCGTACCCTCATATTTGTCGCCGGACTCGATCCTCAGCTGAGTGTGGGTTAAGCAATGGACCAGGAGCGGTTTACGGGTGAGCAGCGCGCGTTTGCTCGCTTTATAGGAGTACTAGGAATTTGCCCGTGCGTTGCTACGGGGTATAAATATTCTTGTACATTAGCCCACAAATTACCTGTCCATATTACATGGTTCCGTCAATAAATGTAAACCCAGTTCGTGATTTTATATTGTAATCATTTATTGACTTACCAAACAAAATATGATTTACTTCTTAAGTCAATAAAGATGGGATAGTTAAGGCGATTTTCAAGGAATGATCATTAGGAAAAATAGTCAATTGCGTGTGCTTTCAACACGGACACAAAATTCGACTAACAATAGATGTATGCCTTTAGAATTTACATGCATGTATACTTCATCCTTTTTTTTAACGAAATGTAGTTGATTTTGTTCTACCATTAAGTCGAACACTTGTCTTCTGCTGCAACCCCGTATCTTCATCTCCCCAAACAATGTTCGCCACCTTCGTTTACACCTCATCCGGCTCACGCCCACACTTTGAATTTTAAGCACAAAATCACGTCGTTGTTAACGTAAGGCAGATTCACACATGTAGCAATTACAAGATTTAGATAAAGAAAATTTGTTTGTCACTTATGAGTAAACTTATCTTTCCTCTCATATTTTTCTTGCTCCCTTGAGCTCCTCCTTCCTAGCTCAATGCCCTTGCGTTGCCATAAAAAACAAATTAAATAAAGTAATGAAACAATTTATCTAATTGAGAATTGTGTGTCAACATCATGGCATGTGGTCTCCATTCATATAGTAGCAAATTGATCATGTCCGCTTCTCCTTTTTTCGTGGTAATGTCCGCTTCTCCTTCCCTCACATGCAATCCTCATGCCTCCTTAGAGGCCATCTACTAAAGTGACATCTTTATCTTTACCCTGCATTTCACTCCGCTTTCAATTATTGACATCGTGTGTGAGCTCTCTTTGTAAAATCTTGTGTTTCCACATTTTTTGATCAATTTGAAATATTATTTTCATCTCTTTTGTTGACAATTAGTCAATTTAAAAGGAAAATTAGGTTAAGTGCCTCTCAAAACTATATAAACATGAACTGTGGTGAAACAGAAGAACGAAATCTTATCTCTACTACCTAAAAGAAACGCAAGGTTCCGTTTCCCCTCTTACGTTTCGTCCAACCCCTTCGTTCAACTCCCTTGTACGTTCCCACCTCCCACCGTTTTCTATCCCCCCACCCATCTGGTTTTCCATCCATCTGGTTTTCTATTTAAACCGGTTTTCATCTGGACTGCCAAATTAGATCAATCAGATCTTTGAATATCGTGCCTCTCAAAAAAGAACGTAACCCTCACCATCCCAAACCGAAAGGAAAAAAGAAGGCTCTACTACAAAATATCTGAACTTCAGGCCAAGTCACAGAAAGTTGTACACTCTTACACGCCAAAGCATATGATTATGATGTAATCACCTCCAGGTTCCAATTTTACCTTTAGCCTAAGACATCCTTTCTGATCACATGTAGCTGCAGATCAAAGCTCCAAGCATGACTAAAAATCAAGAGCAATATGACGAGTGAGTTAGGAATTAAGTAGGACAACTAACATATGTGGTTAACAAAAAATATTGATAACTGAAAAGATGATGCCACACTACTGTCCCACATAATATGTAAAGTTTAGGTTGTTTTAGGTCAACACACAATATTAGTTCAGCTTAATTGGCCATATTAAAATCTTAAAATCAGCTTCAGTCTGTCACCAATGAACTTTCGTTCTTAGTAGAGAAATTACATACAGAACCGATGTTGATGTGATGTAGTAGAGGTAGAGCACTTGCATATTTACTGAGATCTACCAAAATCAAAACAAAAAGAAGAAGAAAAAGATTTTCACTGCGGTTGTGTGTCTCCCACGTACCTTGGAATTAAGGCCGAACAAGGACCGCCGCATCTGTTGTTTCCACTGCTGAGTGCGAGACGGTGGACGTCTCCTCCACCGATGCCGCATGTGAGATGTTCGTTCTGGTGCGTCGGTGAGGAGGGGCGGCCTGCCCCATCTCTCCCCCGCTGGTGGCTACGCCGGCAACCTCCTACGGCTGCTCAGCCACGGCCTCCTACCAGGGTGAGGACGAGGAGGACCGTCACTACTGCCATGGATCTTGAACCGAAAGGAGATGAGGGCTCACATCTATGCCGTCACCGCTCCCTTAGTTCGTCCACTGCAGCTGCCCTCATTCGTTCGCCGCCACAAGTTCTGCGAAAAAGAAAAAAAAGTTTTCTCTAGCTACTACAAATAAAAGAAAGGCCAATGGATTGGTGAACGAGGAGCTAGGTCCTTTTAAATTCGGATCAGGTGAGAGTACGTTCTCGTGAAGGGCCCATGGATTGCTTAGGAGAGATCTGTACCAACAAGGAAAGATGGTGATATGACTCATCCGTGATTGATTACTTCCCGTTGATTTTATTCTGTTACCAAATAGTACTTGTTACGAACACAATTGATACGTTCCTTTTGGTTGACTCCTTCCTTTCTTTTTGAATGCGGGTTAGCAGAATTGACACGATTGCCCACCGTGAATTGAGAGTCCTTCCCGTCTGACCTTTATTGCGTTACTAATATTCAAAGATCTGATTGATCTAATTTGGCAGTCCAGATGAAAACCGGTTTAAATAGAAAACCAGATGGATGGAAAACCATATGGGTGGGGGGATAGAAAACGGTGGGAGGTGGGAACGTACGAGGGAGTTGAACGAAGGGGTTGGACGAAACGTAAGAGGAAAAATGGAACCTTGCGTTTCTTTTAGGTAGTAGAGATATTGTAGTAGTGGTACTAGTAATGTGTGCCGTCATGTCGAAAAAAATAAGTAATGTGTGTGCCGTACGCGCAAAGATTTCAACCAGTCGAGTTTCATGGCAACTGCGCGTGCCCCACCTCCGTAGTCCGTCCTATTTTTTTTTTACCGTGGATTCGTGGCAAAGCATCCAAGTGACCAGCAAACACGGCGTGGCGATTTGTATATTGCGACTGGTCAGATCAGCACGTCGCTTAATTTTACTGCCCACAGACTTGCTATGGTCGAAGCCTCGAAGGGGGATAAATCTCGGACGTTAAACGCAGGGACTCACTGTGATCGGCGGTGGATACTGGTTTGAGCTACCGACCTGTTAGTATTTTTTTTTTTTCATCTTCTCAGATGGTGGCCAGTTAGCACTCGACAGTGTAGGTGATACCAAGTGGCCAACTTAAACAAATTCCACAGGAAGGTTGGAAGTAGTTGCCACTTTGTCGTTGTAGTCAAACCTAAACTCAATGGACCACCGATGATGTGCTCCAGAAGCCTTCAAGGGCGTGTTTAGTTGCCCACAACGATTTTGCCTGCATTGCATGTACTTTCTTCATTTCACAATGTAGTGCGTCCATATTTTCTGAGATCTAAATTTGACCACAAGTTTTATCAACGAGACTGATTGCGGCGGGAGCAAAAATTATACCACCGAATTTGCCCAAATTTGGTGGTATGATTTTTGCTCCCGGCATCGATCTCGTTGGTTGAATTTACGATCAAACTTAGATCTCGAGAAGCGCGGGTGCACTACATTATGAAATGGAGGGAGTATGTCTTAGTTGGTCTGGTTAAAAAAAGGGTGCAAAAAACAAACATCTGTATGTTGTTTGATTGCACGCACTCTCTCTAGCCTAGGTGCAGCAAAACGGAAGGCAGGGTTGCCGGTTTGTTTAGGTGGAAACAGAAGGGAGGGTGTTTGGTTACATGCAACAACACATATTGTCAGGTAACCTCCTCGTGGAGGCGGTGAGGTTACCAGCACACTAGTAAGGCAGAACAAAACATAGACACACAAAATAGATAGCTTAGCAAGTTAAACATGGTACCACACCTAAAACAACCTAAATGATAACGCCCACACGTGTGGCACTTATCAACATGGTCCGAACTCAGCCGATGCTGTTCGATTCATTTGCACGAACATTGCAGGAGTTGCCATTTGTGTCGAGAGCCACGTAAGCACCCAACGTCGTGTGGGCGTTATCATTTAGTGCCACACATGTGGGCGCTCCTCACCCGAATGGACACTCGACGCTCGCCAAAACGTGTGGATGAAACTGCTCTTCGCCCACACGACTTTCGCACGGTGGTAGATGGCAACTACAGTTGTGCATATGTGGCAACTAGTTAATCACACACGGCAACTATGGTTGACCATACGATGGTTTGACCACACGTGGCAACTCTAATTAGTTACACATGGCAACTAAAATTAATCACACATGGCAACTACAGTAATTAGACATGACAACTACAGTTAATTACACATGACAACTAAAGTTAATTACAAACGCGCTCACGTTCACAGGGTGGGCCTGAGAAGTTGCCACACAGGGTCATGTGGGCCGTAGTAGCTGCGTTGGAACGTGTGGGCAATTTTAATCTTCGCTCACACAGGGTCGCGCGGGCTGGCTCCTGGGGATGATCGGACGAGTCCTGTGGTCGGGTGTCCATTGTGCCACACGTGTGGTGAATATCAGCGTCCTAAAACAAGCACTCTTAAACTGAACAAGTACGACATAGACTTAAAACACAAACTAACACGCGCAATCAAGCAACAACGAGCTCTCTAGACGTTCACGTCGAAGGTGTCGTCGTGCTTCTTGCACTTGGTCACCACTTCAATGCCGTCATCCTTGAAGACGATCACCTTTAGGGTGTCGGGCGTCAGCAACTTGAAGGTGACCATGTAGCCGATCCTGATCTGGTGGACAGCAGCGAAGGGGGCTCAACACTCATCCAAGGTGACCCTGCCGTTCATCAGCCCAACTATCACACTCCATGCGCAACCGGTTTTCATCTTCAGCTTGAACGCCCGAGGCATGCCCGGAAGGTGCTTTGTGAAGTCTAGAGGAATAGACAGGCACTCCAGTTTCGGGGTAAGGATCACCTTGCAGAAGTGAGTTGGGCCTGCCTCCTCATGGTAGTGCCCATACTTCCTCCTCTTGCCGCTGGGGGGCTCCTCTAGCACCACATCGTCGTCCAAGGGTGGCACCACCTCCTTGCCCTTCTCCAAGGCCGTCACCACCTCCTTGCCCTTGTTCTCTGTCTCGATCAGCATTATGAACATCATAAAGTTCAAAGGTTAATCAACATTCAATCATATCGTCCCAAGCCCCTATATTTACCTAACCGAAGGCTCTACTACTTACCCACCACCGCACTGAATTAACCCTTTGTGTCTCTCACTGTCACTCCTCTTCTACATCTCCATCGCCATGGACCCCATCCCCAACCCCTTCCTCTGGGCATTGGTTGGAGGTCTTTCTTCCTTGGGTGCTCGCTCGGTGCTCGCAGCAAGTTCAAGAACAACATGGAAGTGTGCTCTAACTTCACCAGCATCAATGACATGCATTGAAAGGTGCAATGTTAGTGGACATAATGTGTTGGGCCATGGATTAGGCTGAGTCCACCAATGCTAGCCAGAGAGCAAGATGGGTCAAGTACATGGGGTACAAGGCTCGTCAAGACCAGACGACTGCCTCGATGTTGCCGGCCGTCATCGTTCTAGAGCCGGAGGAAAAAGAAGCGGTGGAGGTGCTGGTCAGGGCGCTGGAGCTAGGCAACCCTACCGTGCCAATCATTCTTGGTGATGACGGGGATGAGGAGATGGTGCATTCTACGGTCGAGCTAGAGGACAACTCAGGGCCAAGGACCCCCGATGCTCCAAGCGCCTCCAGGGTCACCGCGGCTAGGATTTATCGCTAATGTGTAAGATTTACCCTGACTCCTCATTCCCAATGTACTCAATCCCGATCAAAACCCTAAATGCTCGCTACTTGCTACTCACCATGATGTATTGATCAATACTATCGCTATTCCCGATTCCCCTAGCACGCAGATCGAATGCGCAAACTGTGTCTAAAGCGTGGATCAAATACAAAAATTGTTAGCGAGGAGGTGAAAATAGGGCTTACCGGCATTGCCGAAGTGCTATCGGTGATGGATACCAGTGCTCACCTTGCTGTTCTCTGATCCGCTGATCACCACCGCTGATGTGAGAATGGGAGAGTGGAGAGAGAGCGGTGAGGGAAGGTGATGGTAATTATGTTGATGCTTCAGGAAACAACATGATATCTCGATCGTGGCTCCTCGTGTGCAGCTACTGCCACCCACGTGCATCCCACGGGACTGGCTATGAAAAAAATACCGATTCTGCGGTTCCCAGTGGGCCTGGCCCCAAGATGCTTTACGCTTCGTGTTATGCAGGCTGAATAGTGAACACAAGCAACCAATCGGTCCAGTTCCTTCCCGCGCGGGCCTGGTTGGGGTCTATGCGAGGAACCAAACATGTCCCAAAAGTTCCTTCTTATTTTTAATGAAGTGAGCCTAGCTTAACCGGTTGGGGGAGTGGATGTACAAACCCAACACCTGGGTTCAAATCCTCACGGAGGCGAATTTAGTTTTCTATTTATTCTCGAGAACCAGCCTTTCTTGGTACTCATGAAGTTTATCTAGAGGACTAGGCTTGGTTATTAATCAAGACAAAAACCCTGGAACTCATGCTTAATGGATGTATGCATCCTTAGTTGGTGCAGAGGCTAGGGAAGTGGAATTCTCCGCCGGCGAGGCGGTTCACCACGGCAACAAAGATATCTTTTCTCTTTCAAAACTTCTTGGTTCGAGAGAGAGGACTTCCTAGCTGTCATAGCCAGGGAATGGGTCTTAGAGCAGAGGAGAGATTCAAACATTGACAGATGGCAATTTAAGATTAGACGCCTGAGATAGTTTGAGGGCTTGGACTAAGAACAATAGTGATATAAATATAAACACTCTTCTGATCACGGGATCAGAATAATATTCTGATCACAACATGAACTTCCCGAGTAACGCGCCTGACCTTCCCCAGGTACTAGGTTGAACTTCAGCTAAAAAGTGTCCAAATGGGGCTTGCGATATACCGTTGGAAAGCTATGGACACCAATATCATGATCCAAGTTAAATTTTTGGCAAAATGTAAGCGGTTTAAGAGCAGTTTTGAAAACCGTTTTTTCTTCATACAAAAAAACGTGAATCGTATTTTCAATCGCATTTCTAAACCATTTATCGAAATGAGGTAAATAATATAGCGTTGGAAAGCTGCTGGAAAGCTTCGACATGTTGAAAGTTTTCTCTAAATCCCTATGGATAAAGAGTAATTTTGAGAACCGTAAAATTTCGCAAACCGAATAGCCGAGTTTGTATTTTCAATGTAATTTCTAAACGGCTAATCCATTTGAGGCAATTGATATGGCGTTGGAAAGCTTGTGAAAATTTGCTACTTTTTCATGTTAAAAGTTTTTTCTAATTTGGAACGGTTTAAAAGTAATTCAAAAAAGGGTACAAGTTCCACCGAGTTCATATTTTTGAGCTAATTTTTTAACCGTACGTCCGAATGCAAGAAATGATACGGCGTTGGAAACCTTGAGCAAATGCAAAACTTTTTTGTATATATTATTTCTCCTTATTCCTTACAGTTTTAAGTCAAATTGGAAAATGAATAAAAACGTATTTTTGGCATAATTTCTACATACTTTATCGGAATGGGGCAAATAATATACTGCTGAAAAGCTACGGGAATGCGAAACTTTTTCATATTGATGGTTTTCTCTGATTCTTAGCCTTTTTTAAGTAATTGCGAATATGGTGAGATCATTCGTTCTGCCTTTATCGTAAAACTGATTCTTCGAAAATGCACCACGCGAAGAACCTGAACTTCTCGGCACGTGTACTTGAACTTTACTCTGTTTTTCACGTGCTTTTTTTCTCGTATATCTCTATCCACTGCTCCTAGCTCTCCATCCACTCACCGGAATTGAGCAAGTAATATACCGATGGAAAGCTATTGTAAACACGCAACTTTCCCGTGTTGATCATTTTTTCATACTCGCAACGATTTTAAAAGTTTTTCATCTGAAATTCATTCAGCGTAGTAGTTGAACTTCATGCTATTTTCACCTTGAACTTCTGTGACATATTTTTGTTTGTACACGCGCCTGAACTTCCCTCTGTACGAACCCGACCTTCGGGCTATCTTTGCAACCGTGGCTTCCCCCGCGAATTATTTTGGTTAGTAGTGTTCTATATGATGTTAGTGTAATCTAGAAACGTTTTTTTAGCAACTAAATACCAGTTTTAAATAGAAATCTCGCTCGCTGGCGGATTTTGCTCTCGGGTCGTGATGAAATTGCGGTTTTTGCAATTTTACTGCCTGAGTTGTTCGACCTGAACTTCCCCTAGTGCTAGGTTGAACTTCTGTCAACATTGCCCAAATGGGGCTTGCGATATACCGTTGGAAAGCTATGGACACCAGTATCATGACCCAACTTCAAATTTTGGCAAAATGTAAGTGGTTTAAGAGCAGTTTTGAAAATTGTTTTTTCTTCATACAAAAAATGTGAATCGTATTTTCGATCGCATTTCTAAACCGTTTATCGGAATGAGGCAAATAATATCGCGTTGGAAAGCTGTGGTAAAACCGCTCCTTCCACATGCTGAAAGTTTTTCTAATTCCCTATGGTTAAAGAGTAATTTGGAAAATTGTAAAATTTTGCAAACCGAACAACCGAGTTCGTATTTTCGTTGCCACTTCTAAACGCCTAATCCAACTGAGACAAATGGTATGGCGTTGGAAAGCTTATGAAAATGCGCTTTTTTCTCATGTTGTTTTTTTTTTCTAATTTTGAATGGTTTAAGAGTAATTTAGAAAATGGTACAAGTTCTACCAAGTTTGTATTTTCGATATTTTTTTTAATCATACATCCGAACGTAGAAAATGATATGGCGTTGGAAAGCCTGAACAAATGCGAAACTTTTTGGTATATATTGTTTCTCCAAATTCATTACGGTTTTACGTTGATTTTGAAAATGGCTAAAAACGTATTTTCGCAGTAATTTCTACAAACTTCATCGGAACGGGGCAAATAATATACTGTTGAAAAGCTACGAAAAATGCGAAACTTTTTCATGTTGATGGTTTTCTTTTCTCTGAACCAAGCCATTTTCAAGTAATTTCAAAAATAGCGAGATCACTCGTTCTGCCTTTATCGCGAAACAGATTCGTCGAAAATGCATTGCGTGAAGTACTTGAACTTCTATGGCAGTTCTGCCTGAACTTCACTCTATTTTTCACGTGCTTTTGTTTGCTCGTAGCTCTTCATTCACACACCGGAATTAAGCAAGTGATATACCGATGGAAAGCTTCTATAAACACACAACTTTTCCGTGTTGATCATTTTTTCATACTCGCGATAGTTTTAAAAGTTTTTCTTGTGAAATTCATTTAGTGTAGTTGTTGAACTTCCTGTTGTTTTCACGTTGGACATCTGTGACATATTTTTGTTTGTAATTTTCCCATCCATGTTCGTCAGTGTTACATAAATGATATTCTTTTTGTACAAATCTCTCTCACAATATTTTTTTAACTTTCTCCGACCGAGGACTTAAACTTACACAAATGATATTCCTGTTGTTTTGAAGTAAATTAGAAAATGACAAGATCATAATTTCTGCCTTCATCGCGAATGGAAATGCACTGCGTGAAGTAGTTGAACTTCTCAGGCATGTCTGTTTGAACTTCACTCTGTTTTTGACGTGCTATTTTTTGACATGCTGTTTTTTGCACTGCGTGAAGTAGTTGAACTTCTGGGGCGTGTCTGTTTGAACTTCACTCTGTTTCATTTTATTTGTATTTTTCTTGTATGAAATACACACCGTGTAGTACGTGAACTTCCGGTTGTTATCACTTTTGAACTTCTCTCTGGTTTGAGAGAATTATTTTAAAACACAAATAAACATATTTTTTATGTATTTTGGACATCTAAATACACGGTGAACCTCTCTCACAAGAATTTTTTGAACTTTTCCTCGCTGAGCAATTGAACTTCTATCAACCATTCTTTTCATTTATGAGTTGTTTTTAAAAGTGAAAAAATGGCGCTGTGTTTTTTATTTTTTCAACAGGTAAATCCTAGGTTTTAATAAACTCCGAACTTCTTTGTTATTTCAATTTGAACTTCACCTTTTTATATTTTGAGTAAAGAATTGCATTCGATTTTATATGGAAAAAATCTTAGTTTTGTAATAAACATTATAAAAATTCTTCGTTATTTCGGACTGAACTTCTTGGTTTATTCGTTAGCAATGGGAAAAATTTAAGTTTTTGTGATAAATATTGAACTGCTCCATTTTCTGAAATTTAACTTCTTGGTTTATTATTTATCATCGAGGAAAATCATTTTTTTTCATATACATTGAACTATTGTATTTTTTTTTTAAAATTGAACTTCTTGCTTTTTTTCAATTTGGACTTCTTGGTGTCATTCTTTTGTAAGGGAAAAAATGCTAATTTTGTAATAAACATCGTACAACTTCTTGGATATTTTTGAACTGAATTTCTTGGTTTTTTTGTTTGTAACGGGAAAAATTATGAGAAGAATCTGCATTTCTGATAGACATCGAACTTCACCATTTTTTAAATTTGAACTTCTTAGTTTTATTTGTTAGTAATGGGCAAAATCCTCTTTTTAACTTTCCCGGGCAGGTCACTTGAACTTCGAGCAACTAAATTTTTTATCAAGACAATTGTCACAAATTCGTTACCGTTTGAGAGCAGTATTTAAAATGGCGAAAACAACATCGTTTTTACTTGTTTTTAACATGTAGTTGAAGGTTGGACGTCTCGCACTAGAGATCTTGAACTTCACCGGGAGGAGCACGTGAACTTCTTACCACAAACCATTGAAGCTTTTCGTTTTCTATGCTTATATTCTTATCTGAAATGCATTTCGTGTAGTAGTTGAACTTCCCGCTGTTTGCATCTTGAACTTCTATCACGTATTTTTGTTCAACCTCTCTCGCAAGAATTTCGAACTTTCTCGGGTCGAGCACTTGAACTTGTAGCAAGAAAACTTTTAGCCTTTGCTTTTCATTTTTTAATACAAAATGCACACCGTGTAGTACGTGAACGTCTAGCAGTTATCAATCTGAACATCTCTCGGTTATGTGAAAATATCTAAGTTTGTACAACCATTGAACCACTCCACCTTTTTCATCTTGAACTTCATTGTGTATTTTTAGAAATGTGAAAATTGGAGGTTTTCTAGAAACATCGAACATCTTTTTTATTTGAAATTGAACTTATTGGGTTTATTATTTAGTAACCAGAAAAATCCGATTTTCTTCAAATAAATATCAAACTGCTCCACATTTTCCAGTTGAACTTCTTGGTTTTATTCGTTAGTAACGAGAAAACATGAGTTTTTTATATACATCGAACTGCTCTTTTTTGAAATTGAGTTTCTTGGTTTTAGTCTTCTTGGTTTACTAACTAGTAAATATTGTACTACTCAATTATTTAAAGTTGAACTTCTAGGTTTTTTATAAGAGGGAAAATCTTTTTTATATACTTTTTGGACTGCTTGTTTTTTTAATTTGACCTTTCGGTATTGTAATAAACATTGAACTTCTCCGTTATTTAAATTTGAACCTCTAGTTTTTTTTGTAGAAATGGGGAAAATCTATTTTCTCTATAAATTTTGAGTTGCTCTATTTTTTTAATTTGGCCTTCTTGGGTTATTCCTTAGTAATGGAAAAATCATAATGTAGTAATAAACATTGAACCACTCTTTTATTTAAAAATTGAACTTCTAGTTATTTTTTTGAACTTCTTGGGGTCTTGCTAGAAATGGAGAAAAAATGTTTTTATATAAAAAATTGAACTGCTCTATTATTTCAATTTGACCTTCTTGGTTTTATTTTATTATTGAATTTTAAAAACCTTACACATTATACTTCCACCGTTCTATTTTCCCTCAACTTTTTAAGTTGTAAAACATTAGAGCTTGGGCATATACATATTTTTGCTAAGTAGGCCCAGATGTTTGGAATTAAAAATACACAGGGAGCAACAACAATTCATCAAATATTTTGCCAATGATACAGCGCATGAGATGGGGTCTCTGAACACAAAAATTATCCACTCTGCCATCTGATGTAAATAAGAGGCAGCTAGTATACAAGAAAATTTAGCAGAGAGCTTTATCCTTTGAAAGAGAGTCACTAGTGTTAGTTTCAGTGGCAGAATAAGCCACTGATAGTGGTGTATGGGAGAAGCAACTTGTCTCCTTGTCGATCCATGGCAGCGGCATGAAGACAGGAATGAGCATATAATATGTACTCAAGCATGATCTCATCCACTTCACCATGAAACAATCAAATGAGACAACACGACTGTCTTCTGAACTAACAAGACATGTTCTGTACCTTTGTTTTTTTCAACATCCAGTAATTAGCCCCAAACCAAAAGAATTCATGTGACTAGCTCACTAACCTTGTTCATAAAAGAAGTTGCATCACAAAAAATGGACAGTTCCAGTGTTGGAGAGGGAGCAGGTAAGTGTAGCAGTAGCAGGTGTGGGAAGAGGTCACTAGGAGGATTTGACGCGAGCCTCGTCGGCGGTTCGATTCTCCCGTGCACTGTAGTTCAATCACCCCGGCGATGGCGGTAACCAGAGATGGCTGTCAAAGAAATCGAGGCAATGGCCTCTGCTAACGGCAAGAGCGGCCGGGGGAAGGGAGCAGTGCCGAGCAAAGCAGGGGCACGTGGCGAGCCTCTGCGCCCGTGTAGCCGACGGGGGGGGCACGGCACCAGCGACGAGGAGGGAGCCGCTCGCCGACGGGAGGTACTGAAGGAAATATGCCCTAGAGGCAATAATAAAGTTATTATTTATTTCCTTATTTCATGATAAATGTTTATTATTCATGCTAGAATTGTATTAACCGGAAACATAATACATGTGTGAATACATAGACAAACATATAGTCACTAGTATGCCTCTACTTGACTAGCTCATTAATCAAAGATGGTTATGTTTCCTAACCAAAGACATGTGTTGTCATTTGATTAAATGGGATCACATCATTAGGAGAATGATGTGATTGACATGACCCATCCTCGTTAGCTTAGCACTTGATCGCTTAGTATTCTCGCTATTGCTTCCTTCATGACTTATACATGTTCCTGTAACTATGAGAATTGTGTAACTCCTGTTTACCGGAGGAACACTTTGGGTACTACCAAACGTCACAACGTAACTGGGTGATTATAAAGGAGTACTACAGGTGTTTCCGAAGGTACATGTTGAGTTGGCATAATTCGAGATTAGGATTTGTCACTCCGATTGTCGGAGAGGTATCTCTGGGCCCTCTCGGTAATATTCATCACCTAAGCCTTGCAAGCATGTAACTAATGAGTTAGTTATGAGATGACGTATTACGGAACGAGTAAAGAGACTTACGATGCAAACGAGATTGAACTAGGTATTGGATACCGACGATCAAATCTCGGGTAAGTAACATGCCGATGACAAAGGGAACAAAGTATGTTGTTATGCGGTTTGACCGATAAAGATCTTCGTAGAATATGTAGGAACCAATATGGGCATCCAGGTCCCGCTATTGATTATTGACCAGAGACGTGTCTCGGTCATGTCTACATTGTTCTTGAACCGTAGGGTCCGCACGCTTAAGGTTTCGATGATAGTTATATTATGAGTTTATGTATTTTGATGTACCGAAGGTTGTTCGGAGTCCCGGATGTGATCACGGACATGACGAGGAGTCTCGAAATGGTCGAGACATAAAGATTGATATATTGGACGGATATATTTGGACACCGGAAAGGTTCCGGGAGAGTTTGGGAATATACCGGAGCTCCGGGAGGTTACCGGAACCCCCCGGTAAGTATATGGGCCTTATTGGGCCCTAGTAGAAGGGAGGGAGAAGGAGCAAGAGAGGGGCGCGCCCCCCCCAAGCCCAATCCGAATTTGGTGGGGGGCCGGCCCCCCTTTCCTTTTCTCCTTCCCCCTTCTCCTTCCTACTAGTACTACTCCTTCCTTCCCTCCATGTTGGATTAGGAAAGGAGGGAAACCTACTTGAGTAGGTTTCCTCCCTATGGCGCCCCCTTGGGCCGCCACCTCCTTCCTCCCTCCTTTATATATGGGGTAGGGGGCACCCTAGACACACAAGTTGATCATTGATCGTTCCTTAGCCGTGTGCGGTGCCCCCCTCCACAATATTACACCTCGATCATATTGTAGCGGTGCTTAGGCGAAGCCCTGTGACAGAGAACATCAAGATCGCCACCACGCCGTCGTCGACGGAACTCCCCTCGGCACCTCTCTTGGATTGGAGAACGAGGTGCGCCATCGAGCTGTACGCGTGTCAAGAACTCGGAGGTGCCGGAGTAACGGTGCTTGGATCGGTCGGACCGGAGGACGACGACTACTTCCTCTACGTTGCGCCAACGCTTCGCTTCGGCTCACGAGGGTACGAGACAACACTCTCCCTCGTTGCTATATCATCACCATGATCTTGCGTGTGCGTAGGAATTTTTTGAAATTACTACGTTCCCCAACAAAGGGCATCCGAGCCTAGGTTTTATGCGTTGATGTTATATGCATGAATAGAACACAAGTGAGTTGTGTACGATATAAGTCATACCGCCTACCAAAGATGTCATACTTTGGTTCAGCGGTATTGTTGGATGAAGCGGCCCGACCGACATTACGCCAGACGCTTACGCGAGACTGGTTTTACCGCCGTGCTTTGCACACGGTGACTAGCGGGTGTCTGTTTCTCCAACTTTAGTTGAACCGAAGTGTGGCTACGCCCGTCCTTGTGAAGGTTAAAACGAGTCTATTTGACAAACTATCGCTGTGGTTTTGATGCGAGGTAAGAATGGTTCTTGCTAAGCCCGTAGCAGCCACGTAAAATTTGCAACAACAAAGTAGAGGACGCCTAACTTGTTTTTGCAGGCATGTTGTGATGTGATATGGCCAAGACGTGATGCTATATTTTATTGTATGAGATGATCATGTTTTGTAACCGGTTATCGGCAATCGGCAGGAGCCATATGGTTGTCGCTTATTGTATGAAATGCAAACGCCTGTAATTGCTTTACTTTATCACTAAGCGGTAGCGATAGTGGTAGAAGCAATAGATGGCGAAACGACAACGATGCTACGATGGAGATCAAGGTGTCGCTACCGGTGACGATGGTGATCACGACGGTGCTTCGGAGATGGAGATCACAAGCACAAGATGATGATGGCCATATCATATCACTTATATTGATTGCATGTGATGTTTATCCTTTATGCATCTTATCTTGCTTTGATTGACGGTAGCATTTTAAGATGATCTCTCACTAAAATTATCAAGAAGTGTTCTCCCGAGTATGCACCGCTGCCAAAGTTCGTCGTGCCGAGACACCACGTGATGATCGGGTGTGATAAGCTCACGTCCATCTACAACGGGTGCAAGCCAGTTTTGCACACGCAGAATACTCAGTTAAACTTGACGAGCCTAGCATATGCAGATATGGCCTCGAACACGGAGACCGAAAGGTCGAGCGTGAATCATATAGTAGATATGATCAACATAATGATGTTCACCATTGAAAACTACTCCATCTCACGTGATGATCGGTTATGGTTTAGTTGATTTCGATCACGTGATCACTTAGATGACTAGAGAGATGTCTGTCTAAGTGGGAGTTCTTAAGTAATATGATTAATTGAACTTAAATTTATCATGAAGTTAGTCCTGGTAGTATTTTGCAAATTATGTTGTAGATCAATAGCTTGCATTGTTGCTTTCATATGTTTATTTTGATATGTTCCTAGAGAAAACTGTGTTGAAAAATGTTAGTAGCAATGATGCGGATTGGATCCGTGATCTGAGGTTTATCCTCATTGCTACGCAGAAGAATTGTGTCCTTGATGCACCGCTAGGTGACAAACCTATTGCAGGAGCAGATGCAGACGTTATGAACGTTTGGCTAGCTCAATATGATGACAACTTGATAGTTTAGTGCACCATGCTTAACGGTTTAGAATCGGGACTTCAATGACGTTTTGAACGTCATGGACCATATGAGATGTTCCTGGAGTTGAAGTTAATATTTCAAGCAAATACCCGAGTTGAGAGATATGAAGTCTCCAACAAGTTCTATGGCTAAAAGATGGAGGAGAATCGCTCAACTAGTGAGCATGTCCTCAGATTGTCTGGGTACTTCAATCGCTTGAATCAAGTGGGAGTTAATCTTCCTGATAAGATAGTGATTGATAGAATTCTCTAGTCACCATCACTAAGTTACTAGAACTTCGTGATGAACTATAGTATGCAAGGGATGACGAAAACGATTCCCGAGCTCTTCGTGATGTTGAAATCGACGAAGGTAGAAATCAAGAGAAAACCATCAAGTGTTGATGATTGACAAGACCACTAGTTTCAAGAGAAGGGCAAAGGGAAAGAAAGGGTACTTCAAGTGGAAAGACAAGCAAGTTGTCACTCCTGCGAAGAAGCCCAAAGCTGGACCATAGCCTGAAACCGAGTGTTTACACCGCAGCGAAATGGTCACCGAAGCGGAAATGCCCGAATATTTGGTGGATAAGAAGGATGGCAAAGTGAACAAGGGTATATTTGATATACATATTATTGATGTGTGCCTTACTAGTGTTTATAGTAGCCCCTGAGTATTTGATACTTGTTCGGTTGCTAAGATTAGTAACTCGAAACGGGAGTTGCAGAATAAACAGAGACTAGTTAAAGGGTGAAGTGACGATGTGTGTTGGAAATAGTTCCAAGATTGATATGATCATCATCGCACACTCCCTATACTTTCGGGATTAGTGTTAAACCTAAATAAGTGTTATTTGGTGTTTGCGTTGAGCATGAATATGATTTGATCATGTTTATTGCAATACGGTTATTCATGTAAGTTAGAGAATAATTGTTGTTCAGTTTACATGAATAAAACCTTCTATGGTCATACACCCAATGAAAAATGGTTTGTTGGATCTCGATCGTGTGATACACATATTCGTAATATTGAAACCAAAAGATGCAAAGTTAATAATGATAGTGCAACTTATTTGTGGCACTGCCGTTTAGGTCATATCGGTGTAAAGCGCATGAAGAAACTCCATAAAGATGGATTTTTGGAATCACTTGGTTATGAATCATTTGATGCTTGCGAACCGTGCCTTTTGGGCAAGATGACTAAAACTCCGTTTTTCGGAACAATGGAACGGGCTACTGACTTATTGAAAATAATACATACTGATGTATGCAGACCAATGAGTATGAAGGCTCGTGGAAAGTATCGTTATTTTCTGACCTCCACAGATGATTTGAGCAGATATGGGTATATCTACTTAATGAAACATAAGTCTGAAAGGTTCAAAGAATTTCAGAGTGAAGTGGAAAAATCATCGTGACAAGAAAATAAGGTTTCTACGATCTAATCGCGGAGACAAATATTTGAGTTACGAGTTTGGTCTTCAATTAAAACAATGTGAAATAGTTTCACAGTTCACGCCACCTGGAACACCACAACATTATGGTGTGTCCGAACGTCGTAATCGTACTTTATTAGATATGGTGCGATCTATGATGTCTCTTATCGGTTTACCGCTATCACTTTGGGGTTATGCATTAGAGACAGCTGCATTCACATTTAATAGGGCACCATCTAAATCCGTTGAGACGACACCATATGAACTATGGTTTAGCAGTAAACCTAAGCTGTTGTTTCTTAAAGTTTGGGGCTGCGATGCTTATGTGAAAAAGTTTCATCCTGATAAGCTCGAACCCAAATCGGAGAAGTGCGTCTTCATAGAATACCCAAAGGAAATTGTTGGGTACACCTTCTATCACAGATCTGAAGGCAAAACATTCGTTGCTAATAAACGGATCCTTTCTAGAGAAGGAGTTTCTCTCGAAAGAAGTGAGTGGGAGGAAAGTAGAGCTTGATAAGGTAATTTGTACCTTCTCCCGAATTGGAAAGTAGTTCATCACGGAAATCAGTTCCAGTGATTCCTACACCAATTAGTGAGGAAGCTAATGATGATCATGAAACTTCAGATCAAGTTACTACAAAACTTCGTAGGTCTTCCAAAGTACAGTCCGCATCAGAGTAGTACGGTAATACTGTTCTGGAAGTCATGTTACTAGACCATGATGAACCTACGAACTATGAGGAAGCGATGATGAGCCCAGATTCCACGAAATGGCTCGAGGCCATAAAATCTGAGATATGATCCATGTATGAGAACAAAGTGTGGACTTTGGTGGACTTGCCCGATGATCGGCAAACCATAAGAAATAAATGGATCTTTAAGAGGAATACGGACATTGATAGTAGTGTTACTATCTACCAAGCTCGACTTGTTGCGAAAGTTTTTCAACAAGTTCAAGGTGTTGAATATGATGAGATTTTCTCACTCGTATCGATGCTTAAGTCTGTCTGAATCATGTTAGCAATTGCCACATTTTATGAAATCTGGCAAATGGATGTCAAAAACTGCATTCCTTAATGGATTTATTAAAGAAGAGTTGTATATGATGCAACCAGAAGGTTTTGTCAATCCTAAAGGTGCTAACAAAATGTGCAAGCTCCAGCGATCCATCTATGGACTGGTGCAAGCATCTCGAGTTGGAATATACGCTTTGATAAGTTGATCAAAGCATATAGTTTTATATGGACTTACGATGAAGCCCGTATTTACAATAAAGTGAGTGGGAGCACTACAACCTTTCTGATTAGTATATGTGAGTGACATATTGTTGATCAAAAATGATGTAGAATTTTTCTGCAAAGCATAAAGGAGTGTTTTAAAGGAGTTCTTTAAAAAGAAAAGACCTCAGTAAAAGCTACTTACATATTGAGCATCAAGATCTATTGAGATAGATCAAGACGCTCGATAAGATTTTCAATGGGTACATACCTTGGAAAGATTTTGAAATAGTTCAAAATGGAACAGTCAAAGAAGGAGTTCTTGCCTGTGTTGCAAAGGTATGAAATTGAGTAAGACTCAAATCCCGACCACAGTAGAAAATAGAAAGAGAATGAAAAGTCATTCCCTATGCCTCAGCCATAGGTTCTATAAAGTATGCTATGCTATGTACTGGACTCTATTGTATACCTTGCTCTGAATTTGGCAAGGAGTACAATAGTGATCTAGGAGTAGATCACTGGACACTGGTCAAGAATATCCTTAGTAAGGACTAAGGAGATGTTTCTCGATTATGGAGGTGATAAAAGAGTTTGTTGTAAAAGTTACATCAGTGCAAACTTTTACACTGATCCAGATGACTCCAAGTCTCAATCTGGATACATATTGAAAGTGGGAGCAATTAGCTAGAGTAGCTCCATGCAAAGCATTGTGAACATAGAATATTTGCAAAATACATACGGCTCTGAATGTGACAGACCCGTTGACTAAGATTCTCTCACGAGCAAAACATGATCACACCTTAGTACTCTTTGGGTGTTAATCCCATAGCGATGTGAAATAGATTATTGACTCTAGTAAACCCTTTGGGTGTTGGTCACATAACGATGTGAACTATGGCTGTTAATCGTATATAGATATGATTATTGGTGTTAAATCACATGGCGATGTGAACTAGATTATTGACTCTAGTGCAAGTGGGAGACTGAAGGAAATATGCCCTAGAGGCAATAATAAAGTTATTATTTATTTCCTTATTTCATGATAAATGTTTATTATTCATGCTAGAATTGTATTAACCGAAACATAATACATGTGTGAATACATAGACAAACATATAGTCACTAGTATGCCTCTACTTGACTAGCTCATTAATCAAAGATGGTTATGTTTCCTAACCATAGACATGTGTTGTCATTTGATTAATGGGATCACATCATTAGGAGAATGATGTGATTGACATGACCCATCCCGTTAGCTTAGCACTTGATCATTTAGTATTCTCGCTATTGCTTCCTTCATGACTTATACATGTTCTCGTAACTATGAGAATTGTGTAACTCCTGTTTACTGCAGGAACACTTTGGTACTACCAAACGTCACAACGAATCGGGTGATTATAAAGGAGTACTACAGGTGTTTCGAAGGTACATGTTGAGTTGGCATAATTCGAGATTAGGATTTGTCACTCCGATTGTCGGAGAGGTATCTCTGGGCCCTCTCGGTAATACTCATCACCTAAGCCTTGCAAGCATGTAACTAATGAGTTAGTTATGAGATGACGACACGGAACGAGTAAAGAGACTTACCGGTAACGAGATTGAACTAGGTATTGATACCGACGATCAAATCTCGGGTAAGTAACATGCCGATGACAAAGGGAACAAAGTATGTTGTTATGCGGTTTGACCGATAAAGATCTTCAGAGAATATGTAGGAACCAATATGGGCATCCAGGTCCCGCTATTGGTTATTGACCGAGACGGTCTCGGTCATGTCTACATTGTTCTCGAACCGTAGGGTCCGCACGCTTAAGGTTTCGATGATGCTTATATTATGAGTTTATGTATTTTGATGTACCGAAGGTTGTTCGGAGTCCCGGATGTGATCACGGACATGACGAGGAGTCTCGAAATGGTCGAGACATAAAGATTGATATATTGGACGGATATATTTGGACACCGGAAAGGTTCCGGGAGAGTTTGGGAATATACCGGAGCTCCGGGAGGTTACCGGAACCCCCCGGTAAGTATATGGGCCTTATTGGGCCCTAGTAGAAGGGAGGGAGAAGGAGCAAGAGAGGGGGCGCCCAAGCCCAATCCGAATTGGGTGGGGGCCGGCCCCCCTTTCCTTTTCTCCTTCCCCCTTCTCCTTCCTACTAGTACTACTCCTTCCTTCCCCCTCCATGTTGGATTAGGAAAAGGAGGGGAAACCTACTTGGAGTAGGTTTCCTCCCTATGGCGCACCTCCCTTGGGCCGCCACCTCCTCCCTCCCTCCTTTATATACGGGGTAGGGGCACCCTAGACACACAAGTTGATCATTGGTCGCCTTAGCTGTGCGGTGCCCCTCCACGATATTACACCTCGGTCATATTGTAGCGGTGCTTAGGCGAAGCCTCGCGACAGAGAACATCAAGATCGCCACCACGCCAGGTCGACGGAACTCCCCTCGGCACCTCTATCGGATTGGAGAACGAGGGTGCGCCATCGAGCTGTACGCTGTCAAGAACTCGGAGGTGCCGGAGTAACGGTGCTTGGATCGGTCGGACCGGAGGACGACGACTACTTCCTCTACATTGCGCCAACGCTCGCTTCGGGTCTCACGAGGGTACGAGACAACACTCTCCCTCGTTGCTATATCATCACCATGATCTTGCGTGTGCGTAGGAAATTTTTTGAAATTACTATGTTCCCCAACAGGTACGCGGGATGCTGAGTGAGGGCATCAGGCGCGCGGGAGGGGGGATGCCAGGGGGTGGGGGTGCTGATGCTTGGACCCAGGCGCGCGGGGGGGGGGCACGGACCTAGGAGTGGGGCGAGTGCACTGCGGCGGCCGGACCCAGGCGTGCGGGAAGGGGGGGCTGCCGGACCTAGGAGTGGGGCGAGTGCACTGCGGCGGCCAGACCCAGGCGTGGGGGTGGCATGACAGCCGGACCGAGGAGTGGGGTGGTGCCGAGGCCAAATCCAGGCGAGGGGGCTGTGCGGGGCCGGATCCAGGCGGGTGGCAGCTCCAGCGTGGATAGAAGGCTGCTGACGACCGCCGTAGCGGAGGGAGGAGCTGGGGAAGGTCGCGGTGGCCCTCTGGGAAGGTCACGACGGCGCCCCGAGAAGGCCGCAACCCCTATCCGTGGCCAAGGGTGGTGCTCCTCATCAGGTCCGATGGGCGGCGGAGATCAGGCGGTGGAGGGCGGAGCGGCGGCTCGCTGGGAGGCCGGGAGCTGCGCACCATGGGGTGGGGGCGGCGGTGGTGGCGCGCTTCAAGAAGGCGGCCGCGGTGGTGGCGCGATTCAGGAGGTCGATGACGGTGGTGGCCTGATTCGAGGTGGGTAGCCGCTGATTGAGCGGGTGGGGGATTAGGTACGAGATCGAGGGGGTGGGGTGGGGGGGGGGGTTAGGAACGGATCGACAGGATGCGGGTCTCGGAACGGTTCGTGGGCGCAGGGGTTCGGCTAGTTCGGGAACATCTCATCGGACCCTTATATGGCGCGCCGTGATCCAAATAGTTATTCTAATCCTGGGATTAGAATAGTGCTACTATATATATATATAGCAACAGAAAGAGAGGCTGCTTAATATCATTAATGAGCTTGATTTAAAAGCTGACACTAATTCACTTGACATAAGTGAACGGGTGGCTAAATGATGGCATAAAGGCCTAGGTCAGTTTGGCGAAGCTTCTGAGAGAAGAAGATATCAAATGGGGTCTTAGAGCTAAAGCAAGTCAAGTGGTTCAAGGGGATAATAATACACAATTTTTACATATGATTGCCAATGGGAAACATAGGAAAAAGAAGAGCATCCAACTTGAACAAGATGAAGGTACAATTGTTGGGAATGAGAACCTTAAGATGTATATTTCCAACTTTATAATAATTAAGCTGTTTGGGCCCCCAATAGAGAACTATGTCTCACTCAACGAGGATATTGTTGAGGACATAAGACAACTGGGAGATGATGAGAATGAGGTTCTCACTGCCGCTTTTACTGAAAAGAAGTGTTTGAGGCAATTTCGCAAATGAAGAATAACAAAGCACATGGTCTGGATGGCTTCCTAATAGAATTCTATAAAGGTGTTGGGATATTATTAAAGGCAACTTCATGCTAATGTTCCATGATCTGTTTAATGGGCATTTAGAATTATTTAAACTAAACTTGGGACAGTCACGTTGTTACCAAAGAAGGAAGAGGCGTTTCGAATTGAGCAGTTCAAACCGATATGTCTACTCAATTTTATCTTTAAGATTTTTACAGCAGTTGGAAGGAATCGCCTTACACAGATTGCACATTCTGTGGTTCAGGTGAGTCAAGTGCCTTTCATGCATGGACAACATATCCTCGAGGGAGGGAAATACATGAAACCTTGCATGAAATCTGTGGCACCCCGCTCAAAGAAACCGGAACGCCCCATATTCCAGCCCAGAGATTGAGGAGAAGTCTTCTGGAATACGACATTGCTTAGCATAGAACAAATCAACTCTTTATTACAATCTAAATGGATATAAGGGATTACTGTTGGAAATATGCCCTAGAGGCAATAATAAAAGTATTATTATATTTCAATGTTCATGATAATTGTCTTTTGTTCATGCTATAACTGTGTTATCCGGAAATCGTAATACACGTGTGAACACTTAGACCCCAATATGTCCCTAGTAAGCCTCTAGTTGACTAGCCGTTGCAGATCAATAGATGGTCATGGTTTTCGACTATGGACATTGGATGTCGTTGATAACGGATCACATCATTAGGAGAATGATGTGATGGACAAGACCCAATCATAAGCATAACATAAAAGATCGTATAGTTCGCTTGCTAGAAGCTTTGCCAATGTCAAGTATCTCTTCCTTCGACCATGAGATCGTAACTCCGGTTACCGTAGGAGTGCCTTGGGTGTATCAAACATCACAACGAATCGGGTGACTATAAAGGTGCATTACAGGTATCTCCGAAAGTATCTGTTGGGTTGACACGGATCGAGACTGGGATTTGTCACTCCGTATGACGGAGAGGTATCTCTGGGCCCACTCGGTAATGCATCATCATAATGAGCTCAAAGTGACCAAGGTGTTGGCCACGGGATCATGCATTACGGTACGAGTAAAGTGACTTGCCGGTAACGAGACTGAACGAGGTATTGGGATACCGACGATCGAGTCTCGGGCAAGTAACGTACCGATTGACAAAGGGAATTGCATACAGGGTTTGATCGAATCCTCGACATCGTGGTTCAACCGATGAAATCATCGAGGAGCATGTGGGAGCCAACATGGGTATCCAGATCCCGCTGTTGGTTATTGCCCGAGAGTCGTCTCGGTCATGTCTGCATGTCTCCCGAACCCGTAGGGTCTACACACTTAAGGTTCGGTGACGCTAGGGTTAGTAGGAAGACTAGTATGTGAATACCGAATGTTGTTCGGAGTCCCGGATGAGATCCCGGACGTCACGAGGAGTTCCGGAAGGGTCCGGAGGTAAAGAATAATATATAGGAAGTGGTGATTCGGCCATCGGGAAAGTTTCGGGGTCTCCCGGTAAAGTACCGGGACCACCGGAAGGGTCCCGGGGGTCCACCGGGTGGGGCCACCTATCCCGGAGGGCCCCATGGGCCAAAGGGGGAAGGGAACCAGCCCACAGGGGGCTGGTGCGCCCCCCTAGGCCCCCCCGCGCCTAGGGTTGAAACCCTAGGGGGGGGGGCGCCCACCGGCTTGGGGGCACTCCACCCCTTGGTTGCCGCCCCCCGGAGATTGGATCTCCAGGCCGCCACTTCTGGGGCCTATATAAAGGGGGAGGGAGGGGCTGCTGTACCAACTCCCAGGCGCAGCCCTCCCTCCCAACACATCTCCTCCTCCGTAAGAGCTCGGCGAAGCCCTGCCGAGTATCGCTTCTCCACCATCACCACGCCGTCGTCTTTGCCGGTGGAGCTGTCTTCCTCAACCTCTCCTTCCCCTTGCTGGATCAAGAAGGAGGAGACGCCGCTCGTCCCGCACGTGTGTTGAACGCGGAGGTGCTGTCCATTCAGCATCGGGCATCGGTGATCTGAATCACGCTCGAGTACGACTCCATCATCACCTTGCAAGCTTCGCACGCGATCTACAAGTGGTATGTAGATGCAATCTCTCTTCTATTACTCGTTGCTTAGATGAACTCATAGATAGATCTTGGTGAAGCCGAGGAAAATTTTAATTTTCTCGCAACGCTCCCCAACAAAGGGCATCATGAGCTAGGTCTATGCGTAGTTCTCTATTGCACGAGTAGAACACAATTTGTTGTGGGCGCTGATCTTGTCATCTTACTTGCCCTACTAGTCTTTTCTTGCTCAACGGTATTGTGGGATGAAGCGCCCGACCAACCTTACACGCACGCTTACGTGAGACCGGTTCCACCGATCGACATGCACTAGTTGCATAAGGTGGCTGGCGGGTGTCTGCTCTCCCACTTTAGTTGGAGCGGATTCGATGAACAGGGCCCTTATGAAGGGTAAATAGAAGTTGAAAAAATCACGTTGTGGTGATTCGTAGGTAAGAAAACGTTTTGCTAGAACCCAATCGCAGCTATCGTAAAAGATGCAACAACAATTAGAGGACGCCTAACTTGTTTTTGCAGCGATTGATCATGTGATGTGATATGGCCGAAGTTGTGATGAATGATGAATTGTGATGTATGAGATCATGTTCTTGTAATAGGATTCACGACTTGCATGTCGATGAGTATGACAACCGCAGGAGCCATAGGAGTTGTCTTTATTTTTGTATGACCTGCGTGTCATTGAAGAACGCCATGTAAACTACTTTACTTCATTGCTAAACGCGTTAGTCATAGAAGTAGAAGTAGTCGTTGGCGTGACAACTTCATGAAGACACGATGATGGAGATCATGATGATGGAGATCATGGTGTCAAGCGGTGACAAGATGATCATGGAGCCCCAAGATGGAGATCAATGGAGCTTGATGATATTGGCCATATCATGTCACAACTATATAATTGCATGTGATGTTTATTATGTTTATACATCTTGTTTACTTAGGACGATGGTAGTAAATAAGATGATCCTTACAAAATTTCAAGAAGTGTTCTCCCTAAGCGTGCAACTGCTACAGTTCGTCATTTCTAAGCACCACGTGATGATCGGTGTGATGGATCCTTACGCTCACATACAACGGGTGTAAGACAGATTTACACAAATAAAACACTTAGGGTTAACTTGACGAGCCTAGCATGTACGGACATGGCCTCGAACACGGAGACCGAAAGGTCGAACACGAGTCGTATGGAAGATACGATCAACATGAAGATGTTCACCGATGATGACTAGTCCGTCTCACGTGATGATCGGACACGGGCTAGTCGACTCGGATCGTGTAACACTTAGATGACTAGAGGGATGTCTAATCTAAGTGGGAGTTCATAATTTTGATTAGAACTTTATTATCATGAACTTAGTCTAAAACCTTTGCAAATATGTCTTGTAGATCAATGGCCAACGCTAATGTCAACATGAACTTCAACGCTCCTAGAGAAAACCAAGTGAAAGATGATGGCAGCAACTATACGGATCGGGTCCGAACCCGAGGATCATCCTCATAGCTGCCAAGAAACAAGATGTCCTAGAAGCACCGTTAGGTGACCCACCTGTTCTCCCAGCCTTTGCAAGACGATTTGAACGTCTGGCGCGACTCGCTCGATGATTACTCCCTCGCTCAGGCGGCATGCTCTACAGCTTAGAACCGGGCTCCAAAAGCGTTTTGAGCATCACGGAGCATATGAGATGTTCAAGAGCTGAAACTTGTTTTCCAAGCTCATGCCCGGTCGAGAGATATGATGTCTCCGACAAGTTCTACAGCTTGTAAGATGGAGGAAAACAGTTACTGTCGGTGAGCACATCCTCAAGATGTCCAGGTTGCACAACCGTATGACCCACTGAACATTAACCTCCCGTGATGAGGCGGTCATTGACAGAATCCTCCAGCCGCTCCCACCAAGCTACAAGAGCTTTGTGATGAACTACAACATGCGGGGATGGTAAAGACCATTCTGAAGTGTTCTCACGTGAAGTCAGCAGAGGCTGAAATCAAGAAAGAACATCAAGTGTTGATGGTCAATAAGACCACTAAGTTCAAGAAGGGCAAGGGTAGGAAGAACTTCAAGAAGGACGGCAAAGATGTTGCCGCCGCCTGTAAGCCTGTTCTTGGGAAGAAGTCAAAGAATGGACCCAAGCCCGAGATCGAGTGCTTTTATTGCAAGGGAAGGGTCACCGAAGCGGAACTGCCCCAAATACTTAGCGGATAAGAAGGCCGGCAACACCAAAGGAGCTGCGGAATAAACGGAGACTGGCGAAGGACGAGGTGACGATGCGCGTCGGGAATGGTTCCAGAGTCGATGTGATCGCCGTCGGCACGCTGCCTCTACATTTACCTACGGGATTAGTTTTGAACCTTAATAATTGTTATTTAGTGCCAAGTTTGAGCATGAACATTGTATCCGGATCTCGCTTGATACGAGATGGCTACTCATTTAAGTCCGAGAATAATGGTTGTTCGATTTATATGAGAGATATGTTTTATGGTCATGTCCGATGGTCAATGGTTTATTCTTAATGAATCTCGAGCGTAATATTACACATGTTCATAGTGTGGATGCCAAAAGATGTAAAGTTGATAACGATAGTCCCACATACTTGTGGCATCGCCGCCTTTGGTCACATTGGTGTCAAGCGCATGAAGAAGCTCCATGCTGATGGAGTTTTGGAGTCTCTTGATTATGAATCGCTTGACACATGCTAACCATGCCTCTTAGGCAAATGACCAAGACTCCGTTCTCGGAACAATGGAGCGAGCAACCAACTTGTTGGAAATCATACATACCGATGTGTGCGGTCCAATGAGCGTTGAGGCTCGTGGAGGATATCGTTATGTTCTCACTCACCGATGACTTAAGTAGATATGGGTATGTCTACTTAATGAAACACAAGTCCGAGACCTTTGAAAAGTTCAAGGAATTTCAGAGTGAGGTGGAGAATCAACGGACCGAAAGATAAAGTTCCTACAATCGATCGTGGAGGAGAATATTTAAGTCACGAATTTGGCACACACTTAAGGAAATGTGGAATCGTTTCACAACTCACGCCTACCGAACACCTCAAATAAACGGTGTGTCCGAACGTCATAATCGCACTCTATTGGATATGGTGCGGTCTATGATGTCTCTTACCGATTTACCGCTATCATTTTGGGGATACGCCTAGAGACAGCTACATTCACTTTAAATAGGGCACCGCCTAAACCGCTGAGACGACACCGTATGAATTATGGTTTGGGAAGAAACCTAAGCTGTCGTTTCTAAAAGTTTGGGGATGCGATGCTTATGTCAAGAAACTTCAACCCGAAAAGCTCGAACCCAAGTCGAAAAATGCGATTCATAGGATACCCTAAGGAAACCGTCGGGTATACCTTCTACTTAAGATCCAAGGCAAGATTTTTGTTGCTAAGAACGGATGCTTTAGAGAAAGAGTTTTCTCGAAAGAAGTAAGTGGGAGGAAAGTAGAACTCGATGAAGTACTACCTCTCGAACGGGAAAGTGGTGCAGCGCAGAAACCGCTCTGTGATGCCCACACCAATCAAGAGGAAAACGTTGATGATGATCAAGGTACTTTGGATCAAGTTACTCTTGAACTCAAGGTCCACGAGGACACGTTCCGCACTGCAGTGGTACGGAACCCTGTCATGGAAATCATGTTGCTAGACAACAATGAACCTTCGAACTATGAAGAAGCAATGGCGGCCCGGATTCCAACAAATGGCTTGAGGCCATGAAACCGAGATAGAATCCATGTATGAAAACAAAGTATGGACTTTGACAGACTTGTTCGATGATCGGCGAGCGATAGAAAACAAATGGATTTTTAAGAAGAAGACGGACGCGATGGAAATGTCACCATCTATAAAGCTCGACTTGTCGCTAAGGGTTATCGACAAGTTCAAGGGATTGACTACGACGAGACATTCTCTCCGTAGCGAAGCTCAAGTCCGTCCGAATCATGTTAGCAATTGCCGCATACTATGATTATGAGATATGGCGATGGACGCCAAAACGGCATTCCTTAATGGACATCTTAAGGAAGAGCTGTATATGATGCAGCCGGAAGGTTTTGTCGATCCTCCTAACGCTAACAAAGTATGCAAGCTCCGGCGATCCATTTATGGACTGGTGCAAGCATCTCGAGTTAGAACATTCGCTTTGATGAGATGATCAAAGCGTTTAGTTTATGCGACTTATGGAGAAGCCTCGTTTATAAGAAAGTGAGTGGGAGCTCAGAGCATTTCTCCTACTATATGTAGATGACATACTCTTGATGGGAAATGATACAAAACTTCGACAGCATAAAGGCCTACTTGAATAAGTGTTTTTCAATGAAGGACCTTGGAGAAGCTGCTTATATATTAGGCATCAAGATCTATAGGATAGATCGAGACGCCTCATAGGTCTTTCACAGAGCACATACCTTGATAAGATTTTGAAGAGGTTCAAATGGATCAGTCCAAGAAAGGGTTCTTGCCTATGTTACAAGGTGTGAAATTGAGCTCAGCTCACCACCCACCACGGCAAAAGATAAAGAAGAGATGAGTGTCATCCCTATGCTTCAGCCATAGGATCTATTATGTATGCCATCTGTGTACTGCACCGATGTAAACCTTGCCGTAAGTTTGGCTGCAAGATACCAAAGTAATCCCGCAAAGAACACCGGACAGCGGTCAAGAATATCCTGAAGCACCGAAAAGGACAAAGGACATGTTTCGTTTATGGAGGAGACGAAGAGCTCGTCAGAAGGGTTACGCCGACGCTAGCTTCGACTCAGATCTTGATGACTCTAAGTCACAAACCGGATACGTGTATATGTTGAATGGTGGAGCAGTAAGCTGGTGCAGCTGCAAGCAGAGTGTCGTGGCGGGATCTACGTGTGAAGCGGAGTACATGGCAGCCTCGGAGGCAGCGCATGAAGCGATTTGGGTGAAGGAGTTCATCACCGACCTAGGAGTCATACCCAATGCGTCGGGGCCGATCAAACTCTTCTGTGACAACACTGGAGCTATTGCCCTTGCCAAGGAGCCCAGGTTTCACAAGAAGACCAGGCACATCAAGCGTCGCTTCAACTCCATCCGTGAAAATGTTCAAGATGGAGACATAGAGATTTGCAAAGTGCACACGGATCTGAATGTCGCAGATCCGCTGACTAAACCTCTCTCACAGACAAAACATGATCAACACCGTAACTCTATGGGTGTTCGATTCATCACAATGTAACTAGATTAGTGACTCTAGTGCAAGTGGGAGACTGTTGGAAATATGCCCTAGAGGCAATAATAAAAGTATTATTATATTTCAATGTTCATGATAATTGTCTTTTGTTCATGCTATAAGCGTGTTATCCGGAAATCGTAATACACGTGTGAACACTTAGACCCCAATATGTCCCTAGTAAGCCTCTAGTCGACTAGCCCACAGATCAATAGATGGTCATGGTTTCTCGACTATGGACATTGGATGTCGTTGATAACGGGATCACATCATTAGGAGAATGATGTGATGGACAAGACCCAATCATAAGCATAGCATAAAAGATCGATAGTTCGCTTGCTAGAAGCTTTGCCAATGTCAAGTATCTCTTCCTTCGACCATGAGATCGTAACTCCCGGTTACCGTAGGAGTGCCTTGGTGTATCAAACGTCACAACGAATCGGGTGACTATAAAGGTGCATTACGGTATCTCCGAAAGTATCTGGGTTGACACGGATCGAGATCTGGGATTTGTCACTCCGTATGACGGAGAGGTATCTCTGGGCCCACTCGGTAATGCATCATCATAATGAGCTCAAAGTGACCAAGGTGTTGGCCACGGATCATGCGTTACGGATGCGAGTAAAGTGACTTGCGGTAACGAGACCTGAACGAGGTATTGGGATACCGACGATCGAGTCTCGCAAGTAACGCATCGATTGACAAAGGGAATTGCATATGTGGTTTGATCAATCCTTGACATCGTGGTTCAACCGATGAAATCATCGAGGAGCATGTAGGAGCCAACATGGGTATCTAGATCCCGCTGTTGGTTATTGCCCGAGAGTCGCCTCGGTCATGTTCAAGATGTCTCCGAACCCGTAGGGTCTACACACTTAAGGTTCAGTGACGCTAGGGTTAGTAGGAAGACTAGTATGTGAATACCGAATGTTGTTCGGAGTCCCGGATGAGATCCCGGACGTCACGAGGAGTTCCGGAAGGGTCCGGAGGTAAAGAATAATATATAGGAAGTGGTGATTCGGCCATCGGGAAAGTTTCGGTCTCCGTAAAAGCACGGACCACGGAAGGGTCCCGGGGGTCCACCGGGTGGGGCCACCTATCCCGGAGGGCCCCATGGGCCAAAAGGGGAAGGGAACCAGCCCACAGGGGGCTGGTGCGCCCCCCTAGGCCCACCCCCTGCGCCTAGGGTTGAAACCCTAGGGGGGGGCGCCCACCGGCTTGGGGGCACTCCACCCCTTGTCGCCGCCCGGAGATTGGATCTCCAGGCCGCCACTTCTGTGGGGCCTATATAAAGGGGGGGAGGGAGGGGGGCTGCTGCACCAACTCCCAAGGCGCAGCCCCTTCCCTCCCCAACACATCTCCTCCTCCGTAAGAGCTCGGCGGCCTCGCCGAGATCGCTTCTCCACCATCACCACGCCGTCAGGTCGCCGGTGGAGCTGTCTTCCTCAACCTCTCCTTCCCCTTGCTGGATCAAGAAGGAGGAGACGCCGTCGTCTCCGCACGTGTGTTGAATGCGGAGGTGCTGTCCGTTCAGCACTGGGCATCGGTGATCTGAATCACGTTCGAGTACGACTCCATCATCACCTTGCAAGCTTACGCACGCGATCTACAAGTGATATGTAGATGCAATCTCTCTCTTCTATTACTCGTTGCTTAGATGAACTCATAGATAGATCTTGGTGAAGCCGTAGGAAAATTTTAATTTTCTGCAACGTTCCCCAACAATTACATCGGCACGTCAACACTACACCTGCCATGGTTGCTCTATGCAAGCAGTAGAACAACTCGAAGCAGCGAAAAAACTCTAGCAGCGGAACAACAACAATGGTGATGAACTCCACTCCGCAGGGACTCTGGCTGGAACACTTATCCTAGCTTGCAAACAAGGAATCCACGACAAACAAGCAATCAAATCCGGCATGACCTGCAAACTGGCATGACACACGACCACATAACCATCTTCTCTCATCATCAAACCGGGGTTGTTATCATGCACATTATTATTGTTAAAACTGTTGATCCATAGTGTGACCGACTACAAACTGGGCCCATATCCGCGGGCACGGCTATCGATAGATTTAAACACACACTCTGCAGAGGTTAGCACACTGTACCCACACCACGGAACCCATGGCCTCGCACTCCCATTCGTGTGGACCAACGGCGTTCCGACAAAATTGATCTATTGCCCATGACACTCTCCCAGCCACTCCGACCAACTCCCCACTAGGCTAGGTCTTGGGTGGCCCCGATGTCAACCAATGACATCCAACGGCCACCGTCGTGGCAAAACTATAAACGGTCCCAAACGGGGACAAAGGTATACCAATCACAACAACAACGGGCACACAAGGTTCATGTCTGCCTACCTGATCAGGGTAGCGCGCTCCCATAACCTTCCCTCTTTGGAGGCACCGGCAAGAGGCATGATAATAGACCTAGTTAGGACCCCCCCCATAAGGCAAGTGTGGTTGCACTGGTCAGATCAATTTGGTGGCACCATGACTCAGCCATCAGTTGTTCAAGTTTGATTATTATCCAGTTAAACTTGAATGCAATATGCTGAGCCATATTAAAATAACATGATGCAACTACAATGCAGGAGCATGATATCAACATAAGCATGGATGTGCAACATCACTTCTTAACATATCAACAATAAATCATATATCCGGCTGAGCATGGCATACTGACTAGCATGACATCACAAGCATCCACTACTCAGAAACATAGCATGACCACTAGCATCAATAAGAAATACCACGCAAGAACATATCAAGAATACTAGCAAGTAAGCATAAACCATCTAGATGCAAAGAAACATGCATATCAACGGTACCGGGTCACAGACAATAGTCAGGCAATGAAGAACATAACCAACACCATCATGTACTACTATGAGGCATGACATCCGAAAGAAATACTAGCAACTATTACATGATAACAAGATGCATAATAGCATAGCATGAAGGTGGACACAGATCCATAAGCATCAACAAAACAATGATAGCAATTGTAGATAAACAAGCAGACATTTAATAAATATTTAAGTTGAAAACCAAGGCTACTGCATGACTATCATGCAAGTGGTGGTTGTGGCTTTCCTGGGGATGAAAAACCATCAGGAAGAAGTGCGGAAAGCTCGCGGAACGAATCGCCAGAAAAAGTTCTCTCTCGGAGGGGGCTGATTAGGGGCAAGGGCAATAAGGTCATTTCTAGTATGTCAAACCATAGGAAAATGATGTGAACAGAACGGGCTCGACGAGACAAAGAAGTGGGCGTTGGATTCACCTCAGTCGGAGTTACGAGCAAAAAATTGTGGCCGTTCACTTTTTAGGCAGAAAAGGGGCTAAAGAGTGAACGTTCACAATATAATCACTTCGGCCGGCTGGGCTGAAAAAGAGAAAGCGTATTTAGAAGATTAAGCCTTCAAAATAGAGGAGACGCATTTCATCCCGTAGCAGAACTAAAGTATGATTTTGTTAACAGAAAACGTACTTACCGCAAAACGCGCTTCCACTTAAGTAGCTGGTCCCGGGGCTTAGGTCGCTGACGAGCGGGTCCTGCGCTGACTCCTCCCTCTCCTCCCGCTCCGTCTCCTTTCCCGCAACGTGTAGAGGCAGAGGACAGGTCGCACAGTGCTGGCGCTCACACTTCCTACTCCGGCCACCTCCGGCGGAGGTCCGGCCATCGGAGTGCTCCCCGCGGAGCAGAGCGTCGAGCAGGTCCAACCAGGGCGGCGAGGGAAGGGCCGCGGGGCGACAAGCAAAGGCAGGGGCAAACGACGGCTCTGGCAAAGTTGGAGGCCGGGCTACAGTGGAGGAAAGGGAGCGAAAGGGCTCGGAAAGGTTTCACCGGGGTTGAGGGACTCCCCTAGAGGTGATAGGATGGAGGGTGGGGGCGCGGCTCGAGCGAATTTAGGCCGAGTCCAGCGGAGGGCACGATGGCCATGGGGGTCGAGGGGATCTCCAGGAGCTTGAATGAGAGGCTGGGCGGGGTCCTGGGAGTGGGTTGAGGTTGCTAGTGAGCTCGGAGTGCTCGAGGACTGGCTATATATAGGCGGGCGAGGGAGATCGTGGCCGAGTGCCGTCGGCGACGCATGACCGGGGCCTCTGGCGATGGTAGGGCACGGGTGGGCGACCGCGAGTGACGAGAACGACCAAAGGGAGCTCATGGAGCAGAGCAAGCCAAGGGGACACGGGGAGGAAGAGACGAGTGCCATTAAAGCCCTGTCGGCACTGTGCGCCCGTGGGCGCGTGGCGACGACCGCCGACGAGGAAGAGGACGGAGGGGGAGAGGGGTCCAGGGAGGTGGAGATGACGAGGGGAAGATGCTGGACAGGGTCACAAACGTGAAGATGATGAGAGGTGGAGAGGCCAAAGCACAAACGACGTCCTGGACGCGGCCACATCGCACAGAGCGCGTGAATTGGCATGCTAGCTACGCGGTCACCACGAGACAATGCACAGGGAGGTCACAATAGGATTGCAAACTTTGTTTGGGGTGTTGTCTCTCCACCCTGGAGGCTGTAGAAAGCAAGAGCTTAAGAGAAGAGGCTCTGCAGCTGAGTTAGGCATCGATTAATGTTTGTTGTAGCAAACTTGGTCAGGTCACTCTGATCAACAGAGAGATGCTAAGGTCCAAATGAGTTGTCTAGGAGGTTTATCTAAGGAAGGACTATAATCCTGGGAGTTTTGAGGGGAAATGGATCACAAAAGAACAGGGTTGCTTTGTAACCTCATATTTGGTCCAGAAAATGGAGGATGATGATGCACTCACATAGAGAAGCAACTTAGGCTGGAATTTGGCAAGGCAGGGTTATTTGGTCATATGAAGATGCTCTAAAAGTTCCATACCAAATGGACATGCCAAAATAGTACTTGCTTCACAAACATCCCCATTGACCAGAAACTTGCAATAATATTCGTGATAAAATGGCTTAAGGAAATGATCCCAAATTTGGTGGAGAGATGTTATATGGATAGGATCATGATCTGGTATTTTTTTAGAATGAATGAAGCAATATAAATTATACCTGCTTCACAACCTGAAAATATTAACAGAAGCAAAGATTTGAAGATGTGCTCGCATAGATGATTGGATAGAGCTGCAAAATTGGAGGAGGGTAATTATATGAGCACATGAAGAGGCATGAAAAATTTCAACTCATTTGGATACTCCTAGCTAATACTTCCTTCACAAAGGCTTCCCTCAGACATGAACTTTGAAAAATCACTGAGGAAGATTGGCTAGGCAAATGAAGTTGAATTTTGGCATGAGGCAATTATTTGGACTGGAAAAGATGTCCAAAAAGTTTGGGGGTCAAATGGGCAAAGATAAATAGCACTTGCTTCACAAAGTGCCATTTAGGGTAGAATAGGAAAATAATTATTTGAGGAGTATTATTGAACATGGCAATGAAAGGTTTTGCCATACTTGATGAAGATATGAGCCAAACAATTTATGAGAATTATTTGGGAATTTTAGGAGTGATGGAAATATATGTTGCTTCACAACCTAGGGCAAATTGGGTTATTCCTTGAATAGAAGAAGGAATATTCCCAATAAAAAGAATATTGGGGTTTGGTCTAGGATGGAATATTGGCAAGGTCTTGGGATAGATTTGAGGATGACAAGCCACTCTGGAAATAAAGAAGAGGTCATCTTCTTCAGTTTCCAGACCACATAGCCACGGAAAAAGAAAACTCAAGCAAAAACCTCAGAAAATCAAAAGAAAAAGAAAGGGCCAAAAATCAGGATGTGACAAAATCTATTTGAAGAAAATTGATGGAGTGGTTTTCATAGTGGATTTCGAGAGGCATATGATAAAGTCAATTGGCCATTTTTACAACAAGCCTTGTGTATGAAAGGTTTTGATGTGTTCTGGAGGAAGTAGGTCGAATCCTTTATATAGGATGACAACGTAGGAATCAAGGTTAATGACGACATAGGTCATTTTTTCCAAACGCAAAAAGGATTGAGAGAGGGAGATCCAATGTCTCCTATCCCATTTAATGTTGTCACTAGTATGTTGGTCGACCTCATTTATAGAGCTAAGGAGGATGGCCAGGTAGGTGGTCTAATCCCACATCTAGTGGATGGTAGGGTGTCCATACTACAATATGAGGATGACACCATTATTTTCATGGAACATGAACTTGCTAAGGCGATAAACATGAAATTAGTTTTATGCCTTTCCGAACAACTGTCTGGGATGGAGATTAATTTTAATAAAAGTGAGATGTTCTACTTTGGACGTGCCAATGAAGAACATGATAATTATAGATAGTTGTTCAGATGTGAGCTGGGATCTTTACCGTTTAGATATCAGGGAATTCCAATCCATCATCGTAAACCAACAAAGAATGGAAATGTATTGAAGATCAATTTGAAAAGAAATTAAGCTGTTGGAAGGGTAAGCTATTGTCTTATAGGGGATGGTTAATCCTTATAAATTTGGTGGTGACGAGCGTGATGATGTTCCTCCTATCCTTCTTAGAGGTACCAGTCAGTGTACAAAAAAATAGATATCTATCGACCTTGCTTTTACTGGCAAATTGGTGAAAACAAAACAAAATATAGGCTGGTCAAATGGAACATTATCTATAGAACGAAGGACCAAGGTGATATGGGAATTGAAAATCTAGAAGTGAAAAATAAATGCTTACTTAGAAAATGGCTCTATAGATTAGCGGTAGAGAGGGATGGGGTATAGTCATAATTGATGGTGTTACCGCCCGATGAAGATGGTGCGAGCGGCGATCAGTCGGAGTCGGATTCGTCACCCTCCCACCCGCTTCCTTCATCAACGCCGTCACGGTCCTCCTCGCCGCTATCGCTCGAGGAGGAGCTTTCGTCGTCGGTGGAACTCTCTGCGCAGCACCCTAAGCGAATTCCCGAGCACCCGAAGACCTTGACAGAGAGTTGGTTGCTCTCCATCAATTTAAACCGAAGAACGTGCCCCTCCGTCAAGCTATGGGCATGGGCGAAGGTCTTCCAACCACGACAAAGATACATCACATGAGGAGCAGGGAAGTCAATGTCGACCCACATACTGCCATTCCCACAGCCCCTCATGTGCAACCTCAAAGCATGCGGCAGATCGAGCTCCATTTCCCAGGCGAACGGGGTAGAGAGGCGAAGATGGCCGCACAGAGGCTTGTACAGCCTGGCGAAGAACTCTCGGGGCTGATCTCCAGCATGGCCTTCCGTCGGGGGAGCAGCCAAGGAGGCACAACCGGTGCGCCACCCCGTCCTTCCCTTCCCCGAGCTCCACAATGACCTCGGTCTCGTCCCCTCCCTCCTCCTCTCATAGCAAGCTCCTGAGGAGCAGGAATGCGATGTCGAGTGGAGGCCCTCGCCGCCACTGCTGGAGCACCAGCACGCCCTCGCCCTCTCACCATGATGAGCGGAAGAAGACTGCAAAGGAAGAAGAAGAAGGAGGTGTATATGAAAAAGCACCACCTCTATCCCCTTTTGTAGAAGAGCAGAGCCGGGGGCTGGCCCCTCTCCCCAAGGGCGGCCGCCCCGCTCATCCAATATGGCCCCCGGAGACATGGGGAATTAGGACCGCCCACTGCCCCAACCAGCGACGCCTGAGTTCCCGCCGCGGCACTCACACCCGTGCCCTCCATTTCCATCACCTACCCTTCCTAAGGCATGGAAGACACATGGCGGATGGGCCAGAGGCACGAGGCAAGTGGGATGGCCGTTTTAACCCCGTGATCCTGGTGCACGAGCGCCATGCAGGCCACGATCCAGACCTTTCTTCATAATGTCGCACACGACGCGCGGGAAAACCATAAACTGGCCCGGAATCAAGACTAATGAAGAAGCAAAGAGGATCTCAATGGACTAGCTTCTTCAACAGCGCTGCCTGTGCACTTGTTAGGCCCTACCCCGACGACGCTCGGCAGTGCGTTTGGGCAAGCCCGAGAGCTTCTGTCTGTGCAACAAACCCAGGGCCTGTTGACCTGATTGTGGACAGGCACAAGATCAAGATTGGAACACCAGAGCAAGAGACCAAGAGACTCGAAGAACCAACCGACAGGTCAGGAGGAACCAAGACTAAGGCAGAAGGACCATGTGTTATCAAGAAAGAGGCCTCCTTTGCCGGGCGGGCGAGCCCGACAAGGGGCGAGGCCACCCCTAGAAGAGGAGGACCAAGCCGTCCCGGCAGGGCCTGCCAGGGCTCATAGAGACCCAAACACCTCACCAACTACTCCACTACGACCCACGTCATTGATCCGTGCGGTGTCAAGACGCATGATGACTAACTGGCAGCCATTCGCCACATGGCAGCCACTTCCTACCAAGAGAACCCACATACGACACCCGTTCGGTGACGTGTCAAGCAAGCAGGCGTGGAGCTGGCGAATTAGCCTGGCAAGCCTTGTCAGGCAACCAACCACGTGACACTAAGCGGTGCATTAAATGCACGCTGTTAGCCTATAGAGTTAGGTATGATAGCACTGTTTGCTATCATATCAGTGTCTAATGACTATTTTGCCACTGTGGTAACCCCTTGATCTATAAAAGGAGGCCCATGGCAACGATTCTGGGGGCTAGAAGTTTAGATCACTCACACCACATATGCACGTAGTCGCTGCTGCCTTGAAGCAACCCTTGCCGGGCAAGTGTACTACGCACCGCCACCACCTTTCCCCATCAATCCACCAAAGCAGGAGTAGGGTGTGAGTGCCACGGCGGGAAATCAGGCATTGCTGGTTGGGCTAGCGAGTCGGTCCTGATTCCCCATGTCTCTGAGGGCCGTATTGGATGAGCGGGGTGACCGCCCTTGGGGAGAGGGGCCAGCCCCCAGCTCTGCTCTTCTATAAAAGGGGATAGAGGTGGTGCTTTTTCATACACACCTCCTTCTTCTTCTTCCTTTGCAGTCTTCTTCCGCTCATCATGGTGAGAGGGCGAGGGCGTGCTGGTGCTCCAGTGGCGGCGACGAGGGCCTCCACTCGACATCGCATTCCTACTCCTCTGGAGCTCGCAGCGGTGGAGCCTACTATGAGAGGAGGAGGGAGGGGACGAGGCCGAGTCGCCGTGGCGCTCGTGGAAGGTGAGGACCTGGCGGCGCACCGGTTGCGCCTCCGCCGGCGGCTCCCCCCCGACGAAAGGCCATGCTGGAGATCAGCCTCGAGAGTTCTTCATCAGGCTGTACAAGCCTCTGTGCGTCCATCTTCGCCTCCCTACGCCATTCGCCCTGGTGGCGGTGGTTGACGGACCTCCTCCGCCATGCTCTCGATCGATGCGTTCCTCGGTGCTTCTCCCTCATCCTCTTTGCCTTCACCTGCCGTGCCTGGGAGGAGAGGTACAAGAAAAGGGATTACGAGGCATGATAACCCGCAAGTATACGGGATAGTTGTAGCCTCTTTCAATAAGTAAGAGTGTCGAACCCAACGAGGAGCTAAAGGTAGAACAAATACTCTCTCAAGTCCTAGCGGCCACTGATACGACTCTACGCACGCTTGACGTTTGCTTTACCTAGAACAAGTATAAAACTAGAGGTACTTTGTAGGTGTTGTGGGATAGCTTTGCAAGAAAGTAAAGAACGCGTAAATAAAAAGTAGGGGCTGTTTAGATAAAGATGCAAAGTAAATATAGTGAGTGTGGAAAAGTGGTGGTAGGAGTTGTGGAATTGTCCCTAAGCAATTGACTACTTTACTAGACCTATAGCAAGTTTTATGTGGGAGAGGCCACTGCTAGCATGTCATCCCTGACTTGGAATTCTATGCACTTATGATTGGAACTATCAGCAAGCATCCGCAACTACTAACGTTCATTAAGGTAAAACCCAACCATAGCATTAAGATATATTGGTCCCCCTTCAATCCCGTACGCATCAATTTCTATGCTAGGTTGAAGCTTCTGTCACTCTAGCCCTCCAATACATAGTCCTATCAACATACAACTAACCCTATGGTGTGATCCACACGTGCACTCATATGATGGGCACCAAAGGACAGCAACATAACCATAAGCAAATTAAATCAATCATAGCAATTCATCTACCACCAATAGGACAACAAAAATCTACTCACACATCATAGGATGGCAACACATCATTGGAAAATAATATGAAGCATAAAGCACCATGTTCAAGTAGAGGGTACAGCGGGTTGCGGGAGAGTGGACCACTGTAGATAGAGGGGGGAAGGTGATGGAGATGTTGGTGAAGATGGCGGAGGTGTTGGTGAAGATCGCGGTGATGACGATGGCCCCGGCGGCGCTCCGCGCCACGGAAGCAAGGGGAGAGAGCCCCTTCTTCTTCTTCTTCTTCCTTGACCTTCTCTCTATATGGGAGAAGGGTTTCCTTCCGTCCTTGGCTCCTATGGCTTGGGAGGGCGAGAGCCCTCCGAGATTTGATCTATCTCTATTTTGCGTTCTTTGATTCTCGCCTTTCACCGTTTCTTTTATATCCGGAGATCCGAATCCAATTGGGGTGAATCTTTTGCCCAGATTTTTCTCGCAAAATTAGCTTTCTTGCGGCAAAAGAAGAGCGCCAACCGCCTTTACGGTGGCCCAGAGAGTGCCAGCGTGCCTGGGGGTGGGCGCCCTATCTCCTCGCCACCTCGGACACCGCTTTATGCTGATTCTTCCTTCGTAAAATCCCAAATATTCCAAAATAATTCTCCGCCCATTTTATCCCGTTTTGATTCCGCTTGATATTGGGTTTCGCAAAACATAAAACATGCAATGCATGTGAACCGCACTGGCCTTTGAATCAATATGTTACTCCCAAAAATAGTATAAAAGTTGCCAAAAGTATATATGAAAGTTGAATAATATTGGCATGGAACAAGCAAAAATTATAGATACGACGGAGTTGTATCAAGGCACTTATCTTTTTTCAATCTTGAATATGCAGGCATTTGCCAAATTTTATTTCAAATAATGTAATCTCTCGAGTCCATGTTTGTGTTCTGTAATGCTTGTACTTGTATCAGCATGTTAATGAAAAAGATAAACCTTGCCGAGAACTCATGCATGTATACGTCCATGCGGAGGTGAGATACCTCTTTAGCGTAACTAAACGAGTTTGTCCCGGCAGGCTATCCTGCCGGCCCTGTTTTTTGTTTGCTGGAGAACCTTATCTGCCGGGTTACAGACAGAAGGACCAGCCCCCCGCCAACTTCCTTTTATCAAAGGCAACTAATACCATCCTGACTGAAGTAGCGTTCAGTCCAGGGGTGGGAGCACCTAAGTCTAGAAGGAGTGGTGAGGCTTTATAATGCACAAGTTATAGCTTACAAAACCCGAATGGACAAGAGGGAGAACTTATCTATTTGGCTTGCCGGGATCGCAGTGCCGGGTAATCTTCTCACTCCTTTGTCGAAGCCAAGTCCAAAATGAGAACCTGTAACTCCATATAGATGAGAATGAATGCAGGATGCGATCCTATCTATATGATATGCAGATGCTCATGAAATGCTTATGCAATAATCTGAAATGCTCATGCATGCACGCAATCTAGGTTGGGCCCCCTCTACAGAGCTTCTTTATTATTGCACGGGGTCATCGCCCCGGCTTTGTACAAGGGGTTACATGCAGCTGAGGCAAGGCCTGTCCAAATGGGTGCCTGTCGGGCAAGGCCCGGCAGCCTCGCGCCTTACGGGTAGAACTTGCGGAGATGCTCAATATTCCATGAGTTTTGCAACAGAGTGCCATCTCCGGTCTCCACACGGACTGCGCCAGGTCTGGTGACTCGTACTACCTGATAAGGGCCTTCCCACTTTGGTGAGAACTTGTGTGTACCCTTGGCGGACTGAACGCGCCTAAGGACAAGGTCACCTTCCTCAAAACACCGGGCGTGAACCCTACGGCTATGATAGCAACGCAGGGCTTGCTGATAGCATGCAACATGCATAGCAGCCCAGAGGCGGTTCTCCTCGAGTAGCACAGTGTCGTCACACTGGTGCAGATCTTGTATGATTTCATCGTAAGCAAGTACTTGAGGCGACCCATAAATGAGTTTTATGGGGATAACTGCTTTTGCCCCGTAGACCAGGGAGAAGGGAGTCTGTCCGGTAGGTCGGTTCGGTGTCGTTCCGAGGGACCAGAGAACTACCGGTACCTCCTTGATCCACTGCCTGCCGTGCTTCTGCAGCGTATCAAAGGTTCTTGTCTAGAGTCCATGTAGCACTTCAGCGTTCGTCCTCTCAGCTTGTCCATTGCTATAGGGGTGTGGCACAGGCGAACGAGATCTTGCATCCGAGGGCAGGAACATATTGCATGAAGGCGCGGCTCGTGAACTGGGCTCCAAAACGACACACCAGATCTTTCAAGAACTTGATAGCTGATGGAACAGTCACCTTTCTCACGACAATCACTTCCGGCCACTTTGTAAACTTGTCGATGGCAATGAACAAGAATTCAAAGCCCCCGATTGCTCGGGGGAAGGGGCCGAGGATAATGAGCCCCCAGACCGAAAATGGCCGTGATAGAGGGATTGTTTGAAGCGCTTGGGCAGGCAGGTGGGTTTTCTTGGAATGGAACTGGCATGCTTCACACTTAGGGACTAGCTCGACCGCATCTTGGAGGGTTATGGGCCAATAGAATACTTGTCGGAATGCTTTCCGAACTCATGCCCTTGATCCAATGTGGGAGCCGCACATTCCTTTGTGTATCTTAGCCATCAGTTCCTTTCCTTCTTCCCGGCACACACACTTCAATTTCACACCGTTGGGTCTCCTTCTGTACCGAGTGTCATCAACAAACTGATACATACTGGCCCTCCGAGCTACCCTTTCAGCTTCATATTGATCGCCGGGAAGCTCTCTGGTTTGGAGGAAGCGGACAATGTGCCTTGCCCAAGTTGGAGCCTGTGGCTCGGCAACAAGGACTAGCGGCACCTCCTCTGCTGCGGGAGCACTGGCCTTGTGCGCGGGGTCCATGGACCCGACAGGAGGGGGCGGTCCGGCAGGCTGTGAGGAGTTGTTTCTGGCAGGGTCTCTGCCGGGAGCGAACGACTCTATCGGGAGAGGCTTTCCGGTGTCCAACTTGTTGTATATATTCCCTAGAGGCAATAATAAAATGGTTATTATTATATTTCCTGGTTCATGATAATTGTCTATTGTTCATGCTATAATTGTATTAACTGGAAACCGTAATACATGTCTGAATACATAGACCACAACATGTCCCTAGTGAGCCTCTAGTTGACTAGCTCGTTGATCAATAGATGGTTATGGTTTCCTGACCATGGACATTGGATGTCATTGATAACGGGATCACATCATTAGGAGAATGATGTGATGAACAAGACCCAATCCTAAGCATAGCACAAGATCGTGAAGTTTGTTTGCTAAAAGCTTTTCTAGTGTCAAGTATCATTTCCTTAGACCATGAGATTGTGCAACTCCCGGATACCGTAGGAATGCTTTGGGTGTGCCAAACCTCACAACGTAACTGGGTGGCTATAAAGGTGCACTACGGGTATCTCCGAAAGTGTCTGTTGGGTTGGCACGAATTGAGACTAGGATTTGTCACTCCGTATGACAGAGAGGTATCTCTGGGCCCACTCAGTATTGCATCATCATAATGAGCTCAATGTGACTAAGTAGTTAGTCACGGGATCATGCATTACGGAACGAGTAAATTGACTTGCCGGTAATGAGATTGAACAAGGTATTGGGATACCGACGATCGAATCTCGGGCAAGTAACGTACCGATTGACAAAGGGAATTGTATACGGGATTGCTTGAATCATTGACATCATGGTTCATCCGATGAGATCATCGTGGAACATGTGGGAGCCAACATGGGTACCTAGATCCCGCTGTTGGTTATTGGCCGGAGAACGTCTCGGTCATGTCTGCATGGTTCCCGAACCCGTAGGGTCTACACACTTAAGGTTCGGTGACGCTAAAGTTGTTATGGGAAATAGTATGTGGTTACCGAAGGTAGTTCGGAGTCCTGGATGTTATACCAGATGTCACGAGGAGTTCCGGAATGGTCCGACGGTGAAGATCGATATATTGGACAAAGGGTATTGGAGTCCGGAAGTGTTCCGTGGGTACCAGGCTATGGCCAGCATGACCAAAAGGTGTTTCGGGAGCCCCGACAAGTGTTGGAGGGCCTCATGGGCCAAAGGGGAAGGGGAAAATCAGCCCACTAAGGGTTGGTGCACCCCCCACACTCTTTCCCTTGTTATTTGGGGAGGTGGGGCGCCTCCACCTGGCTTGGGAGGCAATCCTCCACCTGCTTGGCTTCGGGGGCAAGTCTCCCTAGGATTTTCCCTAGGGAGATCCAATCTGCTTGGCCGCCGCCCCCTAGGGGAAACCCTAGGGCGCCCCCTCTCCCTTTGGAGGGGTGGGAGGGAAGCCGCACCTCTTCCGTGGCGCAGCCCCTCCCTCCTCATACATCTCCTCCTCCGTAGTGCTTGGTGAAGCCCTGCTGGAGAACCACGAGCTCCACCAGCACCACGCCGTCGTGCTGTCGAAGTTCTCCCTCAACCTCTCCTCTCCCCTTGCCGGATCAAGAAGGAGGAGACGTCCCCGGGCTGTATGTGTGTTGAACGCGGAGGCACCATTGTTCGGTGCTTAGGTCGGATTCGGCCGCAATCTGAATCGCTTCGTGTACGACTCCACCGACCGCGTAGAATCTCGATAGATTGATCTTGGTGATGCGTAGAAAATTTTGAATTATTGCTACGTTCCCTAACAGTGGCATCATGAGCTAGGTCTACTGCGTTGATTCTATGCACGAGTAGAACACAAGTTGTTGTGGGCGTTGATTTTGTTCAATATGTTTACTGTTACTAGTCCTATCTTGTTTCGACGGTATTGTGGGATGAAGTGGCCCGGACCGACCTTACATGTACACTTACGTGAGACAGGTTCCATCGACTGACATGCACTTGTTGCATAAGGTGGCTAGCGGGTGCCAGTCTCTCCCACTTTAGTCGGATCGGATTCGATGAAAAGGGTCCTTATGAAGGGTAAATAGCAATTGGCCTATCATGTTGTGGTTTTGGCATAGGTAAGAAACGTTCTTGCTAGAAACCCGTAGCAGCCACGTAAAAACTTGCAACAACAATTAGAGGACGTCTAACTTGTTTTTGCAGCATATGCCGTGTGATGTGATATGGCCAAGAACGATGTGATGAAAAATATATGTGATGTATGAGATTGAGCATATTCTTGTAATAGGAATCACGACTTGCATGTCGATGAGTATGACAACCGGCAGGAGCCATAGGAGTTGTCATTATTTATTGTATGACCTGCGTGTTGCTGAATAACGCCATGTAATTACTTTACTTCATTGCTGAACCATTAGCCATAGTAGTAGAAGTAATAGTTGGTGAGACAACTTCATGGAGACACGATGATGGAGATCATGATGATGAAGATCATGGTGTCATGCCGGTGACGATGATGATCATGGAGCCCCGAAGATGGAGATCAAAATGAGCAAAATGATATTGGCCATATCATGTCACTATTTGATTGCATGTGATGTTTATCATGTTTATACATCTTATTTGCTTAGAATGGCGGTAGCATAAATAAGATGATCCCTCATTAAAATTTCAAGAAAGTGTTCCCCCTAACTGTGCACCATTGCGAAAGTTCGCTGTTTCGAAGCACCACGTGATGATCGGGTGTGATAGATTCTAACGTTCACATACAATGGGTGTAAGCCAGATTTACACACGCAAAACACTTAGGTTGACTTGACGAGCCTAGCATGTACAGACATGGCCTAGGAACACAAGAGACCAAAAGGTCAAACATGAGTCGTATAGTAGATACGATCAACATGAAGATGTTCACCGATGATGACTAGTCCGTCTCACGTGATGATCGGACACGGCCTAGTTGACTCGAATCATGTATCACTTAGATGACTAGAGGGATGTATATCTAAGTGGGAGTTCATTAAATAACCAGATGAACTTAATTATCATGAACGTAGTCAAAAGGTCTTTGCAAATTATGTCGTAGCTTACACTTTAGTTCTACTGTTTAAGATATGTTCCTAGAGAAAATTTTAGTTGAAAGTTGATAGTAGCAATTATGCGGACTGGGTCCGTAAACTGAGGATTATCCTCATTGCTGCGCAGAAGGCTTATGTCCTTAATGCACCGCTCGGTGTGCTGAACCTCGAGTATCGTCTGTGGATGTTGCGAACATCTGACATACACGTTTTGATGACTACGTGATAGTTCCGTGCGTAATGTTAAACGGTTTAGAATTGAGGCACCGAAGACATTTTGAAACGTCGCGGAACATATGAGATGTTCCAAGAGCTGAAATTGGGATTTCATGCTCGTGCCCATGTCAAGAGGGATGAGACCTCCGACGAGTTTCTTAGCCTACAAACTAAGGGAGAAAAGCTCAATTGTTGAGCATGTGCTCAGATTGTCTGAGTATTACAATCACTTGAATCGAGTGGGAGGTAATCTTCGAGATGAGATAGTGATGTTTCTCCAAAGTCACTGCCACCAAGCTACTAGAGCTTCGTGATGAACTATAACATATCAGGGATAGATATGATGATCCTTGAGCTATTCGCGATGTTTGACACCGCGAAAGTAGAAATCAAGTAGGAGCATCAATTGTTGATGGTTAGTAAAACCACTAGTTCAAGAAGGGCAAGGGCAAGAAGGGATACTTCATGAAATGGCAAATCAGTTGCTGCTCTTGTGAAGAAACTCAAGGTTGAACCCAAACCCGAGACTAAGTGCTTCTGAAATGAGGGGAACGGTCACTGAAGCATAACCACCCTAGATACTTGGTAGGTGAGAAGGCTGTAAAGGTCGACAGAAGTATATTGGATATACATTATATTAATGTGTACTTTACTAGTACTCCTAGTAGCACCAGGGTATTAGATACTGGTTCGGTTGCTAAGTGTTAGTAACTCGAAATAAAAGCTATGGAATAAACAGAGACTAGCTAAAGGTGAGATGACGATATGTGTTGGAAGTGTTTCCAAGGTTGATGTGATCAAGCATCGCATGCTTCCTCTACCATCGAGATTGGTGTTAAACCTAAATAATTGTTATTTGGTGTTTGCGTTGAGCATAGACATGATTGGATTATGTTTATCACAATATGGTTATTCATTTAAAGAGAATAAGGGTTACTCTGTTTATTTGAATAATACCTTCAATGGTCTTGCACCTAAAATGAATGGTTTATCAAATCTCGATCATAGTGATACACATGTTCATGCCAAAAGATATAAGATAGTAATGATAGTACCACATACTCGTGGCACTGCCATTTGAGTCATATTGGTATAAAACGCATGAAGAAGCTCCATGTTGATGGATCTTTGGACTCACTCATTTTTTTTAAAAGTTTGAGACATGCGAACCATGTCTGTTGGTATATATGCATGAAGAAACTCCATACAGATGGATCGTTTGGACTCACTTGCTTTTGAATCACTTGAGACATGCAAATCATACCACATGGGCAAGATGACTGAAAGGCCTCGTTTTCAGTGAGATGGAACAAGAGAGCAACTTGTTGGAAGCAATACATTTGATGTGTGCAATCCAATGAGTGCTGAGGCACGCAGTGAATATCATTATGCTCTTACTTCACAGATGATTTGAGTAGATTCTGAGTATATTTACTTGATGAAACACGAGTCTGAATTATTGAAAGGTTCAAGCAATTTCAGAGTGAAGTTGAAGATCATCGTGGCAAGAGGATAAAATGTCTATGATATGATCATAGAGATGAATATCCGAGTTACGAGTTTGGTACACAATTAAAACCTTGTGGAAATTGTTTCACAACTAATACCGCCTGGAACACCATAGTGTGATGGTGTGTCCGAACATCATAAATGCACCCTATTGGATATGGTGCATACCATGATGTCTCTTATCGAATTACCACTATCATTTATGGGTTAGGCATTAGAGACAACCGCATTCACTTTAAATAGGGCACCACATAATTCCGTTGAGATGACACCGTATGAATTATGGTTTAGAGAAACCTAAGCTGTCATTTCTTAAAAAATTTGGGGCTGTGATGCTTATGTGAAAAGTTTTGCCTGATGAGCTCGAACCCAAAGCAGATAAAATGTATCTTCATAGGACACCCAAAAACAATTGGGTATACCTCCTAATTCAGATCCGAAAGCAAAAGTGATTGTTTCCAGAAACGGGTCCTTTCTAGAGGAAAAGTTTCTCTTGAAAGAATTGAGTGGGTGGATGGTGGAGACTTGATGAGGTTATTGAACCATCACTTCAACTAGTGTGTAGCAGGGCACAGGAAGTTGTTCCTATGGCGTCTACACCAATTGAAGTGGAAGCTGATGATAGTGATCATGAAACTTCAGATCAAGTCACTACCAAACCTCGTAGGTCTACAAGGATGCGTACTACTTCAGAGTGGTATGTAATCCTATCTTAGAGGTCATGTTGCTAGACAACAATGAACCTACAAGCTACGGAGAAGCGATGGTGAGTCCGGATTCCGACGAATGGCTCGAGGCCATAAAATCCGAGAGAGGATCCATGTATGAAAACATAGTATAGACTTTGGAAGAACTACTCGATGGTCGTAAGGCTTTTGAGTACAAATGGATTTTAAAAGGAAGACAGACAATGATGGTAAGTGTCACCATTAAGAAAACTCGACTTGTCGCTAAGATGTTTCCGACAAGTTCAAGGAGTTGACTACGATGAGACTTTCTCACTCGTAGCGATGCTAAGAGTCTGTTGGAATTATGTTAGCAGTTGATGCATTATTTATGAAATCTTGCAGATGGGATGTCAAAACATTGTTTCCTCGACGATTTTCTTGAGGAAAGGTTTTATGTGATACAACCAGAAGGTTTTGTCAATCCTGAAAGATGCTAACAAGTATGCAAAGCTCCAGTAATCCTTCTAAGGACTGGAGTAAGCATCTCGGAGATGGAATATACACTTTGATGAGATGATCAAAGATTTTGGGTTTATACAAAGTTTATGAGAAACTTGTATTTCCAAAGAAGTGAGTGGGAGCACTATAGAATTTTTGATGAGTATATGTTGTTGACATATTGTTGATCGGAAATGATGTAGAATTTCTGGAAAGCATATAGGGTTGTTTGAAAGGTGTTTTTCAATGGAAAACCTGGATTAAGCTACTTGAACGTTGAGCATCAAGATCTATAAGGATAGATCAAAAACGCTTAATAGTACTTTCAAATGAATACATACCGTGACAAGATTTTGAAGGAGTTCAAACAAATCAACAAAGAAGGAGTTCTTGGCTGTGTTATAAGGTGTGAGCATTGAGTAAGACTCAAGATCTGACCACGGCAGAAGAGAGAGAAAGGACAAAGGTCGTCCCCTATGCTTTAGACGTAGGCTCTATAGTATGCTGTGCTGTGTACCGCACCCGAAGTGTGCCTTGCCATGAAGTCAATCAAGGGGTACAAGAGCGATCCAGGAATGGATCACATGATAGCAGTCAAACTTATCCTTAGTAACCAGTGGACTAAGGAATTTTCTCAATTATGGAAGTGGTAAAAGAGTTCGTCGTAAAGGGTTACGTCGATGCAAACTTTGTCACTAATCCGGATGACTCTGAGTAGTAAACCGGATGCGTATAGTAGAGCAGTTATTTGGAATAGTTCCAAATAGCGCGTGGTAGGTGCATCTAGGAGATGACATAGAGATTTGTTAAGCACACACAGATCTGAAAGATTCTGACCCGTTGACTAATAACCTCTCTCACAAGCGAGATATGATCAAACCTAATGGGTGTTGAATTCATTGCAATCACATAGTGATGTGAACTAGATTATTGACTCTAGTGCAAGTGGGAGACTGTTGGAAATATGCCCTAGAGGCAATAGTAAAATGGTTATTATTATATTTCCTTGTTCTTGATAATTGTCTATTGTTCATGCTATAATTGTATTAACTAGAAACCGTAATACATGTGTGAATACATAGACCACAACATGTCCCTAGTGAGCCTCTAGTTGACTAGCTCGTTGATCAATAGATGGTTATGGTTTCCTGACCATGGACATTGGATGTCATTGATAAAGGGATCACATCATTAGGAGAATGATGTGATGGACAAGACCCAATCCTAAGCATAGCACAAGATTGTGTAGTTCGTTTGCTAAAAGCTTTTCTAGTGTCAAGTATCATTTCCTTAGACCATGAGATTGTGCAACTCCCGGATACCGTAGGAATGCTTTGGGTGTGCCAAACGTCACAACGTAACTTGGTGGCTATAGAGGTGCACTACGGGTATCTCCGAAAGTGTCTGTTGGGTTGGCACGAATCGAGACTGGGATTTGTCACTCCGTATGACGGAGAGGTATCTCTGGGCCCACTCGGTATTGCATCATCATAATGAGCTCAATGTGACTAAGTAGTTAGTCACGGGATCATGCATTACAGAACGAGTAAAGTGACTTGCCGGTAACGAGATTGAACAAGGTATTGGGATACCGACGATCGAATCTCGGGCAAGTAACGTACCGATTGACAAAGGGAATTGTATACGAGATTGCTTGAATCCTTGACATCGTGGTTCATCCGATGAGATCATCGTGGAACATGTGGGATCCAACATGGGTATCCAGATCCTGCTGTTGGTTATTGGCCGGAGAACGTCTCGGTCATGTCTGCATGGTTCCCGAACCCGTAGGGTCTACACACTTAAGGTTCGATGACGCTAGAGTTGTTATGGGAAATAGTATGTGGTTACCGAAGGTAGTTCGGAGCCCCGGATGTTATCCCGGATGTCACGAGGAGTTCCGAAATGGTCCGACGGTGAAGATGGATATATTGGACAAATGGTATTGGAGTCCAGAAGTGTTCCGTGGGTACCAGGCTATGGCCAGCATGACCGAAAGGTGTTTCGGGAGCCCCGACAAGTGTTGGAGGGCCTCATGGGCCAAAGGGGAAGGGGCAAACCAGCCCACTAAGGGGTGTTTCGCCCTCCACACTCTTTCCCACGTTATTTGGGGAGGTGGGGCGCCTCCACCTGGCTTGGGAGGCAATCCTCCACCTGCTTGGCTTGGGGGGTAAGTCTACCTAGGATTTTCCCTAGGGAGATCCAATCTGCTTGGCTGCCGCCCCCTAGGGGAAACCCTAGGGCGCCTCCCCCACCCCCCTTGCCCCTATATATAGTGGAGGGGTGGGAGGGAAGCCGCACCTCTTCCCTGGCGCAGCCCCTCCCTCCTCAGACATCTCCTCCTCCTCCGTAGTGCTTGGCGAAGCCCTGCTGGAGAACCACGAGCTCCACCACCACCACGTCGTCGTTCTGTCAGAGTTCTCCCTCAACTTCTCCTCTCCCCTTGCTGGATCAAGGAGGAGACGTCCCCGGGCTGTACGTGTGTTGAACGCGGAGGCACCGTTGTTCGATGCTTAGATCGGATTCGGCCGCGATCTGAATCGCTTTGTGTACGACTCCACCGACCGCGTTCTTGCAACGCTTCCGCGTCGCGATCTTCAAGGGTATGAAGATGCACTCCCCTCTCTCTCGTTGCTAGTTACTCCATAGATTGATCTTGGTGATGCGTAGAAAATATTGAATTTTTGCTATGTTCCCCAACACAACTTTCTCCTCTTCCGGGGCATTGTTGCTGGGGATACGGAGGGCTGAGTAAGATGGAGAACAAAAGTCCCTGGTTCCACAGGAAGCTTCTATGCAGCACACTTTGACAGATGATCAGCTATGCTGTTTTCCGCACGGGGTACGTGCTCTGTTTGCAATTCGTCAATGTGCTCCTCCAATCTTCTCACTTCCATGACGTATGCCTCCATTAATGGACTTTGATAATCCTTGTTAACTTGCCTCACCACCAACTATGGGTTTCCTCGAATGATCAGCTTCTTAATTCCCAATTCTGTTGCAATTCTGAGCCCGGCAAGGAGTCCTTCATACTCTGCTGTATTGTTGGTAGCCTCTTCCTATGTCAAATGCATCTGGACGACGTACTTCAAGTGCTCCTCGGAGGGGGCGACAAGAAGCACGCCAGTCCCCGCACCTTGCAGGGAAAAGGCACCATAGAAATACATAATCCATTCTTGGGGGGATTCCTTGCCAGGGACAACTGTCTCTATCACTTCCTCATCAGGGGTTGCCGTCCATTCGGCAATAACTCTGCCAATGCCCTGCTCTGGACAGTTGATGTGCTCTCAAACCTCAAGCCAAAGCTGGATAACTCAAAAGCCCACTCCACTATTCTGCTGGTAGCCTCTGGGTTTTAGAGTATCCACTGCAACGGAAAACGAGTAATAACCATGATCTCATGGGCTTGGAAGTAGTGGCGTAGTTTCCTTGATGCCATGATGAGGCCAAAGATCAACTTTTGCACGCCAGAGTACCTCGACCTAGCCCCCTGTAACAAGGAACAGACGATGTACACTGGGCGCTGCACCACTTTCTTCCTTGCCGCGTCCTTGGGGTTGTCATCGTTGCCGTGCTTGCTGCTGCCCTGATCCTTATCTAGCCCCGCCGGCCTCTGCTCACTCTCTTTCTCATCCACTTCTCGCTGTGCTACCAAGGCCGCACTGACCACTTGGTTTGTTGCTGCCAAGTATAACAATAACGGCTCCTGATGCTTGGGTGCGACCAAGGTAGGCACAGAGGACAAGTACGTGTTCAGCTCTTACAAAGCTGCCTCTGCTTCAGGGGTCCACCTTATGGGACATGCCTTCTTCAAAATCTTGACGAACGGCAGGGTGCGCTCGGCAGACTTAAAGAGGAATCTGCTTAGCGCGGCAACGCATCCCGTCAGGCGCCTCACATCTTTGACTGTCCTTGGCACTTGGATCCGCTCGATGGCCTTGATCTTGTCGGGATTGGCTTCGACCCCCCCTGTGGGACACAAAGTATCCAAGCAGCTTGCCGAAGGGGAAGCCAAACACACATTTCTTTGGGTTTAGCTTCAAGTTGATCTTGCGCAGATTTACAAACGTCTCCTCCAAATCCTGAATGAGAGTTGCTCTGTCCTTGGTTTTGACCACGATGTCATCCATATAAGCTTCAATGTTTCTGTGCTGCTGAGGTTCAAAACCAATCTGGACTGTCCTTGCAAAGGTGGATCCGACATTCTTTAATCCGAGCGGCATGCGGACAAAGCAGTACATATCGCATGGAGTGATGAACGATGTATTCTCCTCGTCCTCCTTTGACATGAAGATCTGGTGGTACCCAAAATAGGCGTCCAGAAATGAGAGCAAATCACAACCTGAGGTGGAATCCACTATCTAATCAATACGCGGCAAAGGGGAACGGGTCCTTTGGGCAAGCCTTGTTGAGGTATGTGAAGTCAATGCACAGCCTCCACTACCCGTTCGCCTTCCGGACCACCACTGGGTTTGCTAGCCAAGTGGGATGTAGCACTCCTCTGACTAATCCAGTTGCTTTCCAAGGACTGCTTCCGACTTTCTTCTTAATAGGTCTAGAGTGTGGGGAGACAGCAAGGTGGTGCTCGATTACCTTCATGGGAACACCGGGGATATCAGATGGTTTCCAAGAAAACACATCAATATTCGTCCACAGGAAGGCAACGAGCATGCTTTCCTATTTGTCATTAAGGGTGGAGCTGATGGTGAAAGTACCATCAACGCCAGCCAGCCCTGCTGGGACCTTTTTCACTTGCAGAGCAGCAACCTTAGATCTCTTGCTGTTGGAACACTCTAGCACGTCGTCAACGGGTGTCGTGCACTCAGAGGGGGCACGCTTCCCGGACTCTTTGCTAGAGGTCCTACAACCCTGTTTCTTCCCTTTGCTCTCCTTGGTGGGAACTGCTGCCATCGCAGCCTCTGCCGCGACCGCGTCCCTGTACATCTTGTCCACACAAATGATTGCATCTTTCTCATCTGATGGGATGGTGAGGACTCCCAGCAGCCCAGGCATCTTCAGGGTATTGTAGGCATAGTGGGATGCCGCCATGAATTTAGCCAAGGCCGGGCGTCCAAGGATCCCATTGTACGGCGGGGGAGGTCAACTACATCAAACACAATCTTCTCAATCCGGTAGTTAAGTTCCCCCCTAAATGTTACTGGCAACGTAATCTTCCCTTTAGGATGACTCCTGTCGGGGTTGACTCCTTGAAACGTGCCTGTAAGCTCTAGCTCTTCTTCTGCTATCTGAAGCTTGCTAATAACTGCCAGGGAAATCAGATCCAGTCCGGCCCACCGTCAACCAACATCTTTGTGACCTCGAGGTTGCGAATTGTTGGAGAAACCAACAAGGGCAGGCATCCTACTGCAGTGGTGTTGCTAGGATGGTCCTCTTCGTCAAAGATGATGGGTGTACGGGACCATTTGAGCGGCTTCCGAGCCTCCGGCACTGGTTCCACAACATTGACTTCCCGAGCCCACCGCTTGAGTTGGCGATGGGAGGTGTGCAAATATGCAACCCCGTCAACGCACAGGGCATCTGTGGCCTTCTGAAACTCCTACTCAGTGGTTTCCTCTTCATCCCCCTTATCACTCCCATCATCACAGACTTCTTTCTCCTGGCCCCCAGCGGGTTTTCCTTTGTTCCGAAAGGGCATGTCGGGGCGATTTGCTCCACTGCCTTGGCCCTTACCGCCAGCGACATTCTGACCCTTTTCCTTATCACGCTTCTCATATTCTGCTCTCTGTCTCTTGACCAACTGCTTGACCTGATAGCACTCCTGAAGGTCGTGGCCCTTGGTCCGGTGGATCTTATAGTATGTCCCATCACCCTTCCCGGCCTTCTCAGCAGCTACAGCTTCCCGGCAATCGGCGCACGCGACAACCTCCTTGTCGGGGACCTCAGTCTTGGCAATCTTACCGGTACTAGGGGTGCCTAACCCTTCAACAATCAATACTGCTTTATCCCTTCACTTCTTACTGCGTTTCTTAGCCTTCTTCTGACTGGTGGATGCATCATCATCCTATGAACTAACATCAATGCAACCTTCTTCTCTAGGAAATTTCCTTCTGTCCTCCATTCGGGCACACTGATCCGCTAGGGTGTATAGCTCCTTCACAGTCTTGGGTAACCACACGTTCATCCTGGCACGGATTCGGCGGTTGTGCACATTGGACTGGACAGTAGCTATCATGGTTGCCGGATGGATATTTGGAATATTCCTATGAACTTTACTGAACCTCTGCAAATACTTATGGAGGGTTTCTTCTTCCTTCTGTTGGAGAAGCTGCAGATTGGCCGGGTGGCCCGGCTCCTGTGGCCACTAGTGAATGCGCCGATGAACTCATGGCAGAAGTCTGCCCTTGACGAAATGGAGTTCTTCGCCAGGTGCATCAGCCAGGACCTCACATTGGATTTGAGTGCCAACGGGAAGTAGTTGGCGTACACCTTCCCATCTCTTCCCCCGGCAGCTTGAACAGCGATGGTGTAGATGCTCAGGAACTCTGTCGGGTTCAGCCTTCTGTCGTACTTCTCAGGTATCTCTGGCTTGAACGTGCGAATGGACGGCCAATAGACTTGCCGCAATTCATGGGTGAAGGCAGGGCAGCCAACCTTGAAGGGCAGGAGCCTGCCAACACCAAGAGTGGGCTCGTCGATGTCGGGGCCGCCGCGCCCATCGGCTCGGAGGAGGTTGCCGCGGCATTGCTCGACGATGCACACGTATCCTCTCCACCTATCTTCCGGGGTTTTCCGTTGGCCTGGACGTGCCTGAGGATCAGAAGAGGCCATCAAGGCGTCGTTCGGGTCTTGATTTGGTCGCGCCCGCGTCGGCCGCCATGGCGGGGATTGCACCGCGGGGACGGCCTCCCCTGTGCTGGCAGCGGAATGGGCTGTTACCGTGGCTTGGAGAGGTCACGGCCGGGCAGCTCGTCATGAGCCTTCGGCTTCAGTGAAACTGAGCAGACTTTGGATGGTGGCACGCTATTCATCCATCTACTCGGCCGCTGGTGGAAACCTCAGCACAGCTGAGCCCACGCCATGGCCTTTGAGGCTGTGCTTGGCATAGATGACGATGAAGTCAATCGCGCTGTCTCTTAGCTTCTGGCAGAGCCAGCGGCAGCTGCGTTGCTCCCCCGCTATTACGGTGCAATCACCTGGGCAGCTGGGTGGTGAGCGGGAGGCGCCCGAGGGCCATTAGCTCCGTTGGGCGCGCCAGTTCAATCAGCCCGCCCTGGGGAGAGCGCACACATAGCATTCGTGCCCGCGGCGAGGACGGCTGTAGGGAGGTGGCTCTCCCAGACCGAGCACCATCACTGTGGCTGCACGCGTCGACGGCCGGAACGCGACCGTTAGGGTGTTGCTGATGTCGTTCTCGTCCGGCATCTTCTACTCCCGCATCGGCCGCGAGGGGGATGGTGGCGGTGCCGACTACTCCGGCCACATCCCCTGCAGCATTCGCTCCCTCATGCATCTCCGCGCCCCCGCAGTGTCAGAGGCCGCGGGTAGCAGAGCCTTCGAGGTGGATGGACGAGCTGAAGGAGCTGATTTCTTCTTAGGCACCATGGTCGATGGCGCCGTCAACGATGCAGATGGCGATGAAGATGACACACTGCTTACGTCTTCAGGTTCACCCAAGCAATCCCCCTACCTGGCGCGCCAAAGATGTCGCAGGAAACCACAGCCACCTATGGGACCAGGATGGCCCCTTGCTGTTTCGGCAGGGGGGAGTCGCGTTGCACAAAGAGCAGACCAACACAAGGCAGCACGATAGGGATCACACATGCAGTTTTACCCAGGTTCGGGCCGCCGCAAGGTGTAAAACCCTACTCCTACTTTGGTGGATTGACGGGGAAAGGTGGTGGTGGTGCGTAGTACACTTTCTCAGCAAGGGTTGCTTCGGGGTAGCAGCGACTACACGCGGATGGTGGTGTGAGTGATCTAAACTTCTAACCCCCAGAATTGTTTCCATGGGCCTCCTTTTATAGATCAAGGGGTCACCACAGTGGCAAAATAGCCATTAGACACTAATATGATAGCAATCAGTGCTATTATACCTAACTCTGCAGGCTGACATCATGCATTTAGTGCGCCGCTTAGTGTCACGTTGTTGGTTGCCCGACAAGGCTTGCCAAGCTAATTCGCCAGCTCCATGTCTGCTCGCTTGACACATCACTGGACGAGTGCCGTGTGTGGGTTCTCTTGGTAGGAAGTGGCCGCCATGTGGCGAATGGCTGCCACTTAGTCATCCTGCGTCTTGACACCGCACTGATCGATGACGTGGGCCGTAGTGGAGTAGTCGGTGAGGTGTTTTGGTCTCTGTGAGCCCCGGCAGGCCCTGCCGGGACACCTTGGTCCTCCTCTTCTGGGGGTGGCCTCTCCCCTTGTCGGGCTCGCCCGCCCGGCAAAGGGGGCCTCTTTCTTGATAATATTTGGTCCTTCTGCCTTAGTCTTGGTTCCTCCTGACCTGCCGGTTGGTTCGTCGAGTCTCTTGGTCTCTTGCTCTGGCGTTCCAATCTTGATCTTGTGCCTGTGCACAGTCAGGTCAACAGGCCCTGGGTCTGTTGCACTGACACAATTCTTGCATAATAAATATTCACATTCCAAAACTCTAGCACAAATCACGGCACAACCGGCTAACTCTCCTTTTTGGAAGGGGCTAATGAGGACAAAGGCTCACTTCTTCAACATGAGCAGATTCATAGTGGGGAATGGAAATAGTACCAGGAATTGGGAAGATACCAGGCTGGGAGAAGCACCACTAGCCTTACACTATCTTTCCTTATACAACATTGCACAATGGAAAGAAGTACTCCTTCTGTCCCAAAATAAGTGACTCAACTTTGTACTAACTCTAATATCTATAATTTTGGGACAGAGGGAGTATTCATTAGTACCGTGTTGGATTTCCTTATACTAAGTTGAGTCACGTATTTTCGTACGGAGGGAGTATTCATTAGTACCATGTTGGATTTCGTTCCTCTTAACATTCAGTTCAGGCAAACACTAGTGGTGGAACGATGGGATAGATGGTTGCATCTTGTGCGTAGGTTAATGGAGATTAACCTTTCTGATGATACATCTCCAACGTATCTACAATTTTTTGATTATTTCATGCTATTATATTATCAATCTTGTATGCTTTATATGAAATTTTATACCAATTTTGAGAACTAACCTACTAACCTAGTGCCCAGTGCCAGTTTCTGTTTTCGCCTATTTTATTGTTTCACAGAAAAACCATACCAAACAAAGTCCAAATTCTATGAAACTCTACAGTGTTTATTTTCTAGACTAAAAGGGATCCTAGAAGCTTGGGAGGGAGACAAGATGCTGCACGAGAGAGGCATAACCTCACATGACACACCCCGAAGGGGGCGTCCAAGTTTATGGCCCCTTGCAACTCCGTTTGACCCAATTCTAGGCCCATAAATTCCATAAAATCCAGAAACCACCGGATCGAGACCCAAAACTATTATTCCGCCACTGCAAGCCTTTGTTCTTCCCTGATCCCATTTGGGGGCCTCCGCCGGTACTTTGCCGTAGGGGGAATCGATCACGGAGGGCCTCTATTTCAAACTTGCTACCTCTCCAATGATGCATGAGTAGTTCCTCACAAGACCTATGGGTCCATAGCAGTAGCCAGATGTCTCTCTCCCTCTCCCTCTTTGATCTTCAATACAATGTTGCTACTTGTGAACTACGTTGGTATTTCCCCGAAGAGGAGAGGATGATGTAGTACAATAGAGATAAGTATTTCCCTCAGTTAAGAATCAAGGTTATCAATGCAGTAGGAGAACCAAGCAACACATCGTTAGCAGCCCTGCACACAAACAAAAAATCCTTGCAACCCAACGCAAACAATTGGTTGTCAATCCCTTGACGGTTACGAGCAAGATTAAATTGTATGGTATTTGATAGATAGATCAGACAAAAATACAAAATAAAATAAATAAATTAAAAACACAGCAAGGTGATTTTGGTTTTAATATATGATAAAAGATAGACCTGGGGCCATAGTTTTCACTAGAGGCTTCTCTCATTGAAAATAGCATATAGTGGGTAGACAAATTATTGTTGGGCAATTGATAGAAAAGCAAATAATTATGAAGACATCAAAGGCAATGATCATACATAGGCATCACGTCGGAGCCAAGTAGACCAAAATGATTCCGCATCTACTACTATTACTCCACACATCGACTGCTATCCAACATGCATCTAGTGTATTAAGTTCATAACCAACAGAGTAACGCCTTAAGCAAGATGACATGATGTAGACAAGATAAACTCACGTATGAATAAACCCCATCCTTTTATCTTTAATGGCAATGATACATACGTGTCAGGTCCCTTTGTGTCACCGGGATTGAGCACCGGAAGATCGAACCCATTACAAAGCACCTCTCCCATTACAAGATAAATCAATCTAGTTGGCCAAACCAAATCAATAGATCAGAGAGAAATACAAATATATAGTAATCATTCATAAAGGGTTCAGAGAAAACTCAAATAATATTTATGGATAGATCTGATCATAAAGTCACAATTCATCAGATCCCAACAAACACACCGCAAAAAGCAATTACATCAAATAGAACTCCAAGAACATCAAGGAGAACATTGTATTGAAGAACATTGAGAGAGAAGAAGCCATCTAGCTACTGACTATGGACCCGTAGGTCTGTGGTAAACTACTCACGCATCATCGGAAGGGTAACAAGGTTGATGTAGAGCCCCTTCGTTATTGATTCCCCCTCCGATGGAGTATCAAAAAGGTCCCCAGATGGGATCTCTCAAGAACAGAGGCTTGCAGCAGCGGAAAAAGTATTTTGTGGGCTCCTATGTTGGTTTCACGACTTTAGAGAATTTATAGAGGTGATTAGGTCAAACCGAGCCACGTGGGCCCCACAAGCCATTAGGGTGCGCCCTACCCCCTGGGCATGCCCTGGTGTCTCGTGGGCCAGTGCTCCATCTTCTTGTCCCCTCCCGAAGCTTCCAGGGTCTCTTATGTCTACAAAAAAAAGCTCCAAAAAGTTTTGTGGCATTTGGACTTCGTTTCGTACTGATATTATGCAAAACCAAAAACAAGCAAAAAAAAACAACAACAACTGGCACTGGGCACTAAGAGGTCAGACCCAAAAAATGATATATAGGTGCTTATAAATGTATATAAAACATCCAAGATTGATACTATAATAGCATGGAGCAATCAAAAATTATAGATATGTTGGAGACGTATCAAATGTTCTCTTCAAAGATCGATATGGTGTAATCCTTTTGTGCAGTGTGTTTGTTGGGATCCGATCAATTGTGAGTTTATGATCAAATTTTTCATTGAAAGTAATTGAGTTATTTCTGAACTTTACCATGTGTTAGTGTTATAGCTATGTAATGCTCTCCGATCTATGAGTTTTTTTTGGCCAAGTTGATGATTAGATCTTAAGTGGAAGTGGTGCATAGTAGTAGGTTCAATCTTGCGGTGTCCTCACCTCGTGGTAGAAGGGGTAGCGAGACACGTATTTTTATTGCTGCTACTAAGGGTAAAACAACAGGGTTCAACCATACTGACTGGCCTTATTTTGTCTACATTATGTCATTATCCTTAAAGCATTGCTCTATTTGTTATGAGCTTAATACCTAGAGAGGCAAGCATGGAAGCACTCTCGAAGTGGAGTAATAGTAGTAGATGCAGATGGATGCTGCTCTACTTGTCACAGATATAATGCCTATGTACTGATCATGCCATGAATAACATCATAACTATGAACTTTTCTATGAATTTCTCAACAGTAATTTATGTACCCACCATTTTCTATGTTCTTGAGAGAGATGCCTCTAGTGAAAGCTATGGCCCATGAGTCCATTCAGCTCATATTACTAAAACCCTAAATACATTGCTGCAATTTATTTACTATTGCAATTTATATATCTACCACTATCAGAATTAATTCTTGCAATTAACGAGTACAAGGGGATTGACAAACCTCTTACCCGCGTTGGGTGCAAGTATTTGTTTATGTGTGTGCAGGTACTGACGACCTTTGTTTGCGTGAATCTCAGATTGGTTCGATAAACCTTGGTTCTTTACCGAGGGAAATACTTTCTGCCACTATACTACTTCACCCTTCCTCTTCAGGGAAATCGCAACGCCTATCACAAGTTGCCAGGGGGACTTCAACAAACAAAGCAATGTTCCTTCATACAAATTTATCATTTACTTATTCTAATTTTTATTTTCCTTTATTAGACTCATTAAAAAAATAAAAAATACAAAAAATATATGTGTGCTTTCTTTGCTTGTTACTTTGGCTAGCTCTTATATTGCTCCCCCTTCCCTGATTTTGAGGTGCTTTATTTCAAACAGAAACAAGGGTAGAGCTTTAAAGATGCTTGGTTTAGGCTAATGGAATTTTATGATAATTCTACTATAATAAGGGATATAAAGAGCCTGCTTCGAAATTTCTATGTGGGGCTCACTATGCCTAATAAACAACTTTTGGATTCTGCACTAAAGGGGATTCTATTGAAAGTGATGCTAATGCTACTTATGAAATAATAGAAGGGATAGTAGGAGCTCCACCTCCACAAAAAGGATCTTCGTACAGTCAAGAAGGAATTCAAATCTTAGAAAAACTAGGGGATATGCAGAAAAATTTGATTGACTTACAAAATTTAAATGAACCACTTACAACCCTTAGGGCGTGCTTGGTATAGGTGTAATTCAATACAAAGGTGTAAGATTTACAAGTGTATTTTACTGGGCATGACTGTTTTCCGGCTGGAAATGAAATCGACTGGCGGAGACATGTATTTCTTTTACACGTGTATTACGAAGAAAACACTAATCCAAACAGGGCCTTAGTTCAAATCTCAATAGCATGAATTCGCTTCTCATTGTTTGCGACAAAAGTCTTGACACTTTATATAATAAACTTGCTTCTTTCTCTGATATTAATGGGAAGCGTAAAGATCCTTCGGGTTTTGAGAGAAGTCCATCTAGGGTGGTCAAAACGAAGGATGACAACACTTGAAACTATGCATTATGCCTAGCTAGGGGCATTAAACAATAGTGCTTGTTGGGAGGCAACCCAATAGTTATCTTTATTTTACTTTTTATTTTTTATTATTGTGTGCAAACATGAATATTGCTACTGTAATGATTGTATTTTTATCTTTTAATTAGTGTTTGTGCCAAGTAAAGCCTTTGGGATGATTTGGATGATAGTTGAAGTGATTATGTGCAAAAACAAAAAAAAACTGCGCTCAGTATTTGAATTTACATTTTTTACTGTGACATGATCTTGGTTTGAATTTTTTACATAGTATTGAGATACAAATTTCCTATGTTGTCCAAATTGTTCGTAATTGCTTGAGTTTCAGAAGTATAGTTTTAGTTCAGATCATTACAGTCTATTCTGTTTTAGACATATTATGTTTTTATTGCAGTGTGCTTATTTTGATGATGCTATGGATTATATTAGGGGGTATAAGTCATGGAGAAGTTAGAATACAATAGGTATTATGCAATAATAATTATGGATTGGTTTATAATTGTACCTAAGTTTATGGTTTATCGATTATACTAACGAATCTCACGAAGTTTCTGTTGAATTTTGTGTGCTGAAGTATTCAAGTTTTGGGTGAGTTTAAGATGGATGAAGGAATAAGGAGTAGCAAGACCATAAGCTTGGGGATTGCCAAGGCACCCCAAGGTAATATTCAAGGAAAACCCAAGTGTCTAAGCTTGGGGATGCCCCGGATGGCATCCCCTCTTTCATCTACAATTCATCGGTATGTTATTCGAAGCTATATTTTTATTCATCACATGGTATGAGTTTTACTTGGAGCGTTGTCGTGGGGTTCTAGGGAGCACGAGCACCTATGGGGCAGGGGGCCCCTTCTGGTCCGGCAAGGGAGCGGAGGGCGCACGCAGAGCAGATCGAGGTCGAGCGCGCGGGGGAGACGGGCGATTTTTACCCAGCTTCGGAGCTCTCCGGAGAGATAAAACTCCTACTGCTGCTTTGTGATTGTATTTGTTCTTGCTCGAGAGTGCGAGCGTATGGTGGTGTGTCGAATGAACCCTAGTGTGGAAAAGTTCCGAACCCCTTCTACGTGCGCATGGGCCTCCCTTTTATAGTCTGAAGGGGGCACCCACAGGTGGCAGCATAGGACTAGGGGGTAAAAGAGTAAAACGCAGGTTGGTACAACAAGTGTCCAACAAGTGTCCCTACCTAACTCGACGGCGGGGACAAGGGCATTTAATGCCCGTCTGTCGCCCCAACAAGGTGAGGAACGACCGCTAGGAGCGCCACCGATCGCCACGATGGCCTCCTTGTCGGCTCCACTTGCCACCTCGCTCCGCATGGCTGCGCAAAGACTCACCACATGCTCTGGGATGGCCACAGGGTGACACGTCGTTGGATGCTTGTTGGAGCCCGAGTGCATGGTGGCAGCCTTGCCGCGGCAAACGTCTTGCCGCGGCCCTTCTCTTGTCGCGCCGGCAAGCTTGCCGGTCGCCGGGCCTTGCCGGGACGCGCGGGGCGCCGCGGCAAGTCTTCTAGAGGCGCCTTGGTTGGCCTTCCCGGCAAGCTCCTCTTGCCGGGGTCTTTGTCCTTCCCGGCAAGCTCCTTTTGCCGGGGTCTTGTCTTTTTGGTCGTCACTTTGTTCTTGAATGGCAGTATTAGGGAATGACGGAGGGTCTTGGCGGGTGCCCGGCAAGCCTTGCCGCTGGGTCTTCTGATCGCCCGCAGACAAGTTTGGGGTACTAAGGTACCCCTACTTTAGTACACCGACAGGAGCCCCCGGGCCTGGGCCATACACGGTGCCGAGCGCTGTTGGGCCAGGCCCAAAACAGTGCACGGGCATACGCGGCCTGGGTCCAAGCCGAATCCGCTCGAATCCACCGCACCCTCCCGTAACGGCACGCGTCAATTGCGGCGTCGTGGGAGAGAACGTGGTCAATACTTAACTCCAGGAAATGCGTAACGTTCGCATCCCCTGTTTATAAGCAGAGGAAGCGGGGCCGCTCCCCCACTTTCGCCACTTGCAGTTCCTTCCTCCGAAAGCTCCGCCGCTCCCCTCTACTTCCCGAGTCTAAAGAGAGCAGCGCTCTGCCGCCCATCGCCGCCGTCACCGCCGTCACCTTCGCCTTTCCCCACTGCTTCCGCCATGGCTCCGAAGACCGGGAAGGCTGCAAAGGCTGCGAAGGCTTCGAAGGTTGCGAAGTCGGCCGAGGCGCTGGAGCTCGAGGCGCTGCGCAAGAAGCATGTGCTTTTCCTCCCCGAGCTCACCCCGGAGGCGTTGCGGGCGGAGTTCTACCTGCTCAGTCGACGGAAGCGCGCATCCGCAAGACGCCGGTGCTTCGCTGAGGTTTCCAAATCGAAGAAGTGCCCCAGAGGGTACTACTTCTTCCCTGTGTTCTTCTATTGCGGGCTCTGCCCACCTTTTTCCGATTTCTTTTGCGACATCATGAACACCTACGGGTTTCATCTGCTTGATTTCACCCCCAACGCCGTTTTGACAATGGCGGTTTTCGCACACCTCTGCGAGAACTTCATTGGTATCCTCCCCAATGTTGCTCTTTTTCGTCATTATTTCTCCCCTCGGGCCGAGAAAGGGGAGCCACTGGCTGGCGGAATCGCCTGGACCTCCCGGATGGGCATGAAGGAGGTGTACTTGACGGGCGAGCTCCGCAGCAAGTGGGACGAGTGGAGGGCGGAGTGGTGCTGGATCTGTGATGCCAACCCGCCGCCGTTCACCAAGCTGCGCAAGACCCGGCGGTGCGTGGCAACGACTGGAGCGCTCTGTCGCCGGATGACGCCAAGCTGACGATTGCCACCACCCGAATCCTCCGGCTCAGGCATGCCGGACTCACAACAGGGTCAGTTGGCGCGGATTTCCTTCGCCGTCGCATTGCCCCTCTGCAGGAGAGGGGGAGGCCCGCCTGGCTGTTTAGCGGCCCGGCGGATTTCATGAGGCTGCGCCCAGGCCTCAACTTCAACTTCACCGTTCTGGAGCTTGATGGGATCTTTGAGGAGATGTTCAAACATGACCCCAATCATCGAATGGTTCCAGGTTGCCACAGGCGTCGTCCTTGTGCAACAACTCGGTAGCGATCGCATCGCAAGAATGATGATGCAGTGCGACTCGCACGGGATAAGTGCCAATTGGATAGAGCCCGCTACCGAGGTCGTGCAGCAATTCCTCGATGACTTGGCGGAGGTGGCAGTCAACTCCGACGAGCAGAAGCTCCTCACCCGCGCCACAACTGCCAACGAGATGGCGTACATTGCTAGCAAGGCCGAAGAGGCGGCGGCAGCCGCTGCCGCGGGCAAGTTTGGCTTCACGCTGGCGGAGGCGGATGCAGCTGAGGCGGCAAGCCTTGCCGCCCGGGAAGATCTTGCCGGAGAAGTCGAGGGCGAAGGGGAGGCCGAGGTCGAAGCGAGCGAGCCCGCCGAGGGCGCGAGCAGCCAGCCGTCTTTGAGCAACTTGCCGCAGGCGGAGCCCCCAACGCAGCCCCAATTCTGACCGAGAAGGCGCCTCCGTCGTGTTGGAGAGCTGGCAGAGGAGCAGGGCGACCAGCAGCCACGGCGCCGTGGGACACGCTCCACCGCGGCGAGTACCGTTGCCGCGGGAGGGTCCCAGGCCGCGCCGGCAACTGAGGTGGGGTCTTCCCGGGCCGCCACGCCTGATCCTGCCGCAGCCCTCGGCAAGTGCCGGAGGGGGCCTACTCCCCCGCCACGCCGCGCCGAGAGGGTACCAGAGTTCGACCTCTCCGGCTGAGCTCCGATGACGATGAAGAGGAGGAGGAGGAGTAAGGCTCTCTTCTTACTATACTTGTTTTTCTTTGATCCTTGCTGTTGTTTGCCTTGTATCTAATCTGCTTCTCCCTAAATCCCTGTTCTGTTTCAGGACTTTGGCGGAGAGGGCGGCGAAGAGGGCCAAGATCCCCGTGGTCGACATCAGGGACGATCCTGCCGTGACGACGGAAGATACGTCTGAGACCACCTTGACGGACCCGATCCCTTCTCCTCGCGGCAGCCCCCAGCGCAGCCCCCAGCGTAAGTACCTGGTTCACTTCCTGCTGTGGGGCGCGCACGGGTGCTTTTCCTTTTTGCTGATATCTTGATTGTTGGCTCATTTGTATAGGAGCAGAACAAGCCCACCAGGAGCAGTCGGAGGCCGACCCGGAGGTGTCGTCGGCGTCGACTACGCCACCAAGGGCCGATTCCCCGATATGGGAGCATCCTCCAGCAAGGAAGGGATCTCTGGCAAGGGGCGGAACCAGTGAGCCCCCGGTGGTGGAGCCCATGACCACAGAGCCCAGCACAGGTGACCCTCCTTGTCGGGGACTTTCCCTTGGGTTCTGCTGATCTTCTATTTCTTCCTTTTGGATATTTGCTTGACTTTTCCTTCTTCTTCCTGTCCTCAGATCCCCCTCTTGGGGACCCGATGGAAACTGAGGCCACCGGCGAGGAGGGCGCACGCGGCAACACTGAGGACGTCGCTGCAGACGAGGAAGAGGCCGGCGCTGACGAGCCCGCCGACGAAGAGGCCGCCAAGGCTGCTGGTGCAGGAGCCAGCGAGGGATCCGGCGGTCGCACTGACGACCCGGAGGACGCAGGAGCGCAAGGCGCTACACCGACCGCCGACCCCTCCGCCGCTGACATGGCGTCGGGCTCCGAGGAGCCCCAGCCAGGTGCTTACTTGAAGGCCGGCGAGGGCGTATATATCAAGCTTCCCTGGGCATCGAGCTCCAGGGCGCCGGTTGAAGGAGAGGAGTTTGACGGGGAAGTACTCGCCTCTGCTGGGCTGGCGGTGGTCGACAGGCCAAGCAGCAGCAGTGGCGAGTCCGAGGAGGAGCAGCTGCTCCGAAAGCTGGTGTCACTCTACCGCGTCCGGCAAGCGAAGCTTGAGTCCCGGGAAGCGCTTGTCGCGCAGGCGGGAGTTGACATAGAGAAACATGCGCAAGAGCTCCGGAACCGCAACCAGGAGGCCCTCCGATCCATTGCAGAGGAGAGGGCGCAGCTCGGCGAGGCAAAGGAGGCGTTCATCCTGGAGAAGGCTGAAGCCGAGGAGCAGAGAGGCTCGCCGCCGAGGAGATGTCCAGCGGGAAGGTGAGTGACAGAAGAAAGCGATCCCGACAGTCACGAGGAGGAGCTCGAGGCACGAGAGCAGTCGCTTGGCGGGACACTCAAGGAGGCAAAGGACGCAGCCGCGGCCGCCGAGGCCGCCAAGAAGGATTTAGAAGGGAGGGTGGCGCGGCTGGAGGCGGATATGGGGAAGAAGAATGAAGAGCTTGCCGCACTCCAGCGCGAGCGCGAGAAGGATGCACTCGCCCACGGTGATCTGCAAGCTCAACTTGCCGAAAAAATCAAGGAGCTGAACGCCGCCAAGGACTCAAGCGCTGATCTGGAGCTGAAGTTGGCCACCTTGGCGGAGACGCTGGACGCCGCCAAGAAGCGAGAGGACGACTTGAGGAAGGAGCTCAAGGGCAACGTGGAGCTGCTGACGAGGGCCGCCGAGGCCCAGAACACCTTCAAGACCACGGTGGAGCTCTGGACGGAGGGCCTCGTCAACATCGCTGCATCTATCGACGAGGAGCTGGCGGAGCTTGATTTGGCGGGCTTTGGGTATTCCACTGAGGAAAATCTCCAGCCCAGCGCCAAGCTCACGCTTTTCTTCAAGGGTGTGGTGACAGCTCTCCAGCAGCTCCGGGAAAGGATCCCGAAGAAGCTGGCCGACGAGTCGCGCGCGATCTGCGCCGGGGTCTTGGAGAAGGTGTTGGTGAAGGTCCTCTTCCGCAACCCGGGCATCGACCTCTCCCGCGTCACCAAGAAGCTGCCGGAGGGCGTTGATCTTGAGGAGCTCAGGGCCATCGTCGCACCCATCGTGGACAAGGTGAACGAGGTCAGGAGGGTCGACGGCGGGCGCGTGGATTAGGCCGCCCTTCTTCTCCCTTTTTCTTGCCGCTGCATTTTCGGTTATGAGAACAATTTAGTCAGTGCCACAATAAGTCATTTTTGTAATATAACTTTATTCTGGGTACTGCTTGCTATGTTATTTCCTTTACTCTGTTACATCCCTTGTATGCTTTTACCCTACGCTTTGAGGGACCTTGCCGGCGCAAGCACACTTGCTAAGTGCGGAACATCAGCAGCCCGCTGGCGGTGCTGCCTCCGGCAAGAAATCTTGTCGGGACTAGTTGCAGCTCACTTGTGTTGTTGAGCGGGCTCGAAAACAACGCAAGGGCGCAACTTAGCCGCGAGTCGATTCCTCCACGCACAGGTTTTCCATACAAGGCACGAACGTTCAAGGAATATAACTTAAAAAATTTAAAATTGACTAGGCTCAAACTTTGGCAACTTAGCTTTTCTGTCATCCGCGCCCCGGCAAGACTAGATTCCTTCGAACGACACCTGGTCCCCACCTTTATCTTCTCCTCCCCCCTGGTGAACTTGTGGGCGGAGGGATCCTCTTTTTGAGAAGAAAGAAGAGAAAATAATGATATGGAATGTTAGGGTTTTCCATTGCTTACCGGGGGTAAGTGCTGCACAAGGTGTCAGATATATATGCAAAAGAAAGGGAGATGCATTAAATTTGACAAAATGTGCGAGGCACATAAACTTTATTTACGCACGGGAGCTGCGCCCGGCTTTGTACAAAGTGTTACATGCGACAGCGGCAAGGCTTGTACAAAAAGGTGGTTGCCGGAACGGGTCCGGCAACCGCGCCTTATGGGTAAAACTTGCGAAGATGTTCTATGTTCCAGGAGTTGCTCACCGGAATGCCATCTTCGGTCTCAAGGCGGACACCGCCGGGCCTAGTGACTCGTTTCACCCGATAAGGGCCTTCCCACTTCGGCGTCAACTTGTTTGAATTCTTGGCGGATTGAACACGCCGAAGAACAAGGTCGCCTTCCTCGAAGCTTCTGGCATTAACTTTGCGGCTATGATAGCGGCGCAAAGCTTGCTGATAGCGAGCAGCTCGCCTGACAGCTGAAGACGATCCTCCTCGAGGAGCAGCGTCGTCTTGTCGCAGCTGCTCTTGCTCAAACTCATCATAAGCGAGCACTCGTGGCGATCCGTATACTGAGTTCCGTGGGGAAAACTGCCTCGCTCCGCGAACAAGAGCAAAGAGGATCGGCGGTGGCTCGATTTGGCGTCGTCCGATCGACCAAAGAACCACGGCGTTGCTCGATCCAATTCTTCCGCACTTGTGCAGCCTGTCGAAAGTTTACGGTCTTGAGTCGCGCAGCACTTCAGCGTTCGCCCTCTCCGCTTGACCGTTGCTTCTCGGGTGAGCAACAGAGCGAAGCAGATCTTGGTGCCAAGATCTTGGGCGATCGCATGAAGGTGCGGCTCGTGAATTGTGTGCCATTGTCGGTGATGATCTGTTAGGGATTCGAAACGGCAAACAATTGACCAAGAACTTGATCGCCGACCGCGGCTGTCACCTTCCTCACTGGTTCCACTTCAGGCCACTTTGTGAACTTGTCGATTGCAACGTACGAGTACTCAAAGCCCCCGACAGCTCGGGGAAAGGGGCCGAGGATGTCGAGCCCCAGACCGAAAATGGCCAGGATAAAGGGATTGTTTGGAGAGCTTGAGCTGGTTGATGAATCTGTTTGGAGTGGAACTGGCACGCTTCACACTTGGTTACTTGTGCAATTGCATCCTGGAGGGCTGTCAGCCAGAAGAAGCCTTGCCGGAAAGCCTTGCCGGCAAGTGCTCTTGCGCCAATGTGGCGACCACATATGCCTCCATGTATCTCCGCCAACAGCTCTTGTCCATCTTCCCGGGAAATGCACTTCAATTTCACTCCGTTGAATCTTCTTCTGTATAGTATGTCATCGACAAACTGGTACATACTCGATTGCCGGGCTACTTTTTCCGCTTCTTCTTGTTCCTCGGGAAGTTCTCCTGTCTGAAGGAAATGGACTATTGGCTTTGCCCAGGTTGGAGCTTGTGGCTCGACAACAAGGACTAAAGGCGCAGGCGTAGCTGCGGGAACATCTGCTTCTACGGCAAGTATCTGGGATCCTGCCGGAGCATGATGCTCCTCGGCAAGCGTGTCGGGACACAGCTTGTCGGGAGCTTCTGCTTCAACGAAACAAACCCTAGGGCTTGTCGGAGCAGACTGCTCCTCAGCATTTTTTGTGTTGATCCTGGGGACTTTTTTGGCGGCGGCTCCGGGGAGCTCTGCCGGAAAGTAGTCGCCAGTGACCAACTTTCTATTTTTGCTCTGTCCAGTTGATGGCGTGACGGATGGCTGAGTCAGCTTGAGCACAAAAATCCCTGGTTCCACAGGCAATTTGAGTGCGGCACATTTTGACAGGCCATCTGCAATGTCATTCTGAGCTCTTGGAACATGTTCCATTTGCAGACCATCAAAATGCTCCTCTAGCTTCCTCACTTCATCAATGTATGCTTCCATCAACGGACTCTGGTAATCTTTGTTGACTTGGCGGATGACAAGCTGTGAGTCACCCCTGACAATAAGTTTCTTAATCCCAAGCTCTACTGCTATCCGGAGTCCGGAAAGCAAGCCTTCATACTCCGCAGTATTATTTGTTGCTTGCTCTTTGGGAAAGTGCATTTGGACCACATACTTGAGGTGCTCTCCGGTGGGGGCGACAAGTAGTACGCCTACACCGGCGCCTTGCAGTGAGAAGGCACCATCAAAGTACATGATCCATTCTTTGCTAACTTCCTTGACGGGGATGCTCTTCTCCGGAGTTTCCTCATCCGGTGTTGGCGTCCATTCTGCTATAAATTCTGCCAAAGCCCGGCTCTGAATAGTTGAAGTACTTTCAAACTTGAGGCCAAAGCTCGACAATTCCAGTGCCCACTCGACAATCCTGCCTGTTGCTTCCGGATTCTGCAGTATTCTCTTCAGCGGAAGCGAGTGACAACCGTGATCTCATGTGCTTGAAAGTAATGGCGCAGCTTCCTTGAGGCCATGAGTAGGCCGAAAAGCAACTTCTGCACCCCAGAGTACCTTGATCTAGCCCCCTGCAAAAGGGAACTGACAAAGTAAACTGGGCGCTGCACCTTCTTCTTCTGTTTTTCTTCCGGCAACCGCACAGATCTATCCTTGGCGGAGTCAGAACTCGCCGGATCAGGGCTTGCCGGGCCAGAGCTTGTCGGAGTAGCCCTCTGCTTGTCGCTGGACTCGCTTGCCATGGCCGCTGACTCATCATCTGCCTCCCTCTCCGCCACTAACGCAGCACTAGTCACTTGATTGGTTGCCGCCAGATACAGCAGCAACTTCTCTTGTGGCTTAGGTGCGACAAGTGTTGGAGTAGAGGACAGGTATCTCTTCAAGTCTGCAGCGCAGCCTCTCGCTTCGAGTCCATTTCATTGACCCGCCTTTTTAAAATCTTGAAAAATGGCAGGGCGCACTCAGCAGACTTAGAGATGAACCTACTGAGAGCAGCAACGCAGCCGGCAAGCTTTTGCACATCCTTGACTCGCTTCGGTGCTTCAATTTGCTCAATGGCCTTGATGTTGTCGGGATTGGCTTCAATCCCCCTCTGAGACACAAAGAACCCGAGAAGCTTGCCGGAAGGAACTCCGAACACACACTTCTCGGGGTTCAACTTGAGATTGACCTTGCGCAGATTTGCAAAAGTCTCATCTAAATCTTGGATCAGAGTCCCTTTGTTCTTGCTCTTGACCACTATGTCATCCATGTAAGCTTCTACATTTCTGTGCAGCTGTGGCTCAAAAGCATGGCTGACTACTCTTGTAAATGTTGAACCAGCATTCTTTAGTCCGTAAGGCATCCGTACGAAGCAGTACGCGCCACATGGGGTAATGAATGCGGTTTTCTCTTCATCCTCTTCTGCCATGAAGATCTGATGATATCCTGAGTATGCATCAAGGAATGAAAGCAGGTCGCATCCCGCCGTGGAGTCGACAATCTGGTCAATGCGCGGCAAGGGAAATGGATCCTTGGGACAAGCTTTATTGACATCAGTGAAGTCGATACAAAGCCTCCACTTCCCGTTTGCCTTGCGCACGACCACTGGATTGGCTAACCACGTCGGATGGAGCACTCCTCGGACCAGGCCTGCTGCTTCCAACTTCTTGATCTCTTCTGTAATGAACTCTTGTATCTCCACTGCTTGTTTTCTGACTCTCTGCTTGACTGGCCGCGCGTGAGGGCAGACGACAAGGTGGTGCTCGACATCCACAGGAACACGGGGATGTCAGATGGTTGCCATGCGAACACATCGACATTCACCCACAGGAAAGCAACGAGCGCGCTTTCCTATTTAGGATCAAGCATGGCACTGATGGTGAAGGTACCACCAGTGCCGTCCTCCTTGGCGGCTACCTTCTTGGTCTCCGGTGAAGCTGTCTTTGCCTTTTTACACTTGCCGGTGGAGCTCGATGGTGCGTGCTCGACGGTAGCGTAGCACTCCGAAGAGGTGCTCTTGCCGGAGTGGGCACCAGAGCTGCAACTCTTGCCGGACTTGGCCTTCTTCTTCCCCCGGGGAGCTTCAGCGGCAAGTGGCTTGCGCTCAACTGCGGCTGCTGCTTCCCGGTAGATCTTGTCGGTGCAGATAAGTGCGTCCTTCTTGTCGCCTTGGACAGAAATGACACTTATCGGACCAGGCATCTTGAGCACATTGTAGGCGTAGTGAGATGCTGCCATGAACTTAGCAAGCGCTGGACGGCCTAGTATCCCATTGTAGGGCAATGGGAAATCAGCAACATCAAATGTGACTCTCTCTGTTCAGAAATTCAGCTCGCTGCCAAACGTCACTGGCAGTGTGATCTTCCCCTTCGGCTTGCTCCTTCCCGGATTTATCTCTTGAAAGGTACCAGTTTCTTCGAGCTTGCTGTCGGGGATCTGGAGCTTCTTGAGCACTGCGGAGGAGATCAGATTCAGGCCGGCCCCGCCGTCAACCAACATCTTTGTGACCTTGAGGTTGCGGATTGTTGGTGAGACCAACATCGGCAAGCACCTGACCGCAGTGATGCGATCAGGGTGATCCTCAACATCGAAGATGATGGGCGTGCTGGACCACTTCAGAGGCTTGCGCGACTCGACGGATGGCTCTGCTGCGCTCACTTCTCGCACCCACTGCTTGAGTTGGCGGTGCGAGGTGTGCAGAGAGGCACCGCCATCGATGCACAACACCTCCGTTGCCTTCTGAAACTCTTGGTCATCTGTCTCATCCTCTTCCATCTCATCATCCTCATCTTCATCTTCGTCCTTGTCGCGGCCCTCGGGAGGTCTGTCACCTTGCCGCTGCTTGGGCTTGCCGTTGCGCCCTCCCCGGGCGGGAAGCTTCTTGCCGGATCCCCCGCCACCTTTCTGGGCCTTCTTCTGATCGCGGCGCTCGTACTCAGCTTTCTGTGGCTCCGCCATCTGCTCGACTTTCTTGCAGGCTTGGAGGTCATCGCCCTTGGTGCGATGGATCTTGCAATATTGCTTGCCGGAGCCATCCTGCTTGTCGGCGGCTACCACAGCCTCGCCGGAGTCGCCAGCGTTGGCCTTGTCGGAGCCGCCTCCGTCGCCGGAATGCTCGACAACTAGCACATCCTTAGCCTTTCTTTTTCTGTTGTTCCGCCTCCGGTTCTTCCTTGCCGGGGCTGCATCCTCACTGTCAGATCCTTCTACTCCCGCAATCTCTCCGGGGATTTTCCTCCCCTCCTCAGCCCGTGCACACTTGTCGGCCAGAGCGTACAGCTCGCTGACATCTCTAATCTTGCACATCGCCATCTCCTCCCTCATCCTACGGTTATGCACGTTCTGATGGAACGCGCTGATAACTGCGGCAGGGTGGATGTCAGGGATGTTGCGCTGCACTTGGCTGAATCTCTGTATGTACTTGCGCAGGGTTCTCCTCATACGGGCGAGCAAGTGAAGGTCGCTTTCTGGCCATGAGGCTTGTGGCCGCCTGTGAAGGCGCCGACAAACTGATGGCACAGGTCCGCCCACGAAGAAATGGAGTTCTCTGGCAAGTGCATGAGCCAAGATCTGACGTTAGGCTTGAGCACCAGCGGGAAGTAGTTGGCGAGGATCTTCTCGTCGCGCCCTCCGGCAGCCTACACCGCGATGGTGTAGATGCTGAGGAACTCCGACGGATGTATCCTGCCATCGTACTTCTCGGGCACATCGGGCTTGAAGTTCTTGGTGCTGGGCCACTGGACTTGCCGCAACTCACGGGTGAACGCAGGGCAACCTGCCGCATACGGCAAGTCGCCTGGTTCCCCTGGCGCATGCATATCGACAATGGGCCCAGCGCGCTGGTCAGATTGACGTCGCGCTTCCCTTTTGCGCTCGATGCGAGTGCGAGCATCTTCGTGTCGTCGTTCTTGGAGAATGTGGCATTGATCGCGGCGGGTTCGCGGGTCCGACGACGCGGTGGAGTCGGCGTCGAGGTTGGCCCGACGAGCCGGCGACCTCGGCCTTCGGGGCGGGGAGTGCGTGGTAGTGGCACCCCCAGCGGTCTTGTCGGCGTCGGCTTGCGCCGGGGCGCCTTGCCGGGGCTTCGATGCGCTCGGTTGCCGGGGCTTGTCGCCGTTGGCGAAGCCGATGAGGCTATAAATGGTCATCCTCTAGTCGTCAATCTTGTGTGGCGCCGGAGGGTAATCGAATAGTGGGCTCGGGCGGCGCTTCTCTGCGATCTTGGGTGGCGGTGGCGGCAAGCGGCGCGAGGAGCGGATGTACTCGGACTCCCAAGCTGGATTGGAAGGAGCACCACCCCGTCCAGGCGACCGTACCTCACTCGCGCCAGCATGCGGGCATGCATGCTGGCCTCGAGCGCCCCGCGACCCACCAGCAGCCTTGCTCCAGCGAGCACGGTGCTAGGAGCACCGGGCGTTGTCGACCTTGCACCTCCTGGGAAGGGTGTGGTGTCTGCACGGTCGCCGGCGCTTAGCGGGCCTTGTTTTTGGATCTGGTGATGGCGTGAGTCCCACCGTCGGCGCCCGCTTCTCGCGGCGTCCACCCCACCGCCCGCTTGCTCTGCGGTGGGGTAGAACCGATGTGAGCGGGCGGCCACCTCCGAAGGCTTCTTCTTCGGTGGCATGTTGATGAAGGCGTTGATGTAGCGTGCGCAGAGACCGAATCAGATGCTCACGACCTCGACGCCCCCCTACCTGGCGCGCCAAAGATGTCGTGGGGTTCTAGGGAGCACGAGCACCTATGGGGTAGGGGGCCCCTTCTGGTCCGGCAAGGGAGCGGAGGGCGCACGCAGAGCAGATCAAGGTCGAGCTGGGAGGCAGGCGATTTTACCCAGCTTCGGAGCTCTCCGGAGAGATAAAACTCCTACTGCTGCTTTGTGATTGTATTTGTTCTTGCTCGAGAGCGCGAGCGTATGGTGGTGTGTCGAATGAACCCTAGTGTGGAAAAGTTCCGAACCCCTTCTACGTGCGCATGGGCCTCCCTTTTATAGTCTGAAGGGGGCACCCACAGGTGGCAGCGTAGGAAGAGGGGGTAAAAGAGTAAAAACGCAGGTTGGTACAACAGTGTCCAACAGTGTCCCCTACCTAACTCTGACGGCGGGGGACAAGGGCATTTAATGCCCGTCTGGTCGCCCCAACAGTGTGAGGAAACGACCATTAGGAGCGCCACCGATCGCCATGATGGCCTCCTTGTCAGCTCCACTTGCCACCTCGCTCCGCATGGCTGCGCAGCGCCTCACCACGTGCTCCTGGGATGGCCCTGGGGTGACATGTCATTGGATGCGCTGGAGCCTGAGTGCATGGTGGCAGCCTTGCCGCGGCAAACGTCTTGCCGCGGCCCTTCTCTTGTCGCGCCGGCAAGCTTGCCGGTCGCCGGGCCTTGCCGGGACGCGCGGGGCGTCGCGGCAAGTCTTCTAGAGGCGCCTTGGTTGGCCTTCCCGGCAATCTCCTCTTGCCGGGGTCTTTGTCCTTCCCGACAAGCTCATTTTGCCGGGGTCTTGTCTTTTTGGTCGTCACTTTGTTCTTGAATGGCAGTATTAGGGAATGACGGAGGGTCTTGGCGGGTACCCGGCAAGCCTTGCCGCGGGGTGCTGCGACTGCCCGTGCACAAGTTCGGGGTACTAAGGTACCCCTACTTTAGTACACCGACAAGCATCTTGTGCTATAGCTTTATTTTGTTTGTTAGTATACCACAATCATTGTTTGCTGGACACAAATTTTGAGAGAGACACGTATTCATTGTAATTTGTTAGAATGCTCTATGCACTTCACTTAAATCGTTTGACTTAGACAACTGTTCATGTGTTTTACTTATATCTTTAGAGCACAACGGTTGTTATATTTTGTAGAAATCATTTGCACTCTCATGCTTCACTTATATCTTTTTGAGTGTCGATTAATAGGAAGTTGAAATGTGCACGAGTTATAAGACTAGTTTTAGAATGATAGGTATACAAGAGTGGTATAATAAAATTTTCATGTAGATCATTGAATATGAAGTATGTGATTTAATAATATTGATGTAGTAATATGAAAGGGTATTAGTTCATAATTCTTAATTAGTAGGCATATCGATATTAAAGCTTGTTATGTACTACTCCTTTAAGTGTGGTCATGGCATGGCAGGGATGTTGGAGCATTTTTATTCCTCGTTGAAATCCTTTGTGTTGCTTGAATCGGGGGGCGCGCGGTGGTTAACTCCTCCCAACCTCCTCCCTAGGGGCATGCGAGTAGTAGTTTGCTTTGAGGGCTAATAGGTTTCAGAATAAATATATGAGTTCTTTATGACTAATGTGAGTTCATGGACTAATACGACACTCCCAACTATCCATATTTTGCTAGCCTCTCTAGTATTGTGCATTGCCCATTTTCACCTCGAGAATTGGTGAGAACTTCACCAATGCATCTAAACCACATGATATGATACACTCTATCACACATAAGCCTTATTATATCCTTGTTCAAAAGAACCATCATACCTACCTATCATGGCATTTCCATAGCCATTCCTAGATATATTGCCATGCAACTTCCATGGTTGCTATTCACATGACTTGTGTGTTCATCGTCATTTTGTTTTGCACGATCATATAGAGTTGAATGATATTTGTGGCAAAGCCACCATTCATCATTGTAATACTTGTTATGCTAGATCATTGCACATCATGGTACACTGCCAGAGGCATTCATAAAGAGTCATATCATTTAGTTTATTGAGTTGTAAGTAAAAGGAAGTGTGATGATCATCATTATTAGTGTTGGGGAACATTGCATGGAAAACAAAAATTTTCTACGCACACGCAGGATCTATCCATGGAAATGCATAACTATAATAGGGGGAGAACATCTTCATACCCTTGAAGATCTCTAAGAGGAAGTGTTTATCAACGTGGTTAGTGTAGTTGTACACCTTCACGATCCGTCCCGATCAAGTACGTATGACACCTCCGTGTTCAGCACACATTCAGCTCGATGATGTCCTCGCCTTCTTGATCCAGCAAGAGGGGCAAAGTAGTAGATGAGTTCCGGCAGCACGACAGCATGGTGACGGTAGTGGTGAAGAACAATCCCCACAGGGCTTCACCAAGCACAACCGAAACTATGACGGAGGATAAACTAGAGGGGGCGGGGTTTCCGACACATGGCTTGGTGAATCTTGATGTGTTCTGGGTGCTAGCCCTGCCCCTCTATTTATATGTTGAGCCCTAGGGTTATTTCTTGGAGAAAGAGCCTCCTCAAAGTCGGTATAGCCCGCAAGGCAAGAGTCCCTCTCGGACTCCAGGACCAGACTCCATGGTGCTCGGCATCTGGCCTAGACGCCATGGGCCTCATTGTCTAGTCCATGGCTTACGCCAGGGTCCCTGGCGTCTGGTCCTTGACCTTCACAAAACTTCCTTTTGCACCAACGTAAAGCCCCGTGGGCCTTACGCCTTGGCCCAACCATATCATCCTATATATCCATCTTTACCTTCAAACCATTCCAGAGCTCCTCATCATGTTCGTGATCTCATCCGGGACTCCGAGCAACATTTGGTCACCAACATACATAACTCATATGATACTATATCGTCAACGAACGTTAAGCATGCAGACCCTTCGGGTTCGAGAATAATGTAGACATGACCGAGACGCTTCTCCGGTCAATAACCAATAGCGGGACCTGGATGCCCATATTGGTTCCTACATATTCTACGAAGATCTTTACCAGTCGAACCTTTATGACAACATACATAGTTCCTTTTGTCCGTCAGTCTGTTACTTGCCCGAGATTCGATCGTCGTTATCTCCATACCTAGTTCAATCTTGTTACTGGCAAGTCACCTTACTCATTCGGTAATACATCATCCTGTAACTAACTCCTTAGCCACTTTGCTTGCAAGCTTCTTGTGATGTTGTATTACCGAGAGGGCCCAGAGATACCCCTCCGTCATACGGAGTGACAAATCCCAATCTCGATTCACGCCAACTCAACAGACACCTCGAAGATTCTTGTAGAGCATCTTTATGATCACCCAGTTACGTTGTGACATTTGATATCACACAAGGTATTCCTTTGGTATCCGGGAGTTGCATGATCTCATGGTCAAAGGAATATGTATTTGACATTTGAGAAAGCAGTAGCAATAAACTGAACAATCATATGCTAAGCTAACAGATGGGTATTGTCCATCACATCATTCTCCTAATGATGTGTTACCGTTACCAAAAGACAACTCATGTCTATGGTTAGGAAACCTTAACCATCTTTGATCAACGAGCTAGTCTTGTAGAGGCTTACTAGGGACTTAGTATTTGTTTATGTATTCACACATGTATTTAAGTTTACGGTCAATACAATTCTAGCATGAATAATAAACCTTTATCATGATTAAGGAAATATAATAATAACCACTTTATTATTGCCTCTAAGGCATATTTCCAACATTCTTCCACTTGCACTAGAGTCAATAATCTAGTTCACATCGCCATGTGATTAACACCCAATGAGTTCTAAGGTGTGATCATGTTTTGCTTGTGAGAGAGGTTTTAGTCAACAGGTCTGCAACATTCAGATCCGTGCGTATTTTGCAAATTTCTATGTCTACAATGCTCTTGCATGGAGCTACTCTAGCTAATTGCTCCCACATTTAATATGTATCCAGATTGAGACTCGGAGTCGTCCGTATCGGTGTTAAAGCTTGCATCGACATAACCCTTTATGACGAACTCTTTATCACCTCCATAACTGAGAAACATTTCCTTAGTCCTCTTTAAGTATCTAAGGATAATTTTGACCGCTGTGTAGTGATTCACTCTTGGATCACTATTGTACCCCCTTGCAAGACTCATGGCAAGACACACATCAGGTCTGGTACACAACATAGCATACATTATCGAGCTTACTAGAACGACGATGGCGCGCGTTGTCGCGCCCATCCATTTTAACAATAGAATGATCGTAATTCCAGAAAATATAGAGCAACCCAAATGTTAAATGTGTTATTACACATGTATACAGTTATCATTAATCAATTGGTTGGGGCTTGGATTTGATGTTTATAATTGACAATAAATATTCACATATTGGACTGTAAGATGAACTGTGTATTTCACCAAAGCACCTTGCAAAACCACCACATGTTACATAAACCATACAAAAGTGTTTACACCATTGAGAGGTCCGCCCCGAGTCTACATATTGTTAGCAAGTACCCCCTCCACCCCCTAAAAAATTGTCTTAGGTTTGTCTAGATACAGATGTATTTGTCTACATATGTAATTAGACATGTTTGAGTGTAATATACATCCGTATCTAGATAATCTAAAACAACCTTTTTGGGACGGAGGTAATATGTAATAGATATTTCATAGGTGAAATTTCTCTACAAGCATATTGAAAATGAACTAACATGATAGCTCACGAAGCTATAGACATATGATGTATTCTTATTTTTAAGAAGAAGTAGAGCTCTGAAGTGTTAGAAATATGAGTTGTATATTATGCTGGTCAAAGTCTTGGTACAATAAGAATTATCTACAAGATGAAATTTTGATCTTTTGCCAGGATCTAAAATTAAAGTCGAACCTCCTCCTGGCAGCTATGGGATCAGTCCTAGACCTCTTGCCAGGAGAACCCTACCCAACATCCTCTGGAGCCCTCCCCCTCTTTGATGGCAACACCCCCTCGCCTCTCGCAGCCGTATGTTCTTTGACTTTCTCCGGTGGGGGGACATCTGGTGCATCCTTGCCCTTGTTAGCACCTGCACGAACTTCAGCATGTTCATCATCATCGATGTCTTGTTGCATGTTCTCCATGTCATCGTCGTCATCCTTGCTGAGACCAGCGTCTCCATCTAGTTCATCTTGTGTGTCAGCAAGCTCTTGGGAACTGTTGTAGTCATACCGGCCACGACAACCAGTTGGCCGACGTGTCCGTTCTGGGACAAATGTAGTGAACGCCTCAAGAACGCGTCCAACATCGAGCCACTAAGGGACGTCCACCCCTCAACCAACTTCCCGAGCAAGCCGGTCATTCCGGATGCAAACTCCCCAATTAGATGCTCAACAGGTGCCCTCGCCTGTGCACGAAACAAGAAGCAGCAATAACCACCCATATTACAGTCACTTGCGCGACATCAAAAATAATCCAAGGCAACCATAGATGTAGATCTTTTGATTACCTCAGTAGGGCAAGATGGAGCTGAGCATGCCCATCCACTTTCCAAAGTTTTGAGGCCCCCCAAACACGCTGTAGTCTATAGCATGCTTGGCCATCAGCTGGAGAAAGCAAAAAAAAAAAAGCTAGGATGTAAGAGAGAGAATGATGAACACTGACTGGCAGTTCATGTGTTGCAAATGCAACAAAAAAAGAAGACGCGAATATAAGTTTCAGCACGAATGACAGAGTTGCCATGTGGAGTGAGACATGGATACAATACACAGACAGCCATGGCTAACAAAGGTAGTCATCTCTTGTGAACCACAGACGGTTTCCGCATGACGATTTTTTTCATATGTTATGACGCAAAAATTTGTAAGCATGCCTTGTAGAGAAAGAAACCAGAACTAAATATTTGGTATCAGTTACCCTATCTGCAGCAAGCACAGCCTTGACAACATCGATAGTCCACGCAGAAACATCAAACTTGTGCGTAGGCGGCGGGCCTCCTGTCCCAGTGAAATCCACGGTGGACAGATCAAGAGAGTCGACGTACATGAGCTGATGTACAACAATTTTGAAAAGAAAGAACTATGAGTTGCCATCATGGTACTTTGCAAAAAAAAAAACAGGATAATCTATGTTCCCATGATAATCAAGTTGAAGTGCATGAAAAAGAGAAAAAGAAGAAGTTGCCATCTGTATGTGCTAGTTGCCATCATAGTGTGATGGCAGTTGTCATGATGGCAGTTGCCATCATAGTATGATGACAGTTGCCATTGTAATATCATGGCAGTTGCCATATTGTCATTATGGCAGTTGCCATATTGTCATTATGGTAGTTTCCATCTTGTTATGATCAAGTTGCCATGCATGAATAAAAGGTGTTAAAAAGAGTGTTCGCAGAAAGGACTGGTAAAAAATACCATTAAAAGCAGTCGACAACCCTTTTGGTACATCTTGCTTGAGAATGCATCGTGCAGGAAGTCGGCAATAAACTTACACCAATTCATGTTCTTCACATCTTTCAGTTTCACCTGCATCGCACAAAACTTCAGGACAACGGGTTCCCGCATCAGAAATCAAATGGAAAAAACATCAAAAAACACTGGCAGTGACTAGCTTTACACATGACATCGGAGCCAAAAGATTGAAGGAAAATAAAGTAGTAAAGATGGATCATTCATCAGGATGGGGAAGCATTTGTTGCTTGGGCGAAGAGAAGTGGTCGACGCGAAAACAGCTGAGATGAGGTACATGAGTAGCTTCATCTTAAAAACATCTCCATGGGTTGTCATGGCCTGCAGTGAATCTGCCAATACAGACGTGTTCGGCATGGATTCCAACCCAGGAAACAAACGGGGGAACAACGCGTCCTCGATCTTGTTATTGACCTCGTACGGGACTTTGATCTGTCCACAAGGCACACCCAAAGTGCAGAACACGGATTCCTCGTTCAATGGTAGTCTTCCATGTCCCGGAATCACAAATTCCCTGGAGGCGGGGTCATAAATCTCACGAAGCCAATCGCATACAGGGTTGACAAGATTCGTGCACCAGACATTCATCAGAGCCTGCATACCCATCTCAGCAGCAGCTCCCTTCTGATCGTTGGTAAATCTGTCAGTCAATGTAGTCAATCGTTCTTGGGAGGCCCTGTTGCGAATACGTTTCTTCTTCTGCAAAAAACAAACAAAAAGTGATCAGTTGTTGCCATGTTTTGCACTGTCATGAAATTTTAGTTCATGACAGACGACTGCAAAGCTCGAGGTGGCAAGCAATAACATATGCAGGAGGAAGAGGGGTGTGTGGACAGTTACCTCATCGCCCTCTTTTCTCCGTCCAGTTGCCCGATTCTGCTGTGGTGGATCCATGAAATCATCATCATCATTTTGATGATCACCGCGATCCATTCTGCTGAGGTAGGAACGGACCAAATTGTCACGGTGGAAATGAAAATGCAGGAAGTAAGCAGTTGCCACATAACAGAAAATGTCAACTAGTGAATGCAAAATATCACATGAACACGCACGCACCCCCCTATGATTGTTGAAAACATAAATGTGGCAATTAAGCACATCGGTTACATTTGAAAAAAGTGTACAGATCGTAAATGCACTTGAAAACAAAATGTTGAAGTTGCCATGTTAGCACAAGATAGTACGATAGAAAGTCACAAAATCCTCCACTGCACAAAACCTAAGATGTGGCAGCTCACACCCTATCCTAAATACACCAATGAATTGCCATGTGTTCAGCGGCAAAAATGTGCTAGGTTGAAGTTGCCATGTTAAAATGCAACACATAATACACAAAAGCGATGAAAACATCTAATGAAGAACCTGAAACCTGCCACAGTGTGTTCAGATATCACAAGTCATCATGGCAAAACGCGAAAATTGCGTCTGCCGTACAATGAATTTGCCACATTATACTGACTATAACATGGCAACAGACATGTTGTGGTCAGACAAAATACTTGCCACATGGAAAGCATATGTATGGCATCTGACACAATTGATGTGCAAATTAGTTGCCATGTTATGCAGCCAATTTGCCACATTATCCTGTCTACAATATGGCAACAGCCACAGTGTGTTCACATTCTGTTTGTCACAAGAATATACTATCCATGTGGCAACAGACACAGTTGATGTGCAGATTAGTTGCCATCCAGTGCAGTTGGTTGCTGAAATTGCAGTGACTACCGATTTACTACACTTTACCATTCATACAGTGTGGCAACTATCACAATCATTCAGGAAAATTAGTTGCCACAATGAAAAGCATGTTTGTGGCTACTATCACAGTAATTCAGGAAATTAGTTGCCACATGGAAAAGCATGTTTGTGGCAACTATCACAGTCATTCAATAAATTAGTTGCCGCATGGGAAAGCATGTTTGTGGCAACTATCACAGTCATTCAATAAATTAGTTGCCGCATGGGAAAGCATGTTTGTGGCAACTATCACAGTCATTCAGGAAGTTAGTTGCCATACAGTCATGATAGTTACTCAAACTACCACGTTTGCCTTCATACTGCAGTTTCAAAAACAACTAAACTAGATCTAGGGTTCAATGGCAACTATAATGACTTGAAATTCAACCTCAAAATTCTCCCCGAATTGATCACAAATACCAATTCGAACCAATGCGCAACTAACAGACCGGAAAACAACAGCCCAATCCCAAGGCACAACCAGTGTGTGTCTCCGGACAGGCAGAACCACACCGGCGAGACCACCGCCGCGGCGCCGAGGAAACTGCCCAGTGCCGCGGAAAACGGCAAGCCGCCGCCGGCGAGAACACCGATGCATCGCCAAATCGCCTGAATCTCTATGAATCTCGAGCGAAGCATCAAACAGGGGGGAAGGGGGAAAAATGCAGGCAAGGATTGTGAGAGTGGGAGCGAGCATTACCTTCAATTTGCAGGCGCTCCGGCGAAGCCGCTCCAGTCCGGCGAGCACCACCGACAACCGTGAACACCGTCGACTCTTCCGCCTCCGCCGTCGCCTTCTCCCCTCGTCTTCTCCTCCAATGGGTTGAAATGCGAAGTGGGTTGTGCGAGTAACTGCAGGGATGAGTAAATGGAACCGTGAGGGGGAGGGGGGCGAAGTGCGTGACGTGTTTGACGTCAACCACGGTCGGCGTGTGGCGTGCGGGCGCATAGCAGTTCTACCGCACGCCCCCGAGTGGCAACCGCTGACCGCGGGAGGGCAACCAACGTGTAGGCGAACTGTGTCACACACCACACACGCGCTTTGTCCCGTGGCACAGAAAATCGACCAGATTGTGCCAAGATTCGTGCATAAAGTACTGGACGGTGATGGATGCGTGTGGTCGAGATGGTGAACGCCCACACGTGCGGGCATTAACATTTCCAAACATCTAAAGAACTCAATGCGTGTTTCAGTCTAATACTAGATGAAGTCTAGAGTAACCCCTGGACTGGGCAAGCTGAGAAGGTATCGGATATAGTGCCAAACGAAAGCAGGAGAGCCGAGTAGGCCAACACTATAATCAGTACAAAACCAAAACATAGAGAGAAAATCCATCGCTTCAGCTGATTGGAAAGGAGCCTAGCATCGATCCACCAAACTTGCCATCAGCGAGTAGCAAAATATACAATACCACAACTACTAATAAACATGCCACCGCTAGACCCTAGGATGTATAGACCAAGAATAGAGAAATCACCAAGATAGCAAGTTCAATTTAGAACTATAACTGTAAATAGTGTTCATAAAATAGTGTAGGACCTTGAATTATGTCTAGAGGGGGGTGATTAGACAACTTGACCAATAAAAACTTAACCTTTTCCCCATTTTAGAGTTTGGCAGATTTTAGCTACTTTAGGACAACTCAAGCAATCATCACACTATTTAAGCAAGCATGCAAAGAGTATATAGGCAGCGGAAATTAAAGCATGCAACTTGCAAGAAAGTAAATGGAAGGGTTTGGAGGATTCAAACGCAATTGGAGACACGAATGTTTTTGGCGTGGTTCCGATAGGTGGTGCTATCGTACATCCACGTTGATGGAGACTTCAACCCACGAAGGGTAACGGCTGCGCGAGTCCATGGAGGGCTCCACCCACGAAGGGTCCATGAAGAAGAACCTTGTCTATCCCACCATGGCCGCCGCCCACGAAGGACTTGCCTCACTAGCGGTAGATCTTCACGAAGTAGGCGATCTCCTTGCCCTTACAAACTCCTTGGTTCAACTCCACAATCTTGTCGGAGGCTCCCAAGTGACACCTAGCCAATCTAGGAGACACCACTCTCCAAGAAGTAACAAATGGTGCGTTGATGATGAACTCCTTGCTCTTGTGCTTCAAATGATAGTCTCCCCAACACTCAACTCTCTCTCATAGGTTTTGGATCTGGTGGAAAGAAGATTTGAGTGGAAAGCAACTTGGGGAAGGCTAGAGATCAAGATTCATATGGTAGGCATGGAATATCTTGGCCTCAACACATGAGTAGGTCGTTCTCTCTCAGAAATGGTAAGTTGGAGCGGTCATGGGTTACTCTTCCATGTCACATACATCTTGGTGGAGCGCTCAAAACAATAAACATTGAATGCATGCACTCATCACCAAGCAAAGTGAATGATCACATAAGATAGATAGGATAATATCATCAAACATGCATAAGTGTAGCTTATGATCAAACACATGATCATCAATGTCTCACAAGCATAGTATCTCAACCAATCAAAGCAAACAAAGTTTTAAACCACCAAATAAAGCAAGAGATAACAAAAGCAACACTCTCTCTCTCTTGAAGCCTATGATCTATACATTTTTCTCCCCCTTTGGCAACAAGTTACCAAAAAGTTCATAGAAAATGCATAGTGCTAGATCGACTCTCAGGCTTGATCTTCTAGTGGTGGTGTCCTAATAACTCCAAGGACGAAGGCTTCAGTTGAAGTAGAGGTCTTTGGAGTGGATCTTTGGAGCTGGTTGCACTAGAACTGAAGGGGCAGTGGCTGGTGCTGAAGTTGTTGCTCTAGTGTCATCCTTTGGAACTGCAATCGACCTCTGGGCTCTAGGCACTCTGGCAAACACATTGGTTGTTGTCTTGCCTCGCTTCTCCTGCATGTCCTCCCAGCTGCTGCTCTACAACCGATCAATCTCGAGTTACTTTGACATCAAGGTCATGGAATTTGAGTTCCATGATTCTCTCAAGGCTCTCCGATTACGAGTGGGGTGGCAGGTCCTTCTCAATCCTCACTGTAGATGCTATCAAGTAACCAAGCTGCTCCTGTTTGGTCTTCAAGAAATATTCAGATGCCTCCTCTTGAGTTGACATCCTGGCAGACTTCTCCTTCTTCTCCTGAGCTTGAACTGATGTTGGATCATTCTCATTCATGACAACTTCATTGTCCTCAAAGTCTGGATAAAGTGGAAAATGTTCCTTATCCAACTGATATTTCCCTGTGCCCATCTTTGAGTTGATCAATTCCTGAATCTGAGGTGCATATCCAAAGCTCCTCTTCTGATCTGCTGCAGTCCTCTTAATTGTTTCAATCATCAGACTCATGACTTTGAACTTCTGTGGCACATCAAACACATGCAACATGTTGATGGCATGCCCTCTGATCATGTTATGGTCACCAGACTTGGGCAACAGAGTATGCCTCAGAATCCAATTGATGGTTGGCAACCCTGACAGCAGAAAGTGAACTGATCCAAACTTGTGAGTCTCAACTGCCTTGTCTGGGATCTCCTTGTACATGTGAGCCATTGAATTGTGATCCATCTTCTTCTTTGCATAGATATCCAGATCATCATCATTTTCCTTTGGGGCATTTATCAAACTTGCCAATTCTTCAACAATTGACTGGTACCTTGTACCTTCAGACATCCAAACAATTCTTCCATCTAGGTAAAAGTGTGCTGTGGAGTAAAATTGCATGGTAAGTTCATCATTCCAGTGAGTGAACTTTTGTCCAACAAAATTAACAACTCCACAAGCAACAAAGCTTTCTTGCACTCCAGGATAGTGCTCTTCATTGTTCTTGATGTACGTCCAGTCGACCCACCTCATGTCACAAACTATAGGCTTCTTATCCAATAGAATTGTCTCATAGAAGTCCTGCTGTTCCTTTGTGTGGAACCTGTAGTCAACAACAGTTCTTCTCCTTGAGGCATATGGATCTTCCATCCTCCACAGCCTCAACCCTGAATCCTTCCTGATCCTCATGTCCTCAACCATAGGATGGGCATCATTGTGGTCTGGTATCTTGGGCTTGAGCTTTCTTAGGACTTGACCTTCTTCATCTTCTTCTTCAGCAACATTGGGCACTGGGGCCTTGTTCTTCTCAGCAGCTGGAATACTTCCAGTATTCCTCTTTGGAACTTGCTTGGCCTTGGAGGTAGCTTTGGGTGCTTCTTTGGGCTTAGATGTTGCAGCCCCTGATCTGATTACATCACCCATAAGCTTAGGTGCCTTAGGTGCTGGTGCAACAACCTCTTCCTCTTCTTCAGAATCTCTTCTCATTGAGGGCTTCCCAAGGACCTTGGCAGTTGTGGTTCTTGCTCTCTTCTTCTTCTTGTCCTGAGCACCTTCATCCTCTGATTCAATTGTGAATTTCATAGTCTCTCCAGTGGGGACTTTCTGAGGTTTGGAAGAAGTGACTTTCTTCTCAGGTGCCTCTTTGGGATCTGTCTGAGCTGGCACTTGAGTGGACTTTCTGGCTTTAGGCATTGGTGTCCTCTTGGCAGGAACTTTCTTCTTCAGTCCAGGCTTAGTGCTATGTGCAGAGCCATATTCTTTCTTGAGCACCACTTTCTTGGAAGTAGCCTCATCTTCCTCAGCTTTATAATCCTCATCCTCTGAGTCTGATGTTCTTTTCCTTCTCTGCCTGGTAGCAGCCTTGGGCAGGTTGCTAGGAGTGCTTCTGCTCCCTTCATCTGTAGTAGAGGGACTAGTGCCCTTACTCAAGTCCATCTGCTCTTCTGACCTGTTCTGGCTGTCACTCTGGTCTGACATGCTGCAAAAAGCTGACTGCTGACCCTGTGAAGAGTTATAGATGAGATAGAATAGATGCGCATCACAAAATGTAGAGATTTTTGCAAAAGAATTATTCAAAAATTCAGTTTTATTTTCCATAGAAAGCATTTCGGATTAACCGATTTTCAAACTCGGTGATACCGAAGCAGTTTTGGAACCTAAACGGTTGAACTCGGTTGGACCGAGTCACAGTTCGGTGGCACCGAGACTGCTAGGGTTTCACAAAATCCTCAAATCGGTCGCACCGATTAGTAATTCTCGGTTGGACCGAGAGTCATTAGTGCAATGGCATAAGCCAAATCGGTGAGACCGAGTTTTTCAACTCGGTGGGTCCGAGATGGTTTCGGCGGAAACCTAACCCTAAAAATTTGAATCTAATCTACTCTACGGATTACTTTGGCTGGATAAGAGTATTACAATCGTGGCAAGAATCCATAAGAATACAATGTGCTAGGAATCAGACGTGGATAGCACAAAGATTGAGTCCATACCCTAACTTGGCGGTGGACACGCTACGGCGGCAACGGCAGGGGCGAAATCCGTTGACGGCGGCGGAGACCAGCTACTGGAGGTTGCTAGCGATGAGGAGACGATCCGAAGACCTCCGATGGCAGAGCGAGCTATTGTGCGGGCGAAGGGTTTCAGAGAAATTTCCAAAATTTTGCCCGTGACTATATATAGCCCGACCCTGTCGGTGTGACCGAGTAGAACAACTCGGTGGCACAGAGATGCATAAGCGTATGCGATTCTGACAAATCGGTGTGACCGAAAAGTTCAAATCGGTTGCACCGAGATTGAAAACTCAGATCAACTTAATGATCTTGGTAGGACCGAAATGGAGGAATCGGTCAGACCGAGAGTCACAAAGAGGTTTCGGAAGTTTAAGTCTATGACGAATCGGGGACTCCGAGTTCTCCTCACACAGAGTGGTTCGAATCTGACTTGATCAAATTTTGTGATGTAGCATGAATAGAGTTTGAGATGAGGAAAGCATAGATAGCTAAAGAAGGTTCTTAGGCATTCTTGTCCATCCACTTGGGAAAAGAAAAACCAAACAATCAAAACAACAAGTGGATGTCCTTGAATGAGTAAAATATGCACCAACATGCTCACACAATAAGATGGCAAATGAAATATGTGGCAAATCATGCACAACCAATTCTAGCATCTATCAAACAATTGGCGATGACTAGGTCATCTATATATGAGTATATTGACTTAGGAGTCAAATGAGAACATTTGATCATAGGTCATACTCATCATTTAAGCTCAAGTGGGGTTACCACTTTTACATAATGCATTAATGTGTTCACACCATTAGAGTTGCTTTGACTAAATTCTTAGAGTTAAGCTCCCCCTAGATGTGAGATCCCCCCTTAGAGGGATGAACTAACCTTGGGTTTTGTCGATGATGACTTCATGTAGGTGTTGAAGATGTAGATGCCCAATGTTGATGTAGATCATTTGGAGCAATCCTTTGGAGTGTGTTGCACTTTCAACTTACCTACATGGGTTAGTCCCACAAGGAACAAACAAGAATATCTATAGACATAGAGTGATGCACACACAAGATGATGTCCATGAGATCATTAGGTTACCTGGTCCCTTGCCTTACCAACATGAGGGTTTGTGACTCCTTGAACTAGTGCAAGATGTGGAAGTTGATTGCACTTGTTCTTGCCAAAATGATATGTGTGAAGAATGTTGGCGGAGTCACCCTCAAGAACTCTCTAGTTCTTCTTCTTCGGGATCCACATCATCTTGATGGGAATCCTTGGAGTTGTAGTTGTACTTGATGAAGTAGAACTTGACGTAGTCTTGGGAACCCACTTGAACGAGGCTTTAGGTGCTTCTTCAAATGCATCAATCTCTTCTTGAAGCTTGTCCTTGCCTTTGTTCTTGTGGTCTTGTGGTGGAAGATCATCTTGATCTTGTGTTCCCTTGAAGGAAGTAGGATCATACTTCTCTTGTTGAGGAACAAACTTCGTCTTGGGGTATTGATCTTCTTCCCACTCAACTCCATTGTCATTGAACTTTCGTTCAAAACCAACACCTTGATTCTTCCGGTGCCTTCCTTGCTTGCGTACAATTTCCTCGAATTGCTTACTCCCGGCAAGGCTCTTGTAAACACCTTTCTCTATAATTTCCTTCAATATGCTATTTTCTTGCTCAAGTGTAACTTGGCTAAGAGAATCATTAGTGGAATCAAGAGAACTACTAGAAGCAACAATATTGGATTTGACATTATTATTGTTACTACTAGACGAAGTATCTTTCTTGTACTTGTTACTAGACTTTACTTGAGGCATGTAAGTAGATAAGAGTAAATGCTTGGCAATGTAAGAAGAACTTTTCTTGCGGAGATCATCATTGATTGCTTTTAAGAACTCATGATCTTGCTCAAGATTGAACTTTTCAAAACGTAACTTCTCATGAGCCCTTACAAGTTCTCAATGATCTTTGTAGATAGTTTCATGAGCTAACTTAAGAGTGTTTAGTTCTTTAGTTAGAAGCTCAATCTTCTCCTTATCATTGTCATTCTTTTTATCTTGATTAGCATGATTTATTGATGTTTCATCATATTATTCATCACTAGAGTTGTCAACAAGTAAATCATCATCCACAAGCAAGTCATCTTCATCACTATTGAAATCAACATACTCAGGATGTGTTACCTTTGGACCTTTGGCCATGAAGCATCTTCCAACACCTTCATTTGGTGAATCAAATATGTCGTAGGAGTTGGTTGACACAAGTGCTAGACCGGCAACACCTTCATCTTGAGTATATTCGGAGTCGGAGTGATAGCTTCTCTCGGAGTGATTGTCGGAGTCGGAGCCGGATACCCATTCACCAACATGAGCTTGATGTCTTCATTTTGTGTAGCTCCTTGATGACTTGTCCTTCCTTGCCAAATCCTTGCTTCTCCGTGAGGGTCTTCGTTCATAACGATCATCTCTACTCCTCCTCTCTCTTGGTGGTGATTCTTCTCTTTTGCTCCTTCTTCTTGGAGAATCTTCTCTTCTTTTGTAGGGTGCCGTACACTCATTGGAATAGTGTCCGGGTCTCCCACAATTGTAGCAATTGTGCTCTCGACTAGAAGATCTCTTGTCGTTGTAAGACCTTGACTTGGAGCTTCTTTCTTTGCTTCTACTCTTGTAGAATTTTTGAAGTTCTTCACCATTAAGCTCAATTCTTCATTGAAGGTTTGTTTGTCATTTGATGATGTGGGGGCTTCACTTGAGGCTTTTTAAGCACCACTTGACTTGTTGTAAAGTTCCTCCTTATCCTTGAGTGACATCTCATGAGCAACAATTCTTCCAATGACTTCCCTTGGCATGAGATCTTTGTAGTTTGGCATCATTTGAATTAATGTGCATACGGTATCATACTTTCCATCCAATGCTCTTAGGATATTCTTGATGATGAATTTGTCGGTCATCTCTTCACTCCCTAAACCGGCAATCTCATTTGTGATAAGAGCAAGCCTAGAGTACATTTCAGCGACATCTTCACCATCCTTCATTTTGAACTTGTCAAGCTGACTTTGGAGCACATCCAACTTGGATTCCTTGACGGACTCGGTACCTTCATGCATATCAATCAAAGTATCCCAAATTTCCTTTGCATTCTCAAGACGGCTGATTTTGTTGAATTCCTCGGGGCACAATCCGTTGAAGATGATATCACAAGCTTGAGCGTTGTATTGCAGCATCTTCAATTCTTCCGCATTAGCTTCACGGTTCGGTTCTCTCCCATCAAAAATTCACCTTGCAAGCCAATACAAATAATTGCCCAAATGGCAGGGTTATGTCCAAGAATATGCATTTTCATCTTGTGCTTCCAACTAGCAAAATTAGTACCATCGAAGTAGGGACCTCTACGGTGATAATTTCCCCCGCTAGACGCCATACTCTCCTAGGTTGTGAAACCAAGGCTATGACCACCAAAAGCAATGGAAATCAAAGCAAATGGAGACCAAAGCTCTGATGCCACTTGTAGGACCTTGAAGTATGTCTAGAGGGGGGGTGGTGATTAGACTACTTGACCAATAAAAACTTAAACTTTTCCCAATTTTAGAGTTTGGCAGATTTTAGCTACTTTAGGACAAGTCAAGCAATCATCACACTATTCAAGCAAGCATGCAAAGAGTATATAGGCAGCGGAAATTAAAGCATGCAACTTGCAAGAAAGTAAAGGGAAGGGTTTGGAGGATTCAAACGCAATTGGAGACACGGATGTTTTTGGCATGGTTCCGATAGGTGGTGCTATCGTACATCCACATTGATGGAGACTTCAACCCACGAAGGGTAAATTGCTGTGAGTCCACGGAGGGCTCCACCCACGAAGGGTCCACGAAGAAGCAACCTTGTCTATCCCACCATGGTCGTCACCCACGAAGGACTTGCCTCACTAGCGGTAGATCTTCACGAAGTAGGCGATCTCCTTGCCCTTACAAACTCCTTGGTTCAACTCCACAATCTTGTCGGAGGCTCCCAAGTGACACCTAGCCAATCTAGGAGACACCACTCTCCAAGAAGTAACAAATGGTGCATTGATGATGAACTCCTTGCTCTTGTGCTTCAAATGATAATATCCCCAACACTCAACTCTCTCTCATAGGTTTTGGATCTGGTGGAAAGAAGATTTGAGTGGAAAGCAACTTGGGGAAGGCTAGAGACCAAGATTCATATGGTAGGAATGGAATATCTTGGCCTCAACACATGAGTAGGTGGTTCTCTCTCAGAAATGGTAAGTTGGAAGTGTAGGTTCGTTCTGATGGCTCTCTCCACGAATGAAGAGGAGGTGGAGGGGTATTTATAGCCTCCACACAAAATCTAACCGTTACACACAATTTACCAAACTCGGTGGGACCGATTCAACAGACTCGGTCGGACCGATTTAGTAAACCTAGTGACCGTTACTGATTTTCGGTGGAACTAACATGCATCTCGGTGAGACCGATTCGGTTAGGGTTAGGGCATAACGTAATCTCAGTAAGACCGATTACACAAACTCGGTGAGACCGATTTGTTAATAAGCTTTCCAGAGAGTTGGTCAGGTAAACTCGATGGGACTGATTTGCTCTTCTCGGTGAGACCGAAATGTTACAAAAAGGACAGAGAGTTTACATTGCAATCTCGGTGGGACCGATCGCTCACTTCGGTTAGACCGAAATGTTAGGAAGGGAAACAAAGAGATTACAACCCCATCTCGGTGAGACCGAGATCCCTATCGGTAAGACCGATTTGCTTAGGGTTTGTGGCAGTGGCTATGACTTTTGGAATCGGTGGCGCTGGATAGGAAGATTCGGTGTGACCGATTTTGGCTTTGGGTTTAGGTCATTTGTGGATGTGGGAAAGTAGTTGAGGGTTTTGGAGCATATCACAAAGCACATGAAGCAAGAGGCTCATTAAGCAACACCTCATCCCTCCTTGATAGTATTGGCTTTTCCTATATACTCAATGTGATCTTGGATCACTAAAATATAAAATGAAGAGTCTTGAGCTTTTGAGCTTGAGCCAATCCTTTGTCCTTAGTATTTTGAGGGATCCACTTTCATCATCCATGCCATGCCATTCATTGAGATTTCCTGAAATGATAGTCTTGGAATAGTATTAGCTCAATGAGCTATATGTTGTTATGAATTACCAAAACCACCTAGGGATAGTTGCACTTTAAAATAGGAATCCAATAAACATTAAGCATCACCCGAGAATGAATCACTCACTGTTGGGGTTGAGGAAGAAGACCTGGCACGTGTGGCCGTCAGGCTGCATCCACTCGGGCACGTCCGTGCTATGGGTCTTCCGACCGGCTACAAACCCGCCATAGTCCGGCGCGATGAAGGCGAGGTGGTGCCCTGGGGGAGTGGACCTTGGTAGCAGTTGCTGGGTTGATGTGGAGAACAACGTCGGGGGTGCCCGGGAGGCGGATCCAGACGACTTGCGAGCCGGAGTACCGGGAACGGACTGCGCAAGTCGACGGCATCCCACCGGATCTAGATCGCCGCCACAGTGTGCAAGAGATAGGGGATGGGGGAGAGGGGTGACCCGTATGCAAAAATCAATCAGAATTTCCGGGACCTTTTTGCAAAAGTTAGATAACAGTGGGTACAGATCCCACACTTCATAACCTGTACCATCGATCTGTAATCCGATGGACCAGGTTCCTTTTTCTATTTTTGCACCTGTGGCCCTTCTTCTATTGTAGTCGCTCCCACTAAAAGTGGTTGACGAGAATTGCAATTTAAGTAGGATACTCTAAACATCGAATGAACGAAAAAATTGTATAGAATTCAGTATGGCAGTCTACATTTTTCCATAAAGTATATGAACCAATTTGAATTTATGTTTTGTCTCATTATGATAGTTTACTTATATGTTCATCATTTCTAGACAGTAGATTTTTCATATAAGTAAAAATTGAATTAACACATTGGCTACTAAAAAAACACGACACAATGCAGAGCAAATATGAACTGACGAGAAGGAGAATAGCAAAATAAAGGAATCACCATGGATGTATGGCTCATGCTTCTCGTCTCCCTTCTCGGGATTTCTCCCATCCTCCCTTACTAGGTGCTAGTAGATCACAAGTTCTACATCGTGCCCGCCCACGAACCCCTCCACGCGCGATGGTACAACCAAGGAGCGAGTGGGCGACTGTGAACCCTCACTTCCTTCACGACATAGGGGAAGGGGAACACGGAAGGCCGGAGCAAAGAAAGAAGGACCGACGGCTGGGGCGCGGTCGCCGGCACGGGGACGAGGGTCGATGGTGCGCCTTGACCCATCGCCTCCAGGCAGCACAGCACCATCGCAAGCCTCGTCCCACACCTTTCATGATTGGGAGGTGGCTGTAGGGCAGGGATACACGAATAGAGGAAGAGGAGAAGGTGTCACCCCCTTTAGCTAACAGTAGCATGGGCTAGAACGGGTTGCTCGACGGCCCAGTTAACCACAAGGCTTGCTTTCGGCCTCTGGAGCAGCAGCCCACAGGACAGCTGGGACATATTACATACAGTGTGGTACATATAATTTTTTCCATGAGATTTGACGGCAAGAACACCCAGATCACAAAAATGAACAGCCGAAAACCCAAATCACTGTGAGGGCAGGAATTATGTGCGGTTATACTATCCTTAATGGCTGAGGCATAGGGAATGACTTTCATCCTTTCTCTTTCTTCTGCCGTGGTCGGGTTTGTGTATTACTCAACTTCACACCTTGCAATACAGGAAAGTACCCTTTCTTTGACTGATTCATTTTGAACTTCTTTGAAACTTTGTCAAGGTATGTACTTTGTGAAAGTCCTATTAAGTGTCTTGATCTATCCATATAGATTTTGATGCCCAATATGTAAGCAGCTTCACTGAGGTTTTTCATTGAAAAATTCGTATTCAAATATCCTTTTATGCTATCCAGAAATTGTATATCATTTCCAATCAGCAATATGTCATCCAGATATAATATCAGAAATGCTACAGAGCTCCCACTCACTTTCTTGTAAATACAGGCTTCACCATAAGTCTATATAAAACCAAATGCTTTGATCACATCATCAAAGCGTACATTCCAACTCCGAGATGATTGCACCAGTCCATAGATGGATTACTAGAACTTGCACACTTTGTTAGAACCTTTAGGATCGATAAAACCTTCTAGTTGCATCATATACAACTCTTCTTTAAGAAACCCGTTAAGGAATGCAATTTTGACATCCATTTGCCAGATTTCATAATCATAAAATGAAGCAATTGCTAACATGATTCAGACAGACTTAAGCATCGCTACAGGTGAGAAAGTCTGGTCGTATTCAACCCCTTGAACTTGTCGACAACATTTTGTGACAAATCGAGCTTTGTAGACAGTGATATTACCATCAACGTCTGTCTTCCTCTTGAAGATCCATTTATTCTCAATGGCTTGCCGATCATCGGGTAAGTCCACCAGAGTGCACACTTTGTTCTCATACATGGATCCTATCTTAGATTTCATGGCCTCAAGCCATTTATCGGAATCTGGGCTCATCATAGCTTCTTCATAGTTTGTAGGTTCGCCGGTGTCTAATAACATGACTTCCAGGACAGGTTTATCATACCACTCTGGCGCGGCACATGTTCTGGTCGACCTACGAGGTCCAGTAGTAACTTGATCTGAAGTTTCATGATCATCATCATTAGCTTCCTCTCTAGTTCGTGTAGGTGTCACGGGAACGGTTTTCTCTTATGTGCTGCTTTCCAATTTGAGAGAAGGTACAACTACCTCATCAAGTTCTACTTTCCTCTCACTCACTTCTTTTGAGAGAAACTCCTTCTCTAGAAATGACCCATTCTTGGCAACAAGGATATCACCTTCTGATCTATGGTAGAAGGTATACCAATAGTTTATTTAGGGTATCCTATGAAGACGCACTTCTCTGCTTTGGGTTCAAGCTTATCAGGCTGAAGCCTTTTGACATAAGCATCGCATCCCCAAACTTTAAGAAACGACACCTTATGTTTCTTGCCAAACCATAGTTCATCCGGTGTCGTCTCAACAGATTTAGATGGTGCCCTATTTAACGTGAAAGTGACTATCTCTAATGCATAACCCGAAAACGATAAAGGAAAAATCTGTAAGAGACATCATAGAATGCACCATATCTAATAAGGTACGGTTATGACATTCAGACACACCATTACCCTGTGGTGTTCCAGGTGGCGTGAGTTGTGAAACAATTCCACATTGTCCTAAATGAAGGCCAAACTCGTAACTCAAACATTCGCCTCCGCGATCAGATTGTAGAAACTTTATTTTCTTGTTACAATGATTCTCCAGTTCACTCTAAAACTCTTTCAACTTTTCAAATGTTTCAGACTTGTGTTTCATCAAGTAGATATACCCATACCTACTCAAATAATCTATGAAGGTTAGAAAATAATGATAACCGCCGCATGCCTGAACAGTAATTGGACCGCATACATCGGTATGTATTATTTCCAATAAGTCATTAGCTTGCTCCGTTGTTCAGAGAACAACGTTTTAGTCATCTTACCCATGAGGCATGGTTTGCAAGCATCAAATGATTCATAATCAAGTATCGGTGGGAAACGACACCTATGGGATCACAAGAATCCCTACTACGGTTGCGGGGCGCGGGGTTGTGAGAAGAGCAGGATTAGTAGTTGACACGAGGATCATTTACCCAGGTTCGGTCCGCGAGGATGTGTAAAACCCTAGTCCTGCTTGGTGGATGTATTGAGTGTTCTTGAGCTCTCGAACTAGCTATGGATGTTGTGTGGTTCGAAAGAGCCGAATCACTCTTCTGTATGCCATGGGCCTCCTTTTATAGGCGAAAGGGGATGCCGCAATGGCACACAGGAGGTGGAAAGAGCCTACAGTGTTGCGAGCTTATCGCCCGTATTACAGGACAAGATGCATTTAATGCATGGCTTAGGTGTCCCTTCACTTTATTGGGGACGGGAGCGAGGCCCGTCCCGTCTGTTGCCGCTCCTCCTCGCTTCAACACGCGCCCTAGACAGTGATGCATGCGGTGCCATGTAGGCAGGCAAGCAGCTCATGTGGCGCGGTGGTGGGGCCTTGATGTCTACTACGCAACCTTCTTCTTGTAGATGTTGTTGGGCCTGCAAGTGCACAAGTTTGTAGGACATTAGCAAATTTCCCTTAAGTGGATGAGCTAAGGATTATCAATCCGTGGGAGGCGTAGGATGAAGACGGTCTCTCTCAAACAACCCTGCAACCAAATAACAAAGAGTCTCTTGTGTCCCCAACACACCCAATACAATGGCAAATTGTATATGTGCACTAGTTCGGCAAAGAGATGGTGATACAAGTGCAATATGGATAGTAGATAAAGGTATTTGTAATCTGAAATAATAAAAACAGCAAGGTAACTAAAGGTAAAAGTGAGCGTAAACGGTATTGCAATGATAGGAAATAAGGCCTAGGGTTCATACTTTCACTAGTGCAAGTTCTCTCAACAATAATAACATAGATAGATCATATAACAAGCCCTCAACATGCAACAAAGAGTCACTCCAAAGCCACTAATAGCGGAGAACAAACGTAGAGATTATGGTAGGGTACGAAACCACCTCAAAGTTATTCTTTCGGATCGATCTATTAAAGAGTTCATACTAGAATAACACCTTAAGACACAATTCAACCAAAACCCTAATGTCACCTAGATACTCCATTGTCACCTCAAGTACCCGTGGGCATGATTATACGATATGCATCACACAATCTCAAATTCATCCAGCCAACACAAAGTACTTCAAAGAGTGCCCCAAAGTTTCTACCAGAGAGTCAAGAAAACGTGTGCCAACCCCTATGCATAGGTTCATGGGCGGAACCCGCAAGTTGGTCTCCAAAACATACATCAAGTGGCACGTGATATCCCATTGTCACCATAGATAAACACGGCAAGACATACATCAAGTGTTCTCAAATCAAAGACTCAATCCGATAAGATAACTTCAAGAGGGAAACTCAATTCATCACAAGAGATTAGAGGGGGAGAAACATCATAAGATCCAACTATAATAGAAAAGCTTGCGATACATCAAGATCGTGTCATAGAGAGAACACGAGAGAGAGAGAGAGATCAAACACATAGCTACTGGTACATACCGTCAGCCCCGAGGGTGAACTACTCCCTCCTCGTCATGGATAGCACCGGGATGATGAAGGTGGCCACCGGTGATGGGTTCCCTGAGGGAGTCCTGGATTAGGGGGTATCCAGACAGCCGGACTGTGTACAACGTCCGGACTATTGAAGCGTGAAGATACAAGACTCAAGACTTCGGCCCGTGTCCGAATGGAACTCTCCTTTGCGTGGAAGGCAAGCTTGGCGATCCGGATATTATATTTCCTTCCTTGTAACCGACTCCTTGTAAACCCTAGCCCTCTCCAGTGTCTATTTAAACTGGAGAGGTTGGTCCTTAGAAGGCCGTCACAATTGCAATCATACCATCATAGGCTAGCTCTTAGGGTTTAGCCTCTACGATCTCGTGGTAGATCTACTCTTGTACTACCCATATCCTCAATATTAATCAAGCAGGAAGTAGGGTTTTACCTCCATCAAGAGGGCCCGAACCTGGGTAAACATCGGTGTCCCTTGCTTCCTGTTACCATCAGCCTTGACGCACAGATCGAGACCCCCTACCCGAGATCCGCCGGTTTTGACACCGACATTGGTGCTTTCATTGAGAGTTCCTCTGTGACGTTGCCGCAAGGCTCGATGGCTCGTCTCATCGTTAAGGATGACATTACCTCGGAGGGGGCTCTAGCTGTAGGCCAGACGCTCTAGCTCGGCGGCTTTATCGTGGCCGCCCCATCGGCGGTGGTGCCGACGATGGCTTCTCGGGTCATCAATCATAACCTTTGCGTCAGTTCGGTACTTGCCGAACAGATGGATCCAATGGAGCTCTCCTCCCTTAACGAACTCTTGGATCGCATCGCCGCTCTGGGAGTCGCTACAGAATATGACCGGATTGGGCTTAAACCCGACCGAAGGGACATCAGGTCCCCGCCGGCCACCCATGAGATAGCGATAGTGGAGGAACCACACGCGGATTGCCCCTCAACTTTGAGGACAAATTATGTTCGGATCACCGAACTCCTTGAGCCGAAGACCTGCTCAAAGGAAAACTTGACCCAGATCCCGGACTTAGAATCGGGCATTGGGCCGAAGAAATTGGGCAGCACTCCAGATTCTAAGCTGTTAAGCTTGGAACCGCCCGCGCCCTTGGGCGTTAGATCGGATCAAAATCCGGATTCTGCTAACAGCACCTACCTGGACTTAAACTGTCTCTCCCGCATCAGGCAAGAGCCCCAGGAAACCGTACATCACTACTGGGCCAGATTCCTCCTTGCGCTTAACAAGGTCAGGGACTGCCGCGAGGAGAACATGGTCTCACTCTTCTGCAAAAACTTCACGGGCGAAGGACTCCTCAATGCTATAAGCCGCCATGACATAGTACGCTTCGCGGACTCGGCAATCATAGTACAGAAGTATTGTGCAATGGAGAGCGCTTGGAAGACCCAAATAGAATTTTGGGATAGTACTGCTCCCACCAAGACCTTTGTCCGAACTAAACGGACAAACTCTCGTAAGTCGTCCGATCCAATCCCCAAGAAACCAAAGCCCACCCCAGGGCGGGGATCCGTGTTGGAAGAATGGCTCGACGGGCCATGTAAGCTCCACAGTACTCCGGATACAACACCAACTCATAGCCTTAGGGCATGTTGGATACTCCAGCAGGTGGCAAAAAGTGGCGAGGATCTTCTTGTGGGCCATAAAGCGGAACAACATCCTGCTAGTGATACGGTACTAACAGTCTTCGAGACCTTTGCCTCGAACAATAGGCGCAAGCGAGCTCATCGAAGCTCCGCTGAAATTTACCATGTGGCAAAGATAAACCCCTGGAATGACACTGCTATAACTTTTAATGCCAGTGATGAACCTCGATTCCAGACTGTCCGGGCACCAGCCGCTCTGGTCCTTAGCCCGATCGTGGATGGCTTTCGGCTCACTAAAGTACTCATGGACGGCGGAAGCGGATTAAATCTGATTTATGAAGAAACACTCAGCAAGATGGAAATTGATAAAAGCCGCATTGAGCAAAGCGGCACGACCTTGAGGGGAATTATCCCTACCCGGGAAGCGCGGTGTGTGGGAAAAATCACACTCGATGTGGCATCGAAGAAATCACATTCCATGTGGCTCCTTTTAGCAGCGGATACAATGCCCTTCTAGGGCGGGACGCGTTTACAAGCTTTCAGGCTATACCCCATTATGGGTATATGAAGCTCAAAATGCCCGGACCCAATGGAATTATCACTCTAGCCAGTGATCCGGACGTCGCACTTCGCGCCGAAAATAAGACCGCAGCACTAGCCTTGGAAGCATTATCTGAAGCCCTAGCAGCCGAAGAATTAACAACACTACGGTCCACCGTGGACAGGGACGACGTGATACTAGACAAGTGACCCAAGTCCACCACATTTAAGCCTGCAGACGAGATAGTCAAATTCCAGGTCCATCCAACGGACCCCATGAAGACAGCTTCCATCGGGACACAGCTGAGCCCCGCGATGGACGCCGCACTGCGAGATTTCTTACACGAGAATTGGGACATTTTCGCCTGACACCCATCGGACATGCTAGGCATCCCACGCAGATTGGCCGAACACAGCCTCAATATTCTAAAAGGATACAAACCGGTCAAGCAGACCTAAGGCGATTCTCAGAGCCCAAACGACAAGCAATGGGGGAAGAGTTAGCCAAGCCACTCGAGGCCGGATTCATCAGAGATATTAAACATCCAGATTGGCTGGCAAATTTGGTAATGGTACCAAAGAAGGACAAATCTTGGCGCCTATGCGTCGACTTCAAAGACCTCCAGAAGGCCTACCCCAAGGATCCCTTTTCCCCTCCCTCGCATCAATCAAATCATCGATGCCACAGCTGGACACAACTCACTGTGTTTTCTCGATGCATACTCTGGATACCATCAAATAAAGATGGCAGAGTCTGACCAAGATGCAACAGCTTTTATAACACCATATGGCCCTTTTCGCTTCAACACTATGCCCTTCGGGCTCAAGAATGCCGGCGCAACCTATCAACGCATGATTCAAACATGCCTGGAAAAACAAATCGGCAAAACAGTGGAAGCATATGTGGACGACGTGGTCATAAAAACTAGACACGTCGAAACCCTGATAGATGACTTGAGGCTCACATTCGATAACCTACGGATATACGACATTAAGTTGAATCAGGAAAAATGCGTCTTCGGTGTCCCATCGGGGAAACTGCTGGGCTTCATTGTTTCCAATAGAGGAATCGAAGAGAATCCGGCAAAAATCCGAGCTCTGACACAGTTGGCTATACCAACAGACCTCAAGCACATCCAGAAGCTAGCCGGATGCGTGGCCGCTTTGAGCCGCTTTATCTCCAGGCTAGGAGAAAAGGCATTGCCTCTTTATCACCTCCTTCGGCGCACCGAACACTTTGTATGGACGGATGCAGCCGCAGCCGGACTCGATGAAATAAAGACCTTACTGGCCAGTAATCCAGTCCTAACAGCGCCAAACATCGGCGAGCCTATGCTATTATACATAGTGGCAACACATCAAGTTGTAAGCGCAGTACTCGTCATCAAACGAGAGGTTGACGGATACAAATTCCCGCTCCAAAAGCCGGTTTATTACGCATCCACAGTCCTCACCTCATGCAAATCCCGATACCCACACTATCAGAAAATAGCATACGTGGTCTTCATGGCATCCCGGAAGCTGCGACACTACTTTCAAGAGTGTTCGGTCACAGTAGCCTCCGAAGTACCACTCAGTGATATAATAAACAACCGCGACGCTACGGGCCGGATTGCTAAATGGGCCATCAAGCTCCTTCCGTTCGACATAATGTACAAACCATGGCGGGCCATCAAGTCGCAAGTACTGGCCGACTTTGTCGCCGAATGGACGGAAGCCGAATCCCTAAAGAGTACGGTGCATACTCCAACTGGATCATGCACTTCGACGGCTCTAAAATGCTGGCCGGATTGGGAGCAGGTGTAGTCCTGACATCCCCCACCAGAGAGACGGTCCAGTACGTCCTCCAAATACTTTACACAGACTCCAACAATGCAGCCGAATATGAGGCTTTGTTGCACGGTCTTCGGATGGCGGTCTCTATGGGCATCCAATGCCTAGAAGTGCGTGGGGATTCGAACCTCGCAATATCACAAATAAACGGAGACTTTGATGCCAAGGATCCAAAATGGCGGCCTACCGTAATGCCGTCCTCAAAATGTCAGCTCGGTTCGAGGGGCTCAAATTCCATCGTGTGGCTCAAGAAAACAATCAAGCGGCGGACGTCCTCGCCCGCATCGGCGCCAAACGCGACCCTGTCCCACCTAACATATTCCTGGAAAGGCTGTTCAAGCCATCCGTAGTATGGGAAAGGGAGTCCGGCAATACCAGCAGGGATCGGAACACACCCCCAGATTCTGAACCATCAGACACAATCGGAGGCTCTGCCACCGAAATAACATCTTCGGCCCACGAAATCATGGCCGTAATTGCCTTGTGGACCGAGCCTTTCTTGGCCTACCTAAATAGGCAGGAGCTCCCCGAAGACCAAAACGAAGCACGCTGCATAGTCCGGCGCTCTAAAGCTTACAAGGTCCACGAAGGGGAACTCTATAAGAAAAGCGAGACCTGAGTGCTCCAAATGTGCATCTCCGAAGAGGAAGGACGGCAACTCTTGGCTAAAATCCATGCCAGACTGGGCGGGCACCATGCCGCGGCTTGAGCGCTAGTCAGCAAGGCCTTCCGTACAGGCTTCTATTGGCCAATGGCCCGAGAAGACGCACAGGACCTTGTCCAATATTGCGTCGGTTGCCAGCTCTTCACCAATCAGAGTCATATGCCCCCTACCGATCTCCAAACAATCCCCATAACTTGGCCCTTCACGGTCTGGGGGCTGGATATGGTCGGACCCCTTAAAGGGGGAAGCCATAAGAAAAAAATACTTATTGGTCATGGTGGACAAGTTCACCAAATGGATAGAAGCCAAACCAGTTAAAACGGTCGAATCTGGACCTGCTATGGACTTCATATCCGGGGTCATACACCGATACGGTGTCCCCCACAGCATCATCACTGATAATGGCTCAAATTTCACAGCCGATGAAGTGAAAACTTGGTGCGGCAAAATGGGCATTAAGCTCGACTACGCTTCCGTCTACCACCCACAAACAAATGGCCAGGTCGATTGGGCAAACGGTCTCATTATGAGCGGCATCAAACCCAGACTAGTGCGATCTTTAACAGAATCGGATATGCACTGGGTAGAGGAGCTCGACTCCGTACTCTAGGGGCTGCGGACCACACCGAATCACACCACTGGATATACACCATTTTTATGGTGTACGGTGCGGAAGCAGTACTACCCTGCGACATAATACATGATTCGCCACGCGTACGCATGTATGAAGAAAAGGAAGCTGAGTTAGATCGGCAGGATAACTTGGATGCCTTGGAGGAGGAGCACGACGTCGCAAAAGCCCGTTCCGCATTCTATCAACAGCAGGCTCGACGATATCAAAGCAGAGAAGTGCAGGCCAAAACTTACAATATTGGCGAGCTCGTTCTACGCCTACCGGAGAAGAAGAAGGACAAACTCAAACCCAAGTGGGAAGGTTCCTTCGTTATTGACAAAGTTCTCACCGGAGGAGCGTACCGTTTACGTAATGCATCCGATAACAGACTCGAGCCGAACCCATGGAATGCGGTCAGACTCCGGAGATTCTACGCCTAGCGCCGAACTCAGTGTTCGTCTCCTTACCCCTCCTTTTTAATTATGCTCCACCCCTTTTCTCTCCTTTCTCGCCCCTTTTTCTCTTCACACAAAGTATTTAATACAGTGCAGACTTCCGGATCACTCCGGCCATTCTATGTGGGTAAGCTACTCCTGGGGGCTTCCTATTCGGAAGGTAGACATAATTACTTTAAATGGCTTTTTGCCCATCGCATATGCGTTCTTTATCCATACGTGCCTTTTCTTCACCATTATATGCATCGATATGACTTAAGAGGTGGCCAAGCTGGGTTGCCTGGCTCTTGTCTTTATGCCCTACGTTCCCGTTAATTCAGCTAGGGCATAAGGGGAGCACCTCTGCGATTGTTACTGCCGGTTAAGCCGGATGTGTACCTCAGACTGGGTGAAGCTAAAAGCTAGTTTCCTTAAGAGAATATTCGATCGGTGAACAAAGGATGTATTCGTTGGTTACAACAAAAACCCCCAGAAGTTTTGTATCCTGCACCATCGTTCGTAGTCCGGACATGTGCATTGGCGCATGCGTACCCAGGGAAAGGAACCCCTAACGGAACTATTCTCCCTGGAAGATGTTTCTTGCTATCCATGTAATATAACACAACTAGTTGGGTACTTGTCTGTTCAAGCACATATGACCCATACGCCTGGTCTCCACACATACCCCGGTTTTGTATAACTGAGCGGGTATTCTAACACAACCCAGACTGTAGGATCCGGGGGCTGAAGCAAAAAGGTCCGCCATGACAAATGATTTTAATCCGGCTAGGGGCTACTTATGACCATTAAATTACACAGTCACTTGGACTGACTATATTCCTCCTCTATACCATCTAACAGGCTATCTAGATTACAACCCTGTTGAGAATACTTACCGGCTAACGCTACCTGGTCATATACCAGACTTATGGGAATTTCTTGCCCATCGGGCCCCGCCGGTCCTACTTCGGCCATATGGTTTGGGTCCAGCTTGGTGTAGCGCGTCTTCACCATTGCCCAGGCTTCTCTTGCTCCTTACCGGCATGCTGATATCTTCCATAGACAGAAGCGCCGCCGGGCTCCTTGAAGCAGGTCCGCAAGCTCCACCATGCCATTCGGCAGGAGGCTTGATGGCCACAAGGCCTGAGCAACGCCGTGCATCACCTGTCGAGCATGCTCATGCAACTGCAAAAGCTCTTGCAGCATATCACCTGCAGATGAGGGCATCTCCTTTTCAGGACGACCCATTAACATTCCTGCAAGGAAAAAAATTTCAGAAAACTTCCTCGCCGAACTATCACACAGTTCATTTGAGCTCTTACCATAAATGCCGCGTCAAAGCCTTTTGTTCTCCTTCACGGAGTCCGCCAGTTGAGCGCGGACGTCCTTTAATTCCATGTCCAGACGAATATTGGCATCTTGTAGCTTGTTCTTCTCTTGCGTCACTTGCGTAAGGATGCGCTCGCCAGCCTTTAGCTGCCATTGGAGATGCGAGTCGTCATCCATTACGCCCTCCGGATTCACCCCGGGATTATCTGCAGAATTTTCTGTTAGACTAACCACACCAGCCATTTACTAACTGGTACATCTGCGTACAATGGAGACAAATATTACCAGAGGGGGCCTTCCGGGATCCCTCTAACTTGGCTATCGCGTCCATCAGCTGGGCCTTGCATGCCTCCAGCTCCCGAGCCAATTGTTCATTCTTGTCCACAAGGACCTATGCATATATTGATCCTTCAAACAGTTGTCCCAACTATTTCAGGTATCAGGGGCTATTGCTATACATACTTGTCAAAACTTTCTTACCCGTATATCTTTGGTGTACTGGTTCGTCGCTTGGGGAAGGCCGCCTCGAGCAGATCGGACGTATGCGTCTTCTGAATTGAAGGCATTAAAAGCCTCTTCAGAAAAGATGTTGTTCCGAGGCATGGCCCTCCAGTGCCGGTGATTCATGGTGCTTTCCACCTCAGAGTTTGTGGCCGAACACATATCCGCGTCCTGTGTCAGAGAACTGTGTGGTTCTGGCCCTGTGTCCACCTCCGCCCTCGAAGCCGGTTCTGGAACCTGGCTGGTGGAGGTGTGATTGGTGAGATTCTCGGACATAGTCCGGCTGCTCCTCTTCCTGCCACACACAAAGGGTGCTGTCATATTTCAAATACTATAAACCGTAGGATAGGTTATTACTTTATCTCTGCAGCAGTGTGTCAACCCTCACTGCCTTCCTCTTGAGCCTGCCCGATCAGGACTCCCATGGTTGACGGGTCCCTAGGGGCTCGGCCCCGCGCTCAGACCATCGTCTCTGCGAACAGCACGACGCCTCAAGGGTAAATCATAATCTGGAGGGGAATCCTCTTTGGAGGATAGGGTTTTTAGTTCGGCTTACCCGTGACACAGGGAGCAGTTTAGGATAGTCGGCTACAATGGCCACTAAGGCGCCATCCCAGCTCGCTTGATGAAATACCCCGTTGACAAGCTCCACAGTGATATCTGAATCTTCTTTAAGTCCAGGATCTAGGGCCCTTCCAGGGTCCTCTGGTTGTGGGGAGGGGCTGAAGATTCCTTCCACGGCCCTCCTCAGTTCCTGCCTAGAAGTATTGATGCAAGTGATCTTAGCAGAAGAACGCTAGAGTAAGTGAAGCAGGGAAAATAATGGCAACTTACCCACTCTGGGGGGTTGTAAACGGAGAATCCGTCCCGCATTTTTATGCGAAGGAATTCATCCTCTTCCCCTTTGTACAAATTGGACAATATCCTTGCCAAAGCGGCAGCGGAGTCCGGACCCTTACGGCCGCAGCGGGTGGCGTCGTCTTCCCCGTTGAAATGCCACATGGGCTTCCCTCGATATTGGAGCTGTTGCACTCCCCGCCTTATGCATATCGCCATGACCTCAACTATCGTCAGTTCGGATTTGGCCAGTAGCTTTATCCTGTTCATCAGGAAGTATATTTCCCTTGTGTGCTCCTCTTGAGGGCCCCGGGGGCTCCAACTTAGGCGTGCCCTCGGCGAGGCGTTGCTGAACTTGGGGAGACCTGTCCGGACTGAATCCGGGAGGGGAACGTCTTCTATATAGAACCACTCCGAGGGACAGTTTTTTGGTGCCTTCTCAGGAGTTTCGGACAGGTATCCGGTCTCGGCGATGCGCCATACTTCGGCCCCGCCCACTTGACATTGGGACTCTCCCTTGGTGCGGGGAACGAGGCAGAACAGCTTCCTCCATAATCCGAAGTGTGGTTTGCAGCCTAAAAATAGCTCACAAAGGGCGACGTACCCCGCTATGTGCAAAATGGAGGCAGAGGTAAGGTTGTGTAACCGGAGGCCGTAGAACTCCAGGAGCCCGTGAAGAAACGAGTGGATAGGAAACCCGACGCCCCTCAGCAGATGCGGGATGAGGTATATATGCTCCTCTGGAGATGGGTTAGGAGACCCCTCAGCTTGTTCCCCTCCGTCATAAGTGGCTATTCCAGCTCGGACTGGGACCATGAACGCCGGTGGGAGAAACCCTTGGGTTTGTAACTCTATCAAACGGCTACGAGGAACTGAACACTCTCCCCAATCCCCCGACTTGGAACGAGAAGGGCGAGCAGAAGAGCTGCGACGGCCGACTCAAAGCACAAGTGCTCCCTAGGTGGTTTTGGTAATCAATGTCAACATATCTCTTGTTGGACTAACACTTTTATCTATTATATTTCAGATGAGTTCAACAATGGAGTGGCATGGATTAAAGGATGTGGGAACTCCTTCAAGATGCTAAGGACAAAGGATTAGCTCAAGCTTCAAGCCCAAGACTCTTCATTTTACATTTTAGTGGTCCAAGATCACATTGAGTCTATAGGAAAATCCAATACTATCAAGGTGGGATGAGGTGTTGTTAATGAGCCTCTTGCTTCATGTGCTTTGTGATATGCTCCAAAACCCTCAGCTACTTTCCCACTTCCACAAATGACCTAAACCCAAAGCCAAAATCGGTCACACCGATTCTTCCTATCCGGCGCCACCGATTCTAAAAGTCATAGCCACTGCCACAAACCCTAAGCAAATCGGTCTTACCGATAGGGATCTCGGTCATACCGAGATGGGATTGTAATCTCTTTGTGTATGTCCATTTCAAATCGGTCTCACTGAGTTTGAACAATCGGTACTACAGAGATTAGAATGCAAACTCTCTGGAAACTTATTACCAAAATCGGTCTCACCGAGTTTGAGTAATCGGTCCCACCGAGTGTGCCTGACCAACTCTCTGGAAAGCTTATTACCAAATCGGTCTCACTGAGTTTGTGTAATCGGTCTTACAGAGATTACGTTATGCCCTAACCCTAACTGAATCGGTCTCACCGAGTTGCATTTCGGTCCCACCGAAAACCCTAACAGTCACATTATTTGCTAAATCGGTCTGACCGAGTTTAACGATTCGGTCCCACCGAGTTTGGCAGATTGTGTGTAATGGTTAGATTTTGTGTGGAGGCTATATATACCCCTCCACATCCTCTTCATTCGTGGAGAGAGCCATCAGACTGAACCTACACTTCCAGCATACATTTTCTGAGAGAGAACTACCTACCCATGTGTTGAGGCCAAGATATTCCATTCCTACCATATGAATCTTGATCTCTAGCCTTCCCCAAGTTGCTTTCCACTCAAATCTTCTTTCCACCAGATCCAAAACCTATGAGAGAGAGTTGAGTGTTGGGGAGACTATCATTTGAAGCACAAGAGCAAGGAGTTCATCATCAACGCACCATTTGTTACTTCTTGGAGAGTGGTGTCTCCTAGATTGGCTAGGTGTCACTTGGGAGCCTCCGACAAGATTGTGGAGTTGAACCAAGGAGTTTGTAAGGGCAAGGACATCGCCTACTTCGTGAAGATCTACCGCTAGTGAGGCAAGTCCTTCATGGGCGACGGCCACGGTGAGATGGACAAGGTTGCTTCTTCGTGGACCCTTCGTGGGTGGAGCCCTCCGTGGACTCGCGCAGCTATTACCCTTCGTGGGTTGAAGTCTCCATCAGCGTGGATGTACGATGGCACCACCTATCGGAACCACGCCAAAAACATCCGTGTCTCCAATTGCATTTGAATCCTCCAAACCCTTCCCTTTACTTTCTTGCAAGTTGCATGCTTTAATTTCCGCTGCTCATATACTCTTTGCATGCTTGCTTGATATGTATTGTGATTGTTGAAATTGTGCCTAAATTCCATTTAAAGTTAAGGAAACTTAAAAACTGCAACTTTGGTACTTAGTGTCTAATTACCCCCCTCTAGACACCTCTTCTCAAGGTCCTACAAGTGGTATCAGAGCCTTGGTCTCCATTGCTTTGGTTTAATCACCATTGGAGGAAGATGGATGAGTCTACTATTGGGAGTCTTAGACATAGAGTGCCTATTCTTGGTGGAGAGTATTTTCATGAGTGGAAAAATGAGATGCTTGTTATTTTCAATCAATATCATTTGAACAAGTACATTGCTAGTCCTTGTGCACCTTATGTTAATTCTATGCATCCTACCCATGATGAGTCAATTGACATGATTAGGAATCTTAGAACTGCCGAACTTATCATTAGAGGATTGCCTAGAAACTTGCTTGGATGCTTGCCCACTTTTAAATGTGCCTACACCATATGGAAATTTCTTGAGGAATGATTTCCAGATTATTCCTTGAAAAATCTTGATGAATTTCTCCATAAGTCCATTGCTTTGAGTAAGATGAATACCAGTGATCCTATGTTTGGTGATCGTCTATTTGAGCTTACAAACCTTATGCGTGCCAAAGGAAATGTTGGTATTATTAGTGATATTATTTCTGAAGCTACAAAAATTCATAAGCAAGATTATCAAACTCATTCTAATGAATCACCTTCTCTAGGACTTGATCCACCACATGACGATGTTGAACATGGGTACTATGATGAGGATGATGAGAGTGACTTTGATTTTGATGATGCAATGAGACACTTTGGTCTTATGGCAAATCTTCGGGGATATATGTCAGGAGGAAAGGAATGGGTTCTTGATAGTGGATGTACCAACCACATGACCGGATATAAAGACATGTTTTGTGAGCTTGCTGATAATGATTGTCCTCGAAAGTATGTCACTTTAGGTGACAACTCAAAGGGTAAGGTGGTCGGCCTCGGTAAGGTGGCCATATCATATGATAGCTCCATTCAAAATGTCATGCTCATTGAATCTCTTGGTTACAACTTACTTTCAGTATCTAGACTTGCTGATTTCAGTTTCAATGTTCTATTTACTGAAGTACATTGCCAAGTGTTTCATCGGGATAATCATAAAATGGTCTTTACCGGTGTGCGTAGAGGTGATCTATACATTGTTGATTTCACTAAAAAGGCTCAACCCAAAACTTGCTTCATTGCTAAATCCTCAAAAGGTTGGTTATGGCATAGACGACATGGTCATGTTGGTATGCGAAACCTTGACAAGCTTATTAAAGGAAATCATATCCTTGGAGTTAACGATGTCATATCTGATAAGGATAGACTTTGCAGTGCTTGTCAAGTAGGTAAACAGGTTGGAGGAAGGCATCCGGTGAAGAACATCATGACTACAAGGAGGCCACTCGAGCTACTTCACACGGATCTCTTTGGTCCCAACTCTTACAAGAGTCTCAGTGGAAATTCTTTTGGTCTAGTTATAGTTGATGATTTTTCAAGATTTACGTGGGTGTTCTTTCTCGATGATAAATCGCAGGTCCAAAAGATCTTCAAAATTTTTGCTAGGAAGGCCCAAAATCAATTTGAAGTAAAGATCAAGAAGGTTCGCAGCGACAATGGAACGGAGTTCAAGAACGCAAATGTGGACACCTTTCTTGACGAAGAAGGGATTTCACACGAGTTCTCGGCTACGTACACACCTCAATAAAATGGAGTTGTTGAGAGGAAGAACCGGACGCTTATAGAAATGGCGAGAACGATGCTTGATGAGTACAAGACGCCGAAGCACTTTTGGGCAGAAGCGGTTGAGACAACTTGTCATGCAACCAATCGCTTGTATCTTGACAAGCTACTCGGCAAGACGGCATACGAGCTCCTCACCGGTAACAAACCCCAAGTTGGATACTTTCGAGTATTTGGCTCAAAGTGCTACATTCTTGATAAGCATCGTCGCTCTAAATTTGCTCCTAAGTCTCATGAAGGTTTCCTACTCGGTTACGGCACAAACTCTCACACTTACCGTGTCTACAACAATTTCACCCGAAAGGTTGAAGAGACGGTAGATGTGAAGTTTGATGAATCTAACGGCTCGCAAGTAGAGCAATTGCCAATTGATGTAGGTGACAAAGATCCTTCAAAAGCAATTCAAGACTTGGCTGTTGGAAAGGTTCGTCCAACGGAGGTGAAGGAGAGTACCTCGTCCGTCCAAGTGGAAGCTTCAACTTTACAACAAGGTGAACCAAGAGTTGAGATGGAAGCATCCACAAGCGGGACACACCAAGATGAAGAAAACGAGGAAGTGCATCAAGATGAACGTCAATGACCTCCTTCTCCACCACGACAAGAGAACGACAATGCCAACAATGAAGAAGGCCAAGAAGAAGAAGAACAAGATGAAGAAGATATTCAACGAAGACCCAAGCAAAAGCTTTCACGAGTTCGAGCAAGAGTTGCTAAAGATCATCCCGTTGAGCAAATCTACAATGACATTCAAACAGGGAGAATCACTCGCTCTAAAACTCGTTTAGCTAACTTTTGTGAAAACTATTCTTTCATCTCTAGCATTAAACCTATGAAGGTTGAAGAAGCATTGGAAGATCCAGATTGGATAAATGCTATGCATGAAGAGCTACATAACTTTGAGAGGAATCAAGTTTGGACATTGGTTGAGAAGCCCGACAACAACCACAACGTCATCGGTACCAAATGGGTGTTTCACAACAAGCAAGATGAAGATGGACAAGTAGTTCACAACAAAGCACATCTCGTCGCCCAAGGCTACACATAAGTCGAAGGTATGGACTATGGTGAGACTTATGCCCCCGTTGCTAGACTTGAGTCCATTCGCATCTTACTTGCCTATGCTAATCATCATGATATCACCTTGTACCAAATGGACATTAAAAGTGCTATTCTAAATGGTGAAATAGAGGAGGAAGTTTATGTTAAGCAACCTCCCGGCTTTGTCAATCCTAAGAAACCCAATCATGTTTACAAACTTCACAAAGCTCTTTATGGTCTTAAACAAGCTCTTAGAGCTTCGTATAAATGCTTGACCAAGTTCCTTATTGAAAAAGGCTTTGAAATTGGGAAAATTGATTCTACTCTTCTTACTAAAAGGGTTAATGGAGAACTATTTGTGTGCCAAAAATTTATGTTTATGATATTATATTTGGTTCGACTAACCCTCATTTTAGTGAAAAGTTTGGGAAGCTAATGTCGCAGAAGTTTGAGATGTCTATGATGAGTGAACTCAAATTCTTTCTTGGGTTGCAAATCAACAAAACTAAGGAAGGTACCTTTGTTTCTCAAACGAAGTACACCAAGGACTTATTCAAGAAGTTCAATATGCAAGAATGCAAAGGTATGTCTACACCCATGCCTACTAGTGGACATAATGACTTGACCAAAGATGGTGAACCGGTTGATCAAAAGGTTTATCGCTCTATGATCGGTTCATTTTTAGATCTATGTGCTTCTCGTCCCGATATCATGCTAAGTGTGTGCATGTGTGCATGATATCAAGCTGCTCATAAAGAATGTCATCTTAAGGCCGTGAAAAGGATAGTGAGATACTTAATCCATACACCAAACTTTGGCATTTGGTATCCTAAGAGGGCCTCTTTCGATCTTGTTGGCTATTCCGACTCGGACTATGCCGGAGACAAGGTTGATAGAAAGTCCACTTCGGGTACTTGTCAATTTCTTGGTAGATATCTTGTGTCTTGGTCCTCCAAGAAACAAAACTCGGTATCCTTGTCCACTGCCGAAGCTGAATATATTGCCGCTGGTTCATGTTGTGCTCAATTACTTTGGATGACCCAAACTCTTAAAGATTATGGGACATATGTGAGACATGTTCCATTGCTTTGTGACAATGAAAGTGCTATTAAAATTGGTCATAATCCTGTGCAACATTCTCGAACTAAGCATATTAAAGTTCGTCATCATTTCATTCGAGATCATGTTGCTAAGGGTGACATTGATCTTAAGCATGTTTGCACCGAAAAGCAGTTAGCGAATATATTTACTAAACCTCTTGATGAGAAAGTGTTTTGCAGGTTAAGAGGAGAATTGAACATCATTGATGCTTCAAACTTGGAGTAGAAACTCCATTGGATACATGCAAGACATGAGCTTATGATTAATCCTTGATATTTCTCTTATGATGAATATCTTATGTCTTGGAGATATTTGTATCTTGCATGTTATCTAACCCATGTAGGTACTTGGTGGAATCAAATTCCATGAGATTGTAATCTACTCACATCTTGAGCAATCTCTACATCACCAAGTCTCTACACTATGGTGGTTGAAGACAAGGAAGCACGGAACCACTCAAACATATCCTTTGACAAATTCTATGTTGAGCTTCACGATTGTCATTTTTGGATACACAAGTGCTCTTCCTTGCAAGAGCTAACCCATGTAGGTAGATGGACTCGAATTCCAAGTGGTGCTCCAAATTCTTGATGAGCTACATCAACCTTGAGCAACCCACACAAGTTCAACTACATGGACAACACCACCATCCAAGGTATGTCATTCCATCTTAGAGAAGCTTTACTCCAAGTCATGAGCTAAAGCAATCAACAAGATGTGAATACATCAAGATGCTTAAACAAAAAATGGCAACCCATTTTGAGCTTAAACGATGAGTATGACCTATGATCAAGTGATCTCACTTGACTCCTAAGTCAATATACTCTAACATAGGTGACCTTGTCGCCGACCATCTCTAGATGAAGTTCTCTTGTGTTCTTTTCTGTGTTTTTGCATTTGTCTCATGCATATTTGTTTCCTCTTTCTTTCTGTTTGTTCTGCCTTTTCTGCATTCCAATTCATTGCACATCTTTCAGTAAATTCCTTGCAAATCTTTTGAGATCATACTAGTCTAAGTGAGCTGAGGTGACAAGTGTTTTCTCTGCGATGAACTCGGTTTCACCGATTTGTTATTTTCGGCCCAACCGAATCTTTTCGGTCCAACCGAAGCAACTCACTCGGTGCCACCGATTTCATAACAGGAAAATCAGTTTGCCACAATTCTGTGTTTCTTCTGATCCAGCTCCACTCAATGAATCTTGTCCTTTACAAGCATCACATTTTTATCATTGCTTTGTTCTGTGTCTCAAGGACCAAACCCATTCGACAGATTCCAGAAGTCCCTTCTTGGAAATTGATGTCAAAGGGGGAGAGAGAGAACATCAAAGCTTATCATTTGAAGAGAGAGAGAGCATCAAAGCTTATCACCTTCTTAAGGGGGAGAGAGATATCATCTCCCAAAAGGGGAGAGAGACCTTCTAAGGGGGAGAGACCCTCAAAGGGAAGAAAGAGATCTCCAGGGGGAGAGAATACTTAAGTAGAAAGTATTTCTCAAGGATCCCAGATGCTTGGTGTTCAAGAGGAGAGATGTCCACATGTCTTCTTGAGGGGAGAGACATGTTCATATGTTCTGTTGTGCCTATTTGCATTAGCATGCATGAGCTCTGATCATCATTCATATCTTTCAGGCTCTGTTTTCTTTCAAGCTCTGATTTTCTATTCCCTATCTTCTCCCAGTATCCCATGTTAGATTCGGGGGGAGCAAGACATCTAAGGGAAAGAGATCATTTAAATTCATTGCATATCTTTACTCTTGGGGACATGTCTAATCCAATGTGGTACTTAGTACTCACTCTCTACATGTCATCCCAGTCTTGGTATTCTTGTGGTTTCTTCTGTTTGCTCTGGCTAGTAGATGTATCTGTGTTATCTAACCTTGTTTACACAGGTTCATTTCATCCTAAGACAACTCAAGACTACAAGGTAAGTATATGCATCACAATCATGTGTATGAGAAATTCTTGCTGATGTACATATTGTTTGCAAGAAGGACTCATGAGCATGAAGGTATTTTCTTCAACATTCTTTGCTCTGATGCATATGGCCAAGATACATGTAACACATTGCCTGCTCTATCATGTTTATGCCATCACATGCTTCTATATTCCATATTCACATGATTGCATACATGTAGGGGGAGTCTATGTTTGTTACATGTCTTTCCAAAGCTTTACTTGCTATTCTTTATATCTTTATCTAAAGCTTTGATGTATGTTGCCATCAATTACCAAAAAGGGGGAGATTGAAAGCAGAAGTGCTCCCTAGGTGGTTTTGGTAATCAATGTCAACATATCTCTAGTTGGACTAACACTTTTATCTAGTATATTTCAGATGAGTTCAACAATGGAGTGGCATGGATTAAAGGATGTGGGAACTCCTTCAAGATGCTAAGGACAAAGGATTGGCTCAAGTTTCAAGCCCAAGACTCTTCATTTCACATTTTAGTGGTCCAAGATCACATTGAGTCTATAGGAAAAGCCAATACTATCAAGGAGGGATGAGGTGTTGCTTAATGAGCCACTTGCTTCATGTGCTTTGTGATATGCTCCAAAACCCTCGGCTACTTTCCCACTTCCACAAATGACCTAAACCCAAAGCCAAAATCGGTCACACCGATTCTTCCTATCCGGCGCCACTGATTCTAAAAGTCATAGCCACTGCCACAAACCCTAAGAAAATCGGTCTTACCGATAGGGATCTCGGTCTCACCGAGATGGGATTGTAATCTCTCTGTGTATGTCCATTATCATATCGGTCTCACCGAGTTTGAACAATCAGTACTACCGAGATTACAATCCAAATTCTCTAGAAACTTATTACCAAAATCGGTCTCACCGAGTTTGAGTAATCGGTCCCACCGAGTGTGCCTGACCAACACTCTGGAAAGCTTATTACCAAATCGGTCTCACCGAGTTTGTGTAATCGGTCTTACCGAGATTACGTTATGCCCTAACCCTAACTGAATCGGTCTCACCGAGTTGCATTTCGGTCCCACCGAAAACCCTAACGGTCACATTATTTGCTAAATTGGTCTGATCGAGTTTAACGATTCGGTCCCACCGAGTTTGGCAGATTGTGTGTAACGGTTAGATTTTGTGTGGAGGCTATATATACCCCTCCACCTCCTCTTCATTTGTGGAGAGAGCCATCAGACTGAACCTACACTTCCATCATACATTTTCTGAGAGAGAACTACCTACTGATGTGTTGAGGCCAAGATATTCCATTCCTACCATATGAATCTTGATCTCTAGCCTTCCCCAAGTTGATTTCCACTCAAATCTTCTTTCCACCAGATCCAAAACCTATGAGAGAGAGTTGAGTGTTGGGGAGACTATCATTTGAAGCACAAGAGCAAGGAGTTCATCATCAACGCACCATTTGTTACTTCTTGGAGAGTGGTGTCTCCTAGATTGGCTAGGTGTCACTTGGGAGCCTCCGACAAGATTGTGGAGTTGAACCAAGGAGTTTGTAAGGGCAAGGAGATCGCCTACTTCGTGAAGATCTACCGCTAGTGAGGCAAGTCCTTCGTGGGCGACGACCATGGTGGGATAGACAAGGTTGCTTCTTCGTGGACCCTTCGTGGGTGGAGCCCTCCATGGACTCACGCAGCCGTTACCCTTCATGGGTTGAAGTCTCCATCAACGTGGATGTACGATAGCACCACCTATCGGAACCACGCCAAAAACATCCGTGTCTCCAATTGCGTTTGAATCCTCCAAACCCTTCCCTTTACTTTCTTGCAAGTTGCATGGTTTACTTTCCGCTGCTCATATACTCTTTGCATGCTTGCTTGATATGTATTGTGATTGTTGAAATTGTGCCTAAACTCCATTTAAACTTAAGGAAACTTAAAAACTGCAACTTTGGTACTTAGTGTCTAATCACCCCCCTCTAGACACCTCTTCTCAAGGTCCTACACCGGCCATGCTGGAATGGTTTTTTGCAGAGCGCTCTGTTGGATGCTAGCTCTGGGAGGGAGTGTGAGGTTTGGATCTGAGAATCCCCGTCCCTTCAAATAGACGGTCAGACCAGAGGATCGAGGGTGGAAAATGCAAAAATGCCTCGACTCCTCGCATTCGCTCGACACGTGGAGATGGTCATTACTGAGGCACTGAAGCCGAGGAGCACAACATTGATTGGAGGCCGGACACTATTCATCATAATAGGTACTCCCTCCGTTTCTTTTTACTCCGCATATAAGATTCGGTCAAAGTCAAACTACACAAAGTTTGACCAAATATATATAAAAAAAATATGAACATCTATAGTACCAAATTATATAGTATGAAAATACGTTTCATGGTGCATCTGATAATATTGATTTCATATTATGAATGTTTATATTTTTAAATATAAAGGTAGTCAAACTCTACAAAGCTTGACTTTGACCAAACCTTATATGCGGACTAAAAAGAAATGGAGGGAGTACTTTGGAGTATTCAGAGGAGGAACCCGCCTTGCAATGTCGAAGACAATACTGCACGCCGGACTCATCGTCATTGAAGCCTGGTTCAGGGGCTACTAAGGGAGTCCTGGATTAGGGGGTATCCGGATAGCCGGACTGTGTACAACGTCCGGAGATTGAAGTGTGAAGATACAAGACTCAAGACTTCGCCCCGTGTACGGATGGAACTCTCCTTTGCATGGAAGGCAAGCTTGGCGATCCGGATATTATATTTCCTTCCTTGTAACCGACTCCATGTAAACCCTAGCCCTCTCCGGTGTCTATATAAACCGGAGAGGATGGTCCTTAGAAGGCCGATCACAATTACAATCATACCATCATAGGATAGCTCTTAGGGTTTAGCCTCTACGATCTCGTGGTAGATCTACTCTTGTACTACCCATATCATCAATATTAATCAAGCAAGAAGTAGGGTTTTACCTCCATCGAGACGGCCCGAACCTGGGTAAACATCTGTGTCCCTTGCTTCCTATTACCATCAGCCTTGACGCATGATCGGGACCCCTACCCGAGATCCGCGGTTTTGACATCGACATTCCCCCTCCAGAGGGTGCCGGAAGGCTCTTTGAGAGGTTTTGGTGGCTACAGAGGCTTGCGGCGGCGGAACTCTCGATCTGTCTTGATATTCGATGTTTTTAGGGTACGTAGGTTTATATAGGCGGAAGAAGTCGGTCGGGAGGTGCTCGAGGGGCCCACGAGATAGGGGGGCACGCCCTGTAGGGGGGGGGGCACCCCCCTATCTCCTGGCCTCCTCGAGGATCTTCTGACTTGAACTCCAAGTCTCCAAGATGATATTCTTCCAAAAAATCACGATGCCAAAGGTTTCATTCTGTTTGGACTCCGTTTGATATTCCTTTTCTTTGAAATACTGAAACACGCAATAAAACAGCAATATGGGCTGGGCCTCCGGTTAATAGGTTAGTCCCAAATGTAATATAAAAGTGTATAATAAAGCCCATAATCATTCAAAACAAATAATAAAATAGCATGAATGCTTCATAAATTATAGATACGTTGGAGACGTATCAGCATCCCCAAGCTTAATTCCTACTCGTCCTCGAGTACGTAAATGATAAATGATAGAATTTATGAAGTGTGAATGCTAGAAGGTGCACAAGTTTGATCAATGATAATTTCAATCACCTTTTCTAGCATGATAATATGTCATAACAGTAGTTCATCTCATAAAACTTCTCATGATAAAGTAACAAGCAATTCACATGTCAAAGCATAGACCATAAACTTTCTTGAAAACTAGCAAACTTCATTCTTAGTCATCAAACAATTGCAATTCATCTAATTTTCAGGAATAACAAACTCCACATACTCAACTATCATATAGTCTTCTACAATTGCTAACACTCACGCAATACTAATGGTTATGGAGTTTCAATCGGACACTGAGAAAGATAGGGGCTTATAGTGTTGCCTCCCAATGTATTTACCTTTGGGTGATGTCAACAATAATAGTTCATGCTAACTTACATCCAATTGGATATATATATATCAGGATCACCCCAACACAAAGTGCTTGCCAAAGGATAAAATGAAAGAAGGAAAGGTGAAGATCACCTTGACTCTTGCATAAAGTAAAAGATAGACCCTTCGCAGAGGGAAGGAGAGGTTGTCATGCGCTTTTAGGGTTGGATGCACAAAATCTTAATGCGAATGAACATCACTTTATATTGCCACTTGTATATGGACCTTTATTATGCAGTCCGTCACTTTTATTGCTTCCATAACAAGAGATCGTATAAAGCTATTTTCTTCACACCAAAAGATCATACATATTTTGAGAGCAATTTTTATTGCTTGCACTGATGAAAACTTACTTGAAGGATCTTACTCAATCCATAGGTAGGTATGGTGGACTCTCATGGCAAGACTGGGTTTAAGGATATTTGGAAGCACAAGTAGTATCTCTAGTTGGTGCAAGGAATTTTTGCTAGCATGAGGGGGAAAGGCAAGCTCAACATGTTTGAATGATCCATGACAATATACTTTAACTGAGATGTCGGAAAACATAACCCATTACATTGTCTTCCTTGTCCAACAACAACTCTTTAGCATGCCATACTAATGAGTGCTCCCAATTATAAAAGATGTCTAGGATAGTATATTTATATGTGAAATCACTCTTCCTTAAATATTCTTTCATGAATTGTTCATATGACCAATACAATGCTTGCTAACCTTCAACAAATTTACAACCTCTACTTCTTAGACGTGAAGTCATTACTCCCCATGGGATAAGCAAATGAAACATATATAATTTCATATTTATGACAATCAACTCATTCAACCATTTACTCATAGGATATAAGTGAAGCGCACGAGTAAATGAAAAACTACTCCAAAAACATATAAGTGAAGATCAATGAGTAGCTAAATAATTATGTAACTATGTGAAGACTCTCTCTCATTAAATAGTTTCAGGTCTTGGTATTGTATTCAAACAGCAAGCAAAACAAAATAAAATGACATTGCAAGGAAAGTCTTCAAATAGTACCAAATTAGGAAGTCCTAAGAAATTCGTATACCAATCGAGAGAAAGAAATAATCAGATCAATAGAACATCTCTGTGAATTAACAAAACTAATTTACTGGGTGCAAAAGTTTCTGATTTTCAGCAGGATCAACACAACTATCACTGTAAGCTATCCTAAAGGTCTTGCTTGGCACTTTATTGAAGCAAAAGCTATAAAACATGATTACTACAGTAGCATAATCATGTGGACACACAAAAACAATAAGGATACATATTGGGTTGTCTCCCAACAAGCGCTTTTCTTTAATGCCTTTCTAGCTAGGCATGATGATGGCAATGATGCTCACATAAAAGATAAAAATTGAAACAGAACGGGAGCATCATGAAGCATATTACTAGCACATTTAAGTCTAACCCACTTCCTATGCATAGGTATTTTGTAGGCAAACAATTTACGGGAACAACAATCAACTAGCATAGGAAGGTAAAACAAGCATAACTTCAAGATTTTAAGCACATAGAGAGGAAACTTGACATTATTGCAATTCCTACAAGCATATGTTCCTCTCTCATAATAATTTTCAGTAGAATCATGAATGAATTCAACAATATAACCAGCACCTAAAGCATTCTTTTCATGATCTACAAGCATAGAAAATTTACTACTCTCCACATAAGCAAATTTCTTCTCATTCGGAATAGTGGGAGTATCATAAAAGACTTGAATACTATAAATTGTTTCCACATTAAAAGAGTAATGTTCAGAAAAAGGGTAATCATAATCATGACAAGTTTTATAAATATAATCACCACTACTTCTTATAGCATAAGTTTCATCACAATAATCATCATAAGTAGCAACTTCGTTCTCATCATAATCGATTGAAACCTCTCCCAATATAGTGGAATCATCACTAAATAAAGTTGACACTCTTCCAAATCCACTTTCATATTCATCACAATAAAATTCAATATCCTCCAAAATAGTGGGATTACTACTTCCTAAAGTTGACACTCTTCCGAACCCACTTTCATCAATATAATCATCATAGGTAGGAGGCATCCTATCATCATAACAACTTTGCATATCAAAACTTGGGATGCTAAAAATATCATCTTCATTTAACATAGCATCCCCAAGCTTGGGACAAACATTAATTTTAGCGAATAGATTCTCAAATATTTCATTCTCATCAAACATAGCTTCCCCAAGCTTGGGCCTTTTCATAGCATAATCACTCTCATCATTAGTAGTATGGATAGCACCAATAGTATAGCAATTATCATCATCACAATGAGTAGTAGGAGCAACATCATTTGGGAGGGATACCTTTTTACCTTTGTTACCCCTTCTTTTCCTTTTCTTCTTCACATTATGTGTGGGTTCAACCTTCCTCTTTGAGCTCCTTATTGACGAGATTGGTTGAATAGAAAGCTCCTCCTCGTTACCTAATTCATCATAAGAAATAATAGGAGGATATTGGGAAGTCTCTTCCCTTTCATTAGTATTCTCATCATCTTCTATTTGCTTTCTTTTCTTTAGGTAATTGGCAATATAAGGATTTTCAATGAAATTCTCCACCCAAAACATATAAATCTTTTCTGGATCAATATCAAGAAATGCTTAAGATTAAATTCTGGAATAGGCTTAGTTAAACGTTTCAACTCTTCATAACCCAAAAGAAAACTAAGTTCATTATAATGTGCAAGGGAAATCAACTCATCACAATTTTTGGACACGATTCAGTCATGAAACAATTTGCATTGGAGATGTAAGTGACCACGTTCATTGCAAAGTTCACAAGTACGGCAAAGGAATTTAAATTTTCAGCATTCACATCCAGCCTTTCTTGCAAACATTTAGTTTCTAAATGCTTATGCCTCTTGCAATATATATCTTCTCTATTTGGTGTGTTCATGCAAACATGCACTCCACAAAAATCAACATGCTTATAGGAGACATTTTTATCATGACTAGAGCAATCATCATTAGTACTTGTTGGGGAACGTAGTAATTTCACAAAAATTTCCTACGCACACGCAAGATCATGGTGATGCATAGCAACGAGAGGGGAGAGTGTTGTCCACGTACCCTCGTAGACCGAAAGCGGAAGCATTATGAGAACGCGGTGGATGTAGTCGTACGTCTTCACGATCCGACCGATCCAAGTACCGAACGTACGACACCTCCAAGTTCAGCACACGTTCAGCTCGATGACGATCCCCGGACTCCGATCCAGCAGGGTGTCGGGGATGAGTTCCGTCAGCACGACGACATGATGACGATGATGATGTTCTACCGACACAGGGCTTCGCCTAAGCACCGCAACGATATGACTGAGGTGGAATATGGTGGAGGGGGGCACCGCACACGGCTAAGGAACGATCACGAAGATGAACTTGTGTGTCTAGAGGTGCCCTACCCCAGTATATAAAGTAGTGGAGGAGGGGGAGGGCCGGCCCTCTCTATGGCGCGCCCTAGGGGAGTCCTACTCCCACCGGGAGTAGGATTCCCACTTTCCTAGTAGAACTAGGAGCCCTTCCATGTAGTAGGAGTAGGAGAGAAGGAAAGGGAAGAGAGAAGGGAAGGAAGGAGGGGGTGCGGCCCCTCCCCCTAGTCCAATTCGGACTAGGCCTTGGGGGGGCAAGGCCTGCCCTAGGCAGCCCCTCTCTCTTTCCCGTATGGCCCAATAAGGCCCAATACTTCTCCCCGGCGAATTCCCGTAACTCTCCGGTACTCCGACAAATACCCTAATCACTCGGAACCTTTCCGAAGTCCGAATATAGTTGTCCAATATATCGATCTTTACGTCTCGACCATTTCGGGACTCCTCTCGTCATGTCCCCGATCTCATCCGGGACTCCTTACTCCTTCGGTACATCAAAACTCAAAAACTCATAATATAACTGTCATCGAAACCTTAAGCATGCGGACCCTACGGGTTCGAGAACTATGTAGACATGACCGAGACACGTTTCCGGTCAATAACCAATAGCGGAACCTGGATGCTCATATTGGCTCCTACATATTCTACGAAGATCTTTATCGGTCAAACCGCATAACAACATATGTTGTTCCCTTTGTCATCGGTATGTTACTTGCCCAAGATTCGATCGTCGGTATCTCAATACCTAGTTCAATCTCGTTACCGGCAAGTCTCTTTAATTGTTACGTAATGCATCATTCCATAACTAACTCATTAGCTACATTGCTTGCAAGGCTTATAGTGATGTGCATTACCGAGGGGGCCCAGAGATACCTCTCCGACAATCGGAGTGACAAATCCTAATCTCGAAATACGCCAACCCAACATGTACCTTCAGAGACACCTGTAGAGCTCCTTTATAATCACCCAGTTACGTTGTGACGTTTGGTAGCACACAAAGTGTTCCTCCAGTAAACGGGAATTGCATACTCTCATAGTCATAGGAACATGTATAAGTTATGAAGAAAGCAATAGCAACATACTAAACGATCAAGTGCTAAGCTAATGGAATGGGTCAAGTCAATCACATCATTCTCCTAATGATGTGATCCCGTTAATCAAATGACAACTCGTTTGTCCATGGCTAGGAAACTTAACCATCTTTGATTCACGAGCTAGTTAAGTAGAGGCATACTAGTGACACTATGTTTGTCTATGTATTCACACATGTATTATGTTTCCGGTTAATACAATTCTAGCATGAATAATAAACATTTATCATCAAATAAGGAAGTAAATAATAACTTTATTATTGCCTCTAGGTCATATTTCCTTCAGTCTCCCACTAGCACTAGAGTCAATAATCTAGTTCGCATCGCCATGTGATTTAACACCAATATTCATATATGTATATGATTAACACCCATACTTCACCTCGTCATGTGACCAACACCAAAGGGTTTACTAGAGTCAATAATCTAGTTCACATCGCTATGTGATTAACACCCAAAGAGTACTAAGGTGTGATCATGTTTTGCTCGTGAGAGAAGCTTAGTCAACGGGGTCTGTCACATTGAGCCGTATGTATTTTGCAAATATTCTATGTCTACAATGCTCTGCACGGAGCTACTCTAGTTAATTGCTCCCACTTTCAATATGTATCCAGATTGAGACTTAGAGTCATCTGGATCGGTGTAAAAGCTTGTATCGTTGTAACTTTTACGACGAGCTCTTTTATCACTTCCATTATCGAGAAATATTTTCTTAGTCCTCACTAAGGATATTCTTGACCGCTGTCCAGTGATCTACTCTTAGATCAAAATTGTACTCCCTTGCCAAACTCAGAGCAAGGTATACAATAGGTCTGGTACATAGCATAGCATACTTTATAGAACCTATGACTGAGGCATAGGGAATGACTTTTCATTCTCTTTCTATTTTCTGCCATAGTCGGGTTTTGAGTCTTACTCAACTTCACACCTTGCAACACAGGCAAGAACTCTTTCTTTGACTGTTCCATTTTGAACTACTTCAAAAAATTTATCAAGGTATGTACTCATTGAAAAACTTATCAAGCGTCTTGATCTATCTATATAGATCTTGATGCTCAATGTGTAAGCAGCTTCACCGAGGTCTTTCTTTGAAAAACTCCTTTCAAACACTCCTTTGTGCTTTCCAGAAAATTCTACATCATTTCCAATTAATAATATGTCATTCACATATACTTATTAGAAAGGCTGTAGTGCTCCCACTCACTTTCTTGTAAATACAGGCCTTTCCAAAAGTCTGTATAAAACCATATGCTTTGATCAACTCATCAAAGCGTATATTCCAACTCCAAGATGCTTGCACCAGTCCATTGATGGATTGCTGGAGCTTGCACACTTTGTTTAGCATCTTTAGGATTGACAAAACATTCTGGTTGCATCATATACAACTCTTCTTTAATAAATCCATTAAGGAATGCAGTTTTGACATCCATTTGCCAGATTTCATAAAATGTGGCAATTGCTAACATGATTCAGACAGACTTAAGCATTGAGGAAATCTCATCGTATTCAACACCTTGAACTTGTTGATAACCTTTCGCAACAAGTCGAGCTTAGTAGATAGTAACACTACTATCAGTGTCCGTCTTCCTCTTGAAGATCCATTTATTTAACATGGCTTGCTGATCATCGAGCAAGTCAATCAAAGTCCATACTTTGTTCTCATACATGGATCATATCTCAGATTTTATGGCCTCAAGCCATTTCGCGGAATCTGGGCTCATCATTGCTTCCTCATAGTTCGTAGGTTCATCATGGTCAAGTAACATGACTTCAAAAATAGGATTACCGTATGAAAGTGCAACTATCCCTAGGTGGTTTTGGTAATTCATAGAAACATATAGCTCATTGATCTAATGCTATTCCAAGACTATTATTTCAGGAAAGCTCAATGAATGGCATGGCATGGATGATGAAGGTGGATCCCTCAAAATACTAAGGACAAAAGATTGGCTCAAGCTCAAAAGCTCAAGACTCTTCATTTTATATTTTAGTGATCGAAGATCACATTGAGTCTATAGGAAAAGCCAATACTATCAAGGAGGGATGAGGTGTTGCTTAATGAGCCTCTTGCTTCATGTGATTAGTGATATGCTCGAAAACCCTCAACTACTTTCCCACATCCACAAATGACCTAAATCCAGAGCCAAAATCGGTCACACCGAAACTTCCTATCCGGCGCCACCGATTCCAAAAGTCATAGCCACTGCCACAAACCCTAAGCAAATCGGTCTTACCGATAGGGATCTTGGTCTCACCGAGATGGGTTTGCAATCTCTCTGTTTCCCTTTGTAACGTTTTGGTCTAACCGAAGTGAGCGATCGGTCCCATCGAGATTGCAATGTAAACTCTCTGTTTCCTTTCTGTAACATTTCGGTCTCACTGAAAAGAGCAAATCGGTCCCACCGAGTTTACCTGACCAACTCTCTGGAAAGCTTATTACCAAATCGGTCTCACCGAGTTTGTGTAATCGGTCTTACCGAGATTACGTTATGCCCTAACCCTAACCGAATCGGTCTCACCGAGATGCATGTCAGTCCCATCGAAAATCACTAACGGTCACTAGGTTTACTAAATCGGTCCGACCGAGTTTAACAATTCGGTCCCACCGAGTTTCGTAAATTGTGTGTAACGGTTAGATTTTGTGTGGAGGCTATATATACCCCTCCACCTCCTCTTCATTTGTGGAGAGAGCCATCAGAACGAACCTACACTTCCAACTTACCATTTCTGAGAGAGAACCACCTACTCATGTGTTGAGGCCAAGATATTCCATTCCTACCATATGAATCTTGATCTCTAGCCTTCCCCAAGTTGCTTTCCACTCAAATCTTCTTTCCACCAGATCCAAGACCTTTGAGAGAGAGTTGAGTGTTGGGGAGACTATCATTTGAAGAACAAGAGCAAGGAGTTCATCATCAACACACCATTTGTTACTTCTTGGAGAGTGGTGTCTCCTAGATTGGCTAGGTGTCACTTGGGAGCCTCTGACAAGATTGTGGAGTTGAACCAAGGAGTTTGTAAGGGCAAGGAGATCGCCTACTTCGTGAGATCTACCGCTAGTGAGGCAAGTCCTTCGTGAGCGACGGCCATGGTGGGATAGACAAGGTTGCTTCTTCGTGGACCCTTCGTGGGTGGAGCCCTCCGTGGACTCGCGCAGCCGTTACCCTTCTTGGGTTGAAGTCTCTATCAACATGGATGTACGATAGCACCACCTATCGGAACCATGCCAAAAACATCCGTGTCTCCAATTGCGTTTGAGTCCTCCAAACCCTTCCCTTTACTTTCTTGCAAGTTGCATGCTTTAATTTCCGCTGCCTATATACTCTTTGCATGCTCGCTTGAATTGTGTGATGATTGCTTGACTTGTCCTAAAATAGCTAAAATCTGCCAAACTCTAAAATTGGGAAAAGGTTAAGTTTTTATTGGTCAAGTAGTCTAATCACCCCCCTCTAGACATACTTCAAGATCCTACAAGTGGTATCAGAGCTTTGGTCTCCATTTGCTTTGATTTCCATAGCTTTTGGTGGTCATAGCCTTGATTCCACAACCTAGGAGAGTATGGCGTCTAGCGAGGGGAATTATCACCATAGAGGTCCTTACTTTGATGGTACTAACTTTGCTAGTTGGAAGCATAAGATGAAAATGCATATTCTTGGACATAACCCCGCCGTTTGGGCAATTATTTGTATTGGCTTGCAAGGTGATTTTTTTGATGGGAGAGAACCGAACCGTGAAGCTAACGCGGAAGAATGAAGATGCTGCAATACAACGCTCAAGCTTGTGATATCATCTTCAATGGTTTGTGCCCCGAAGAATTCAACAAAATCAGCCATCTTGAGAATGCAAAGGAAATTTGGGATACTTTGATTGATATGCATGAAGGTATTGAGTCCGTCAAGGAATCCAAGTTGGATGTGCTCCAGGGTCAGCTTGACAAGTTTAAAATGAAGGATGATGAAGGTGTCGCTGAAATGTACTCTAGGCTTGCTCTTATCACAAATGAGATTGCCGGCTTAGGGAGTGAAGAGATGACCGACAAATTCATCATCAAGAAGATTCTAAGAGCATTGGATGGAAAGTATGATACCGTGTGCACATTGATTCAAATGATGCCAAACTACGAAGATCTCAAGCCAACGGAAGTCATTGGAAGAATTGTTGCTCATGAGATGTCACTCAAGGATAAGGAGGAACTTCACAACAAGTCAAGTGGTGCTTACAAAGCCTCAAGTGAAGCCCCCACATCATCAAGTGAGAAACAAACCTTCAATGAAGAATTGAGCTTAATGGTGAAGAACTTCAACAAATTCTACAAGAGCAGAAGCAAAGAAAGAAGCTCCAAATCAAGGTCTTACAATGACAAGAGATCTTCTAGTCGAGAGCGCAATTGCTACAATTGTGGGAGACCCGGACACTACTCCAATGAGTGTACAGCACCCTACAAAAGAAGAGAAGATTCTCCAATAAGAAGGAGCAAAAGAGAAGAATCACCACCAAGAGAGAGGAGGAGTAGAGATGATCGTTATGAACGAAGACCCTCACGGAGAAGCAAGGATTCGGAAAGGAAGGACAAGTCATCAAGGAGCTACACAAAACGAAGACATCAAGCTCATGTTGGTGAATGGGTTTCTGGCTCCGACTCCGACAATCACTCCGAGAGAAGCTATCACTCCGACTCCGAATATACTCAAGATGAAGGTGTTGCCGGTCTAGCACTTGTGTCAACCAACTCCTACAACATATTTGACTAACCAAATGAAGGTGTTGGAAGATGCTTCATGGCCAAAGGTCCAAAGGTAACACATCCTGAGTATGTTGATTTCAATAGTGATGAAGATGACTTGCTTGTGGATGATGATTTACTTGTTGACAACTCTAGTGATGAATACTATGATGAAACGTCAATTAATCATGCTAAACAAGATAAAATGAATGACAATGATAAGGAGAAGATTGAGCTTCTAACTAAAGAATTAAACTCTCTTAAGTTAGCTCATGAAACTATCTACGAAGATCATCGAGAACTTTTAAGGGCTCATGAGAAGTTACGCTTTGAAAAGCTCAATCTTGAGCAAGAGCATGAGTTCTTAAAAGCAATCAATGATGATCTCCGCAAGAAAAGTTCTGCTTATATTGCCAAGCGTTTACTCTTATCTACTTACATGCCTCAAGTCAAGTCTAGTAACAAGTACAAGAAAGATACTTCCTCTAGTAGTAACAATAATAATGTCAAATCCAATATTGTTGCTTCTAGTAGTTCTCTTGATTCCACTAATGATTCTCTTAGCCAAGTTACACTTGAGCAAGAAAATAGCTTATTGAAGGGAATTATAGAGAAGGGTGTTTACAGGAGCCTTGCCGGGAGTATGAAATTCGAGGAAATTGTACGCAAGCAAGGAAGGCACCGGAAGAATCAAGGTGTTGGTTTTGAACGAAAGTTCAATGACAATGGAGTTGAGTGGGAAGAAGATCAATACCCCAAGACAAAGTTTGTTCCTCAACAAGAGAAGTATGATCCTACTTCCTTCAAGGGAATACAAGCTCAAGATGATCTTCCACCACAAGACCACAAGAACAAAGGCAAGGACAAGCTTCAAGAAGAGATTGATGCATTTGAAGAAGCACCTAAAGCCTCGTTCAAGTGGGTTCCCAAGACTACGTCAAGTTATATTTCATCAAGTACAACTACAACTCCAAGGATTCCCATCAAGATGATGTGGATCCCGAAGAAGAAGAACTAGAGAGTTCTTGAGGGTGACTCCGCCAACATTCTACACTCATATCATTTTGGCAAGAACAAGTGCAATCAACTTCCACATCTTGCACTAGTTCAAGGAGTCACAAACCCTCATGTTGGTAAGACAAGGGACAAGGTAACCTAATGATTTCATGGACATCATCTTGTGTGTGCATCACTCTATGTCTATGGATATTCTTGTTTGTTCCTTGTGGGACTAACCCATGTAGGTAAGTTGAAGTGCAACTCACTCCAAAGGATTGCTCCAAATGATCTACACCAACATTGAGCATCTACATCTTCAACACCTACATGAAGTCATCATCGACAAAATCCAAGGTTAGTTCATCCCTGTAAGGGGGGATCTCACATCTAGGGGGGAGCTTAACTCTAAGAATTGAGTCAAAGCAACTCTAATGGTGTGAACACATCAATGCATTATGTAAAAGTGGTAACCCAACTTGAGCTTAAACGATGAGTATGACCTATGATCAAATGTTCTCATTTGACTCCTAAGTCAATATACTCATATATAGATGACCTAGTCATCGCCAATTGTTTGATAGATGCTAGAATTGGTTGTGCATGCTTTGCCACATATTTCATTTGCTATCTTATTGTGTGAGCATGTTGGTGCATATTTTACTCATTCAAGGACATCCACTTGTTGTTTTGATTGTTTGGGTTCTTTTATTTTTGCCAAGTGGATGGACAAGAATGCCTAAGAACCTTCTTTAGCTATCTATGCTTTTCTCATCTCAAACTCTATTCATGCTACATCACAAAATTTGATCAAGTCAGATTCGAACCACTCTGTGTGAGGAGCACTCGGAGTCCCCGATTCGTCATAGACTTAAACTTCCAAAACCTCTTTGTGATTCTCGGTCAGACCGATTCCTCCATTTCGATCCAACTGAGATCATCAAGTTGATCTAAGTTTTCAATCTCAGTGCAACCGATTTGAACTTTTTGATCTCACCAATTTGCTGTAACTGTACACAGTTATGCATCTCGGTGCCACCGAGTTGTTCCACTCGGTCACACTGACAGGGTCGGGGTATATATAGCCACGGGCAAAAGTTTGGAAATTTCTCCAAAACCCTTCGCCCGCGCTACAGCTCGCTCTGCCATCCGTGGTCTCCGGATCGTCTCCTCATCACCAGCAGCCTCCTGTCGCTGGTCTCCACCGCCGTCAACGGAATTCGTCCCCGCCATTGCTGCCGTAGCAAGTCCACCGCCAAGTTAGGGTATGGACTTGATCTTTGTGCTATCCACGTCTGATTCCTAGCACATTGTTTTCATATTGATTCTTGCCACGATTGAGATTCTTCTATCCAGCCAAAGAAGTCCGTAGATTAGATGCGATTCAAATTTTTAGGGTTAGGTTTCCGCCGAAACCATCTCGGACCCACCGAGTTGAAAAACTCAGTCTCACCGATTTGGCATATGCCATTGCACTAGTGACTCTCGGTCTGACCGAGAATTACTAATCGGTGCGACCGATTTGAGGATTCTGTGAAACCCTAGCTGTCTCGGTACCACCGAACTGAAACTCGGTCCAACCGAGATCATCAGTTTAGGTTCCAAAACTGCTTCGGTATCACCGATTTTGAAAATTGGTTGATCCGAAATGCTTTCTGTGGAAAACTAAAACTGAACTTTTGAATCATTCTTTTGCAAAAATCTCTGCATTTTGTGATGCTCATCTTTTCTATCTCATCTATAACTCTTCACAGGGTCAGCAGTCAGCTTTTGCAGTATGTCAGATCAGAGTGATAGCCAGAACAGGTCGGAAGAGCACATGGACTTGAGTGAGGGCACTAGTACCTCAACTTCAGATGATGGGAGCAGAAGTACTCCTAGCAATTTGCCTAAGGCTGCTACTAGGCAAAGGAGGAAATGAACTTCAGATTCTGAGGATGAAGATTACAAAGCTGAGGAAGATGAGGCCACTTCCAAGAAAGTGGTGCTCAAGAAAGAATATGGCTCTGCTCAGAGCACAAAGCCAGGTCTGAAGAAGAGAGTTCCTGTCAGGAGAACTCCAATGCCAAAGGCAAGGAAGTCCACTCAAGTGCCAGCTCAAGCTCAACCCAAAGAGGCACCTGCAAGGAAAGAAACATCATCCAAACCTTAGAAAGTCCCCACTGGTGCAACTATGAAGTTCACACTTGAATCAGACGATGATGGTGATCAGGACAAGAAAAAGAAGAGAGCAAGAACCACAACTACCAAGGTCCTTGGAAAGCCCTCAATGAGAAGGGATTCTGAAGATGAGGAAGAGGATGCTGCACCAGCACCTAAGGCAGCTAAGCTTATGGGAGATGCAATCAGATCAGGGGCTGCAACATCCAAGCCCAAGGAAGCGCCCAAAGCTGCCTCCAAGGCCAAGCAAGTTCCAAAGAGGAATACTAGGAGTATTCCAACTGCTGAGAAGAACAAGGCCCCAGTGCCAAATGTTGCTGAAGAAGAGGATGAGGAAGGACAAGTCCTTAGAAAGCTGAAGCCCAAGATACCAGACCACAATGATGCCCATCCTGTGGCTGAGGACATGAGAATTAGGAAGGATTCAGGGCTGAGACTGTGGAGGATGGAACATCCATATGCTTCAAGAAGAAGAACTGCTGTTGATTACAGGTTCCATACAAAGGAACAGCAGGACTTTTATGAGACCATTCTGTTGGACAAGAAGCCCATAGTCTGTGATATGAGGTGGGTTGACTGGAAATTCATCAGGGAAAATGAGCAGCACTACCCTGGAGTTGAAGACAGCTTTGTTGCTTGTGGAGTTGCAGATTTTGTTGGACAGAAGTTCACCAACTGGAATGATGAGCTTATCATGCAGTTCTACTCCACAACACATTTTTACCCACATGGTATAATTGTTTGGATGTCTGAGGGTACAAGGTACCAGTCCACTGTTGGAGAATGGGCAAGTCTCATAAATGCCCCCAAGGAAGAAGAGGATGACCTGGACATTTCTGCAAAGAAGAAGTTGGGTCACAATTCAATGGCTCACATGTACAAGGAAATTCCTGACAAGGCAGTAGAGACTCACAAGTTTGGATCAGTTCACTTTCTGCTGTCAGGGTTGCCAACCATAAATTGGATTCTGAGGCACACTTTGTTGCCCAAGTCAGGTGACCATAACATGATCAGAGGGCATGCCATCAACATGTTGCATGTGTTTGATGTGCCCCAGAAGTTCAAAGTCATGAGCCTCATAGTTGAAATAATCAAGAGGACTGCAGCAGATCAGAAGAGGAGCTGTGGATATGCACCTCAGATCCAGGAGTTGATTAACTCAAAGATGGGCACAGGAAAGTATCGATTGGATAAGGAACATTTCCCAATTTATCTAGACTTTGAGGACAATGAGGTTGTCATTAATGAAGATGATCCACAATTAGTCCAAGCTCAGGAGAAGAAGGAGAAGGCAAAGAAGGAGAAGGCTGCCAAGATGCCAACTCAAGAGGAGGCATCTGAATATTTCTTGAAAACCAAACAGGAGCAGCTTGGTTACTTGATAGCATCAACTCTGAGGATTGAGAAGGGGTTGGACACCCTAACTCAAAACCAAGAGAGCCTGGAAAGAATCATGGAGCAAAAATTCTATGATCTAGATGTCAAGGTAACTGAGATTCAGTCAGTTGTAGAGCAGCTGCAGGATGACATGCAGGGGAGGAAGGGCAAGACTACCACAAATATGTTTGCCAGAGTGCCTAGAGCCTAGAGGTCCGTTGCAGTGCCAGTGACAGACACTAGAGCAACAACTTCAGCACCAGCTACTGCCCCTACAGCTCCAGTGCAACCAGCTCCAGCATCCACTCCAGCACCCTCTACTTCACTAAAGCCTTCGTCCAAGGAGCTATCAGGACACCACCACCAGAAGATCAAGCCTGAGAGTCGATCTAGCACTATGCATTTTCTATGAACTTTTTGGTAACTTGTTGCCAAAGGGGGAGAAAAATGTATAGATCATAGGCTTCGAGAGAGAGAGTGTTACTCTCTTGCTTTATTTGATGGTTTTTCAAACTTTGTTTGCTTTCGGTTGAGATACTATGCCTGTGAGACATTGATGATCATGTGTTTGATCATAAGCTACACTTATGCATGCTTGATATTATCCTATCTATCTTATGTGATCACTCACTATGCTTGGTGATGAGTGCATGTATTCATTGTTTATTATTTTGAGCGCTCCACCAAGATGTATGTGACATGGAAGAGTAACCCATGAGCCTAATTCATTGTGCATTTGCAGTCCAAAGCAAATCTTAACCCATGCACAAATTTAGGGGGAGCTCTTGCTTATCACATACTTCTCAAAGCGACGATGTTATTAAATCTTATTATCATTTGTCGAATCTTTGATCTATATGTTGTCATCAGTTACCAAAAAGGGGGAGATTGAAAGTGCAACTATCCCTAGGTGGTTTTGGTAATTCATAACAACATATAGCTCATTGAGCTAATGCTATTCCAAGACTATTATTTCAGGAAAGCTCAATGAATGGCATGGCATGGATGATGAAGGTGGATCCCTCAAAATACTAAGGACAAAGGATTGGCTCAAGCTCAAAAGCTCAAGACTCTTCATTTTATATTTTAGTGATCCAAGATCACATTGAGTCTATAGGAAAAGCCAATACTATCAAGGAGGGATGAGGTGTTGCTTAATGAGCCTCTTGCTTCATGTGCTTTGTGATATGCTCCAAAACCCTCAACTACTTTCCCACATCCACAAATGACCTAAATCCAGAGCCAAAATCGGTCACACCGAAACTTCCTATCAGGCGCCACCGATTCCAAAAGTCATAGCCACTGCCACAAACCCTAAGCAAATTGGTCTTACCAATAGGGATCTTGGTCTCACCGAGATGGGGTTGCAATCTCTCTGTTTCCCTTCGTAACATTTCGGTCTAACCGAAGTGAGCGATCGGTCCCACCGAGATTGCAATGTAAACTCTCTGTTTCTTTTTGTAACATTTCGGTCTGACCGAAAAGAGCAAATCGGTCCCACTGAGTTTACCTAACCAACCATCTGGAAAGCTTATTACCAAATCGGTCTCACCAAGTTTGTGTAATCGGTCTTACCGAGATTACGTTATGCCCTAACCCTAACCGAATCGGTCTCACCAAGATGCATGTCAGTCCCACCGAAAATCACTAACTGTCACTAGGTTTACTAAATCGGTCCGACCGAGTTTAACAATTCGGTCCCATCGAGTTTGGTAAATTGTGTGTAACGGTTAGATTTTGCATAGAGGCTATATATACCCCTCCACCGCCTCTTCATTCGTGGAGAGAGCCATCAGAACGAACCTACACTTCCAACTTACCATTTCTGAGAGAGAACCACCTACTCATGTGTTGAGGCCAAGATATTCCATTCCTACCATATGAATCTTGATATCTAGCCTTCCCCAAGTTGCTTTCCACTCAAATCTTCTTTCCACCAGATCCAAAACCTTTCAGAGTGAGTTGAGTGTTGGGGAGACTATCATTTGAATCACAAGAGCAAGGAGTTCATCATCAACGCACCATTTGTTACTTCTTGGAGAGTGGTGTCTCCTAGATTGGCTAGGTGTCACTTGGGAGCCTCCGACATGATTGTGGAGTTGAACCAAGGAGTTTGTAAGGGCAAGGAGATCGCCTACTTCGTGAAGATCTACCGCAAGTGAGGCAAGTCTTCGTGGGCGACGGTCATGGTGGGATAGACAAGGTTGCTTCTTCGTGGACCCTTCGTGGGTGGAGCCCTCCGTGGACTCGCGTAGCCGTTACCCTTCTTGGGTTGAAGTCTCCATCACCTATCGGAACCATGCCAAAAACATCCGTGTCTCCAATTGCGTTTGAATCCTCCAAACCCTTCCCTTTACTTTCTTACAAGTTGCATGCTTTAATTTCCGCTGCCTATATACTCTTTGCATGCTTGCTTGAATTGTGTGATGATTGCTTGACTTGTCCTAAAATAGCTAAAATCTGCCAAACTCTAAAATTGGGAAAAGGTTAAGTTTTTATTGGTCAAGTAGTCTAATCACCCCCCTCTAGACATACTTCAAGGTCCTACACCATACCACTCTGGTGCAGATCTTATTCTGGTAGACCTACGAGGTTTTTGTAGTAACTTGATCTGAAGTTTCATGATCATCATCATTAGCTTCCTCACTAATTGGTTTAGGAATCACTGGAACTGATTTCTATGATGAACTACTTTCCAATTCGGGAGAAGGTACAAATTACCTTATCAAGCTCTTACTTTCCTCCCACTCACTTCTTTTGAGAGAAACTCCTTCTCTAGAAAGGATCCATTCTTAGCAACGAATGTTTTGCCTTCGGATCTATGATAGAAGGAGTACCCAACAGTTTCCTTTGGGTATTCTATGAAGACGCACTTCTCCGATTTGGGTTCGAGCTTATTAGGTTGAAAACCTTTCTCATATAAGCATCGCAACACCAAACTTTAAGAAATGACAGCTTAGGTTTACTGTTAAACCATAGTTCATACGGTGTCATCTCAACGGATTTAGATGGTGCCATATTAAACATGATGTAGCTGTCTCTAATGCATAACCCCAAAACGATAGTGGTAAACCGATAAGAGACATCATAGGTCGCACCATATCTAGTAAAGTACGATTACGACGTTCGGACACACCATTACATTGTGGTGTTCCAGGTGGCGTGAGTTTGTAAAACTATTCCACATTGTTTTAATTGAAGACCAAACTCGTAACTGAAATATTTGTCTCTGCGATCAAATCACAAAAATTTTATTTTCTTGTTACGATGATTCTCCACTTCACTCTGAAATTCTTTGAGCTTTTCAAATGTTTCAGACTTGTGCTTCATTAAGTAGATATACTCATATCTACTCAAATCATCTTCGTGAAGGTCAGAAAATACCGATACCTGCCACGAGCATCAATACTCATTGGATCGCATACATCGGTATGTATTATTTCCAACAAGTCAGTCGCTCGTTCTATTGTTCTGAAGAACGGAGTTTTAGTCATCTTGCCCAAAAGGCACGGTTCGCAAGCATCAAATGATTCATAACCAAGTGATTCTGAAAATCCATCTTTTGGAGTTTCTTCATGCGCCTTACACTGATATGACCCAAACGGCAGTGCCACCAATAAGTTGCACTATCATTATAAACTTTGCATCTTTTGGCATCAATATTATGAATATGTGTATCACTACGATCGAGATCCAACCTATTTTCATTGGGTGTATGACCATCGAAGGTTTTATTCATGTAAATAGAACAACAATTATTCTTTGACTTTAAATGAATAACTATTTTGCAATAAACATGATCAAATCATATTCATGCTCAACGCAGACGCCAAATAACATTTATTTAGGTTCAACACTAATCTCGAAAGTGTAGGGAGAGTGTGATGATGATCATATCAATCTTGGAACTACTTCCAACACACATCATCACTTCACCCTCAACTAGTCTCTGTTTATTCTGTAACTCCTTTTTCGAGTTACTAATTTTAGCAACTGAACAAGTATCAAATACTCAGGGGCTACTATAAACACTAGTAAAGTACACATCCATAACATGTATATCAAATATACGCTTGTTCATTTTGCCTTCCTACTTATCCACCAAATATTCAGGGCATTTCCGCTTCCAGTGACCATTTCCTTTGCATTAGAAGCACTTAGTTTCAGGATTTGGTTCAGCTTTGGGCTTCTTCGTGGGAGTGACAACTTGCTTGTCATTCTACTTGAAGTTCCCCTTTCCCTTTTCTTGAAACTAGTGATCTTGTCAACCATCAACACTTGATGCTCTTTCTTGATTTATATCTTCGTCGATTTCAACATCACGAAGAGCTCGGGAATCGTTTTCGTCATCCCTTGCATACTATAGTTCATCACAAAGTTCTACTAACTTGGTGATGGTGACTAGAGAACTCTGTAAATCACTATCTTATCTTGAAGATTAACTCCCACTTGATTCAAGCGATTGTAGTACCCAGACAATCTGAGCACATGCTCACTAGTTGAGCGATTCTCTTGCATCTTTTAGCCATAGAACTTGTTGGAGACTTCATATCTCTCAACTCGGGTATTTGCTTGAAATATTAACTTCAACTCCTGGAACATCTCATATGGTCCATGACGTTCAAAACGTCTTTGAAGTCCCGATTCTAAGCCGTTAAGCATGGTGCACTAAACTATCAAGTAGTCATCATATTGAGCTAGCCAAACGCTCATAACGCCTCGCATTTGCTCCTGCAACAAGTCTGTCACCCAGCGGTGCATTAAGGACATAATTCTTCTATGCAGCAATGAGGATAAACCTCAGATCACGGATCCAATCCGCATCATTGCTACTAACATTTTTCAACACAATTTTCTCTAGGAACATATCAAAATAAACATATGAGAGCAACAACGTGAGCTATTGGTCTACAACATAATTTGCAAAATACTACCAGGACTAAGTTCATGATAAATTTAAGTTCAATTAATCATATTACTTAAGAACTCCCACTTAGACAGACATCTCTCCAGTCATTTAAGTGATCACGTGATCCAAATCAACTAAACCATGTCCGATCATCATGTGAGATGGAGTAGTTTTCAATGGTGAACATCACTAATATCTACTATATGATTCACGCTCGACCATTCGGTCTCCATGTTCCGAGGCCATTTCTGTATATGCTAGGCTCGTCAAGTTTAACCTGAGTATTCCGCGTGTGCAACTGTTTTGCACCCATTGTATTTGAACGTAGAGCCTATCACACCCGATCATCACGTGGTGTCTCAGCACGAAGAACTTTCGCAACGGTGCATACTCAAGGAGAACACTTCTTGATAATTTAGTGAGAGATCATCTAAAAATGCTACCGTCAATCAAAGCAAGATAAGATGCATAAAAGATAAACATCACATGCAATCAATATAAGTGATATGATATGGCCATCATCATCTTGTGCTTGTGATCTCCATCTCCGAAGCACCGTCGTGATCACCATCATCACCGGCACGACACCTTGATCTCCATCGTAGCATCATTGTCGTTACGCCATCTATTGCTTCTACGACTATCGCTACCGCTTAGTGATAGGGTAAAGCAATTACAGGGCGTTTGCATTTCATACAATAAAGCGACAACGATATGGCTCCTGCTAGTTGCCGATAACTTTGGTTACAAAACATGATCATCTCATACAATAAAATATAGCATCACGTCTTGACCATATCACATCACAACATGCCCCGCAAAAACAAGTTAGACGTCCTCTTCTTTGTTGTTGCAAATTTTACGTGGCTGCTACGGGCCGAGCAAGAACCGTTCTTACCTATGCATCAAAACCACAATGATAGTTCATCAAGTTAGTGCTGTTTTAACCTTCGCAAGGACCGGGCGTAGCCACACTCGGTTCAACTGAAGTTGGAGAAACAGACACCCGCTAGTCACCTGTGTGCAAAGCACGGCGGTAAAACCAGTCTCGCGTAAGCGTACGCGTAATGTCGGTCCGGGCCGCTTCATCCAACAATACCGCTGAACCAAAGTATGACATGCTAGAAAGCAGTATGACTTGTATCGCCCACAACTCACTTGTGTTCTACTCGTGCATATAACATCAACGCATAAAACCTAGGCTCGGATGCCACTGTTGGGGAATGTAGTAATTTCACAAAAATTTCCTACACACACGCAAGATCATGGTGATGCATAGCAACGAGAGGGGAGAGTTTTGTCCACGTACCCTCGTAGACCGAAAGCGGAAGAGATATGACAACACGGTTGATGTAGTCGTACGTCTTCACGATCCGACCGATCCAAGTACCGAACGTACGGCACCTCCGAGTTCAGCACACGTTCAGCTCGATGACCATCCCCGGACTCCGATCCAGCAGGGTGTCGGGGATGAGTTCCATCAGCACGATGGCGTGGTGACGATGATGATGTTGTACCGACGCAGGGCTTCGCCTAAGCACCACAATGATATGACCGAGGTGGAATATGGTGGAGGGGGGCACCGCACACGGCTAAGGAACGATCATGAAGATCAACTTGTGTGTCTAGAGGTGCCCCCTGCCCCCGTATATAAAGGAGTGGAGGACGGGGAGGGCCGGCCCTCTCTTTGGCGCGCCCAAGGGGAGTCCTACTCCCACCGGGAGTAGGATTCCCCCTTTCCTAGTAGAACTAGGAGCCCTTCCATGTAGTAGGAGTAGGAGAGAAGGAAAGGGAAGAGAGAAGGGAAGGAAGGAGGGGGTGCGGCCTCTCCCCCTAGTCCAATTCGGACTAGACCTTGGGGGGGCGCGCGGCCTGCCCTAGGCAGCCCCTCTCTCTTTCCCGTATGGCCCAATTAGGCCCAATACTTCTCCCCGGCGAATTCCCGTAACTCTCCGGTACTCCGATAAATACCCGAATCACTCAGAACCTTTCTGAAGTCCGAATATATTCGTGCAATATATAGATCTTTACGTCTCGACCAGTTCAAGACTCCTCGTCATGTCCCCGATCTCATCCCGGACTCATTACTCCTTCGGTACATCGAAACTCATAAACTCATAATATAACTGTCTCCGAAACCTTAAGCGTGCGGACCCTACGGGTTCGAGAACTATGTAGACATGACCGAGACACATTTCCGGTCAATAACCAATAGCGGAACCTGGATGCTCATATTGGCTCCTACATATTCTACGAAGATCTTTATCGGTCAAACCGCATAACAACATACGTTGTTCCCTTTGTCATCGGTATGTTACTTGCCTGAGATTCGATCGTCGGTATCTCAATACCTAGTTCAATCTCATTACCGGCAAGTCTCTTTACTCGTTACGTAATGCATCATTCCATAACTAAGTCATTAGCTACACTGCTTGCATGGCTTATAGTGATGTGCATTACCGAGAGGGCCCAGAGATACCTCTACGACAATCGGAGTGACAAATCCTAATCTCGAAATACGCCAACCCAACATGTACCTTCAGAGACACCTGTAGAGCTCCTTTATAATCACCCAGTTATGTTGTGACGTTTGGTAGCACACAAAAGTGTTCCTCCGGTAAACAGGAATTGCATACTCTCATAGTCATAGGAACATGTATAAGTTATGAAGAAAGCAATAGCAACATACTAAACGATCAAGTGCTAAGCTAATGGAATGCGTCAAGTCAATCACATCATTCTCCTAATGATGTGATCTCGTTAATCAAATGACAACTCGTTTGTCCATGGCTAGGAAACTTAACCATCTTTGATTCACGAGCTAGTTAAGTAGAGGCATACTAGTGACACTATGTTTGTCTATGTATTCACACATGTATTATGTTTCCGGTTAATACAATTCTAGTATGAATAATAAACATTTATCATGAAATAAGGAAATAAATAATCACTTTATTAGTGCCTCTAGGGCATATTTCCTTTAGTCTCCCACTTGCAGTAGAGTCAATAATCTAGTTCACATCACCATGTGATTTAACACCAATATTCATATATGTATATGATTAACACCCATAGTTCACCTCGTCATGTGACCAACACCCAAATGGTTTACTCGAGTCAATAGTCTAGTTCACATCGCTATGTGATTAACACCCAAAGAGTACTAAGGTGTGATCATGTTTTGCTCGTGAGAGAAGCTTAGTCAACGGGTCTGTCACATTCAGAGCCGTATGTATTTTGCAAATATTCTATGTCTACAATGCTCTGCACGGAGCTACTCTAGCTAATTGCTCCCACTTTCAATATGTATCCAGAATGAGACTTAGAGTCATCTGGATCGGTGTAAAAGCTTGTATCATTGTAACTTTTACGACGAGCTCTTTTATCACTTCCATTATCGAGAAATATTTTCTTAGTCCTCACTAAGGATATTCTTGACCGCTGTCCAGGATTCTTCGGCTTACCCAGGCCGGGCTCACCCTCGATATGATCGGGGCGGACTTCATCCACCGCCAAATTGCTCCCTTGCATGACAAGGGGAGCCCGGCCTGGCTTTTTGTGAACGCCGCCAACATCATGAGGCTCCGTCCCGACCTCGGCAACAACCTGACAGTGCTCAGGCACGCCCATCTCTACCAACGGATCTTCCAGCTCGAGGTTAGTTACGAAGGCGAGGTTGAGCGGTCCGGCAAGGTCGCAAGGGCTGCCGGGAAGGCCGGCAAGATTCCAAGGAGCAGGTTTTCAAGCTGTCAGCGGGACTGGTCCCGCTGAGCAACAACTCTCGCTAGTTCGAGATCATTGCCATGATGCAGCTTTGCAACGCACATGGCCTTGACCCAAACTGGGTCGAGCCGGACGAGCTCAAGGTGCAGGAGTTCTTCGACACCTTGCATGAGGTGTACATCACCGCCGAGCCGCAGCTTATCCAGACCACCTCTCCGGCGGAGCTGGACTACATCGCCGCCAGGGTGGAGGAGGCAAAGCTCGTCGAGGAGGCTGGTAGCGCCGGCGGCATGGTGGACAAGGCTGCGGCGGAGGCGGAGGAAGAGGAGCTCGCCTGGTGGGCAACAGCCGCTAGGGAGATAAGCGGCACCAGCATCGGGTCTCCTCGTCGAGGACGTAGCCGACGGGTCATCATCGGAGGAGGGCGAGGGGGAGAAGACCACGACTTTCGACCCTCCAATCGCCAGAAAAGGGCGAGTCCTGCGGCGGGCCACCTCCAGCGAGCCGGTCTGCCCTGACAGGGCCGCGCAGCTGTGGCAGGCTTAGGAGGCGCCTGTGGGCCAGACGAGGGCTGTTGCAACAAAGAAAGCGGCAAAAGCCGTGGCATCGAAGAAGAAGGCATCTGCTTCTTCATCGTCCAAGCGCGCCTGGACGCCATCGCCTCCCCCTTCGCCGGCAAACATCGGCGTGGGGATTGCATTTGACTTTGGGCCCCTCAGCCCGGAGAGGAAGACGAAAACAGCAGAGGAGGAGGAGGAGGAAGAGTAAGCTCTGCTTTCTCCCTGCCCTCTCTTCTTTCCTCCAATGGTGCCGCCCATTCTGAATTATCCTTATCTTGCAGGGATGTGGAGATGCTGGCCCCGAGGGTGAAGAGGGCCAGGATTTCGATGAGTGGCCAGCCCCCGGCAGGCACCTCCAGCATGCCACTGGTGGTGTTGAGCAGCCCGGACAGCAGCCCCCAGCCCAGCCCCTAGCGTGAGTCCATCACCCATCCTTTTTCAACGTGCGCAATGCACGACGCTTTGGTACTGACCCTACCGTGGATGTAGGAGGGGAGCAACATCAAGGGGAGCCGCCGAGGGCTTCTCCCATCGTGCCGGCCCCGTCGACCATGCCGCCCTGAGGGGCATCCCCAGCAAGGGCACCAAGCGCCGATGCCATGCACACGGAGGAGGAGGAGAACACGGGCGCCGGTGGCTTCGCCTCGACGCCAAACCTCGGCAAAGAAGGGACTTCCGCCTCTCGGCCCGGCACGGGTAAGCCACTCGCTCTCCATTTCCGCTTGCGTTCTTTCTTTCTTCTTTTCCTTACTAGCTTTTGATCTCGCCCCACCCTGTCTCCTTCTTATCATCCAGACCCCTCCTCGATAGACTCAGAGGACGTCGACACCGTCATCAAGGACGTCACCGCGGATGCCGCGGTGCAGGCCGAGAAGATCACTGCCGAGGAGAGCGCCGAGGGCGCTGCTGAGAACGCTGCCAAGGAGCCCGTCGAAGAACCCGGCAAGGGGCCTGCAGGGGAAGCCGGCAAGGCCGCTGCCGAGGAGGTGGCGTTTGACGACCTTCCCTCCGCCTCCGCTGCCCCTGGCTCCGGCAGGTACTTGAGAGTGAGCGACGACCTATTCGTCCACCTCCTAGGCGCGTCGAGCACCATGGCTCCCCTGAGGGAGAGGTGTTCGACGAGGATGTGCTTGCCGCCGCCAGGCTCAAGGTCGTCGATGAGCTGGGTGTTGGTGGTGTCGACTCCCAAGAGGAGCGGCTGCTCCAGGCCATGGGTGCCAGCTTCCGGAAGCTTCAGGCGCACCACCGCGCCTGTTTGGACAAGGCCAAGTCCAGGACGGCGGTGGTGGAGAAGGCGGAGGCGGACTTCGAAGGGTGCGTCACCGAGGCGCAGGACTGGTTCCGCCAGGCTCAGGACGAGCTGAAGGCCGCCCAGGGCGAGCTAGCCAAGCGTGACGTGGAGCTCACCCTGAAGCTGGTCGACGTCGGGAAAGCCCAAGAGGCGGCAAAGAACTTGGCTGCCAAAGCCGAAGCCGCCCGGACCCAGCGCGAGGCCGCACTGAACTCTCCGGAGGAGGATCTTGCCGAGCGCAAGGAGAAGCTTGCCGTCATGCTCCGCGGCAAGGATGAAGAGGTGGACAAGCTCGTCGTGCGGTGGACCCAAGAGCTGGAGCAGAGGCATCGGGAAGCACTCAATACCCAGGCTCTGGTTCACGCCGGCAAGGTGAAGGAGCTGGAGGAGCAAGCCTTGAAGCTGTCCACGGAGAAGGACACACTCAACGGCGCCCTGGTGGAGGCGCAGGGCGCGTTTGTCAGCAAGGCCGGAGAACTCTCTGAAGCCAACAACTCCATCAGAGACCTCAAGCTGAAGCTGGGGGATCTTGAGAAGATGTTGTCGGAGGCCAAAGCCCGAGAGGGGATCCTGACCAAGGAGCTGGAGACCGAGAAGCAGCTACGGATGAACGAGACCACCAACCTCAAGAACCACGTGGCGGGCGAGAAGCGTTGGCTTGAACGCCTCGCCGTCATTGCGGAATTGGCTGCCACGCATCTGGGTATCATGGGGATGTCGAACATGAGGTATGCCCCGGAGGCGAGCCTGAGCCCCAACACCAACCTGACCCTGTACTTTGAAAGGGTCGTCGGCGCTCTGGAGCGGCTTCATTTCAACCGGACGGCCTCCCTGGCCGAGGAGTCCCGGATGCTTTGTCGGGGTGTCATGACCAGGGTGCTTGCCAAGATAGCGTACTGGCATCCTGACCTTGACTTTGAAGCTGTGCTGAAGAGCTTGTCAGAGGATGCTGACATCGCGGCACTCAATGAGCGTATCAAGCCCATCCTTAGCCGCATCGACAAAATCAAGAGGTTGGAGGGCCAGCGCCGGGACTAGGCACTCCGTTCCTTACCGCCGCTGCAAGTTCATGGCCAAGACAATTGCTATCTTTAGTTAGAACCGCGGCGGCAATTTATGTAATATAAATCTGTAGTACTCTCGACATTTTGCATGCTATTTCCCTGTTCGATTTTCCTTTGTACGTCCACCCTACGCTAACTGGGTAGGCTTGCCAGCGCATAAACCCAGGGCGGCATCTTGAGGACGGATCCCCATTAGCTTGCTGGGTGTGCTTGCTGTCGGGCAAACCACCTTACCGCCCTCAACACGGCCGCTCGATCTGTCGAGTTTGACTCGAGTCAGAGTTAAGAGTGTTGCTGACGGCGGAAGGCTACCCCGCCGCTCTCGATGCGGCCGCTTGAACTGTTGAGCAGACTCGAAATAGAACAGAGGTGTTGCCAATCGCAGGGGGGCCCCTCTGCGTTCAGGTTTTCATACATAGGCTGAATCTCTGAGGATGATAACCTTATATTATGGAGAAGAGTTTAAAGGTTGGTATGACTTAGCTTTCTCGTCACCGCCCTGGTGTCCCTTGCACTCGCAGGAAGTGCCACTCTCTTGGCCGCCTTCTCCATGGGAGTCATGGCGACGGAGAACTGCCAGGCCAACTACCAAACCAGATTCTCACAATTGCGCCCCCTACCTGGCGCGCCAAAGATGTCGGTGGGAAACGACACCTATGGGATCACAGGAATCCCTACTACGGTTGCGGGGCGCGGGGTTGTGAGAAGAGCAGGATTAGTAGTTGACACGAGGATCAGTTACCCAGGTTCGGGCCGCGAGGATGCGTAAAACCCTTGTCCTGCTTGGTGGATGTATTGAGTGTTCTTGAGCTCTCAAACTAGCTATGGATGCTGCGTGGTTCGAAAGAGCCGAATCCCTCTTCTGTATGCCATGGGCCTCCTTTTATAAGCAAAAGGGGCTGCCACAGTGGCACACAGGAGGTGGAAAGAGCCTACAGTGTTGCGAGCTTATCGCCCGTATTACAAGATAAGATGCATTTAATGCATCGCTTAGGTGTACCTTCACTTTATTGGGGATGGGAGCGAGGCCCGTCCCGTCCGTCGCCGCTCCTCCTCGCTTCGACACGCGCCCTGGCCAGCGATGCATGCGGTGCCATGTAGGCAGGCAAGCAGCTGAGGTGGCGCGGTGGTGGATCCTCCACGAAGATCTGCATGTCGCCACGCAGGTGTGTGCTGAGTTGGCCTGGAAGTTGCATGTTGCCACGCAGGTGCCTGCCCAGCTGGTTGGACTGGCAGCTACATGCGAACGGCGGCCGGGAGTTGGTTGGTGCGGGCCTGGCAGTGGCCCTGCTGTTGCCTCTGGCAAGGGTCTTGCCGGGTGGCCCGGCAAGGGTCTTGCCGTGGCGCGCTGGCGTCCCCAGCAAGGATCTTGCCGGGGTCTTGTGGATTTCTTCACTAAGGGTCTTGGTGAGGATGATTGCCTCTCAACCCCCGTCTGATCTTGAGCATTCTATGTCTTCACAAAGATCTACATGCCACCACGGAGGTGCCTCCCGAGCCCTGGTCCAACGTGGTTGTTGACATTGGAAGCCATGGGTTCAAGGGTGGCTCGCTCCGCTGGTGTGGGCGAGCTGCCCCAGCAAGGGGCTTGCCGGGGCTGCGGAGCCTGCCCCGGCAAGGGCCTTGCCGGGGAAACCTGCTTCGCCTGTCTTCACTTTGTGGCCTTGGCCCTTGATATTGCCTTGTTTGTCTCGAGCCTTCGGCTTCTCTCCGGCTTCCTTCCTTTGCCCTGCAATGTGTGGCCACAGCGCATGGCTCTAACTGCCCGTGCACAAGTAAAGGGGTCGAAAGGAGAGCCCCTACTTTTGTACACCGACATCAAGTGATTCCAAAAGTCCATCCTCATGGAGTCTCTTCATGCGCTTTACACCAATATGACCTAAATGGCAGTGCCACAAGTATGTTGCACTATCATTATCAACTTTGCATCTTTTGGCATCAATATTATGAATATGTGTATTACTACGATCGAGATTCAACAAGAATAGACCATTCATCAATGGTGCATGACCATAAAAGATATTACTCATATAAATAGAACAACCATTATTCTTTGACTTAAATGAATAACCCTCAATAAAGAAGATCCAGATATAATGTTCATGCTCAACGCTAGCACCAAATAACAATTATTGAGGTCTAAAACTAACCCCGAAGGTACATGTAGAGGTAGTGTGCCAACGGCGATCACATCAACCTTAGAACCATTCCCGACACGCATCATCACCTCGTCCTTAGACAATCTTCGTTTTTTCCGCAGCACCTGTTTTGAGTTATAAATATGAGCAACGGAACCAGTATCAAATACCCAGGCACTGCTACGAGCATTAGTAAGGAACACATCAATAACATGTATATCAAATATACCTTTGTTCACTTTGCCATCCTTCTTATCTGCCAAGTACTTGGGGCAGTTACGCTTCCAATGACCATTTCCTTTGCAGTAGAAGCATTCGGTTTCAGGATTGTGGTCCAACTTTGGGTTTCTTCACGGGAGCGACAACTTGCTTACTGTTCTTCTTGAAGTTCGCTTTCTTTCCCTTGCCCTTTTTCTCAAAATTGGTGGTCTTGTTAACCATCAATACTTGATGCTTTCTCTTGATTTCTACCTCCATCAATTTCAGCATCGCGAAGAGCTTGGGACTCTTTTTCATCATCCCTTGCATATTATAGTTCATCACGTAGCTCTAGTAGCTTGGTGATAGTGACTGGAGAACCCTGTCAATCACTATCTTATCTGGAAAATTAACTCCAACTTGATTCAAGCGATTGTAGCACCCAGACATTCTGAGCACATGCTCATTGGCTGAGCTATTCTCCTCTATCTTGTAGGCAAAGTACTTGTCATAGGTCTCATACCTCTCAACACAGTCATGAGCTAGAAATACCAATTCCAGCTCTTGGAACATCTCATATGTTCCATGGTGTTCAAAACGTCTTTGGATCCCCGAATCTAAGCCGTAAAGCATGGCACACTAAACTATCAAGTAGTCATCAGATGGAGCTTGCCAAACATTCATAATGTCTACATTAGCTCCTGCAACAGATCTGTCACCTAGCAGTGTATCAAGGATGTAATTCATCAGTGCATCAATGAGGATAATCCTCAGATCACAGACCCAATCCGCATTATTGCTACCATCATCTTTCAACTTAGTTTTCTCTAGGAATGTATCCAAAATAGGGGAGCTACATCGCAAGCTATTGATCTACAACATAATTTGCAAAGACATTTTGACTATGTTCATGATAAATTTTACTTCAGATAATTATATTACTAATGAACTCCCACTTAAATCAACATCCTTCAAGTTGTCTAAGTGATACATGATCCAAATCAACTAACCCATGTCCGATCATCACGTGAGATGGGGTAGTCATCAATGGTGAACATCTTCATGTTGATCGTATCTACTATATGACTCATGTTTGACCTTTCGGTCTCCAATCTGAGACCATGTCTGTACATGCTACGCTCGTCAAGTTTAACCAAAGTATTCTAAGCGTGTAAATCTGGCTTACACCCGTTGTATGTGAACGTAGAGTCTATCACACCCGATCATCATGAGGTTCTTTGAAACGATGAACTTTAGCAATGGTGCATGCTTAGGGAGAACACTTTTATCTTGAAATTAAGTGAAGGGATCATCTTATAATGCTACCGTCATTCTAAGAAAAATAAGATGCATAAAGGATAAACATCACATGCAATCAAAAATATGTGACATGACATGGCCATCATCATCTTGTGCTTTTGACCTTCATCTCCAAAGAAACGACATGATCTCCATCGTCACCGGTGCGACACCTTGATCTCCATCCTTGCGTCGGGGTCGTCTCGCCAACTATTGCTTCTACAACTATTGCAAATGCATAGCGATAAAATAAAGCAATCACATGGCGCTTAATGATTGACACGCAAGCCATACAATACTTAAAAGACAGCCCTAAGGCTCCTGCCGGTTGTCGATATTACAAAACATGATCATATCATACAACAACGTATATCACATCATGTCTTGACCATATCACATCTGTCGGCGTTCTGGGAACGGGGGTCCCCAGACTTGGCTGCCTGCGGCCTGCGGCGTGACTCAAAGGGGGGGGGGGGCAGCACGACCCATCTTCATTAACACAAGCTCAAGACCGTCGCGAGGGGCCAAGCCTCGCGGGGCGGACGACAAGGAGCTTCCTCAGGCACGTCCTCGTCAGGCTGGTTCACGAGGAGGCGGAGAGATCAAGGCGGGGTACCTCGCGAGGTGCCCATGACGCAAGCCATGACGACCAAGGGCGCCAGTCAAGCGCCTGCCAAGAAGGTCCTCCTTTCCTCTTTGGTGCAAAGGAGCAAGTGCAAAGAGAGCATCAAGCAAAGGCGCCCATTTCGGTGCAACAAGACCAAGACCAGCCCAATGGCAGGAAGGAAGTCATTGTGGAGCCCAAGCAGGCGTCACCACCAGAGCCTTTGACAGGCGAAGACCAACTTTAGTCAGGATAAGTGTACCAGATGTTCCCCTTCAAAATGGCCAATTGTTGGCGCCCTTCCCGCTCAATATTTGGGGAGAGGCCCAGGGCCTTTGCCTATAAATAGGACTAGCCACCACAAGGTAGATAGGGAGGATCCTCGCCAAGAAACCAGTAGAGAGAGCGACTGAACTCCTCCTAGCAGTTCATCGTCCCAGCCAAGAATAGACACTCGCGAGGCTGTTCTTCCTTGTATTGTTCATCATCAGCCCAAGAGGCAATCCACCACACCACACACTGGAGTAGGCTATTACGCCGCAATGGTGGCCTGAACCAGTATAAACTCTGTGTCTCTTGTGTTGTTCCTTCCGTAGTTTAGATCCTAGCGAGTCGGAGGTGCGCAGGTAGGTAGAGGGTGAAATCTACGCGTGCACCCCAGTGTTCGAACATCAAGGGTCTGCCAGAACCCGAAATCCGACATTTGGCGTGCCAGGTAGGGGTGCGCCAGAATTCGTCTTCCGTCGCCCTGTTCTTCTCCGACCATTGCATCATTGTCTGATGCTCGCCGGGCTTGTGCCGAGCGCCAAGCCGCCCTCGCTTCCCGTGTCGCCCTGACGGCTCCCGTCGGCGGGCGCCCTCGTCGTTCCCCATCACCTGCCGTCAACGCCGCCACCGGCCCGACGGGGAATGAGGAGCAAGCATCGTCCCAGCATCCCTCCGTGAGGCAAGACGGCCACATGCTACACCCTCGCCACCCCGGTGGTTCTTTCGTCTCGCGCATTCCGCGCGCCCATGGAGGCTCGAGCTGTGCTCATCGCGGCAAACGAGCTCCTGCGCTACCGTCCCGTCGACGACGTCTACGAAGAATGGCTCGACCGCGTGGCCGAGCTCGTCTGTGCAGCAGGGGGCTCTCCTGCACCATCCGTCCCGCTGCACCGCACCACGCCCTGCACGGGCGACGAGCTCGGGCGCCTCCGCCTCCCCTCAAGAAGGTGCTCAGCCCCAAAGCGCGCGGGCCTCGGGCGGAACCGCTCCGTCAGCGCCAGTAGCAGCAAGAGCAGAGCTGCTAAGATGTCCTCGCCCCGAGAAGCTGCCCGAAGCGCCTCGCTCAAATTGCCGCGACCACACTCCTGCTCTAGCACGTCAAGACCCCGCACTGCTCCCAGCTACAGCGCATGGGGACCTGCAGGACCAAGCTCTTCGTCACCCAAGGCCTCCCGTGGGCACGGCGGGTTGCCGCGCCTTCACCACCGAGCTGCGCAGCGTCGCGTGGCCCGACAAGTTCAAGCTAGACCTGCCTCCTCGCTACGACGGTACGGCTGACCCCGCAGAGTTCCTCCAGCTCTACGAGCTGGGCATCGAGGCTGCCAACGGAGACGAGAAGGTCATGGCGAACTGGTTTGCCATGGCGCTCAAGGACGGGGCCCACACCTGGCTCCTGAACCTAGCTCCAGGCACGATCTCCTCCTGGGATGAGATGCGCACCCGCTTCATCGCCAACTTCCAGGCTACTCGCGACCGGCCACCCGCCGTGAGTGACATGCGCCGTATCAAGCAGCAACCTGGGGAAACCCTGCAGAAGTACATCCAGCGCTTCAACAACGCACGCCTCTAGATTCCCAAGGTGACCGAGGAGGCCATCATCTCAGCCTTCTCCGACAGCGTGCGCGACGTCAAGATGAAGGAGGAGCTGGCGATGCATGAAGACCTGTGTACTTCCTTGGAGCTGTTCAACTTGGCGACCAAGTGCGCCAGGGCTGAGGAAGGGCGTCTCTCCCTCCTCGAGCTGCCTGCCACAGACCAAGAAGAGAAGAAACCCAAGGCCAAGGATGTGAAGCGCAAGGGGGCTGCCGTGCTCGCGGCAGAACCAGACACCAAGCGGGGCAGAGACCAGCCCGAATCTTCCAAGGGCAGTCGGTACTGCGTGTACCACGACCTCCACACCCACAACACCAATGAATGCCAAGAGCTCCGAGCCGTGCGTGAAGGAAGGGTCGGCTGACGCCTCGACCGCGGCGACCAGGGCTACAGCCGAGGAGGAGGAAGGAACGCAGGACGCTGGGAAGACCGCGGCCCTCGCCAAGGATGGCGCGACCAACCTCGCGAGGATCGCTGGCAGGACCCGCCTCGCGAGGGGAACTGGAGGGATCAGCCTCGCCAGCAAGGCAACGCAGGCCTCCCTCCACTGCCGCCGCAGCCAAGGAGAAATGAGGACCGTCATCAGGACGAGGGGGCTGGGGGCTTCCAGGAGCCACGTGTGATCGCTTGCATCCTGGGCAGAGCTCAAGCCCCAGCCTCTCAATGCATCATCAAGCAGTTCACCCAGGAAGTAAATGCAGTCCTCCCCAAGCTCGAGGCCATGTGCCCTCTCAGGTGGTCAGCGTGCACCATCACGTTCAGCTCAGCGGATCAGCTCAAGTGCGCGGCCACAGCCGGGGTCCTCCCAATGCTTTGTTCCCCAATCATCAGCAACGTACTAGTCACCAGGACCCTCATCTATGGCGGGGTAGGTCTCAACGTCTTGTCCGTGGAAACATTCAACAATCTCCAAGTGCCCTACAACCAGCTTCAGCCAACCAAGCCTTTCTCTGGAGTCACCGACGGTTCCACGGTCCCGATTGGGCAGGTCCGCCTCCCTGTCACCTTCAGGGCGTGCGACAACTACCGCACCGAGCTCATCGACTTCGACGTCGCCCACATTCGCCTTCCGTACAACGCCATCCTCGGGTACCCAGCGCTGGCCAAGTTCATGGCCGTAACCCACCACGGCTACAACGTCCTCAAGATGCCAGGAAGTGGCGGAGTCATCACGGTGCCTCGCGAAGAGAAAGACGCGTGTGCTCCTCGAACGAGCCTTTCAGATGCATCACTTTGGAAGACCTGGATCATGGAAGGTGGAGGCTTCCCGAGACCGCCCCAAGAAGAAGAAGACATCGTCGGCCCGGCCCCTCAGGAGGCAGGCCCCTTAGGGCCCGCGCCTGCCCAGGGGGAACCTCCTTCCATCGCATAGGAAAGCGCGCCCGACGCCCTCCTCAGGCAGGGCTCAGGGGCTCTCCCCTGGAGGCTGCCCACCTCGCCTAGGTCATGAGGGAGGCGCTTGGGCACCACTTGGAGGCATGTTTCAAAGCATGTTTCCCTCAAGAAGGAGCAAGGCAAGGAGGGCTAAACCCTTAGGAGTTCGTCAGCGAGGCCATTCAAGAGCTACATGAGTCAAGAGTCATGAGAGGCAGCCGCCGCTTACCCGCTGTGGCCCCCCATCCAGGCGAGGATGGTGGGCTGCGCGTCTGCATCAACATACCAGGGCTCAACCAAGCCGCCTCTCAGGAACGCCTTTGGCCCTTGCAAGTGGGGCGCTGCGAAGGTCCACCCCAGAGCTACGTTCGCATGCCTTACAGCTTGCCGAACGCAGTTGCCGCATACCAGCGCCTCATGAGGGGCATCCAGGAGGCTCAGGAGGCCAGGCATTCTGCAGTCCTGGCGGAGATGGAGATGGTTCACGAGGAGCCACCAGCGCCCCCGGAGCCTCCCGAGGCTCCTGGGCCTGGGGGCTCGTGAGGATCGGCTCCCGCAGTCCACCGCTCCTGCTACTTCAACACCCCTTCGTCGTCAACATTATCAGGTGACATCTTTCAAGTTTCATTTCCAGCTGGGAGCGCCCACAGGGCTGCATTATTCCCAGGCCGCGTGGGTCCATCCCTGCGGCGTGTATTCCTTTTATTTCATGTTCTTAGCCTACTTTGTTGGGGGCGCCCCTCGGGCTGCATCATCCCCAAGTCGCTCGGGTTAGACCCAGCGGCGTGTACCCCTTCTTGCATTTATCTTCGGGCCATGCGTTCGACCCATCATGCTTGTTATTTGGTGCCTGTCCGTGGCACCTTTTCTTCCTTGGTGTCGGCAGCTTGCGCGTTAAAGCGGGGTACCGAGCATCGCGACTCAGGGCTCCTACCGGCCCTCCAGCCCTCACCCTCTGGCCTTGTCCATGGCATCACGACCTGGCATACCAGCGATGGCTGAGACTAGCTCGAGGGCCGGGACCCGAGGACGTAGAGCTTCGATATCTAACCAAGCTTGCACGTTAAAGGGGGGTACCTGAGCATCGCGACTCAAGGCTCCTACCGGCTCTCCAGCCCTCACCCTCTGGCCTTGTCCACGACATCGCGACCTGGCATACCAGCGATGGCTGAGACCAGCTCGAGGGCCGGGACCCGAGGACGTAGAGCGCCGGCATCTAACCAAATTTGCAGGAACACATCCCAAGATAAGGCCCAGTGCCAGGCGCAACCCGCCTTGAGGTAGGGCCCTGTGAGTCACGCGCTGGCTCACGGGTGCCCAGATACACCTCGTCAGGCCCTACCGTGCCAACCACGTGTCAGGGCGGGGCTATACACGCCCCGGGGGCTCCTCCCGGAGGGGAGCCCCCTCCCACGCACGAGTGGAAGCACCATGCTCCACACTGGCTGACGACATTGCCGAGGAGCGACTATACCCGTACACATATGGAAGCGCTATGCTCCGCGCTGGTGATAAACAACTGAGGGTGGCCCCCGGGCCACATCAACCTCAGGGAACCCAGAGCTCAGTGTCTAGCCTCATCGCAACGCCTCCCCTCGGGAGTGCCGTGCGAGGGGGCTGAGCACGGGGGCTGCGCCTGGGTCACACCCAGACGCACGCCACCCAGCCAGGCCCCCCGGGCCTGGTTCGTCGCACGTCCCTCCCCAAGTGGAGCCAAGGTATGAAGGCCGTTTGAGCGTCAAGGGGGACTCCTGAGCATCGCGACTCAGGAGCCTAACTGGTCACATAGCCCCTCACTCCTTAGTTCCGAAAGGCTAACGGCGGTTGAGGTATGCGCAGGGCCGGGCTCTGCAGACATAGAACGGTAGATCCACCCGCATCTCACCTCCCTAAGGAGTCACCCCCACATCTCACCTCCCTACTTGTTGTTCAAGCGCCAAGGGGGACTCCTGAGCATCGCGACTCAGGAGCCTAACTTGTCACGTAGCCCCTCACTCCTTGGTCCCGTCCTGGTTTCCGGTCGGGGCTAACGGCGGCTGAGGTATGCGCGGCGCCGGGCTCTGCCGGCTTAGAACATAAGCAAGTAGGAAGGAATAGCACAAATTTCAAGGAATTCAAAAGCAAATATTACAGTCCATACTGTTATCACAACACCAAATGCAAGTTTTAACGCCTCCCCGAGGCATGGTACATGTGCAGGGATTAAAAGCAGGACGGGAGCCACAACGGAGTCACTTGTCGGCGGTGGAGCTGCGCGGAGCAGGTTCGCCTTGTGGAGCTGCAGGGCCGGCAGCGCCCAGCTTCGGCTTGGTGCTGAAGGCCCGGAACTTCCCCAGCAGAGCCTCCGCGCGACCCTTCATGGCCTCAGCGGCGGCAGGAGAAAGCTTGCCGCTTGCTGGCTCCAGCAGGCTGTCGAGGTCGATGTTGGGGTCGCGAAGATATATGTGGGTAAGGACCCGCGTCAGCGCTGCAGAAGACAAGACGCGCGCCTCGGCCTCAGCCGTAGGGCCAAGGCCAAGGGTGACATCTTCAAGAGCATGAACCAGGAAGGGATGCAACTTGGCGGGGCCGTCCTCGGCGCCGGCCAGTGGGCTCTCCAGGCCGCTGTCATAAAGCGTCTTCAGCAAGGTGCGAGCCTTCACCTCCATCTCCGTGAAGGCCACGCGATCCTCGGCAAGAAGCCGTGCCTTGACGTCCAGCTCGACCTTCCTCGCCTCCAACTCTTGCTCCAGCGCGCCTAGGCGGTCACGGCGCTTGTTGAGCTTGGCGTCCCGGTCCTTGACGGCCGCCTCGCGAGCCTTCATGCCTTCCTCCTGCTCTTTAAATTGGCGAAGGCGGGACTCCTCGGCGAGCTGGTCCCGCAGGTCCTGCAGCTCGCTCTCCAGCGCCTTGCAGCGACCTCGGACATTAGCCACCTCCCCCAGGGCGGCGTCGCGAGCAGCCTTCGCCCCAAGGACGGCCTGCTTCTCCCCGTCGCAAGCCAACGAGGCCTGGACCAGCGCCGCCCGAATCGAAGTGTCGGAGCGAATCCAGCCGGAAGCCAGCTCCAAGCGCCCGACCACTAAACGAGGGTTGGCACCCAGAAGATCCTGCCGCAGACGGTCCAGTTCGGCAGCAACATGATCCAGAACAGTAGGAGGAGTCGGAGAAACAGCAGTCGGTGGAGTAGGAGGAGAAGACGGCAGCATGACCATAGTATCCTAAAGTGGAGCCTGCAGCGCCCCAACGGCTGTGGTGGCGGCATCAGGCAAGGGCACCTCGGGAGTCGCTTGGGCTGTGGGGGAGAGCTCGCCCCAGCCAGCTCAGCCAGGCCTCGCGAGGACGCCCGGGCGGGAGAGGCCCATGCGTCACGGTCATCTTCTTTCGCGGGCAGAGGCGCTGCCCCGGAGGAAACCTCAGGAGCTCCCTTTGACTTCTTCGCCGCGGGCGCCGGCCTAACCGGGAGATACGAGCATCAAGCCTCAGCAACAGAACAAGAAATAAGACAGGAATCAAGCACTTACAGGTCGTCATTCGCGAGCTCGAGCAGCCTCCAGCCGTACTTAAAGCCCGAGAGCCGGCTGCAAGGATCAGCCTCAAGAGCTCGGGAGCAGGAGGCGCATCTGCGGATCGCCTCGGGGCCGGGGAAGACCCGCGGGGGATCAGCCCGGTCCTGTCCTTCTTCAGGATCGGGGGCAGGCTCCCGCCACCCTTCTCGTCATCATCCTCGTCTTCATCACTCAGAGGAAGGCGGAGAGCGCGGGACCTACACCGAGGGGCGGAGCCCTCGACTCTCCGTCGGTCACCTCGGAGTCAGGCCCTCTTTCCCGCTCCCCTTTTTCCCTCTCTTCGCTTGAGTCGCCGGATGACACGTCCACCGGGTCCTCGGGAGCCTATGCGGGCACAGGCCCGTCCCCGTTGAAGACCAGCATGGACTCCACTACCTGCTCCTAGTCCTCGCGAAGGAACAGGGGCGTAGGAGCGCCCTCCAACCTCGCCACGTCGCCCCCGACCAAAGACTGGAGAACCGCAGCCAGATCCTCGTCGGCCAAGATCACGGGGCTCGGGTGGGGCCTCCACATCGGAAGTGAGTATTGACGAAGCGGAGCCAGCTGGTGCTCCAGGAATTCCCTCAGCAGCGATGCACCAGTCAGCTTCGCCGCCGCCATGCTGGCCGGCCTCAGATCCGCGTCCATCTTCTCCAACACCAGCCTCGCGCGGGGGTCCACAAGCTCCACTCGAGACCAGTCGTCGGAGCTCGAGGGGTGCCCCGTGGGCAAGATCAGCCGAGGGTGGATGCGCCTAGCATCTACCAAGACCCACTTACTCCTGAAGCCCTCAATCCTCTTCCTAGTGTTCAAAATGGCGATGGAGCTACCGTACGCGACGAAGCTCGCGCACGCAGAGACAGGACCACGAGAGGTCCGAAGGGAGAAGTAGTGGCGCAACAAGGCCAATGAGGGCTTCACCCCTACGTGAGCTTTGCAATAGTAGGCGAAGATTGCCAGAAGAAGGACAGAGTTGGGGTGGAGATGCAAAGCTTGAAGCTTGTAATGGCGGAGACAGAGTAGAAGAACTCAGAAAAGGGAGGCACACGACCGGCAACAATGGCGCTCACAAAGAGCGGATAGAAGGTGCTCCCTTGGCCCTCAGGGAGAGCAGAGCCGGCCTTGAACACCTTCGCCCCATCGATGCCCTGCGCCGCCGCCATCTGGTGCACCCGGGCAAGGCTCGCCTCCGACACGTTCAGCGGGTCCAAGGCGGACGAATACCAAGCTCCGGCTGGGGCCTGGCGAGGCGCCATGTCTTGCTAGGGCGCGCAGACGGAGTAGATCTGAAGATCTCGAAGGCAGGAAGGAGAGGCGCAAGAAAGGGGATCTGAGCAGCAACCGAAGAAAGCAAAGGAGGCAAAGCCTAGACATATGTCGCTCCTTTATCAACTCGCGCGGTTGCTGAGGCGCCCACGTACAATCAACCACCACACGGCGCCCAAGGCCGCAGGCTGTTAGGGCCTGCAGCGCTTCGCACTTGCCCATTTGCCTCTCTGCTCGGCCAAGTCCAGGCGCGCCTTGGGCCCGGGGGCTATTGTCGGCGTTGTGGGAACAAGGTTCCCCAGACTTGCCTACCTGCGGCCTGCGGCGTGGCTCAAAGGGGGGCCTAGCACGGCCCATCTTCATCAACACAAGCTCAAGACCCTCGCGAGGGGCCAAGCCTCGCGGGGCGGACGACAAGGAGCTTCCTCAGGCACGGCCTCGTCAGGCTGGCTCACGAGGAGGCGGAGAGATCAAGGCGGGGTACCTTGCGAGGTGCCCATGATGCAAGCCATGACGACCAAGGCGCCCGGTCGGGCGCCAACTCATGTGATGTCCTCCTTTCCTCTTTGGTGCAAAGGGAGCAAGCGCAGGAGAGAGCATCAAGCAAAGGCGTCCATTTTGGTGCAACAAGACCAAGACCAGCCCAACGGCAGGAAGGAAGTCATTGTGGAGCCCAAGCAGGCGTCACCACCAGAGCCTTTGACAGGCGAAGACCAACTTTAGTCAGGATAAGTGTACCAGATGTTCCCCTTCAAAATGGCCACTTGTTGGCGCCCTTCCTGCTCAATATTTGGGGAGAGGCCTAGGGCCTTTGCCTATAAATAGGACTAGCCACCACAAGGTAGACAGGGAGGATCCTCGCCAAGAAACCAGTAGAGAGAGCGTCTGAACTCCTCCTAGCAGTTCATCGTCCCAGCCAAGAACAGACCCTCGCGAGGCTGTTCTTCCTTGTATTGTTCATCATTAGCCCAAGAGGCTATCCACCACACCACACACTGGAGTAGGGTATTACACCGCAATGGTGGCCTGAACCAGTATAAACTCTGTGTCTCTTGTGTTGTTCCTTCTGTAGTTTAGATCCTAGCGAGTCGGAGGGGCGCAGGTAGGTAGAGGGCGAAATCTCCGCGTGCACCCCAGTGTTCGAACCTCAAGGGTCTGCCGGAACCCGAAATCCGACAACATCACAACATACCCAGCAAAAAAACAAGGTAGACGCCTTCTACTTTGTTGTCGCAACTTTTACGTGCCTGCTATGGGTAACTAGCAAGAACCGTCCTTACCTATGCAAAACCACAATGGCAATTATCAAGTTTGCTGTTTTAACCTTCTGCAAGGCCCGACCTGAGTCAAATTCGATTCAACTAAAGTAAGAGAAACACACACCCGTTAGCCACCTTATGCAAAACAAGTTGCATTAGTCGGTGGAACCGGTCTCATGTACGTGGACATGTAAGGTTGGCCTGGGCCGCTTCATCCCACAATACTGCCGAATCAAAATAAGACGTTGGTGGTAAGCAGTATGAACATCATCCTCCACAACTCCTTTGTGTTCTACTCGTGCGTATCATCTACACATAGACCTGGCTGATGATGCCACATTGGGGAACGTTGAATGGAAATCAAAAAAATTCTATGCACACGCAAGATCTATCCATGGAGATGCATAGCTATGAGAGGGGGAGAACATCTTCATACCCATGAAGATCGCTAAGTGGAAGCATTTATCAACACGGTTGGTGTAGTCGTACACCTTCATGATCCATCCTGATGAAGTAGCGAACGTATGGCACCTCCGCGTTTAGCACACTTTTAGCTTGATGACGTCCTTGTTGGAAATATGCCCTAGAGGCAATAATAAAAGGATTATTATATTTCAATGTTCATGATAATTGTCTTTTGTTCATGCTATAAATGTATTATCCGGAAATCGTAATACACGTGTGAACACTTAGACCCAATGAGTCCCTAGTGAGCCTCTAGTTGACTAGCTCACAGATCAATAGATAGTCATGGTTTCGACTATGGACATTGGATGTCGTTGATAACGAGATCACATCATTAGGAGAATGATGTGATGGACAAGACCCAATCATAAGCAAAGCATAAAAGATCGTATAGTTTGTTTGCTAGAAGCTTTGCCAATGTCAAGTATCTATTCCTTCGACCATGAGATCGTGTAACTCCCGGTTACCGTAGGAGTGCCTTGGGTGTATCAAACGTCACAACGAATCGGGTGACTATAAAGGTGCATTACGGTATCTCCGAAAGTATCTCATTGGGTTGACACGGATCGAGCGGGATTTGTCACTCCGTATGACGGAGAGGTATCTCTGGGCCCACTCGGTAATGCATCATCATAATGAGCTCAATGTGACCAAGGTGTTGGCCACGGGATCATGCATTACGGATGCGAGTAAAGTGACTTGCCGAGAACGAGACTGAACAAGGTATTGGGATACCGACGATCGAGTCTCGGGCAAGTAACGCATCGATTGACAAAGGGAATTGCATACTGAGGTTTGATCGAATCCTCGACATCGTGGTTCAACCGATGAAATCATCGAGGAGCATGTGGGAGCCAACATGGATATCGGACTCGCTGTTGGTTATTGCCCGAGAGTCGTCTCGGTCATGTCTGCGTGTCTCCCGAACCCGTAGGGTCTACACTTAAGGTTGGTGGACGCTAGGGTTAGTAGGAAGTCAAGTATGTGACCACCGAATGTTGTTCGAGTCCGGATGAGATCCCGGACGTCACGAGGAGTTCGGAAGGGTCCGGAGGTAAAGAATAATATATAGGAAGTGGTGTTTCGCCATCGGGAAAGTTTGGGGTTTCGGTAAAGTGCTGGGACCACCGGAAGGGTCTCTGGGTCCACCGGTGGGCCACCTATCCGGAGGGCCCCATGGGCCAAGGGGAAGGAACCAGCCCACAAGGGGCTGGTGCGCCCCTAGGCCCACCCCCGCGCCTAGGGTTGAAACCCTAGGGGTGGGGCGCCCACCGGCTTGGGGGCACTCCCCCTTGGCCGCCGCCCCTTGGAGATTGGATCTCGGGGCCGCCACCTGTGGGGCCTATATAAAGGGGGAGGGAGGGGCTGCTGCACACAACTCCCAAGGCGCAGCCCTCCCTCCCAACACATCTCCTCCTCCGTAAGAGCTCGGTGAAGCCCCGCCGAGATCGCTTCTCCACCATCATCACGCCGTCGTGCTGCCGGTGGAGCTGTCTTCCTCAACCTCTCCTTCCCCTTGCTGGATCAAGAAGGAGGAGACGCCGATCGTCCCGCACGTGTGTTGAACGCGGAGGTGCTGTCCGTTCAGCACTTGGCATCGGTGATCTGAATCACGCTCGAGTACGACTCCATCATCACCTTGCAAGCTTCGCACGCGATCTACAAGTGGTATGTAGATGTTATCTCTCTCCGTTACTCGTTGCTTAGATGAACTCATAGATGGATCTTGGTGAAGCCGTGAGGAAAAATTTTAATTTTCGCAACGTTCCCCAACAGTGGCATCATGAGCTAGGTCTATCGTAGTTCTCTAATGCACGAGTAGAACACAAATTTGTTGTGGGCGTTGATCTTGTCATCTTACTTGCCTCTACTAGTCTTTTCTTGCTCAACGGTATTGTGGGATGAAGCGGCCGGACCAACCTTACACGTGACGCTTACGTGAGACCGGTTCCACCGGTCGACATGCACTAGTTGCATAAGGTGGCTGGCGGGTGTCTGTCTCTCCACTTTAGTTGGAGCGGATTCGATGAACAAGGCCCTTATGAAGGGTAAATAGAAGTTGACAAAATCACGTTGTGGTGATTCGTAGGTAAGAAAACGTTCTTGCTAGAACCCAATCGCAGCCACGTAAAAGATGCAACAACAACTAGAGGACGTCTAACTTGTTTTTGCAGCGATTGATCATGTGATGTGATATGGCCGAAGTTGTGATGAATGATGAATTGTGATGTATGAGATCATGTTCTTGTAATAGGATTCACGACTTGCATGTCGATGAGTATGACAACGGCAGGAGCCATAGGAGTTGTCTTTATTTTTGTATGACCTGCGTGTCATTGAAGAAGCGCCATGTAAACTACTTTACTTCATTACTAAACGCGTTAGTCATAGAAGTAGAAGTAGTCGTTGGCGTGACAACTTCATGAAGACACGATGATGGAGATCATGATGATGGAGATCATGGTGTCAAGCGGTGACAAGATGATCATGGAGCCCCAAGATGGAGATCAATGGAGCTTGATGATATTGGCCATATCATGTCACAACTATATAATTGCATGTGATGTTTATTATGTTTATGCATCTTGTTTACTTAGGACGACGGTAGTAAATAAGATGATCCTTACTAAAATTTCAAGAAGTGTTCTCCCTAAGCGTGCACCGTTGCTACAGTTCGTCGTTTCTAAGCACCACGTGATGATGGGTGTGATGGATCCTTACGTTCACATACAACGGTGTAAGACAGTTTTACAGCGAAAACACTTAGGGTTAACTTGACGAGCCTAGCATGTGCGGACATGGCCTCGAACACGGAGACCGAAAGGTCGAACACGAGTCGTATGGAAGATACGATCAACATGAAGATGTTCACCGATGATGACTAGTCCGTCTCACGTGATGATCGGACACGGGCTAGTCGACTCGGATCGTGTAACACTTAGATGACTAGAGGGATGTCTAATCTAAGTGGGAGTTCATAATTTTGATTAAGAACTTTATTATCATGAACTTAGTCTAAAACCTTTGCAAATATGTCTTGTAGATCAATGGCCAACGCTAATGTCAACATGAACTTCAACGCGTTCCTAGAAAACCAAGCTGAAAGATGATGGCAGCAACTATACGGATTGGGTCCGGAACACGAGATCATCCTCATAGCTGCCAGAAGCAATATGTCCTAGAAGGACCGCTAGGTGCCGCTCCGTCGAAGAACCAAGGCGTTATGAACGCTGGCAAACTCGTCTGATGATTACTCCCTCGTTCGGTGCGGCATGCTTTACAACTTAGAACCGGGCTCCAAAAGCGTTTTGAGCATCACGGAGCATATGAGATGTTCAAGAGCTGAAACTAGTTTTCCAAGCTCATGCCCGGTCGAGAGATATGATGTCTCCGACAAGTTCTACAGCTTGTAAGATGGAGGAGAACAGTTACATCGATGAACACATCCGAAGATATCCAGGTTGCGCACGTATGACCCAGTTGAACATTAACCTCCCAGATGAGGCGGTCATTGACAGAATCCTCGATCGCTCCCACCAAGCTACAAGAGCTTTGTGATGAACTACAACATGCGGGGATGGTAAAGACCATTCTGAAGTGTTCTCAATGTGAAGTCAGCAGAGGCTGAAATCAAGAAAGAACATCAAGTGTTGATGGTCAATAAGACCACTAAGTTCAAGAAGGCAAGGGTAAGAAGAACTTCAAGAAGGACGGCAAGGATGTTGCCGCTACCGTAAGCCGATTGCCGGAAGAAGTCAAAGAATGGACCCAAGCCTAAGACTGAGTGCTTTTATTGCAAGGGAAGGGGCATCGAAGCGGAACTGCCCCAAATACTTAGCGGATAAGAAGGCCGCAACACCAAAGGTATATTTGATATACATGTAATTGATGTGTACCTTACCAAGACTCGTAGTAACTCCCGGTATTTGATACGGTGCCGTTGCTCACATATGTAACTCACAGCAGAGCTGCGGAATAAACGGAGGCTGGCGAAGGACGAGGTGACAATGCGCGTCGGGAATGGTTCGTGGTCGATGTGATCGCCGTCGGCACGCTGCCTCTACATTTACCTACGGGATTAGTTTTGAACCTCAATAATTGTTATTTAGTGCCAAGTTTGAGCATGAACATTGTATCTGGATCTCGTTTAATACGAGATGGCTACTCATTTAAGTCTGAGAATAATGGTTGTTCGATTTATATGAGAGATATGTTTTATGGTCATGCTCCGATGGTCAATGGTTTATTCTTAATGAATCTCGAGCGTAATATTACACATGTTCATAGTGTGGATGCGAAAAGATGTAAAGTTGATAACGATAGTCCCACATACTTGTGGCACTGCCGCCTTGGTCACATTGGTGTCAAGCGCATGAAGAAGCTCCATGCTGATGGACTTTTAGAGTCTCTTGATTATGAATCGTTTGACACATGCGAACCATGCCTCTTAGGCAAAATGACCAAGACTCCGTTCTCGGAACAATGGAGCGAGCAACCAACTTGTTGGAAATCATACATACCGATGTGTGCGGTCCAATGAGCGTTGAGGCTCGCGGAGGATATCGTTATGTTCTCACTCTCACTGATGACTTAAGTAGATATGGGTATGTCTACTTAATGAAACACAAGTCTGAGACCTTTGAAAAGTTCAAGGAATTTCAGAGTGAGGTAGAGAATCAACGTGACCGAAGATAAAGTTCCTCTGATCGATCGTGGGGAGAATACTTAAGTCACGAATTTGGCACACACTTAAGAAAATGTGGAATCGTTTCACAACTCACGCCGCCTGGAACACCTCAGCGAAACGGTGTGTCCGAACGTCGTAATTGCACTCTATTGGATATGGTGCGGTCTATGATGTCTCTTACCGATTTACCGCTATCATTTTGGGGATACGCTCTAGAGACAACTACATTCACTTTAAATAGGGCACCGTCTAAATCCGTTGAGACGACACCGTATGAATTATGGTTTGGGAAGAAACCTAAGTATCGTTTCTAAAAGTTTGGGGATGCGATGCTTATGTCAAGAAACTTCAACTGAAAAGCTCGAACCCAAGTCGGAAAAATGCGATTCATAGGATACCCTAAGGAAACTGTCGGGTATACCTTCTACTTAAGATCCGAAGGCAAGATCTTTGTTGCTAAGAACGGATGCTTTCGGAGAAAGAGTTTCTCTCGAAAGAAGTAAGTGGGAGGAAAGTAGAACTCGATGAAGTACTACCTCTCGAGCGGGAAAGTGGTGCAGCGCAGAAACCGTTCTGTGATGCCCACACCAACCAAGAGGAAAAGCGTTGATGATGATCAAGGTACTTGGATCAAGTTACTCTTGAACTTCGAAGGTCCACGAGGACACGTTCCGCACTGAGTGGTGCGGAACCCGTCATGGAAATCATGTTGCTAGACAACAATGAACCTTGAACTATGAAGAAGCAATGGCGGGCCCGGATTCCAACAAATGGCTTGAGGCCATGAAACCGAGATAGAATCCATGTATGAAAACAAAGTATGGACTTTGACAGACTTGCCCGATGATCGGCGAAAGCGATAGAAAATAAATGGATTTTTAAGAAGAAGACGGACGCGGATGGAAATGTTACCATCTATAAAGCTCGACTTGTCGCTAAGGGTTATCGACAAGTTCAAGGGATTGACTTCTGACGAGACATTTTCTCCGTAGCGAAGCTTAAGTCCGTCTGAATCATGTTAGCAATTGCCGCATACTATGATTATGAGATATGGCAGATGGACGTCAAAATGGCATTCCTTAATGGACATCTTAAGGAAGAGCTGTATATGATGCAGCCGGAAGGTTTTGTCGATCCTCAGAACGCTAACAAAGTATGCAAGCTCCAGCGATCCATTTATGGACTGGTGCAAGCATCTCGGAGTTGGAACATTCGCTTTGATGAGATGATCAAAGCGTTTGGGTTATCTTGAGACTTATGGAGAGCTCCTGCGTTTACAAGAAAGTGAGTGGGAGCTCTGTAGCATTTCTCCTATTATATGTAGATGACATACTCTTGATGGGAAATGATACGAAACTCTGGACAGCATTAAGGCCTACTTGAACAAGTGTTTTTCAATGAAGGACCTTGGAGAAGCTGCTTATATATTAGGGATCAAGATCTATAGAGATAGATCGAGGCGCCTCATAGGTCTTTCACAAAGCACATACCTTGATAAGATTTTGAAGAGGTTCAAAATGGATCAGTCCAAGAAGGGTTCTTGCCTATGTTACAAGGTGTGAAATTGAGCTCGGCTCGATCACCGACCACGACAAAAGATAAAGAAGAGATGAGTGTCATCCCTATGCTTCAGCCATAGGATCTATTATGTATGCCATCTTGTGTACTGACCGATGTAAACCTTGCCGTAAGTTTGGTTGCAAGATACCAAAGTAATCCCGCAAGGAACACTGGATAGCGGTCAAGAATATCTGAAGTACCGAAAAGGACAAAGGACATGTTTTCGTTTATGGAGGAGCGAAGAGCTCGTCAGAAGGGTTACGTCGGCGCTAGCCGACTCAGATCTGGATGACTCTAAGTCACAAACCGAATCGTGTATATGTTGAATGGTGGAGCGATGGCTGGTGCAGCGCAAGAAGCGTCGTGGCGGGATCTACGTGTGAAGCGGAGTACATGGCAGCCTCGGAGGCAGCGCATGAAGCGATTTGGGTGAAGGAGTTCATCACCGACCTAGGAGTCATACCCAATGCGTCGGGGCGATCAAACTCTTTCGTGACAACACTGGAGCTATTGCCCTTGCCAAGGAGCCGGGTTTCACAAGAAGACCAGCACATCAAGCGTCGTTTCAACTCCATCCGTGAAAATGTTCAAGATGGAGACATAGAGATTTGCAAAGTGCACACGGATCTGAATGTCGCAGATCCGTTGACTAAACCTCTCTCGCGTGCAAAACATGATCAACACCGTAACTCTATGGGTGTTCGATTCATCACAATGTAACTAGATTGGTGACTCTAGTGCAAGTGGGAGACTGTTGGAAATATGCCCTAGAGGCAATAATAAAAGGATTATTATATTTCAATGTTCATGATAATTGTCTTTTGTTCATGCTATAAATGTATTATCCGGAAATCGTAATACACGTGTGAACACTTAGACCCAATGAGTCCCTAGTGAGCCTCTAGTTGACTAGCTCGTTGTGATCAATAGATAGTCATGGTTTCCTGACTATGGACATTGGATGTCGTTGATAACGAGATCACATCATTAGGAGAATGATGTGATGGACAAGACAATCATAAGCATAGCATAAAAGATCGTATAGTTCGTTTGCTAGAAGCTTTGCCAATGTCAAGTATCTATTCCTTCGACCATGAGATCGTGTAACTCCCGGTTACCGTAGGAGTGCCTTGGGTGTATCAAGCGTCCTGGCGAATCGGGTGACTATAAAGGTGCATTACGGTATCTCCGAAAGTATCTGTTGGGTTGACACGGATCGAGGCGGGATTTGTCACTCCGTTATGGCGGAGAGGTATCTCTGGGCCCACTCGGTAATGCATCATCATAATGAGCTCAATGTGACCAAGGTGTTGTACGGGATCATGCATTACTGATGCGAGTAAAGTGACTTGCCGAGGAGCGAGACTGAACAAGGTATTGGGATACCGGCGATCGAGTCTCGGGCAAATAACGCACCGATTAACAAAGGGAATTGCATACGGGGTTTGATCGAATCCTCGACATCGTGGTTCAACCGATGAAATCATCGAGGAGCATGTGGGAGCCAACATGGATATCAGACCCGCTGTTGGTTATTGCCGAGAGTCGTCTCGGTCATGTCTGCGTGTCTCCGAACCCGTAGGGTCTACACATAAGGTTCGGTGGCGCTAGGGTTAGTAGGAAGTCAAGTATGTGACCACGAATGTTGTTCGAGTCCGGATGAGATCCCGGACGTCACGAGGAGTTAGGAAGGGTCCGGAGGTAAAGAATAATATATAGGAAGTGGTGTTTGACCATCGGGAAAGTTTGGGGTTTCGGTGAAATCTGGGACCACGGAAGGGTCGAGGTCCACCGGTGGGGCCACCTATCCGGAGGGCCCCATGGGCCAAGGGAAGGAACCAGCCCACAAGGTGCTGGTGCACCCCCTAGGCCCACCCCGCGCCTAGGGTTGAAACCCTAGGGGTGGGGCGCCCACCGGCAGGGGCACTCCACCCCTTGCCGCCGCCCCCTTGGAGATTGGATCTCGGGGCAGCCACCCTGGGGCCTATATAAAGGGGGAGGGAGGGGGCTGCGGCACACAACTCCCAAGGTGCAGCCCTCCCTCCCAACACATCTCCTCCTCCGTAAGAGCTCGCCAAGCCACAGCCGAATCTTGCTTCTCCACCATCATCACGCCGTCGTCTTGCCGGTGGAGCTGTCTTCCTCAACCTCTCCTTCCCCTTGCTGGATCAAGAAGGAGGAGGCGTCGATCGTCCCGCACGTGTGTTGAGCGCGGAGGTGCTGTCCGTTCAGCACTTGGCATCGGTGATCTGAATCACGTTCGAGTACGACTCCATCATCACCTTGCAAGCTTCCGCACGCGATCTACAAGTGGTATGTAGATGTTATCTCTCTCCCGTTACTTGTTGCTTAGATGAACTCATAGATGGATCTTGGTGAAGCCGTAGGAAAAATTTTAATTTTCTGCAACGTTCCCCAACAGTCCTCGCCTTATTGATCCAGTAAGAGGGGCAAAGTAGTAGATGAGTTTCGGCAGCAGAACAACGTGGTACCAGTAGTGGTGAAGAACTATCTCCACACGGCTTCGCCAAGCACAACGGAAATTATGCTGGAGGATAAACTAGAGGGGGCACGGTTGCTGGCACACGGCTTGGTTAATCTTGATGTTTTCCGGGTGCTAGCGCTGCCCCTCTATTTATCCGTTGAGCCCTGGAGTCATTTCTTGGATAAAGAGCATCCTCAAAGTCGGTTTAGCCCGCAAGGCAAGAGTCCTTCTTGGACTCCAGGACCAGACGCCACGGTCCTCGGCGTCTGGCCCAGACGCCATGGGCCTCGGCGTCTGGTCTAGGGCCAGACGCTAGGGTCCCTGGCGTCTGCTCCCTGACCTCCGCAAACTTCCTTTTGTACCGACCTAAAGCCCCGTGCGCCATACCCCTTAGACCAACCATATCATCCTATATATCAATCTTTACCTCCGGACCATTCTGGAGCTCCACGTCATGTACGTGATCCCATCCAGGACTCCGAAAAACATTTGGTCACCAACATACATAACTCATATAATACTACATTGTCAACGAACGTTAAGTATGTCAACCCTACGGGTTCGAGAATGATGTAGACATGACTGAGACGCTTCTCTGGTCAATAACCAATAGCGGGACATGGATGCCCATATTGGTTCTGACATATTCTACCAAGACCTTTATCGGTCGAACCTTTATTTCAACATATGTAATTCCTTTTGTCCATCGATATGTTACATGCCCGAGATTCGATCGTCGGTATCTCCATACCTAGTTTAATCTTGTTACTCGCGAGTCTCTTTACTCGTTCCGTAATACATCATCCTGTAACTAACTCCTTAGGCACTTTGATTGCTAGCTTCTTGTGATGCTGTATTACTGAGAGGGCCCAAATATACCTCTTCGTCATACGGAGTGATCAATTCCAATCTCGATTCACGCCAACTCAACAGACACCTTCAGTGATACCTGTAGAGCATCTTTATGATCACCCAGTTATGTTGTGATGTTTGATTGCACACAAGCTATTCCTCCGGTATCCGGGAGTTGCATGATCTCATGGTCGAAATAATATGTAGATGAAATTTATGAAAGTAGTAGCAATAAATTGAACGATCATATGCTAAGCTAACGGATGGGTCTTGTCCATCACATCATTCTCCTAATGATGTGATCCCGTTATCAAAAGGTAACTCATGTCTATGGTTATGAAACCTTAACCATCTTTGATCAACGAGCTAGTCTATAGAGGCTTACTAGGGACTTAGTATTTGTTTATGTATTCACACATGTATTTAAATTTACGGTCAATACAATTCTAGCATGAATAATAAACCTTTATCATGATTAAGGAAATATAATAATAACCACTTTATTATTGCCTCTAGGGCATATTTCCAACAATTAGAGCATTGTCTCAGTGAGGTAAACAATAACGAAGACTGAAGAGTCCTCAAAAAGGTGGGGATGAGGTTCATGATATTGTGCTAAAAAATTGAAATGAGAGAAGAAGAGAGAAGGGGTAATGCTACTATCCTTTAGCACACTTGTGCTTCAAAGTAGCACCATGTTCTTCAAATAGAGAGTCTCCAAGATTTGTCACTTTCATATACTAGTGAGAATTTTTACATCATAGAACTTGGCTTGTATATTCTGATGAAGGGCTTCATGAGCAAGAAAGTTGGATGCACGCCCACTTAGTTTCAGTAGCAAGCATTCATACACTTATTGCTCTTGTGCATCTATTGTTTGGTAATCCCTACTCCTCGCATTGATATTGATTGTAAGGCCTCTCCATTACCGAACGACCCGCCGAGTTGATGCGAGACTTTCTTAACTTTTGTCTTCCCTTATAAACCTCTACCAACATATTCTATTCCACACATAGTGTTAAGTCCATGTCTCATGCTCATTATTGAATGGAGTCGAAAATGATGAAGCGAGAACATGTACGACGCAATTGCTTAGTTTGGCACCGGGGTGCTCATGATTTGTACTTATTTTAGGAAGACAGAGGCATGGCATGGTTACATAATTCAATGAGTAGGGGTAGCATTCTTTAAGCATCATATATTTTGAATAGTAATGATTATTTTCTAGTATTTATGGATATTATTATGTTGATATCAATTACTTCATCATTTCTCAATACTAGATAATTCCCCCACACGTTGTGTCGACGTCCTGGATTCGGGGGTATCCAGCCTTGCCTGCTGATGACCCACAATTATAGGGGATCTATCGTAGTCCTTTCGGTATGTAAGAGTGTCGAACCCAACGAGGAGCAGAAGGAAATGACAAGAGGTTTTCAGTAAGGTTTTCTCTGCAAGCACTAAAATTGTAGGTGACAGATAGTTTTGTGATAAGATAAATTGTAATGGGTAACAAGCAATGAAAGTAAATAAAGTGCAGCAAGGTGGCCCAATCCTTTTTGTAGCAAAGGACAAGCTTGAACAATTTCTTATAATGAGAAAAGAGCTCCCGAGGACACATGAGAATTATCATCAAGCTAGTTTTCATCACGCTCATATGATTCGCGTTCGATACTTTGATAATTTGATATATGGGTGGACTGGTACTTGGGAACTGCCCTTACTTGGACAAGCATCCCACTTATGATTAACCCCTATTGCAAGCACCCGCAACTACAAAAGAAGTATTAAGCTAAACCTAACCACAACATTAGACATATGGATCCAAATCAGCCCCATACGAAAGCAGCGATAAACTAGGGTTTAAGCTTACATCACTCTAGCAACCCATCATCTACTTATTACTTCCCAATGCCTTCCTCTAGGCCCAAATAATGGTGAAGTGTCATGTAGTCGATGTTCACATAACACCACTAGAGGAGAGACAACATACATCTCATCAAAATATTGAACGAATACCAAATTCACATGACTACTAATAGCAAGACTTAACCCATGTCCCCAGGAACAAACGTAACTACTCACAAAGCATATTCATGTTCATAATCAGAGGAGTATTAATATGCATTAAGGATCTGAACATATGATCTTCCACCAAGTAAACCAATTAGCATCAACTACAAGGAGTAATCAACACTACTAGCAACCCACAGGTACCAATTTATGGTTTTGATACAAGATTGGATACAAGAGATGAACTAGGGTTTTGAGAGGAGATGGTGTTGGTGAAGATGTTGATGGATATTGACCCCCTCCCAATGAGAGGATCGTGGGTGATGACGATGGTGATGATTTGCCCCTCCCGGAGGGAAGTTTCCCCGACAGAACAGCTCAGCCGGAGCCCTAGATTGGTTCGGCCAAGGTTCCGCCTCGTGGCGGCGGAGTTTCATCCCGTAAGCTTGCTTCTGATTTTTTCAGGGTAAAAGCCTTCATATAGCATAAGATGGGCACCGGAGGGCCACCAGGGGGCCCAGGAGACAGGGGGCATGCCCAGTAGGGGTGGGCGCGCCCCCCACCCTCATGGCCGGCGTGTGGGCCCCCTCTGGTGTTTTCTTCGCTCAATAATTCCTATTAATTCCAAAAATGACTTCCGTGGAGTTTCAGGATTTTTGGAGCTGTGTAGAATAGGTTTCAATATTTGCTCCTTTTCGGCCGAATTCCATTGCCGGCATTCCCTCTTCATGGTAAACCTTGTAAAATAAGAGAATAGCCATAAGTATTGAGATATCTTGTGTAATAACAGCCCATAATGCAATAAATATTGATATAAAAGCATGATGCAAAATGGACGTATCAACTCCCCCAAGCTTAGACCTCGCTTGTCCTCAAGCGGAAGCCGACATCGATAAATATGTCCACATGTTTAGAGATAGAGGTGTCGATAAAAATAAAAATACGGACATGAGGGCATCATGATCATTCTTATAACAACAACATATATAGATTTTGTCATATGATTTCTTATGCTCAAGTAACAATCAATTCACAATGTCAAGTATGGTTCAGAAACTTCATTGAGAACTAACAAACTATAATCTCAGTCATTTAAGCAATTGCTATTTATCATTACATCAGAAAGAGTCAAGAATAGAGCTTTTCAGCAAGTCCACATACTCAACTATCATATAGTCTTCTACAATTGCTAACACTCCATAATACATGTGGTTATGGAGTTTCAACGGAACCTTTGAGAAAGATAGGGGCTTATTGTGTTGCCTCCCAGCGTATTCACCTTTGGGTGATGTCAACAATAATAGTTCATGCTAACTTACATCCAATTGATATATATATATATATATATATATATATATATATATATATATATATATATATATATATATATATATATATCAAGATCTTTCAGACACGAGGAGCTTGCCAAAGGATAAAATGAAAAAAGGGAAAGGTGAAGATCACCTTGACTCAGGCATAAAGTAAAAACATAAAGTAAAAGATAGTCCCTTCGCAGAGGGAAGCAGAGGTTGTCATGTGCTTTTAGGGTTGGATGCACAAAATCTTAATGCAAAAGAACGTCACTTTATATTGCCACTTGTATATGGACCTTTATTATGCAGTCCATCGCTTTTATTGCTTCCATAACAAGATCGTATAAAGCTTATTTTCTCTGCACTAATAAGTCATACATATTTAGATAGCAATTTTTATTGCTTGCAACATGAAAACTTACTTGAAGGATCTTACTCAATCCATAGGTAGGTATGGTGGACTCTCATGGCAAAACTGGGTTTAAGGATATTTGGAAGCAAAAGTAGTATCTCTACTTGGTGCAAGGAATTTTGGCTAGCATGAGGGGGAAAGGCAAGCTCAACATGTTGGGAAGATCAATGACAATATACTTTAACTGAGATGTGAGAAAACATAAACCATTACGTTGTCTTCCTTGTCCAACATCAACTCTTTTAGCATGTCATACTTAATGAGTGCTCACAATCATAAAAGATGTCCAAGATAGTATATTTGTATGTGAAAACCTCTCTTTCCTTATTACTTCCTATTAATTGCATCGATGACCAAAACTACATTTGTCAACTCTCAACAACTTTTATGCCTCATAATTTTTATGTGTGAAGTCATTACTATCCATAAGATCAATATGAACTCTTTAATTCTTTTTATTCTTACTACTTTCTCCAGATCATAGCAAGATAGCAAAAGCCCTTGACTCAACACTAATCTTTATTATAGATAGCTCACTGACTCGATTAGATAAAGAGATCACAAAGAAAAACTCAAAACTACTTGATATCGAAACTTCAATCTACTAGATCAAGATATTACTAAAAGGATCGAACTAAGTAAAACGGTAAAGATAGGAGTGTGATGGTGATACGATACCGGGGCACCTCCCCCAAGCTTGGCAGTTGCCAAGGGGAGTGCCCATACCCATGTAATTATGTCCTCGGAGGTGATGAAGTAGGAGTTGTTGACGATGTAGGCTTCTTCCTCAATTTACATTTGAGGATAATATTTTGCTCCTTCAGGTCATCAATCTCTTGCTCAAGACTTAATATTCTTTTGCATAGTTCCTGCTTATTTTCCTGCAAGAGACAAAAAGGGAAAACCTCGATCTTTGGCTTCTTTGCTCTGTCAGGGAGGCTTGCCTTTTTAAACTCCGCATGCATGTCCCCAGGTTGAGGTAATGGGGCTTCGTCTTCATCTGAACTCGTCTCCTCCTTTCCCTTAGGCTCATAGTCTTCCTCTTCTTCAGTGGTCCAGCCACCATGCTCCAAGTCCCCGTAGACTTTAGGGTCTGCAAGGTAATCAGCCACATAGCTCTCCCCTTCCGAATCCTGAGACAACATATTGCTCTAAATCTGCGACAGAAACAGCTCGAAACAAAAATCGAGGAGGTTTGCGTGATACGATGGTCAAAACCTTCGGGATATTATATAATGAATTTTTACCGACCAAAATACGTAACGTGCAAGAAAACGGAGTCCGGGAGGCACACGAGGTGGCCATGAGATAGGGGGGCGCACCCAGGAAGGGTGGGCGTGCCCTCCGCCCTCGTGGAGGCTTCGTGTCCTTCCCGGATTACTTCTTTCTTGCTAAAATTCTTAAATATTCCAAAACGGAGGAAAATTGCCATTAGAATTGTTTTGGAGTCGGTTTACTTACCGTACCACATACCTATTCCTTTTCGGAGTCTGAAATGTTCTGGAAAGTGTCCCTTATGTATTCCTCCGGGGTTACGGTTTCAATAATAGTACTTTCAACATTGATAGGATTACTTGAGATATAATGTTTGATTCTTTGACCGTTCACCACCATCGGACTTGTGCCCTCGACGTTGTTGATTTTTATGGCACCGGAACGATAGACCTCCTCGATAACGTAAGGACCTTCCCATTTAGAGAGAAGTTTTCCTGCAAAAAATCTTAAACGAGAGTTGAATAATAACACATAATCACCTACGTTAAATTCTCGCTTTTGTATCCTTTTATCATGCCATCGTTTGACTTTTTCTTTGAATAGCTTGGCATTCTCATAGGCTTGAGTTCTCCATTCATCAAGTGATCTAATATCAAATAACCTCTTCTCACTGGCAAGTTTGAAGTCATAGTTGAGCTCTTTAATAGCCCAATATGCTTTATGTTCAAGTTCAAGAGGTAAGTGACATGCTTTTCCATAAACCATCTTATACAGAGACATACCCATAGGATTTTTATATGCAGTTCTATAGGCCCATAATGCATCATCAAGTTTCTTGGACCAATTCTTTCTAGATCTATTCACAGTCTTTTGCAAAATTAATTTGAGCTCTCTATTGATCAACTCTACTTGACCACTAGACTGCGGGTGATAAGGAGATGCAATTCTTTGATTAACATCGTACTTAGCAAGCATCTTATGGAAAGCACCATGAATAAAATGTGAACTACCATCAACCATAAGATATCTAGGGACTCCAAACCTCGGAAAAATAAGTCTTTAAGCATCTTAATAGAGGTGTTATGATCAGCACTACTAGTTGGAATAGCTTCTACCCACTTAGTAACGTAATCAACAACAACTAAAATATGTGTATAACCATTAGAGGCAGGAAAAGGTCCCGTATAATCAAAGCCCCAAACATCAAATGGTTCAATAACAAGAGAATAATTCATAGGCATTTCTTGACGTCTACTGATATTAGCAATTCTTTGACATTCATCACAAGATAAGACAAATTTACGAGCATCTTTGAAGAGAGTAGGCCAATAAAAACTGGATTGCAATACCTTATGTGCAGTTCTATCTCCAGCGTGGTGTCCTCCATATGATTCGGAGTGACACTTGCGTAGGATCTATTCCTGTTCATGCTCAGGTACACAACGTCTAATAACACCAGCTACTCCTTCTTTATAAAGGTGTGGGTCATCCCAGAAGTAATGTCTTAAATCGTAAAAGAACTTTCTCTTTTGCTGGTATGTGAAACTAGGTGGTATAAATTTAGCAACAATGTAATTAGCATAATCAGCATACCAAGGAGCAGTACGAAAAGCATTAATGGCCGCTGAGGGAGTCCTGGACTAGGGGGTGTCCGGATAGCCGAACTATCATCATTGGCCGGACTCCAAGACTATGAAGATACAAGATTGAAGACTTCGTCCCGTGTCCGGATAGGAATTTCCTTGGCATGGAAGGCAAGCTTGGCAATACGGATATGTAGATCTCCTACCATTGTAACCGACTCTGTGTAACCCTAGCCCTCTCCGGTGCCTATATAAACCGGAGGGTTTTAGTCCATAGGACGAACAACAATCATACCATAGGCTAGCTTCTAGGGTTTAGCCTCCTTGATCTCGTGGTAGATCCACTCTTGTACTACCCATATCATCAATATCAATCAAGCAGGAGTAGGGTTTTACCTCCATCGAGAGGCCCGAACACAGGTAAAAACCTCATGTCCCTTGTCTCCTGTTACCATCCGCCTAGGCCGCACAGTTCGGGACCCCCTACCGAGATCCGCGGTTTTGACACCGACATTGGTGCTTTCATTGAGAGTTCCTTTGTGTCGTCACCTATAGGCCCGATGGCTCCTTCGATCTTCAACAACAACCCAGTCCAGGGTGAGATTTTTCTCCCCGGACAGATCTTTGTATTCGGCTTTTTGCTGCGGGCAATTAAGCAGCCATCTGGAGCAGATCAAAAGCTACGCCCCTGGCCATCAGGTCAGATTTGGAAGTTTGAACTTCACGGCCGACATCCGCGGAGACTTGAAACTCGACGGATTCGAGCCACAGCCGAGCGTGCCGCACTGTCGCAAGGGGCATGATTTAGCTTTGCTGCCGGGCAGTGCCCTGGAGGCCGCACACGAGTCCGCCCCGGCCCTTAATTCGGAGCCGACTGCGCAGATCGAGGATGGGTGGCTAGACACCACCTCGGGGGCTGCTACCTCTACGGCGATGGAGCTGAATACCGACCTTGTCCCTTGTGAAGCTCGTGACTCCGAGGTGCCGGACTACTCGCCGGACTCCGGACCCCCCGCGCCCCTACCAATCGAATCCGATTGGGCGCCGATCATGGAGTTCACCACTGCGGACATCTTTCAGCACTCGCCTTTTGGCGACATCCTGAATTCGCTAAAGTATCTCTCGTTATCAGGAGAACCCTGGATGGACTGCAGTCAGGACGGTTGGGATGCGGACGACGAAGAAATTCAAAGCCCACCCACCACCCACTTTGCAGCCACTGTCGACGATCTAACCGACATGCTAGACTTCGACTCCGAAGACATCGACGGTATGGACGATGATGCCGGAGGCGACCAAGAACCAGCGCCTACGGGGCACTGGAAAGCCACCTCGTCATACGATATATACATGGTGGACACCCCAAAGGATGGGAATGGCGATGGAACAGCGGAGGAAGACCCCTCCAAGAAACAGCCTAAGTGCCGGCGTCAACGGCGCCGCTCTAAATCCCGCCACAGCAAGAATGGAGATTCCGGCACTGGAGACAATAACACCCCTGACACTGCCGAAGACAACCCCCTCCAGCCAGATTCAGCATAGGAGGATGAAGAAGCCAGTCCTCATGAGAGAGCGGCAGACAAAGAGGTAGAGGACGATAACTACATGCCTCCCTTCGGAGATGAGGCAAGCCTCGATGACGACAATTAAATCGTGCTGAGGATCCCGTCGAACAAGGCGTTTTAAACGCAGGCTTATGGCCACGACAAGCAGCCTCAAGAAAAAGCAGCAACATCTTAGAGCTGATCAAGATTTGCTAGCCGACAGATGGACTGAAGTCCTTGCGGCCGAAGAGCACGAGCTCGAACGCCCCTCCAAAAGCTACCCTAAACGCAAGCTGCTGCCCCGATTAGAGGAGGAAGCATATAAACCAACATCATCAGCGCACAATACGGCCGACCAGCCACCTCATGGCCGCGACAGAGAGGCCTCTAGGCCCTCCACTAAAGCCGTACCCCGGCATCGCTCGAAAAGCACAAAGCCACGGGGGAACGCGCCAGACTTGCGAGACATATTGGAGGATAAGGCAAGACAATATAGAGGCGCCGGATACAGCAACTCCGGTCGGGCCGAACACAGTAGACAAAGCTCGCTTGAGCTATGTCGTGATATAGCCCAATATAGAGGCGCCGCACACCCACTATGCTTCACAGATGAAGTAATGGATCATCAAATCCCCGAAGGGTTCAAACCCGTGAACATTGAATCCTACGATGGCACAACAGACCCCGCGGTTTGGATTGAAGACTATCTCCTTCATATCCACATGGCCCGCAGCGATGATCTTCACGCCATCAAATATCTCCCACTCAAGCTTAAAGGACCAGCTCGGCATTGGCTTAACAGCTTGCCAACAGAATCAATTGGGTGTTGGGAAGAACTGGAAGCAGCATTCCTTGATAAATTCCAGGGCACATATGTGCGACCACCAGATGCTGATGACCTAAGCCACATAATTCAGCAGCCAGACGAATCGGCCAGACAATTCTGGACACGGTTCTTAACCAAGAAAAATCAAATCGTCATTGTCCGGATGCGAGGCCCTCGCGGCCGTCAAGCATAACATCATGACGAGTGGCTTGCTCGGCACCTAGGGCAGAAAAGCCGAAATCCATGGCAGCCCTCACATCACTCATGACCCGCTTACGTGCGGGAGAGGACAGCTAGCTAGCCCGCGATAACAACCTCGGCAAAAATTCGGCGGTCTGGATACCAAGGACCGCAATGGCGGTCGCGTCGCAACAAGCACAAACGCCGCGTGCGGTGATAATATTGAGGATCTGATAGTCAACACGGATTCAGAGGCTCAAGCCTGGTCGTGGAAAAAGCCATTCAAAAGAACTACTCGGGTCCGTCAATTTGGACCGAATACTCGACCGCTCGTGCGGATACGGCGCCCCGAAAAGCTAGCTAATCACACCAACAGGGATTGTTGGGTATTCAAGCAGGCAGGCAAGTTAATTGCTGAAAACAATGACAAGGGGCTGCATAGCAATGATGAGGAGGAGACCCGGCCGCCAAACAATAGAGGACAGAAGGGTTTCCCCCTACCCAAAAGGGAGCGGAAGCGTGCACTCAGGGACGTATACGCGATGGAACCAGTCGCCCCAAAGTTCAACCCATGGTCCTCCTGCCCGATCACTTTTGATCGAAGGGACCACCCCACCAGCATCCGCCATGGTGGGTTCGCCGCATTGGTCCTAGACCCAATCGTCGATGGGTTTCACCTCACTAGTGTCCTGATGGACAGCGGCAGCAGCCTGAACCTGCTTTACCAGGATACAGTGTGCAAGATGGGCATAGACCCCTCAAGGATTAAATCCACAAAGATGACCTTCAAAGGCGTCATACCAGGTGTAGAGGCCAATTGTACAGTCTCAGTTACACTCGAAGTGGTCTTCGGATCCCCAGATAACTTCCGAAGCGAGGAGTTAATCTTCGACATAGTTCCGTCCCACAGTGGATATCATGCACTGCTCGGACGAACCGCGTTTGCAAAGTTCAATGCGGTGCCGCACTACGCAAACCTCAAGCTCAAGATGCCAGGCCCTCAAGGAGTCATCACGGACAACGGAAACACTGAACGCTCTCTCCGATCGGAGGAGCATACGGCGGCTCTCGCGGCAGAAGTGCAGAGCAGCCTCTTAAGGCAATTCTCGAGTCCGACCGTGAAGAGACCGGACACCGCCAAGCGCGCCCGGAGTAACCTACAACAAGACCACCTGGCACGTTTCGAGCACGCGTAGCAATGCGGCCACAATCCAAGCCCTTGCAAAATTTCAAAACCAGTACTCCGCGTACATCACTACACTCTGGAGATTCCATGGGCATAGGGGGAGGGGCACGACCACGGCAGGCCCAGAGTGCGGCTCAACCACACCAGGGGCTACCAAGAGTGTCATCCTTTTTCTTTCCTTTTTTTTCTTATCCTCAGGACTCCATTTACCAGAGGCCCTGTCCGGCAGTAGACCTGCCGAACTCACGATGCAATAGCCAGGGAAGGAGAAAGGCTACGATGAGTATCCAGGTGGTCTCCATTACAAGCATTAAACCTGTTTAATACACCATTCCGCAGCCTACCCCCGGAGGGGGACATGTTTAATAGTCCCACCCCTTGCTTACCGCACTATTCCTATCGTTCTGCATTCATGGCAGTATTTCTTGAATAAACAATGCATCGCTTTTTGCCTATAATTGCATTCCTTTCTTATACATATGTTCATTTATGACATGTTCCATCCGTACACTTTGGTACGGCCAAATACACCAAGGGCTTAAGTTCCCCACATTATGGTGTGATAAGTCCGAACACTTTCACAAGTGCGGCACCACGAACTTATAGCATTATATGCATCGGCTCCGAATCATGTCTTGTGTCAATAGTTGGGTTTGCCCGGCTCCCATGTTTTGGTATCTTACGTTCCGTTATATCGGCTAAGGTAGCGCTGGGAGAACCACTGCGATTGTGCCCAGTTGAGCTGGCGAGCACCTCGATGGAGAAAGCTAAATTTGACCGTCATGATGGGGCGAGGCGATCGCTGTTCGAGAGGTTTTTCGAGTCCCTAAAGACTTATGCCACTTAGGCGAGGAACGGCTTTGTCCGCCCAGCGTGGATAGCGCCCAATTGACCTTCGAACACTAGGGGCTTCGACGAAATTTAAAATTATAGAATTCTATGGCTAAGTGAGAGTGTTCAAGCGTTATAAGTCTGGTTGCCTCGTTCGTTGTGTTGAGCGCCTCCCTAGATGGACCCAAAAATGGGAACAAGAGCGCTCAAGTTTATCCCGAACACCCCAACACTCGTGGCATGGGGGCTGAAGCCGACGACTTGCCATCTCTCAGATTTGATAAACGGCCGCACAGAAGGTAATATTTTAAATTAACAAGTGTTGCTTAGCGCATATGAACAAAGTTTTCAGCGCACAAGATAACAAAATGCGAGTCTACTCAAATATTACATCTTTGGAGTACTCACCCGCAATCATGCGGGCACCCTTCAGGACACCCTTATAATACATCTTGGGCGTGCGATACTCCTTGCCCGTCGGTGGCGCGTCCGTCACAAGCTTCTCAGCGTCCATCCTGCCCCAGTGCACCTTAGCACGGGCAAGGGCCCAACGGGCACCTTCAATGTAGGCGGAGTGCTTGATGACTTCAACCCATGGACAAGCATCCACCAGCCGCCGCACCAGGCCAAAGTAGCTCCCAGGCATGGCCTCTTTGGGCCACAGCCGAACTATGAGGCCCTTCATGGCCTGTTCGGCCACCTTGTGGAGCTCGACCAGCTGCTTCAGCTGGTCGCTAAAGGCACGGATGTCCGGCCTCGACATCTTGAGACGAACACCTTCTCCATCGAGCTCCCCTCCTCGGCTCTGTAGAAAGCGGCAACATCGGACACGCTACGGGGCAGATCTGCGAACGCTCCTGGAGAGCTCCGAATTTGGGTAAGTAATAGGTAGTTCACTTTTACATGCTTGCTTTGCATGAAGAATGCCTTACCCGCCACTATTTTCTTCAATGCCTCGATTTCCTGGAGGGCCTTGTGGGCTTCGGCCTTAGCGGCTTTGGCACTCTCAAGAGCCGACACAAGCTCGGACTCTTGAGTCTTCGAGTCACGCTCCAAACTCTCGTGTTTTTCCACGAGAGCCGGGAGCTCTTGCTGCACCTCCGCCACCCGCACCTCCTGCTTCTCTCGCCCGACGCGTTCTGCGGACGCATTACGTTCGGCCGCGGACACCGCCTCCTTTAGGGTCGCCACCTCGTTCGTAGCCCCTGGAGTACCCACATTATCCTTTTCATTCCTCTTGCAACCAAATCCTTTTCTATAAGGTACAACTTTGATAAGGTGTTACTCACCTTCCTTATCCTCGAGCTGCTTCTTGGCACGGCCGAGCTCGCTCTCGGACCGCTCGAGGCTCTGATTCAAGGCATTGACCTCCACGGTCGGTCTTGGCAGAGGTCAAGCGGCGCAGCCTGCATTCCCATATTGACATATTTTTATTAAGACTCTTGCGTATATCTTTTAGATCCTCGGTCGGCTTTTCTTTCCGAACACGAACCGAGCATCGAGAGCTCTGTCTATGCGGTACTATTTTACATATCTTAAAATTCTTACCTCAAAGCCTGTTAGAAGGCTGCTGTAGGCTTCGGTCAGCCCGCTTTTTGCGAGCTGAACCTTCTGAATCACCGCACTCAAAACAGTGCGGTGTTCCTCTTCGATGGAAGCACCGTTGAGCACCTCCAGCAAGTTATCCGGCGTCTCCGGTTGGACGGAGGCCGCTGGCGTCACAGTCTTGCCCTTCTTACGAAGGGGCCGCCCGCTGGACTCCAGAACCACTGCAGGTTCTGGTGCGGAGTCCGGTCCAATGTCCGGGAGGTTGCCTTGCGGCACCTCCGAGACCTCCTCCTCCTGGTGGGTCCCTTTTTGGGATCCCACCTTGGCGTTGTCGGCGTCACGGGGGGAGGAGGCTGTTGTGGGTTTTGTGGGAGCACGAGCACCTATGGGGCAGGGGGCCCCTTCTGGTCCGGCAAGGGAGTGGAGGGCGCCTTGAGCAGATCGAGGCGGCGGCACGCGGGATTTTACCCGGCGGAGCTCTCGGAGAGATAAAACTCCCTCTGCTGCTTTGTGTTTGTATTTGTTCTTGCTCGAGGCGTGGGTATCTTGTGGTGTTGAATGAGTGAATGAACCGAACCAGCGAACCCCCTCTACGTGCGCATGGGCCTCCCTTTTATAGTCTAAAGGGGTCACCAACAGGTGGCAGCGTAGAGAAAGGGGTAAAAAGGTAAAAATGCGGGTTGGTACAACCACTATCTACAGTGCCCCCTACCTAACTCTGACGGCAGGGGACAAGGGCATTTAATGCCCGTCCGGTCTCCCCAACAGTGCAAGGAAGCGACCGTTAGGAGCGCCACCGATCGCCACGATGGCCTCCTAGTCACCTTCACTTGCCACCTCGCACCGCTAGGCCGCACAGCCACCCGCCACGTGCACCAGGAATGATCCTGCGGCGACACGTCGTCGGGTGAGCTGGGGCCTGGGTGTAGAGTGGCAGCCTTGCCGCGGCAAGCGTCTTGCCGCGGCCGTTGTCTTCGTCGCACCCGCGAGCTTGCTGCTCGCCGGGCTTTGCCGAGACGCGCGGGGCGTCGCGGCAAGTTTTCTGAAGTGCCTTGGTTGGCCTTCCCAGCAAGCTCCCCTTGCCGAGGTCTTTGTCCTTCCCGGCAAGCTCCTCTTGCCGGGGTCTTGCCTTCTCAGTTAACACTTTGTTCTTGAATGGCAGTAAATAAGAATGATGGAGGATCTTGGCGGACGCCCGGCAAGCCTTGCCGCGGGACGTTGCGACTGCCCATGCCCAAGTTCGGGGTACTAAGGTACCCCTACTTTAGTACACCGGCAGAGCCCCGGCTGGGCCATACAGTGCCAGGCGCTGTTGGGCGAGCCCAAAACAGGCACGCAGCACGCAGCTGGCACAGGTCCAAACCAGATCTGACTCCGTATCCACCACGGCCTCCCGTAACGGCACGCGTCAATCGCGGCATCGTGGGAGACGTGGGTGGCGTGCGCGATTTTCGAGACATCCACCCCCGTGATCATGGGGTGGGGCGAGGTCACCTCACCCGTCGCCTCAGTTCTGTATCCCCGCCACGCGGCTCCCACGCGCTTGGGGTCGTGGGCGGTGGAAGTGGAAAAGCGGGCCGTCACGGGCGAGGCGGCAGGTCGGCCCGACTCCTGCTCTTCTGTGCCTGATTCGCCCGGCAGGGCGGCGAGCCCCACCTCGCTCCTTTAAGAAGGGCGAGAGGGGCCTTGAAACCCGCACTTCCTCATCTTCTCCTTTCTTGACCTGCTCCCCTTTCTCTCATTCGCCATGGAGAAAGGGAACCTGGTCCTTCATCGGTGGCGGCGAGGGTTGCCGCCAGACAGCGCATCCCTCCTATCCTGCGCCCGTGATGGCGAGCCAGCCACAAGGGAAGAGGGAGGGTGTGGTCGTGGGCGAGGTCGGCGAGGTCGGCGCCCGGGAAGAGGCGGACAGGCGGGCGTCGGCCGCCTCCGCCCGGCGGTTCCTCTCCCGGCCCGGTCCACACGGGACGACCCTTGCGAGTTCTTCGTCAGCTGCGTCAGGCGCCTCGTCGTCGCCTCCGGCTTCCAGCTCCGTTTGCGAGCGCGATGGGGTTGGACCCGCCCGAGACGCTGAGATTGCACATGAGGAGCTGCGGGATCAGCGGCACGCGAGTCCATGTCGTATCCCCAGCCCCTAATGTGATGTATCTAGATCATGGGTGGAAGACGTTCACCCGTATCCATAGCCTGACGGCGGGGTTTACCCTCCATTTTAAGTTAATGGAGGGCGACCTCCTCTCCTTCAAGGTCTTCGGGGACTCCGGCATTCGGGCGAGGTGCTGCGTGGACAGCTCCTCTGATAGCGAAGACTCCCCCTCAAGCGAGTGTGACGAGGAGGAGAGCGACAGCGACGACGAGGGTAGCGGGCGGCGGGATGGCGGGCCCGACTAGGTGTCGGGCGCCGCCTCGTGCGTCACCGGCGACCCCATCATCCGCGTCGCCGGCTCCTTGAACTCCCCGGGATGTTCTCTTGGTGTCTTCTGGCACCTGTAGCTCGCCTAGGCGCCCCTTTTGCCCTTCTCGCCTCCTTGACCTACCTCCTGAAAAGAGGGACAGGAAAAGGATTACGGGCATCTTATCTTTTTAATTTGTAAGCCTTCGGGCCTTAGCCGCATCTAAAACTTGTAATCCTCTCTTTCATGTTTTTCATCCTCTATGGACTGTACCCGAGTGGGATGTTTTTTTAAATGAAAAGGGGAAGCTTGCTATGTTATATCCTTTACTTGATTCCATCTCTTGTATGTTTTTACCCTAACGCTTTTAGGGAACTTGCCGATGCAAACACACTTGCTGAGTGCGGAACATCAGCAGCCCGCTGGCGGTGTTGCCTCCGGCAAGAAACCTTGTCGGGGCTAGTTGCAGCGCACTTGTATTGTTGAGCGGACTCGAAACAAATCAAGGGCGCAACTTAGCCACAAGTCGGTTCCTCCGCGCACAGGTTTCCCATACAAAGGACGGTCGTTCAAGGAATATAACTTCGCGTTCCCCAGTCCATAAGAGGATACATGATGAGGGATGAAAAACTTATCTGATATCGCAGCCCCCGGCAACTCTGGTTTGCCGGGGATGAATCTTGGTACTCGCAGCCCCCAGCAACGTTGGATTGCCGGGACCCAGGTGCCGGCGCACCTTTCTTCTCCTTCCTCGTCGCTGTTATTTTAGTTATGAGAACAACTTAGTTAGTGCTATAACAAGTTACTTTCGTAATATAACTTTGTCCTGGGCAGCGCTTGCTATGTTATATCCTTTACTCTGTTACATCCCTTGTATGTTTTTACCCTACGCTTTGAGGGAACTTGCCAGCGTATAAGCACACTTCTTTGAGTCGGAACATCAGCAGACTTCTTTGGCGGTGTTGCCTCCGGCAAGAAACCTTATCGGGGCTAGTTGCAGCCTTTTCGTATTGTTGAGCGGACTCGAAACAAATCAAAGGCGAACTTAGCCACGAGTCGATTCCTCCGCGCACGGTGTTTTCCATACAAAGGCGGGCAGACGTTCAAGGAATATAACTTAAAAATTTAAAACTTGGTCATGCTCACACTTTGGCAACTTAGCTGTTCTGTCGTCTGCGTCCCGGCAAGGCTGTACTTCTTTGAACGACGCCATATCCACTTCATTATCTTCTCCCTCTCGAAGCTTCTGGCATTAACTTTGCAGCTAGGGTAGCGGTGCAAAGCTTGCCGGTAGCGAGCAACTCGTACCGCAGCCTGAAGACGATCTTCCTCGAGGAGCAGCGCGTCATCTTGTTGCAGCTGCTCTTGCTCTAGCTCATCATAAGCGAGCACTCAAGGCGATCCGTATACGAGGGAGAAGGGGCCGAGAATGTTGAGCCCCCAGACCAAAAATGGCCAGGATGAAGGGATTGTTTGGAGAGCTTGAGCTGGTTGATGCATTTGTTTGGAGTGGAACTGGCACGCTTCACACTTGGTTACTTGTGTAGTTGCATCCTGGAGGGCTGTCGGCCAGAAGAAACCTTGCCGGAAGGCTTTGCCGGCAAGCGCTCTTGCACCAATGTGGTGACCACATGTGCCTCCATGTATCTCCGCCAACAACTCCTGTCCTTCTTCCCGGGAGATGCACTTCAATTTCACTCCGTTGAATCTTCTTCTGTACAGTATGTCATCGACAAACTGGTACATACTTGATTGCCGGGCTACTCTCTCTGCTTCCTCTTGCTCCTCGGGAAGTTCTCCTGTTTGGAGGAAATGGACGATCTGCTGTGCCCATGTCGGAACCTATGGCTCGACGGCAAGGACTAAAGGCACAAATGCTGCTGCGGGAACATCTGCTTCTACGGCAAGAATCTGGGATCCTGCCGGAGCATGATGCCCCCCGGCAAGCGTGTTGGGACATAGCTTGTCGGGAGCGTCTACTTCAACGATACAAGCCCTAGGGTTTGTTGGAGCAGACTGCCCCTCAGCCCTTTCTGTGTTGATCCTGGGGACCTTCTTGGCGGCGGCTTCGGGAGGCTCTGCCGGAAAGTAGTCGCCAGTAACCAACTTTCTCTTCTTGCTCTGTCCAGTCGATGGTGTTACAGATGGTTGAGTCAGCTTGAGCAAAAAAATTCCTGGTTCCACAGGTAACTTGAGTGCGGCACATTTTGACAGGCCATCTGCAATGTCATTCTGAGCTCTTGGAATGTGTTCCATCTGCAGGCCGTCAAAATGTTCTTCTAGCTTTCTCACTTCATCAATGTATGCTTCCATCAACGTACTCTGATAATCTTTGTTGACTTGGCGGACAACAAGCTGTGAGTCACCCCTGACAATGAGTTTCTTAATCCCAAGCTCTGCTGTGATCCTGAGTCCGGCAAGCAAGCCTTCATACTCTGCAGTATTGTTAGTTGCTTGCTCCTTGGGAAAGTGCATTTGGATCACGTACTTGAGGTGCTCTCCGGTCGGTGCGACAAGTAGCACACCTGCACCGGCGCCTTGCAGCAAGAAGGCACCATCAAAGTACATGATCCATTCTTTACTTGCTTCCTTGACGGGGATGCTCCTCTCCGGAATTTCTTCATCGGGTGTCGGCGTCCATTCTGCTATGAATTCTGCCAATGCTCTGCTCTAAATAGTTGAAGTACTTTCAAACTTGAGGCCAAAGCTTGACAATTCCAGTGCCCACTCGACAATCTTGCTGTTATACGGATTACGCAATATCCTCTTCAACGGAAAGCGAGTGACAAGCTGTGATCTCATGTGCTTGAAAGTAATGGCGCAGCTTCCTTGAGGCCATGAGAAGGCGGAAAGCAACTTCGCACACAGTACCTTGATCTAGCCCCTGCAGAAGGGAACCGACAAAGTAAACTAGGCTGCACCATCTTCTTCGCATTTCTCTTCCGGCAATTGTATAGATCCATCCTTGCGGAGCGAACTTGTCGGGAAGCCCCACAGCTTGTCGCTGGACTCGCTTGCAGCGATTTTTGGCTCATCATCCACCTCCCTCTCCGCTACTAACGCAGCACTAACCACTTGATTGGTTGCCGCCAGATATAGTAGCAACTTCTATTGTGGCTTAGGTGCGACAAGTGTTGGAGTGGAGGATAGGTACCTCTTCAAGTCCTGGAGCGCAGCCTCCGCTTCGAGTCCATTTCATTGGACCTGCCTTTTCAAAACTTTGAAAAAGCGGCGGTAGCCGCCGCAGACTTAGAGATGAACCTACTGAGAGCAGCAACACAGCCGGCAAGTCTTCGCACATCCTTGACGCGCTTCGGCGCTTCGATCTGTTCAATGGCTTTGATCTTGTCGGGATTGTCCTCGATCCCTCGCTGAGATACAAAGAATCCGAGAAGCTTGCCGGAAGGAACTCCAAACACGCACTTCTCGGGGTTCAACTTGAGATTGATCTTGCGCAGATTTGTGAAGGTCTCATCCAACTCTTGGATCAAAGTGGCTCTGTCTCTGCTTTTGACCACTATGTCATCCATGTAATCTTCTACATTTCTGTGCAGCTGTGGCTCAAAAGCATGACTGACTACTCTTGCAAATGTTGAACCAGCATTCTTTAGTCCGAAGGGCATCCGTACAAAGCAGTACGTGCCACATGGAGTAATGAATGCGGTTTTCTCTTCATCCTCTTCTGCCATGACGATCTGATGATATCCTGAGTATGCATCAAGGAATGAAAGCAGATCACATCCTGCTGTGGAGTCGACAATCTGGTCAATGCGCGGCAAGGGAAATGGATCCTTGGGACAAGCTTTATTAACATCAGTGAAGTCAATACAAAGCCTCCACTTCCCGTTTGCCTTGCGCACGACTACTGGATTGGCTAACCACGTTGGATGGAGTATTCCTCGGACCAGGCCGGCCGCTTCCAACTTCCTGATCTCCTCTGCAATGAACTCTTGACGCTCTACCGCTTGTTTCCTGACTCTCTGCTTGACGGGCCGCGCGTGAGGGCAGACGGCAAGGTGGTGCTCAATTACTTTCCTGGGAACACCGGGGATGTCAGATGGTTGCCATGCAAACACATCGACATTCGCTCGCACGAAAGCAACGGGCGCGCTTTCCTATTTAGGATCGAGCGTGGCACTGATGGTGAAGGTACCACCAGTGCCGTCCTCCTTGGCGGCCACTTTCTTGGTCTCAGGCGTAGCTGTCTCCGCCTTCTTGCGCTTGCCGGTGGAGCTCAATGGTGCGTCCTCGACGGTAGCGCAGCACTCCGAAGAGGTGCGTTTGCCGGAGTGGGCATCAGAGCTACTCTTGCCAGACTTGGTCTTCTTCTTCTTCCCTCTGGGAGCTTCAGCGGCAAGTGGTTTGTGTTCTGCTACGGCTGCTGCTTCCCAGTAGATCTTGTCGGTACAGATAAGTGCATCCTTCTTGTCGCCTTGGACAGAAATGACACTTATCGGACAAGGCATCTTGAGCACATTGTAGGCGCAGTGAGAGGCTGCCATGAACTTGGCAAGCGCTGGACGGCCGAGTATCCCATTGTAGGGCAATGGAAAATCAGCAACATCAAATGTAACTCTCTCTGTCCTGAAGTTCAGCCCACTACCAAAAGTTACTGGCAGTGTGATCTTCCCCTTCGGCTTACTTCCCGGGTTGATTCCTTGAAAAGTGCCGGTCTCTTCGAGCTCGATGTCGGGGATCTGGAGCTTCTTGAGCACCGCTGAAGAGATCAGATTCAGGCCGGCCCCACCGTCAACCAGCATCTTCGTGACCTTGAGGTTGCGGATTGTTGGCGAGACCAACATCGGCAAGCACCCGACTGCAGTGATGCGATCAGGGTGATCCTCAACGTCGAAGATGATGGGCGTGCTGGACCACTTCAGGGGCTTGCACGATTCAACGGACGGTTCTGCTGCGCTCACTTCTCGCACCCATTGTTTGAGTTGACGGTGCGAGGTGTGCAGAGAAGCACCGCCGTCAATGCACAAAACATCCGTTGCCTTCTGAAACTCTTGGTCGTCGGTCTCATCCTCATCCATCTCATCATCCTCATCTTCATCTTCGTCCTTGTCGCGGCCGCGGGGAGGCCTATCTCCTTGCCGCTGCTTGGCCTTGCCGCGGCACCCTCCCCGGGCGGGAAGCTTCTTGCCGGATCCTCCGCCACCTTCCCGGGCCTTCTCCTTGTCGCGACGCTCATATTTAGCTTTCTGTAGCTCTGCCATCTACTCAACCTTCTTGCACGCTTGGAGGTCATGACCCTTGGTGTGATGGATCTTGCAGTACTGCTTGCCGGAGCCGTCCTTCTTGTCGGCGGCCACCACAGCCTCGCCGGAGTTACCACCTTTGGCCTTGTCGGCGTCAGCTCCGTTGTCGGACTGCTCGACGACTAGCACATCCTTAGCCTTTCTTTTGTTGTTGTTGCGCCTCTGGTTCCTCTTTGCCGGAAGGGCCTCCTCACTGTCAGATCCTTCTGCTCCTGCATTCTCTCCGGGGATTTTCCTCCCCTCCTTAGCCCGTGCACACTTGTCGGCCAGAGCGTATAGCTCGCTGACATCTCTGATCTTGCACATCGCCATCTCCTCCCTCATCCTGCGGTTACGCATGTTCTGATGGAACGCGCTAATAACCGCGGCAGGGTGGACGTCTGGGATGTTGCGCTGCACCTGGCTGAATCTCTGTATGTACTTGCGCAGGGGTTCTCCCTCCTTCTGGACGAGCAGATGAAGATCGCTTTCCTGGCCATGGTGTTTGTGGCCGCCTGTGAAGGCGCCGACAAACTGATGGCACATGTCCGCCCATGAAGAGATGGAGTTGTCCGGCAAGTGCATGAGCCAAGATCTGACGTTGGGCTTGAGCACCAGCGGGAAGTAGTTGGCGAGGATCTTCTCGTCACATCCCCCGGCAGCCTGCACCGCGATGGTGTAGACACTGAGGAATTCCGACGGATGTATCCTGCCATCGTACTTCTCAGGTACGTCTGGTTTGAAGTTCTTGGTACTGGGCCACTGGACTTGCCGCAGCTCACGGGTGAACGCAGGGCAACCTGCCGCGTACGGCAAGTCGCCTGGTTCCCCTGGCGCATGCATATCGATAGTGGGTCCAGCACGCTGGTCAGATTGACGCCGCGTTTCTCTTCTGCGCTCGATGCGAGTGCGAGCGTCTTCGTGTCGTCGTTCTTGGAGAACTTGGCGCTGATCGCGGCGAGCTCGCGGGTCCGACGACATGGTGGAGTCGGTGTCGAGGTTGGCCCGGCGAGTCGGCGATCTTGGCCTTCGGGGCGGGGAGTGCGTGGTGGTGGCACCCCCGGCGGTCTTGTCTGCGTCGGCTTGCGCCTGGGCATCTTGCCGGGGCTTCGACGTGCTCGGTTGCCGGGGCATGTCGCCATTTGCGAAGCCAATGAGGCTATAAATGGCGGCCCTCTAGTCGTCGATCTTGTCTGGCGCTGGAGGGTAATCTGGAAGCAGCTGGGCTCGGGCCAGCGCTTCCTCTGGAGTCTTGGGTGGCGGCGGTGAGCAACGCAAGGTGCGGGACATGCTCAAACTCCTAACAGTGTTAGAAGGAGCAACGTCTCGTCCAGGCGACCGCACTGCGCTTGTGCCAGCGTGTTGTCGTGCATGCTGGCCTTGAACGTCCCGCGACCCACCAGCTTGGCCTTGTTCCAACGCGAGTACGGTGCTAGGAGCACCGTGGCGTTGTCGATCCTGCACCTCCTAGGAGGGGTGCGGTGGATGTGCAGAGGCTGAACCTTGCGGGGCCTTGTCCTTGGACCTGGTGACGACGTGAGTCCCACCGTCGGCACCCGCTGCTCCGCCGGCGTCCACCCCACCGCCCGTTTGCTCCGGTGGCGGTAGGATAGTCGCAAACGAAGCGGCCACCTCCGAAGTCTTCTTCTTCGGTGGCATGTCGATGGAGTTGTTGATGTAGCGCGCGCAAACACTGGATCAGATACGCATGACCTCGACGCTCCCCTACCTGGCGCGCCAAAGATGTCGTGGGTTTTGTGGGAGCACAAGCACCTATGGGGCAGGGGGCCCCTTCTGGTCCGGCAAGGGAGCGGAGGGCGCACGCAGAGCAGATCGAGGCGACGGCACGCGGGGGATTTTACCCAGCTTTGGAGCTCTCCGGAGAGATAAAACTCCTACTGCTGCTTTGTGTTTGTATTTGTTCTTGCTCGTGAGCGTGGGTATGCTATGGTGTTGAATGAGTCGAATGAACCGAACCAGCCGAACCCCCTCTACGTGCGCATGGGCCTCCCTTTTATAGTCTAAAGGGGTCACCAATAGGTGGCAGCGTAGAGAAAGGGGTAAAAAGGTAAAAATGCGGGTTGGTACAACCACTATCTACAGTGCCCCCTACCTAACTCTGACGGCAGGGGACAAGGGCATTTAATGCCCGTCCGGTCGCCCCAACAGTGCAAGGAAGCGACCATTAGGAGCGCCACCGATCGCCACGATGGCCTCCTAGTCACCTTCACTTGCCACCTCGCACCACTAGGCCGCACAGCCACCCGCCACGTGCACCAGGAATGATCCTGCGGCGAGACGTCGTCGGGTGAGCTGGGGCCTGGGTGCAGAGTGGCAGCCTTGCCGTGGCAAGCGCCTTGCCGCGGCCGTTGTCTTCGTCGCACCCGCGATCTTGCCACTCGCTGGGCCTTGCCGGGACGCGCGGGGCGTCGCGGCAAGTTTTCTGAAGTGCCTTGGTTGGCCTTCCCGACAAGCTCCTCTTGCCGGGGTCTTTGTCCTTCCCGGCAAGCTCCTCTTGCCGGGGTCTTGCCTTCTCAGTTAACACTTTGTTCTTGAATGGCAGTAAATAAGAATGATGGAGGATCTTGGCGGACGCCCGCCAAGCCTTGCCGCGGGACGTTGCGACTGCCCGTGCCCAAGTTCGGGGTACTAAGGTACCCCTACTTTAGTACACCGACAGAGGCGGTCGGAAGTGAAGTGCAATCCACATCCGACGGGCCCAAGGACCCACTCGTCGAAGCGGGAAGATCGTCCTTGGGCGAACTACAGGGTTATATGCGGCATTAGAAAGACACCATGTGACAAAAATAAAAATTATGAGTTATTCAGGGGTCCGGATACTTACGATCTTTCCAGGGGCTTGGCCCTGAGAAGTATTTGAATCTCCTCTGAATTCTTTTATGTATGATTGAGTTATCTTTGCAAGTCTCTTCGAATTATCAGTTTGGTTTGGCCTACTAGACTGATCTTTCTTGCCATGGGAGAAGTGCTTAGCTTTGGGTTCAATCTTGCGGTGTCCTTACCCAGTGACAGAAAGGGTTGCAAGGCACGTATTGTATTATTGCCGTCGAGGATAAAAAGATGGGGTTTATATCATATTGCATGAGTTTATCCCTCTACATCATGTCATCTTGCTTAAGGCGTTACTCTGTTCTTATGAACTTAATACTCTAGATGCAAGCAGGAGTCGGTATGTGTGGAGTAATAGTAGTAGATGTAGTCAGGAGTCGGTCTACTTGTCACGGACGTGATGCCTATATACATGATCATGCCTAGATAATCTCATAATTATTCACTTTTCTATCAATTGCTCCACAGTAATTTGTTCACCCACCGTAATACTTATGCTATCTTGAGAGAAGCCACTAGTGAAACCTATGGCCCCCGGGTCTATCTCTTAACATATTTGCTTCCAATCTACTTTTATTTGCATCTTTACTTTTTGCATCTATATTATAAAATACCAAAAATATATTTATCTTATCTTACTATCTCTATTAGATCTCACTTTCGCAAGTGGCCGTGAAGGATTGACAACCCCTTTATTGCGTTGGTTGCGAGTTCTTTGTTTGTTTGTGTAGGTGCAGGACTTTTGAGGAGCCTCCTCTTTGGATTGATACCTTGGTTCTAAAAACTGAGGGAAATACTTACGCTACTATTGCTGCATCACCCTTTCCTCTTCAAGGAAAACCAACACAAGCTCAAGACGTAGCAGACATCTTCCTCCAATTTATTATTGTGCTGGCATAGAGTGGGACTAATGCCCTTAAGATCATCTAGAGTATATCCAATAGCAGCACGGTGCTTCTTCAGAGTTTTCAATAATCTTTCTTCTTCTGGCTCTGAAAGGTTAGCACTAATAATAAGAGGATAAATTTTCTTTTCATTAAGATAAGCATACTTAAGATTATCAAGTAATGGTTTGAGCTCAAACACGGGATCACCCTTGGATGGAGGAGGATCCCCTAGGATTTCAACAGGTAAGTTGTGTTTCAGAATAGGACCCTGTTGAAGGAACACTTCATCTATTTCCCTTCTTTCATTCATAAACATATCATTTTCATGGTCTAGCAAATATTGTTCTAACGGATCAGTAGGAGGCACGGCAATAGAAGCAAGACCAATAATCTCATCCTTACTAAGTGATTCTTTATCACGGGGTTGTCTACGAAATTTAGCAAAATTAAACTCATGAGGCATATCCCCTAAGCCAATTGCAACAATATCCTTTTGACAACCAATCCTAGCATTAACAGTATTCAAGAAGGGTCTACCGAATATAATGGGACAAAAGTCATCTTGTGGGGAACAAAGAACAAGAAAATCAGCAGGATATTTAACCTTCCCACACAAGACTTCGACATCTCTAACAATCCCAACTAGTTTAATGGTGTCCCTATTGGCAAGCTAATGGTAACATCAATATCTTCCAATTCAACGGGTGCAATATCATGCATAATTTCTTTATATAAGTCTTAGGGTATAGCACTAGCGCTAGCACCCATATCACATAAGCCATGATAGCAATGATCTCTTATTTTAACAGAAATAATGGGCATGCCTACAACAGGTCTATGTATCTTAGCATCTGGTCTAGCAATATTAGCAGTCTCACCACAGAAATAAATAATATGCCCATCTAAATTATCATCCAAGAGATCTTTAACCATAGCAATACTAGGTTCAACTTTGATTTGCTCAGGAGGTGTATAAGTTCTAGTATTACTCTTACGAACAACAGTCGAAGTTTTAGCATGATCCTTTATCCTAACAGGAAAAGGAGGTTTCTCAACATAAGTAGTAGGAACAATAGGATCATTATAAGTGACCGTCTTTTCTTCAACTGTAATAGGTGCAACTACTTTTACTTCAATGGGAGGATTATATTTAAGCCACTTCTCCTGAGGGAGATCAACGTGAGTAGCAAAAGATTCACAAAAAGCAGCTACTATCTCAGAGTCAAGTCCATACTTAGCGCTAAATCCACGAAAAGCATCTGTATCCATAAAAGATTTAACACAATCAAACTTAGATGTTATACCTGACTCCTTACCATCGCCGGAACCCCAATCTTCAGAGTTGCGTTTAATTCTTTCCAATAAATCCCACTTGAATTCAATAGTCTTCAGCATATAAGAACCATCACAGGAAGTATCGAGCATGTTGCGATCATTGGTTGAAAGCCGAGCATAAATTTTTTGAATAATCATTTCCCTTGAGAGCTCATTATTGGGGCATGAATATAACATTGAATTAAGCCTCCCAAGCTTGAGCGGTGCTTTCTCCTTCGCGAGGCCAGAATTTATATATGTAATTACGATCACGATGAACAAGATGCATAGGATAGAACTTCTGGTGAAATTCCAACTTCAATCATTTATAATTCCAAGATCCGGTATCATCACATAGCTGATACCATGTCAACGCATCTCCCTTCAAAGATAGAGGGAAGACCTTCCTTTTGACAACATCATCGGGAATACCTGCAAGCTTAAATAATCCACAAACTTCATCCACAAAGATAAGGTGTAAATCGGGATGCAATGTTCCATCACCTGCAAAGGGATTAGCTAGCAGTTTCTCTATCATACCCGAAGGAATATCAAAGTAAATATTTTCAGTAGGTTCAGTAGGTTGAGGAGCAACTCTTTGCTCTTCTGGCTGGGGTGAAGATACCCCGAACAAGCCCCTCAAAGGATTAGTTTCCATAGTAACAAGTGACTGAAAATTTCCGCACACTATATAAATGTTTCCTTACCAATTTCCACTCACCAAAAGCGCTTCACTCCCTGGCAATGGCGCTAGAAAGAGTCTTGATGACCCACAAGTATAGGTGATCTATCGTAGTCCTTTTTATAAGTAAGAGTGTCGAACCTAACGAGGAGCAAAAGGAAATGACAAGCGGTTTTCAGTAAGGTTTTCTCTGCAAGCACTAAAATTGTAGGTGACAGATAGTTTTGTGATAAGATAAATTGCAACAGGTAAGAAGCAATGAAAGTAAATAAAGTGCAGCAAGGTGGCCCAATCGTTTTTGTAGCAAAGGACAATCCTGAACAATTTCTTATAATGAGAAAAGAGCTCCCGAGGACACATGGGAATTATCGTCAAGCTAGTTTTCATCACGCCCATATGATTCGCGTTCGGTACTTTGATAATTTGATATGTGGGTGGACCGGTGCTTGGGTACTACCCTTACTTGGACAAGCATCCCACTTATGATTAACCCCTATTGCGAGCATCCGCAACTACAAAAGAAGTATTAAGGTAAACCTAACCACAACATTAGACAAATGGATCCAAATCAGCCCCTTACGAAGCAACGCATAAACTAGGGTTTAAGCTTCTGTCACTCTAGAAACCCATCATCTACTTATCAATTCCTAATGCCTTCCTCTAGGCCCAAATAATGGTGAAGTGTCATGTAGTCGATGTTCACATAACACCACTAGAGGAGAGACAACATACATCTCATCAAAATATCGAACGAATACCGAATTCACATGACTACTAATAGCAAGACATCACCCATGTCCTCAGGAACAAACGTAACTACTCACAAAGCATATTCATGTTCATAATCAGAGGAGTTTTAATATGCATTGAGGATCTGAACATATGATCTTCCACCAAGTAAACCAATTAGCATCAACTACAAGGAGTAATCAACACTACTAGCAACCCACAGGTACCAATTTGTGGTTTTGATACAAGATTGGATACAAGAGACGAACTAGGGTTTTGAGAGGAGATGGTGGTGGTGAAGATGTTGATGGAGATTGACCTCCTTCCGATGAGAGGATCGTTGGTGATGATGATGGTGATGATTTCCCCGGAGGGAAGTTTCCCAGCGAGCGGCTCATGAGCCCTAGATTGGTTCGCAAGGTTCCGCCTCGTGGCGCGGAGTTTCCTCCCATAAGCTTGCTTCGATTTTTTCAGGTAAAAGCCTTCATATAGCGGAAGATGGGCACGGAGGGCCACCAGGGGCCCAGAGGCAGGCGCCCCGGTGGGGTGGGCGCCCCACCCTCCCCGCCAGGTGTGGGCCCCTCGGTGTTTTCTTTGCTCAATAATTCTTATTAATTCCAAAAAATGACTTCCGTGGAGTTTCAGGATTTTTGAGCTGTGCAGAATAGGTTTCCAGTATTTGCTCCTCTTCCAGCCAGAATTCCAGCTGCCAGCATTCCCCCTCTTCATGGTAAACCTTGTAAAGAGAGAATAACCATAAGTATTGAGATATAATGTATAATAACAGCCCATAATGCAATAAATATTGATATAAAAGCATGATGCAAAATGGACGTATCACCTGCTTGCGGCCCACAGCGTGATTCCATCAACGGTCTGGTACGGCCCGGTATCAACACCAACACCACAAGACCCTTGCGAAGGGCCAAGCCTCGCGAGGCGGACGGCGCCAAGACCCCGGAAGGAAGTGGCCTCCTTAGGAGGGCTCCTGGGGTGCGGAGAGTTCTATGCAAGTTATCTCATGAGACTCAGCTGATGTGAGCCATGACGACCAAGGCCAGGCGGGTGCCAGGTGGGCGCAGAGCGTAGGTTTCCTCTTTGGTTCAAGGGAGGCAAGCCACAGGCGAGGAGTCCCAAGGAATCAGCCAAAGGTTTCCGTTTCAGTGCAACGAGACCAAGACCGCCAGGACGGCAGGACAGAGGTCATCACCGAGCCCACCGCAGCGTCACGACCAGAGGCTTTTCACTGGCGAAGACTACTTTTGTCAGGATAGACTATACTACTTGTCCCCTTTCAAATCCCGCCGTTGTGGAATCCCTTTCTTCTCATATTTGGGAAGATGACCAAGGCGGCTATAAATAGATCTAGCCACCACCATAGAAAGGGACCGAAATCAGAACAAGTAGAGCCAGGAGAGCACCACACCCGCTCAAGAACACCTCACCTCCTGAGGCTTGGTCATCCACTGTACTAGTTCATCCATAGCCCCTCGAGGCAATCCACCACACCACACTGGATTAAGGTATTACACCACAACGGTGGCCCGAACCAGTATAAATCTCTGTGTCTTTGTGTCTCTTTGAGCTCGACGCGCTAGGCCTAGGAGGATCGCAAGTAGGCAGGCGGGGCAGGTTGAGATCTCCGCACGCACCCCGGAGTTCGAACCTCTCAAGGGTTGCTGGATCCCTAAATCCGACATTTGGCGTGCCAGGTAGGGGTGCGTCGGAATCTTCTTCCTCGACCTCTAGATCGTGCCACTAACTCCTATGGCGAGCGCTCCTCCGTCGGCCCCGTCGACGCGCGTTCCCGGAGAAGCGCCGGGGCTGTGCTGCTTCACCCTCTCCCTGCGGCAGTGTAGTGGCCGCCCAAGTTCCGACCGGAGATGCCGCCGCGCTACGACGGTGCGGCAGATCCAGCCCCCTTTCTTCAGGCATACAAGGAGGCAGTTCGGGCGGCTGGCGGAGACGACAACGTGAAGGCCAACTGGTTCCCCATGGCCCTCATAGGCGCACCATTCGCCTGGTTGCTCAACCTGCCGGCATCTTCTGTGGCCTCTTGGAAGGAGTTGCGCGACCGCTTCGTCGCCCACTACGCGACACCGACGCCCCCGGTCGTCGCAGCTCTCCTAGGTGGCTCGCAGGAGCCACCTTCCGACTGCCCCATCAAGCAGTTCTACCGGTGGCAAGCAGCACTCAGGCGGGCTCGGGGGCTCCCCCGGGCTGGGTGGCGCCCCAGGCTGACCTCCCCTTTGGCCCCGAGGATCACTCCGCCACAACGACGGGAGCAGGCATGCTCTCGATGCTCTGCACCCCCACTGTCTGCCACGTGGCGATCACCAGGACCCTCATCGACGGCGGCGCCGGCCACAACGTGCTCTCCCTGGAGGCGTTCGGCCTACTCCATGTACCGCCCAGCTGGCTCTGCCCCTCCAAGCCTTTCTCCGGGGTCGGCGACAGCGCCACCAGGCCCCTGGGGCAGTTCCGTCTCCGTGTCACCTTCAGGACCCGCGACAACTACCGCACCGAGCTCATCGACCTGCCGTAAAATGCTATTCAGGGATACCAGGTGAGGGAGCCCTGGGTTAAGGGGTCCTCGGACAGCCTGACTATATACGTGGTCCGGACTGTTGGACTATGAAGATACAAGATAGAAGGCTTTGTCCCGTGTCCGGATAGGACTTTTCTTGGCGTAAAAGGCAAGCCTGGCGATTCAGATATGTTGATTCCTTTCTCTGTAACCGACTTTGTACAACCCTAGCCCCCTCTGGTGTCTATATAAACTAGAGGGTTTAGGATTCTAGGGTTTAGCCACAACAATCATAACCTCATAGGATAGACTTCTAGGGTTTAGCCATTACGATCTCGTGGTAGATCAACTCTTGTAATACTCATATTCATCAGGATCCATCAATCATCTACAATAACGCAGTCCAGGGGGAGATCTTCCTCCCTGGTCAGATCTTCATATTCGGCGGCTTCGCACTGCGGGCCAACTCACTTGGCCATCTAGAGCAGATCGAGAGCTACACCCCTGGCCATCAGGTCAGATTTGGAAGCCTGAATTTTGTGGCCCATATCCGTGGAGACTTGATCTTCGACAGGTTCGATCCCATGAAGGCTATCCCCGGCCACCACGATGAACATGACCTAGATCTATCATCTGGCCGCGTGCAGGAGATAGCGCATGTGACCGCCCTGGCCCTAGAGCCGGAGCAGACTGCGTCGTCCAAAGACAGGAAGCTTAACCCCGCCATGAAGGCCGCATACTCAGCGGCGCTCGAGCCGCACACAGACCCAACGTCGAGCTGGGCTTGTGTCGCCAAAACTGGACTCGTCTCCAGCCATAGGCTCCGGACCGCGTGCATCCGCGTACATCGAACTTGATTGGGCGCCGATCTTGGAGTTCAGCTCCGCGGACATCTTCCAGCACTCGCCTCTCGGTGATGTGTTAAACTCATTGAAATCCCTCTCCTTGTCAGGGGACTATCAGCCAAACTGTGTCCGGTTCGAAGGGGAAGCGGACGACGAAGAACTTCGTTGCCCAACCACCGCCCACTTCATCGCCGCCGTCTAGGACTTAACCGACACGCTCGATTACAACCCCGAAGACATCAACGGTATGGACGCCGATGCCAGAGAAGAGTAGGCACAAAAACCACCACCCTTAGGGCGGTGGATAGCTACATCCTCATACGATATATACATGGTGGACACACCTAAGGAGAAGGAGGCCGACAGCGACAACAGCATGCCTGTCGATGAACCTCCCAAGCGCCGGCGTCAGAAGCGCCGACCTTGATCAGGCAAAAGGAAAAACAGCAACATTGTCATAGACGACAATGATAATCTGAACCAAGCTGAGGACCCTGCAGACCCAGCGTTGGAGCAGGGCGTGCGAGAGGACGGCGCACACAGTACGAAGATGTCGTCCGAACACAGCGATGCCGAAGATATCAATTGTCAACCTGTCTCTGAAGAGGAGATCAGGCTGGGTGAAGACGAATTCATCATCGCAGAAGAACCGTTAAAACAAGAACGCCTCCACTTCAAGGAAGGGAGAGGTTGTCGCTCAAGACCAGACACACGATCTACGTGAAGACCTGGACAAAAAGGCTGGCAAAACCAGGTCCATCTATGGATCCAGGGAACGTGCTCCTACACAGGATCATGATTATCAAATGAAAAATGCCGGCCATTTAGGAGCTTGGAACCAATACCGAACATTACAACCGTCGGGCCCAACCCACGACATAGCCAGATACAGGGGTGCCGCACACCCCCTGTGCTTCACCGATGAGGTGCTGGAACATGATTTTCCAGAAGGGTTCAAACCCGTAAACATCGAGGCATACGATGGAACGACGGACCCTGCGGTTTGGATAGAAGACTTTATTCTTCACATCCACATGGCTCGCGGAGTGATCTCCACGCCATCAAATATTTACCCCCCAAGCTAAAAGGACCAGCTCGGCACTGGCTAAAAAGCCTCCCTGAAAATTCCATCGGAAGCTAGGAAGAACTTGAGGATACTTTTCGGGCCAATTTCCAATGGACCTATGTCCGGCCCCCGTATGTGGACGATCTAAGTCACATGATCCAACAACCCGGAGAATCAGCCCGTAAGCTTTGGAACCGGTTTCTCACTAAGAAGAACCAAATCGTCGACTGTCCGGACGCCGAAGCCCTAGCGGCCTTCAAACACAGTGTTTGGGACGAATGGCTAGCCAGGCACCTTCACTAGCAAAATCCAAGGACAATGGCAACCTTAACTACACTAATGACCCGCTTTTGCGCGGGCGAGGACAGCTGGTTAGCCCGTAGCAGCACCAGTGACCCCGGCACATCTGAAGTCAGGGATGGCAATGGAAAACCACGATGCAACAAAAACAAACATCGGAACAATGAAGAAAGCCCAGACAATACAACAGTAAATGCCGGTTCAAGGGCTCCAGACCCGGTCAACAGAAGAAGCCATTTAAAGGCAGCAAAGATGGTCCATCCAAGCTAGACAAAATTCTAGATAGGCCCTGCCAGATCTACGGCACTCCTGATAAACCAGCCAATCATACCAATAGAGAATGTTGGGTCTTCATGCAGGCCGGCAAACTCAATGCCGAACACAAAGGGAAGGGACCTTAGAGCAAGGACGAGGACGAACCTCACCTGCCGAACACGGGGGGACAGAAGAAATTTCCACCAGAGATCAAAACAGTGAACATGATCTATGTCACTCACATCCCAAAGAGGGAGCGCAAACGCACACTCTGAGATGTCTATGTCATCGAGCCCATTGCCCCCAAATTCAACCCATGGTCGGCCTGCCCGATCACCTTTGATTGCAGGGATCATACGACCAGTATCTGTCAAGGGGGTTCGGCTGCCCTAGTGCTCGACCCAATAATCGATGGATACCACCTCACTCGAGTCCTCATGGACGGAGGCAGCAGTCTCAATCTGATATATTAGGACACTGTCCGCATGATGGGGATAGACCCGTCAAGAATCAAGCCAAGCAGCACTACCTTTAAAGGAGTTATACCGGACATGGAAGCCCGCTGCACGGGCTCTCTAACATTGGATGTTCTATTCGGCTCCACCGACAACTTTTGAAGCAAAGAACTAATCTTCGACATTGCTCCATTCCGAAGTGATTATCATGCGCTACTCTGAAGAACGGCCTTCGCCCGTTTTAATGCAGTCCCATATTTTGCTTATCTAAAACTCAAAATGACTGGACCACGCGGCGGTATTACGGTCAGCAGAAATACGGAGCGCTCTGATGACCCACAAGTGTAGGGGATCTATCGTAGTCCTTTCAATAAGTGAGAGTTTCGAACCCAACAAGGAGCATAAGGAAATGACAAGCGGTTTTCAGTAAGGTATTCTCTCTAAGCACTGAATTTATCGGTAACAGATAGTTTTGAGATAAGGTAATTCGTAATGGGTAACAAGCAATTAAAGTAAATAAAGTGCAGCAAGATGGCCCAATCCTTTTTGTAGCAAAGGACAAGCCTGGAAAAATTCTTATATAGAGAAAAGCGTTCCCGAGGACACATGGGAATTATAGTCAAGCTAGTTTTCATCACACTCATATGATTCGCGTTCACTACTTTGATAATTTGATATGTGGGTGGACCGGTGCTTGGGTACTGCCCTTTCTTGGACAAGCATCCCACTTATGATTAACCCATATTGCAAGCATCCACAACTACAAAAGAAGTATTAAGGTAAACCTAGCCATAGCATGAAACATGTGGATCCAAATCAGCCCCTTACGAAGCAACACATAAACTAGGGTTTAAGCTTCTGTCACTCTAACAACCCATCATCTACTTATTACTTCCCAATGCCTACCTCTAGGCCCAAACAATGGTGGAGTGTCATGTAGTCGACGTTCACATAACACCACTAGAGGAGAGACAACATACATCTCATCAAAATATCGAACAAATACCAAATTCACATGATTACTTATAGCAAGACTTCTCCCATGTCCTCAGGAACAAACATAACTACTCACAAATCATATTCATGTTCATAATCAGATTGGTATTAATATGCATTAAGGATCTAAAATATGATCTTCCACCGAATAAACCAACTAGCATCAACTACAAGGAGTAATCAACACTAATAGTGACCCACAGGTACCAACCTGAGATTTTGAGACAAAGATTGAATACAAGAGATGAACTAGGGTTTGAGAGGAGATGGTGCTGGTGAAGATGTTGATGGAGATTGACCCCCTCCCGATGAAAGGATTGATGGTGATGACGATGTTGATGATTTCCCCCTCCCGGAGGGAAGTTACCCCGGCAGAACAGCTCCGCCGGAGCCCTAGATTGGTTCCGCCAAGGTTCCGACTCATGCCGGTGGTGTTTCATCCCGAAAGCTTGCTTATGATTTTTTCCAGGGTAAAAGACTTCATATAGCAGAACATGGTCACCGGAAGGCTGCCAGGGGGCCCACGAGGTAGGGGCATGCCCAGGGGGTAGGGCGCGCCCCCACCCTCGTGGACGGTGGGTGGCCCCCCTCTTGTATTTCTTTCGCTCAGTATTTTTATTAATCCCAAAAATGAATTTCATGGAGTTTCAGGACTTTTGTAGTTGTGTAGAATAGGTCTCTAATATTTGCTCCTTTTTTAACCCAGAATTCCAGCTGTCGGCATCTCCCTCTTCATGTAAATCTTGTAAAATAAGAGAGAATAGACATAAGTATTGTGACATAACGTGTAATAATAGCCCATAATGCAATAAATATTGATATAAAAGCATGATGCAAAATGGATGTATCAACTCCCCCAAGATTAGTCCTCGCTTGTCCTCAACCGGAAGCCGAAATCGAAAAATATGTCCACATGTTTAGAGATAGAGGTGTCGATAAAATAAAATACAGACATGAGGGCATGATGATCATTCTTATAACAACAACGTACATATATTTTGTCATATTATTTCTTATGCTCAAGTAACAATCTATTCACAATGTTAAGTATGAATCAGAAACTTCATTGAAAACTAACAAACTATAGTCTCAGTCATTGAAGCAATTGCAATTTATCATAACATCAGAAAGAGTCAATATAAGAGCTTTTCATTAAGTCCACATACTCAACTATCATTTAGTCTTTCACAATTGCTAACACTCACGCAATACTTATGGGTATGGAGTTTTAATCAGACATAGGGGCTTATAGTGTTGCCTCCCAATCTTTTACCTCAAGGGTAATGTCAACAATAATAGTTCATCCTAACTTACATCCAATTGGATATATATATATCAGGATCTTTCCAACATGAGGTGCTTGCCAAAGGATAAAATATAAAAAGGAAAGGTGAGGATCACCATGTCTCTTGCACACGACAAAAATAAAAGATAGGCCCTTCGCAAAGGGAAGCAGAGGTTGTCATGTGCTTTTATGGTTGGATGCACGAAATCTTAATGCAAAAGAACGTCACTTTATATTGGCACTTGTGATACCGACCTTTATTATGCAGTCCGTCGCTTTTATTGCTTCCATATCACAAGATCGTATAAAGCTTATTTTCTCCACACTAATAAGTCATACATATTTAGAGAGCAATTTTTATTGCATGCAACATGACAACTTACTTGAAGGATCTTACTCAATCCATAGGTAGGTATGGTGGACTCTCATGGCAAAACTGGGTTTAAGGATATTTGGAAGCACAAGTAGTATCTCTACTTGGTGCAAGGAATTTGGCTAGCATGAGAGGGAAAGGCAAGCTCAACATGTTGGATGATCCATGACAATATACTTTATTTCGAATATAAGAAAACATAACCCATTACGTTGTCTTCCTTGTCCAACGTCAACTCTTTAGCATGTCATGTTTAAACGAGTGCTCACAATCATAAAAGACGTCCAAGATAGTATATTTATATGTGAAAACCTCTCTTTCTTTATTACTTCCTATTAATTGCAATGATGACCAAAACTATGTTTGCCAACCCTCAACAACTTTTAATCATCATACTCTTTATATGTGAAGTCATTACTCTCCATAAGATCAATATGATCTCTTTATTTCTTTTTATTCTTTTATTCCCTAAAGATCATAGCAAGATAGCAAAGCCCTTGACTCAACACTAATCTTTATTATATATAGATCACAGACTCGATTACATAGAAGGATCATAAGGCAAAACTCAAAACTAAATCATACCAAAACTTTATTCTACTAGATCAAGATATTACTAAAAGGAACGAACTAAGAATTACTGTAAAGATAGGAGTGTGATGGTGATGCGATACCGGGGCACCTCCCCCAAGCTTGGCAGTTGCCAAGGGGAGTGCCCATATCCATGTGTTTATGTCTCCTTCTTCAGAGGTGGTGGTGTGATCTTCTTGGCGATGATGCCCCTCAGGATATGATTCTCCTCCTCGAGCTTATTGACTTGCTGCTTGAGGTCCATATTTTCCTTGCGGAGCTTACCCATGACGGCTAAAGCTCCTTTCACCCATGGATGTTGCATAGATGCTGGAGAACAAGTGACACTCTTTTTTCATATTTTCATAAGAAAGAAATCTAACATTGGAAGGGATGACCGAGTTTGGGATAGCTAAGCTCTGTAGTTCCCCCATCGTAAATCCGGCATGGAAACGAGAGGTAACTTCTTGATCTTCCTCCATGCCATCTATCCTTTTCAAGTCGGCCTCCATCTCCTCCTCCGTAGATGGACCAAAGTGATAAGCATCACTGTTTGCTCCTGGTCCCGATGTCGGATGAGACACCTGGCTCTCTCCAACTGACTCTTGAGAAGACATCTTGCTCTAAATCTGTTGCAGAAACAGCTCGAAAACAAAGACAGAGGATATTTGCGTGATACGGTGGTCAAAAACTTCGGGAGATTATATAATGCCTCGTGTCCTTCCCGGACTACTTCTTATTTCCCTATTTTCTTAAATATTCCAAAATGGAGAAAAACTGCTATTAGAACTGTTTTGGAGTCGATTTACTTACCGTACCACATACCTATTCCTTTTCAGAGTCTAAAACGTTCTGGAAAGTGTCCCTTATGTATTGTTCCGTGGTTACAGTTTCAATAACATTAGTTTCAACATTTATTGGATTACCTGAGATATAATGTTTGATTCTTTGGCTGTTCACCACCTTTGGATTTGTGCCTTCAAAGTTGTTGATTTTTATGGCACCGGAACGATAGACCTCCTCGATAACGTAAGGACCTTCCCATTTAGAGAGAAGTTTTCCTGCAAAAAATCTTAAACGAGAGTTGTATAGCAAAACATAATCTCTTAACCTTTTCTTTAAAGAGTTTGGCATTCTCATAGGCTTGGGTTCTCCATTCATCAAGAGAGCTAATGTCAAATAACCTCTTCTCACCGACAAGTTTGAAATCATAATTGAGCTCTTTAATGGCCCAATATGCCTTATGTTCTAGTTCGAGAGGTAAGTGACACATTTTTCCACAAACCATTTTATATGGAGAAATACCCATAGGATTTTTATATGCAGTTCTATAAGCCCACAATGCATCATCAAGTTTCTTGGATCAATTCTTTCTAGATCTATTAAGAGTCTTTTGCAATTAATTTGAGCTCTCTATTACTCAGTTCTACTTGGCCACTAGACTGTGGGTGATACGGAGATGCAATTCTATGATTAACATCATACTTAGCAAGCATTTTACGAAAAGCACCATGAATAAAATGTGAACCACCATCAGTCATTAAGTATCTAGGGACTCCAAACCTCGGAAAAATAACTTCTTTAAGCATCTTAATAGAGGTGTTATGATCAACACTACTACTTGGAATAGCTTCTACCCACTTAGTAATGTAATCAACAGCAACTAAAATATGTGTATACCCATTAGAGGAAGGAAACGGTGCCATATAATCAAAGCCCCAAACATCAAATGGTTCAATAACAAGAGAATAATTCATAGACATTTCTAGACATCTACAAATATTACCAATTCTTTGACATTCATCACAAGACAAGACAAACTTACAGGCATCCTTGAAGAGAGTAGGCCAATAAAAACCGGATTGCAATACCTTGTGTGCAGTTCTATCTCTAGCGCGGTGTCCTTCATAAGCCTCGGAGTAACACTTGCGTAGGATCTATTCCTGTTCATGCTCAGGTACACAACGTCTAATAACACCATCTACTCCTTCTTTATAAAGGTGTGGGTCATCCCAGAAGTAATGTCTTAAATCATAGAAGAACTTTTTCTTTTGCTGGTATGTGAAACTAGGTGGTATAAATTTAGCAACAATATACTTAGCATAATCAGCATACCATGGAGCAGTACCAGAAGCATTTATGACAACTAATTGTTCCTCAGGGAAGCTATCATCAATAGGTAGTGGGTCATCAAGAACATTCTCTAACCTAGACAAGTTGTCCGCAACAGGGTTCTCAGCTCCCTTTCTATCAATAATATGCAAATCAAATTCTTGTAGCAAGAGAACCCATCTAATGAGTCTAGGTTTAGCATCTTTCTTTTCCATAAGATATTTAATAGCAGCATGATCAATGTGAACAGTTACTTTAGAATCAACAATATAAGGTCTGAACTTATCACACGCAAATACAACTGCTAAAAATTATTTTTTAGTAGTAGCATAATTTCTCTGGGCACTGTCTAGAGTTTTACTAGCATATTGAATAACATTTAGTTTCTTATCAACTCTTTGTCCTATAACAGCACCTACGGAATAATCACTAGCATCACACATAATTTCAAAGGGTAAATTCCAATCAGGTGGTTGAACAATAGGTGCAGAAATCAAATCTTTCTTAAGTATTTCAAATGCTTCTACACAATCCTCATCGAAGTCAAAAGGAATGTCTTTTTGTAAGAGATTAGTCAGAGGCCTAGAAATTTAGAGAAGTCCTTAATGAACCTCCTATAAAAACCGGCATGACCAAGGAAACTTCTTATACCTTTAATGTCCTTGGGACATGGCATCTTTTGAATAGCATCAACTTTAGCTTTATCAACTTCAATACCTCTTTCAGAAATTTTATGCCCCAAGACAATGCCTTCATTAACCATAAAGTGGCACTTTTCCCAATTCAAGACAAGACTAGTATCTTCACATCTCTGCAAAACTCGATCAAGGTTGCTCAAGCAATCATCAAAAGAAGATCCATAAACAGAGAAATCATCCATGAAAACCTCAACAATCTTTTCACAAAAGTCAGAGAATATAGCCATCATGCATCTTTGAAAGGTAGCAGGTGCATTACATAAACCAAAAGGCATACGTCGATAAGCAAAAGTACCGAAAGGGCAAGTAAAAGTGGTCTTTTCTTGATCCTCTGCTGACACAGGTATTTTAGAGAAACCAGAGTAACCATCTAGAAAGCAAAAATGTGTATGTTTGGATAATCTTTCTAGCATTTGATCAATAAAAGGCAAAGGGTAATGATCTTTTTAATAGCTTTATTTAATTTGCCGAAATCAATTACCATCCTATAACCTGTAACAATTCTGTGCGGGATCAATTCATCTTTATCATTAGGAACGACAGTAATACCTACCTTCTTAGGGACACAATGGACAGGACTTACCCACTGACTATCAGCAACGGGATAAATTATACCTGCCTCTAGGAGCTTTAGTATTTCTTTTCTTACCACTTCTTTCATCTTAGGATTTAACCATCTTTGATGATCAATAACTGGTTTGGCGTCTTTATCCAATTTTATTTTGTGTTGGCATAGAGTGGGACTAATGAACTTAAGATCATCAAGAGTATATCCAATAGCAGCACGGTGCTTCTTCAGAGTTTTCAATAATCTCTCCTCTTCCTGCTCTGAAAGGTTAGCACCAATAATAACAGGATATATCTTCTTTTCATCAAGATAAGCATATTTAAGAGTATCAGGTAATGGTTTAAGCTCAAACACGGGATCACCCTTGGGTGGTGGAGGATCCCCTAGAATTTCAACAGGCAAGTTGCGTTTCAAAATAGGTCCCTATTTAAAGAATACTTCATCTATCTCCTTTCTTTCATTCATAAATATAACATTTTCATGGTCTAGCAAATATTGTTCTAAAGGATCATTAGGAGGCACGGCAATAGAAGCAAGACCAATAATTTCATCCTTACTAGGCAATTCTTTATCATGGGGTTGTCTACGAAATTTAGCAAAATTAAACTCATGAGACATATCCCCCAAACCAATAGTAACAACATCCTTTTTGGAGTCTATCTTAGCATTAACAGTATTCAAGAAGGGTCTAAGAAATATAATGGGACAAAATCCATCTTTTGGGGAACCAAGGACAAGAAAATCAACAGGATATTTAACTTTCCCACACAAGACTTCAACATCTCTAACAATCCCAATTGGTGAAATAGTATCTCTATTGGCAAGCTTAATGGTAACATCTATTTCTTCTATCTCAGCAGGTGCAATATCATGCATAATTTCTTTGTATAAGGAATGAGGTATTGCACTAGCACTAGCACCCATATCACATAAGCCATGATAATAATGATCTCCTATCTTAACAGAAATAACAAGCATGCCTACAACAGGTCTATATTTATTCTTAGTATCAGGTCTAGCAATTCTAGCAGCTTCATAACAGAAGTAAATAACATGCCCATCAATATTATCAGCCAAGAGATCTTTAAGCATAGCAATACTAGGTTCAACTTTAATTTTCTAAGGTGGTATAGGTGTTCAAGTATTACTCTTACGAACCATAGTTGAAGCTTTAGCATGATCCTTTATCCTAACAGGGAAAGGTGGTTTCTCAACATAAGTAGTTGGAACAATAGGATCATTATAAGTGATAGTCTTTTCTTCAACTTTAATAGGTGCAACTACTTTTACTTCAGTGGGAAGATTATATTTAAAGCATTTCTCCTTAGGGAGGTCAACATGAATAGAAAATGAAACTACCATCTCAGAGTCAAGTCCATATTTAGTGCTAAATTCACGAAAAACATCGGTATCCATAAAAGATTTAACACAATCAAACTTAGTTGTCATACCTAACTCCTTACCTTCGTCGAGATCCAATTCTTCAGAGTTGCATTGAATTCTTTTCAATAAATCCCATCTGAATTCAGTAGTCTTCATCATAAAAGAACCAGTATAAGAAGTATCGAGCATGGAGCGATTAATGAGAAATGGCCGAGCATAAATTTTTGAATAATCATTTCTCTTGAGAGCTCATGATTGGGGCATGAATATAACATTGACTTAAGCCTCCCCCAAGCTTGAGCGATGCTTTCTCCTTCGCGAGGCCAAAAATTATATATATAATTACGATCACGATGAACAAGATGCATCGGATAAAACTTCTGGTGAAATTCCAATTTCAACCGGTTGTAGTTCCATGATCCCATATCATCACATAGCGTATACCACGTCAATGCCTCTCCCTTCAAATATAAAGGGAAGACCTTCTTCTTGATAACATCATCGGGCATACCTTCAAGCTTAAATAATCCACAAACTTCATCCACATAGATTAGGTGTAAATTGGGATGCAATGTTCTATCTCCTATAAAGGGATTAGCTAGCAGTTTCTCTATCATACCCGAAGGAATTTCAAAGTAAACATTTTCAATAGGTTTAGTAGGTTGAGGAGCAACTCTTCGCTCTACTGGTTGGTGTGAAGATACCCCGAACAATCCCCTCATTGATTAGTTTCCGTAGTAACAAGTGACAGTAAATTTCACCACACCATATAAAATTTTCCTTACCAAGTTCCACTTACCAAAGGCGCTTCACTCCCCGGAAATGGTGCTAGAAAAGAGTCTTGATGACCCAAAAGTGTAGGGGATCTATTGTAGTCCTTTCAATAAGTAAGAGTGTCGAACCCAACGAGGAGCAGAAGGAAATGACAAGCGGTTTTCAGTAAGGTATTCTCTGCAAGCACTGAAATTATCGGTAACAGAAAGTTTTGTGATAAGGTAATTCGTAACGGGTAACAAGCAATGAAAGTAAATAAAGTGCAGCAAGACGGCCCAATCCTTTTTGTAGCAAAGGAAGAGCCTGGACAAATTCTTATATAGATAAAAGCGCTCCCGAGGACACATGGGAATTATAGTCAAGCTAGTTTTCATCACCCTCATATGATTCATGTTCGTTACTTTGATAATTTGTTACGTGGGTGGACCAGTGCGTGGGTACTGCCCTTTCTTTGACAAGCATCCCACTTATGATTAACCCCTATTGCAAGCATCCGCAACTACAAAAGAAGTATTAAGGTAAACCTAACCATAGCATGAAACATGTGGATCCAAATCAGCCCCTTACGAATTAATGCATAAACTAGGGTTTAAGCTTCTGTCACTCTAGCAACCCATCATCTACTTATTACTTCCCAATGCCTTCCTCTAGGCCCAAACAATGGTGAAGTATAATGTAGTCAACGTTCAAATAACACCACTAGAGGAGAGACAACATACATCTCATCAAAATATCAAACGAATACCAAATTCACATGACTACTTATAACAAGACTTCTCCCATGTCCTGAGGAACAAACGTAATGTAGCGACCAGACCTCAAACAGTCTGATCTCTGTGCATCAGTGTCATCCCTGGATCGGTAATGCTGACACGCACAGTACTTGAAGGATTTATAACAGAGTAGCGATCACACACTGATTACATTGAATGTCTCAAAAGAGAACTTATTACAATAAATATGGCTTAAGGCCATCTAATAACGATAATAGTAGAAGGCTTGGAAGATAAGTGAGTCCATCAGCTCCAACGACATCACTATGTATAAGATCACGACCTAAGGCACGTTACCCGTCATCTAAAAAGTCTGCAGCATGAACATTGCAACCCGAAAACGGGTCAACACATGGAATATGCTGGCAATGTAACACATAGAGAGTAATGAACAGAATAATGCTATCACTACATGCACTTTTCCCCGCAAGACTCGATCTCCTCCGCTTGATTTCTCGCACTACATAGTGTTTGAGAAACGGATGAACGAGGCAAAGTCTTTCAGAAGCATTAACTCTTTACTCTGGGTAGACAGTACCAACCTACATCCCCTACATCTGCTAGTCTACCACTGAAAGAGGTCACACAACATACTCAACTATGCTAGAGCCCATAGTAGCTTGCGGCTGCACACGAAAGTTTCTAGCATGGATAGTCTCATGATCCTTTTGAGCCTGGGTGGCGGTCCAGGAGAATCACACGGTACCCCAGGATTTTTAAAAAATACAGGCAACACTAGGTTCCTCAAGTGCCTTAATCCACCCAGATGTGAATTTAAATTGCCACCTTAAGTAAACTATTAAATAATAATCTCACATCTGTCATGGATACACTCACCCAATCCACCTCTACTAGCATAGCATGGCAATATAAGCACACGTAGAAGTATCTCCCAAAGGTTTGATAATAAAACAAGTAATAGGTACAACCTCATCTACTACCAAATACCCACATGTTAAACATATCCTAATCATGCAATTGTTTGTGGATTGATCTACTGCAATAAAACTGGGTAGTAAGGAGGTATGATCAAAGTGTTACTTGCCTTGCTGATGATCCGTGAAACCTAGAGATTCGAAGTAGCAAGCAGCGCACTCCGGGTACTCTATAGAAACAAACAAGCATACAATAAGCACTCATATAATGCATGGATAAAACTCAAATAAGAGATCTAACCAGAAAGTTCAACTTAAGAACTCCGGTTTGCAAAAAGAATCAAATCAAATGAAGCAACGAAAGTCAAACGGCGAAAGAAACATGCTTCATTTACTATTCTGGACCTAAGTCAATTTTATAGTGGCAAAAACTTGTTTGAGTTGGTTAAATGGAAAGAGGTTTTCAAGACGAAACTCTAGGCGCTTGAATCGCCTGATTCCGATAAACGAGCGAAAAGTTATACTAGAACGAAAATCGGATCACAAATCGCGATCGGAAATAATCGCGGAAAATCGGAGAAAAAGAAAAACGGACGAACAGGCTAACGAACGAACATTCGCTGTCTGCGGTTAAACGACGAAAACCGTTCGTTAATACGAACGTATGGACGAATGTCTGCTAAATAAACTAAACCGGGAAAAAATAAAAACCTATCTATATAAAAAAATAAACCGGGTTCCTAAAACAAACCGACGGTTTTCTCTCGAAAATCATGGCGGCGACGACGACTATCTCCGACGGGTCAACGGCGGCGACGGCGGGTCAACGGGCGGCGGCGGTCGGCTCTGGCAGGCGGCGGCGATCGGCGACTGACTAGCGGTGGCTAGGTTAGGGCGGCGGGGTGGGCTGGGGCGGCTCGGGGGCGCACTATTTAAAGAGGCCGGCCGGGTGGAGTCCTGGCCAAATACGGCCTGAGGTCGGTTTCTTTTTTAAATAATTTCACGCAAGAAAACAAATAAAAGAAATACTAAAGGACTCCAAAAATCCCGAAATAAATTTTCCCCGTCCTCTAAAATCAAGCCGGACAAGATGAACATTTATTTGGGGCCTAAATGCAATTTTGAAAAACGCGCATTTTTCCCAATTCAAATAAAATAGCGATAAAACTCCGAAATAAAATCTTATTTGATTTTAATATTAAATCCTCAATATTTATTTATTTTGGGAAAGTCATTTTATTCCCTCTCTCATATTTTTATAATAGAAATAACTGAAGATAAAATAATTAAAATCAAATGATCCTATTTTCAAAATTTGAGAAAACTCAAATATAAAAATAAAAAAATCCCCAACTCTCTCCGTGGGTCCTTGAGTTGCATAGAATTTCTAGGATCAAGCCAAAGTGCAATAAAATATGATATGCAATGATGATCGAATGTATAACATTCCAAATTGAAAATTTGGGATGTTACAAACCTACCCCCTTTAAGATGAATCTCGCCCTCGAGATTCGGGTTGGCTAGAAAATAGGTGTGGGTAGTCCTTCAGTAGATCTTCCTCTCACTACCAGGTGGCTTCGTCTTTGCTATGGTGGCTCCACTGAACTTTGCAAAACTTGATAACCTTGCTGCGAGTGACTCGACTGGCATACTCGAGAATCTTGACTGGTTTCTCCTCATAAGTCAAATCGCTATCCAACTGAATCGCTTCCAGTGGCACTGTATCTCTCAGTGGAATATCAGCCATCTCTGCATGGCATTTCTTCAATTGGGAAACGTGAAACACATCATGAACTCCTGACAATCGGGCAATTCCAACTTGTAAGCAACTTCTCCCATACGTTCCAGAACTTTGTATGGTCCCACAAAACGTGGTGCTAAATTTCCCTTAACTCCAAAACGCTTAACTCCTTGAAGTGGGGACACACGAAGATAAACTCGGTCTCCGACTTCGTAAACTGTCTCCTTGCGTTTAGAATCTGCATAGATCTTCTGCCTGGACTGGGCTACCTTGAACCTATCGCGAATCAACTTCACCTTCTGCTTAGACTCTTTAATCAAATCTGGTCCAAACAACTGACGATCTCCAACTTCATCCCACAACAACGATGTCCTGCACCTCCTTCCGCACAGAGCTTTGAAAGGGGCCATCTTCAAACTGGATTGATAACTATTGTTGTAAGAGAACTCCGCATATGGCAAATTGTCATCCCAACTAGATCCATAATCTAGCGCAAAAGCTCTCAGCATGTCCTCCAGAATCTGATTGACTCTCTCAGTCTGTCCATCTGTCTATGGATGAAAGGTTGTACTGAACTCTAGCCTGGTACCCAAAGTTTCGTGCAACTGATTCCAGAACTTTGAGGTAAACTGGCTTCCTCTATCTGATACAATGCTCCTCGGAACTCCATGCAGACATACGATCCTGGTCATGTATATCTTTCCAACTTAGCACTGGTGTAAGTGGTCTTCACTGGGATGAAATGAGCTACCTTTGTCAAACGATTGACTACAACCCACATCGAGTCATAGCATGAACGAGTCCTGGGCAATCCCGTGATAAAATCCATGCCTAGTTTATCCCACTTCCATTCGGGTATTGGCAATGGCTGTAGCAATCCTGCTGGCTTCTGATGCTCTGCCTTCACTCTCTGACATACATCACATACTGCTACATACTCCGCAATATCCTTCTTCATTCTGGTCCACCAGAAAGTGTCCTTCAAATCCAAATACATCTTGGTATTTCCTGGGTGAATCGAATACGGCGAATCATGGGCCTCTTGTAGAATCAAATTCTCTGGGTCATTAGGCACATAAACACGGTCCTCAAACCATAAGGTATCGTGCTCATCCTCACGAAAACCTTTAGCTTTTCCTTTGCTCATCTTCTCCTTTATCTCGGCAATCTCCTTGTCTGCCCTCTGAGATTCTTTGATCTTATCCATCAAAGTATACTGAATCTCCAATGCTGCAACATAGCCTCTCGGAACTATCTCCAAACATAGCTCGCGAAGATCCTCGGCTAACTCCTTCGGTAACTCTTCGGTCATGAGTGTGTTGACATGGCTCTTGCGGCTCAACGCATCGGCTACTATGTTAGCCTTTCCGGGGTGATAATGCAATCTCATAACATAATCCTTGATGAGCTCCAATCATCTCCTTTGCCTGAGGTTCAACTCCTTCTGCGTGAAAATGTACTTCAAACTCTTATGATCCGTGTACACCTCACAATGGTTTCTGATGAGAAAATGTCTCCATGTCTTCAATGCATGCACTACGGCTGCAAACTCCAAATCATGTGTAGCATAATTTAGCTCATGGGGCTCAAGTTGTCGTGAGGCGTACGAAACAACTCTCCCCTCCTGCATAAGCACTGCTCCAAGTCCTCGACAAGAAGCGTCGCAATATACTTCATAATCCTTGCACTGAACTGGCAGAATCAACACTGGTGATGTAACCAAACGTTTCTTCAACTCCTGGAAACTGGCCTCACATTCCTCAGTCCATTTGAACTTGGTGTCCTTCTTCAACAATTCCATCATGGGCTTTGCTATCTTCGAGAAATTCTCAATGAACCTCCGGTAGTATCCTGCGAGTCCAAGAAAACTCTGGATCTCTCCAGCTGACGTGGGTGCTTCCCAGTTTGTCATAGTGACAATCTTGGTGGGGTCTACGGCTATTCCTTCTCCGAATATAACATGTCCGAGGAATTCAACTTCCTTCAACCAAAACTCACATTTACTGAACTTGGCGTATAACTGATATTCTCTGAGCTTCCCGAGTACCAAACGCAAATGCTCTTTATGCTCTTCTTCATTCTTTGAGTAGACCAAAATGTCATCAATGAACACCACGACAAACTTATTCACAAACTCCATAAACACCTTGTTCATCATGTTCATGAAATAGGCAAGGCGTTAGTCAGACCAAATGACATAACAGTATACTCATACAGCCTGTACCTGGTGGTAAAAGCTGTCTTAGGTATATCCTGCTCTTGAATCTTCAACTGGTGGTATCCTGATCTTAGATCGATCTTGGAAAATACCTTAGCTCCTTGCAATTGGTCAAACAAGTCATTGATCATCGGCAGCGGGTACTTGTTCTTGATTTTCACTTTATTCAATCCTCGATGATCAACAACCATTCTCAATGATCCATCCTTCTTCTCCACTAGAAGCACGGGCGATCCCCAAGGTGAAGAACTTGGGCGAATATAGCCTTTATCCAGTAGCTCCTTTATCTGCTTCTTAATTTCCTCCAAATCTTTTGCGGGCATCCTGTACGGTCTCTTTGATATTGGTCCTATGCCTGGCAAAAGCTCAATCAAAAACTCAATGTCTCTATCTGGTGGCATACCTGGCAACTCCTCTAGAAATACGTCAGGGAAATCCTTCACCACTGGTACCTCCTCCTGTACAACTCCTGATAAGGAATTTACTTGAGTCCTCTTCGGCACATGCCGGCATACATACTTTTCTTCCTTCTGGCGTGGTAAGCAAAATCGACTTACTAGCGCATTCAATGTTCCCTCCATACTTCGATAACCAATCCATGCCTAATATCACATCCAGTCCTTGCGATTACAACACTATTAGGTCTGAGGGGAACACATAGTTACCAATCCTTAATGGTAACCGATCACACCATAGACTAGCCATATACTCTGCTCCAGGCGAGGTTACTAACATGGGTGACCTAAGGGCTTGGGTTGGAAGTTTATACTTATCCACAAATCCCCTTAATATGTATGAATGCGATGCACTAGTATCAAAAAGAATGATTGTAGTAAATGACTTAACCAAAAACTTACCTATTACTGCATTTGGCTGGGCTTCAACCTCCTCCATGCTAACGTGGTTCATCTGTCCCTTGTTGAAAGGGTTAGACTTCTTCCTAGAGCTTCCATTGCCATTTCCATTCTTCGCTTCAGGACATTCAGTGGGATAATGTCCAGTCTTCTGGCAATTGAAACAGGTAATGTGGCTTACATCCCTCTTGGCTGGGGTTGACGGGTTGGTACGGTTCTATCCGTTGCTTCCTCCATTCCCATTACCATTCTTGGGGCCACTATGGTTGTGCGAACTCCCTCCTCCATGAGTATGCTAAAAATGTCCTCCCAAGTTTGGGGTAAAACGAGGCTTCCGCTGAGCTCCAGAATTGTACTTCTCTTGTCCATACTTCCTCTTGCGGCTGTCAATCTGCTGCTGCTTCCCTTCAATCATGAGAGCTCGGTCTACCAACTCCTGGTAGTTGTTGAAGGTTGCCACCATCAACTACATGCTCAGCTCATCATTCAGTCCTTCCAGAAACTTTTCCTACTTAGCTGCATCCGTAGCAACGTCATCTGGGGCATAACGTGCTAGCTTACTAAAGTCATCCACATAGTGGCCAACTGTACGTCCTCCTTGGCGTAAGTTGCAAAACTCACGCTTCTTCATGGCCATAGCTCCTGTTGAAACATGGGTAGTATGGAAAGCCTGCTGAAACTGATCCCATTTGACAGTGTCGATAGGATAAGTGGCTGTGAAATTCTCCCACCATGATGCTGCGGGTCCATCAAGATGATGTGCGACAAAACCCACCTTCTCCGCATCTGTGCATCCTGCAGTGGTCAACTCCCTTCCCATCTTGCGGAGCCAATCATCTGCAACTATCGGCTCGGTGGTACTGGAGAACACTGGTGGATTCAGCCTCAAGAAACGGGCTAGGTGATCAACATGTGGTGGTGGTGGTGGGTTGTTGTTGTTGTTATTGTTGTTGTTCCCCTGATTCTGATTCTAGACAAGCATCTGCATCAATGCATTCTGCTGCTGGATCAACTGAGTGAGTTTCGGTGGGAAAGCAAATCCATTATCACATCTCGGAGGCATCTGAGGGTTTAGAAGAGATGAGAATATAGAAAAGAATGAGGTCTAGAGAGAAAAACACTACCCATATGCACATGACACAAACACAAACAATAACACTTCAATCAATTCAAACAAGGGCATACAACGGTCTAACCATCGTTACAAAAGTGCTCGGACTATACTATATACATGGGGGAATACTACTACTGTTATGGTGGTCGACTAGAAAAATTGATCGGTCAAAGACTCCATGATATCTGCTCCAACTTCATCAACAAAGTCATCATCGCTATCGTCTGGGTCCGAGTCGGTGTAGTCTATGATGGTGTAGTTCTCCAAGCAAGTGCTATCATCGTCCTCTCCTCTAGTCGCGGGGAATCCCATAAATACTTTTAGTTTCTTCTTCAGATCATTATTCTTCTCCACGAGTGTCACCATTTCCTCCTCATATCCATCGTGTGTAGACTTGAGTTCTTCCTCCAGCTCCGTGATCTTGGTCATAGCCTTCTTCAGATCTATCAAGGCTGCACACATCTGGTTCTCCTGGCGACGAATGTGCTGGTTTAACTCCTGGATGAAAGCGGCAATTGATCTATCCTTCCTGGTGCTGATCATCTCCAATTGCTCATCTTAGCGCCCACAAATCTGGTAGATAGTCTCCTTGATATCCTTGTGGTAAACTTCTCCAATGCGTCCCATGGTGATGTGGGCTGCTGTCGGAGTAATGGACACCGAGTAGGCTAACCCGAGTCCCAGAACCTTTCAAGACATCGGGGCAAACTACGCCCCTCAAGTACCTACGGCGACTCCAAGATAAGCCGAGTCCCAGTAGGCGACTCCAAGATGAGTCGAGTCCCAGAAGGCGACTCCGAGACGAGCCGACTCCCGGAGGCGACTCTCGTCTCGGCCGAGTCCCAGAGCTGACTCCGAAGAAACCGACTGTGAGGAGTCGGCCCGCGACTCCCAACCACCCGGTAATTAAAGACGAGCATGGCCATAGTGCACCGTATCCACGGAGATCTCCGCCCGGCGCGGCACTGTTGCCATGCCAGCCCTGACATCATCCCCTGGGGCAGGGCCCTGTACCCACGACGCTTGTCTGTACAGTCCAGATACGGCGGGGCCTACCAGTCAGCGAGAGTACTGAAGACGGCGGGCGCGCCGATAGTCAGACCCATTGGGAGTCGGCCCCCCGAAGCCGGCCGACCCCTCCCACGGGCCCCACGCGCCATTAACCAGATGCGATCGGGGGATGGCCACAGTGATCGCCCGCAGGCGGCGGCACTATTGCCATAACCCCATGACCAAGCCCGCGTCATTAGAAGCACGGCTACAGTAATCTGCAGCCGGCAAGACCCGCCCGCGGCGGGCGCGGGCCGATGCCCTCGTACCAAGACAGTCGGCGGGCCCCAGGAGTCGGCGGTGAAGACGGCACCTGAGAGACAGACGGCTGGGACCCGCGCCCAGCCGGATTTACCATTGTAACCCTGGGGGGGTAGGCCTATATAAACCCCCCAGGACACCCATACAAAAGGGTTCGCATCCAGTAGCATTAGACAGAACACAAAGGAGGGAGAGAGCTAGCCTTGCCTTCTTCTTCCAGAAACAGCTCTAGGAGCACCCCTGTATTCACTTTGCCTTAGTGATCATGTGGAGACCCCGCAGAGCAGTAGTAGGGGTGTTATCTCCTCGGAGAGCCCTGAAGCTGGGTAAGATCCGCCGGCGTGCATGTCTTCGCCTCATCCCGTTTCCAGGCACCGGCGATGTTCTACTTGCCCCCACCATGATAAGCCATCCTTTGGCATATGTCGCACCCAACCCCCGACATTTGGCGTCGACCGTGGGGCCTAGTGCACCGTCGTCCGGAGATCTGTTCTGGACAGGAACCCTCTTCCTCCCTGGCGAGCGCAGCCAGCCAGGCTCGCTAGATGGAGTCTCAGATCGACCTTTGCTGCAGTGCGCCGAGGTCGCTTGTGCGGCGAGCAGCCTCGCCAAACTTGTCGGTGAGGTTCGACTCTCCGACGAGCCTACGTCCGACGCAGGCACGGGTGGCCCCGAGAGTCTCCTCGCGGGCCTCCTCGACCAACTCCATGTCGCCAGCGAGCCTGCCGTGGACTTGGAGTCCGTAGGCTCCACCGACCCGATGCTGATCGACTCCGACGCTGTGTCACTTGACACTTTCCCCACCAACGTGGTGGTCTACGACGAGCCGCTTCCTCACGAGGAGAGTGGCGGAAGCGCCGTCACGGAGGTGCTCGTCGTCAGTCACGATGAGCGCTCCGGTGAAGAAGCTCAGGACCTGCTTGCCGCGGCCCTGCAAGACCTAACGAAGCCCATTCCAGAGGACGCAAACGCCGAGATACTAGAGACGCGCCGCCTTCAGATCATCGAAGGTGCCAAGAGGCTGCGAGCATGAGGCGCTTGTCAGAAGCCTACCAGCGCGAGATGGATCGCGCCGTGGGTGGCTTGCCGGCTCCAACTGGGCCGAGCCGCCTAGGCACGGTCCGGCAGCGTGGTGCGACCATCGCCGACTTGTTCGGGGCAAAACGCCCCGTATACGCCACCCCTGCAGAGAACATCCGCGCTGCCCAAGCGGCGATTGACGAGTTGAAGAACTTCGAGGGCGAAGAGCGCCGCATGATGACAGAGCGAGTCCAGCAGCTCCTCGACGCGGTTGCTGCGCAGAATGCAGCCGGTGGCCGTGCGGATGCGCTGCAGCAACCGAACGATGACTTGCCTCCCTGCCGAGATCAAGGCGTGACATCTCGGACGCCGACTGGCGGTGTCCGCGGAAGAAAAGAAAAGGAGCCAGCTGTCAGTCACAGTCGGACTCACATCACCATCGAGCATGACCAAGACGGCCGTCCGAGAGCAGTAGAGCGGCGGGACGACTACCTGCCTCCCCCACCAAGAAGAGAACGGCGAGTTTCCCCGCCGCCTGTTGAGCATCCGACTCTCGGCGGCCGCCTCGGCCGTCGAGAAGGAGTCGGAGAGAACGACGCCCGCCATCGGATCGACCAACTCCACCGATCCCTGGCGCTGGAAGAAGAAGACGAGCTGGGTCCGCCTTGCTTCGGGCCCCGCATCCGAGACGAGCCCTTCCCCAAAGGGTTCACGCTCCCCCGAGACACACCCAAGTACACCGGCTCTGTGAAGCCGGAAGACTGGCTGATAGATTACTCCACGGCCGTCAGCATAGCGAATGGCAACAAGCGGGTTGCCGTGAAGTACGTTCCACTCATGCTCCAAGGCACGGCTCGGACATGGTTGAACAGTCTGAAGCCCCGCAGCATCAACAGCTGGGTTAACTTCACCGAAGCCTTCATCCGCAACTTCAGGAGCACGTACAAGCGACCTCCCAAGCCGCGCCAGCTTTCCTTGTGCGTGCAAGGCCCTGATGAGTCAACACGCGACTACCTCACGCGCTGGGGCGAAGCCAAACTCCGCGAGGCGTGCACGAGGTGCAGGCTATCGAGTACTTCACTGCCGGGTGCCGAGAAGGCACCCTCCTCAAGCACTGGCTCCTCTGCGACGAGCTAGAAACCCTCGACGAACTGCTAGTCCTAGCAGACAAGTACGCCACGGCCGACTCGTCCATGAAGACGGAGATTCAAGTCAATGCAGCTGGCAAAGTGGCTCCTCAGGCTCCCAGAACTCCAGCTGGAGACACCAGTCGGCGACAACAACAGAGCGACCACAAACGCAAGGCCCAACCGCCGACTTCCAACAGTCGGGAGGTTGCGACAGTCGAAGATCAACAGTCGGAGGCGCAGCCTCCGGCCAAACGGCAGAAAGGCGACAAATCCAATTGGTTGCCGGCCTTTTCCTATGAGCAGACTCTGGATGGTCCCTGCAAGTTCCACAGTGGCGCGAAGTCGTCAAATCATACCACCCGAAAGTGCCACTGGCTCACTAGAATCTCCAAGGGAGACGGCCTTGTAGGATCGAAGAAGGTGAGAGTGTCTAGAGGGGGGGGATTAGACTACTCGACAAGATAAAAATTCAGTCTTTTATCAAGGACAGATTTTGGCAGATTTTGCATAACACACACAAGTCAAGTAGCATACTACACATGCAATTCTAGAGTATGGGCAGCGGAAAGTAAATTGCACAAGTAGTAAAGAGAAGTGGAGAAGATCAAACGCAATTTGGAGACACGGAGATTTTTCTCGTGGTTCCGATAGGTGGTGCTATCGTACTTCCACGTTGATGGAGACTTCAACCCACGGAGGGTAACGGCTGCGAGAGTCCACGGAGGGCTCCACCCACGAAGGGTCCACGAAGAAGCAACCTTGTCTATGCCATCATGGCCTACGCCCACGGAGGGCTAGCCTTACTCGGGGTAGATCTTCACGAAGTAGGCGATCTCCTTGCCCTTACAAACTTCTTGGTTCAACTCCACATCTCGATGGAGGCTCCCAAGCGACACCTAACCAATCTAGGAGGCACCACCTCCAAAAGGTAATAGATGGTGTTGATGATGATGAACTCCTTGCTCTTGTGCTTCAAATGATAATCTCCCCAACACTCAACTCTCCTCACAGATTTGGCTGTGGTGGAAGAAAGGAATGAGTGGAAAGCAACTTGGGAAGGCTAGAGATCAAGCTTCATATGGTGGGAGTGGAGCAACTTGATCTCAACACAAGGGTAGGTAGTTCTCTTCTCAGAAATGTAAGGTAGGAGTGGTAGTTCTTTCTGATGGCTCTCTCCACGAATGAAGAGGGGGTGGAGGGGTATTTATAGCCTCCACACAAAATCCAACCGTTACACACATTTGACCAATCTCGGTGGGACCGAAGTTGACAACTCGGTGAGACCGAAAGTTCAAATCATGTGAACGTTGGGATTTTCGGTGGGACCGAAAATACAATCTCGGTTAGTCCGATTCGTGTAAAGACAGGAGCTTGCCAATCTTGGTGGGACCGACTTCATCATCTCGGTGACACCGATTTGATGATGTATGTTCTGAAGCTTGGCAACTCAAGTTTCGGTGAGACCGAGTTCAGAATCGGAAAATCCGAGATTTCTAGGGTTTGGCTTTATGGCTGAGGTGGTTCATCTCGGTGTGACTAAGTTTGGAAAATCGGTGGGACCGAGATTACTTATGAGTGTATATGGCAGTGAAAGTTGCTGATAGTTTAGGAGATGTATCACTAAGCACTTGAGCAACAAGATCATCATCATAACCTCATCCCCTTTAATAGTATTGGCTTTCCTATGGACTCAATGTGATCTTGGATCACTAAACCAAAAATGGAGTCTTGAGCTTTTGCCAATGCTTGCCTTAGCATTTGAGGGGTCCACCTCTTCAGTCCTTTTGCCATGCCAATGTGATTGAACTTCCTGAAACATACTTTATAAAAGCATTAGTCCAACCACAAACTATGTTGTCATTAATTACCAAAACCACCCAGGGAGCAAATGTGCTTTCAATCTCCCCCTTTTTGGTAATTGATGGCAACACACAAAACAAGATATCAAAGCTTACTGAAAGAAAGACAGAATTATCACGAAAGCTTTGACAAACATGTAGTACACAGGCTCCCCCTACAAGTGTGCAAGATTTTCATAAATTATGGTTTTGGACTACCACAAGCACACAAGAGAGAAAAGCAAGATGTGCTACATGCAGCTTGGCTATATGCAACAGAGCAGATGAAAAGAAGTGAGTGATAATGTGTATATGCATGGTGATTTCTCGCAAACAGGTATTCACAAGCAAGTCACCATCATGCACATTCTGCAAAGTGCATATACTTACCTTGAGGTTCCTTGGCATTGTACCTGAAGAAATAGACTTGGGAAAACAAGGTTAGATAACACAAGAGTATTTCTTCAACCAACTGCAAGAACATCAAGAGTACCAAGCCAGGGATGACATGTATAAAGAGTGTCTCATATTGAGCACAAGCTTGAATCAGCAAACATGTCTCCGAAACTAAAAGATTTTCAATGAACTCTGAGATATTTTGCTTTCCATAAGATATCAATTGTGAAGATTCCTCTCCCTTTGAGTTGTCTCAGATCAAGGGGTTTGATGGAAAGAGCAAAATCAAAAGAATGATGCCAAATGAGAATGATGCCAATTGTAATATCCAATGTGGAACACGCCAAAGCTTTGATGTGATTCTCTCCCTCTTAAGGTAAGATTGCTCTTCTTCTCCCCCTAAATCTTCTCTTCTCCCCCTAAGTCTTCTCCCCCTTTGACATCAAGTGCCGAAAAGGACAGCAAACTAGGAAGGTCAGGGAAGATGGAAAGATAGAAGTGGGATCCTTAAGAATCACAACAGGACAAAAGAAACATGCACAGAGAATCATTGAGTGGAGCTGCAGAAGATGATATCCTGAAAGAAATAAATCGGTGACACCGAAACAAGATGGATCGGTGGGTCCGAAAGTCATGGACTTAGGGCAGATCCTTTTCGGTCAGACCGAAATATTTAAGTCGGTGACGCCGAGTTTAATTCCAAGGAAATACAAAAATAATTCAGCTCACTTTGCAAGGAATGTTTCAAAGGATTTGCAATGAATTTGTAAATGATTTTCAAGGAATTGATCAGAGCCAAAAGGATATCCACAAAGACAGAAGAATAGAAATGAAAAAGATTCCTAGATGAAAACTCAACGAGAGAACATAAGAGAAAATAGAAAGACTCCAAAACATATGTACTTCATCTAGATAGGGGTCGGCGACTAGGTCACCTATGTTTGAGTATATTGACTTAGGAGTCAAATGAGAACATTTGATCATAGGTCATACTCATCGTTTAAGCTCAAAATGGGGTTGCCATTTTTCGATTAAGCATTCGATGTGATCACATCTTATGAAGCTGCTTGTTCTCATGACTTTGAGCAAAGCTCCTTAAAGATGTGAAAAACATACCTTGGGCTTGTTGTTGCTTTGTTCATGTAGGTGAACTTGATGTAGGTGCTCATTGAATGTGAAGTTGGAGCACCATTTCCACTTGTGTAGTTCATCTTCCTACATGGGTTAGGCAAGCAAGGAAATACTCACGGATATCCAAGATGACAAGAGTGAAATACTAGATGTATAAGTTGTCAAAAAGGATATGTGGAATTTTGTTCCTTGAACTCAACATCCCAAAGGGCTAGATACTTGGTCAATGACAAGATTACTCATGATTTGAGTGTGTGGTAATCTTGTGGAATGTAGATCATCCAAGTACTGCAAGGAGTTAGATGCAATACAAGGAGGCAAATGTGTCCAAGACATATGATCATCATCATAAGAGAAATATCAAGGATTAGTCAAGTAGGCTCATGCCTTGCATGCATCAATGGAGTTTTCACTCCAAGTTTGAAGCATCAATGATGTTCAACTCACTCCTTGCGACAAAACACCTTCTCATCAAGAGGTTTTGTAAAGATATCTGCGAGTTGTTTGTCAAGATCTGAACATGCTTAAGATTGATGTCACCCTTGGCAATGTGATCACGAATAAAATGGTGACGAACTTCAATATGTTTCGCTCGAGAGTGTTGCACGGATTGTGTCCAATCTTAATCGCACTCTCATTGTCACAAAGCAAAGGAACATGTCTCACATGTATCCCATAATCCTTAAGCGCTTGTGTCATCCATAGCAACCTGAGCACAACATGAACCAGCAGCTATATATTCGCTTGGCGGTGGATAATGATACGAATTTTGTTTCTTGGAGGACCAAGATACAAGCGATCGACCAAGGAATTGACACGCACCGAAGTTGACTTTCTATCAACCCCATCACCGCATAGTCCGAGTCGGAGTAGCCAACAAGGTCGAAAGAGGCCCTCTTAGGATACCAAATGCCAAAGTTTGGTGTGTGTATCAAATATCTCACAATCCTTTTAACAGCTTTAAGATGACATTCTTTAGGGGCTGCTTGATATCGAGCACACATGCATACACTCAACATTATGTCAGGACGAGAAGCATAGAGATATAGTAGAGAACCAATCATAGATCGGTAAACCTTTTGATCAACGGGTTCTCCATCTTTTGTCAAGTCATTATGTCCACTTGTAGGCATGGGGGTTCTCATACCTTTGCTTTCTTGCATGTTGAACTTCTTGAAGAGATCCTTGGTGTACTTTGTTTGTGAGACAAAGGTACCCTCCTTAGATTGCTTGATTTGCAACCCAAGAAAGAATTTGAGTTCACTCATCATGGACATCTCATACTTCTCCGACATGAGCTTTCCAAACTTCTCGCTAAAATGAGGGTTAGTTGAACCAAAGATAATATCATCAACATATATTTGGCACACAAATAGTTCACCATCAACCCTTTTCGTGAATAGCGTTGAGTCTATTTTTCCAATCTCAAATCCTTTTTCAAGAAGAAAACTAGTCAAGATTTGTACCAAGCTCTAGGAGCTTGTTTAAGACCATAAAGAGCTTTGTGCAACTTGTAAACATGATTAGGCTTTTGGGATTCACAAACCGGAGGTTGTTTCACAAATACTTCCTCCTCAATTTCACCATTTAGGAAAGCACTTTTAATGTCCATTTGATAGAGAGTAATATCATGGTGGTTGGCATAAGCAAGAAGAATGCGAATGGACTCAAGTCTAGCAACGGGGCATAGGTCTCACCATAGTCCATACCTTCGACTTGTGTGTAACCTTGAGCTACGAGACGAGCCTTGTTGCGGATGACTTGTCCATCTTCATCTTGCTTGTTCCAAACACCCATTTGGTTCCAATGACGTTTTGATCATCCTTGGGCTTTCTACCAAAGTCCATACCTTGTTCCTCTCGGTTGTGTAGCTCTTCGTGCATAGCGCTCACCCAATCCGGTCTTCAAGTGCTTCTTCTACCTTCATAGGTTCAATACTAGAGATAAATGAGTAATGCTCACAAAATTTAGCTAAGCGAGTTTTAGAGCGAGTAATTCTCCGGAGTTGATGTCGTTCATCATTTGTTCCACGGATGATTTTTCTTGACTCTTGCTCGAACTCGAGATAGCTTTTGTTGAGGTTGTGGCTGAGCTTCCTCATCATCTTCATCTTCCTCTTCTTCTTCTTCATTGTTGTTGGTGTTGTCTTGAGGCGGTGGAGAAGGAGGTTGTGGTGGATCTTCTTGTTGCACTTCCTCATCTTGGTGAGTTCCACTTGTGGAGGCCTCCATGTTGCCTTGAGGTTCATCTTGCCGTGAGGTAGGGGGCTCCACATATGTAGATGAGGTACTCTCCTTCACTTCCATGGGACGGATCTTTCCAATAGATAAATCTTGGATGGCTTCTGATGGGTCCTTGTCTCCTACATCAATAGGTATTTGCTCTACTTGCGAGCCATTAGATTCATCAAACTTCACATCTACCGTCTCTTCAACCTTTCAAGTGAAATTATTGTAGACACGGTAGGTGTGGGAGTTTGATCCATAACCAAGGAAAAAGCCTTCATGAGTTTTAGGAGCAAATTTAGACCGACGATGCTTATCAAGGATATAGCATTTCGAACCAAAGACACGAAAGTATCCCACTTGGGGTTTGTTACCGTGAGGAGCTCAGATGATGTCTTGCCGAGAAGCTTATGAAGATAAAGCCTGTTGATAGCATGACAAGCTGTCTCGACGGCTTCACCCCAAAAATGCTTCGTGTCTTGTATTCATCAAGCATCGTTCTCGCCATCTCTATGAGCTGCTCGGTTCTTCCTCTCAACAACTCCATTTTGTTGAGGAGTGTACGAGTCGAGAACTCATGTAGAATCCTTCCTCATCGAGAAAAGAGTCTACATGGGCGTTCTTGAACTCCTTTCCATTGTCCTCCGAACTTTCTTGATCTTCACCTCAAATTGATTTTGGGCCTTTTCGCAAAGGTTTTGAAGATTCTCTGAACTCTGCGATTTGTCATCAAGGAAAAATACCCATGTAAATCTGGAATAATCATCAACTATAACTAGACCAAAGGAGTTACCACCAAGGCTTTTGTAAGCATTGGGACCAAGATATCCATATGAAGAAGCTCAAGCGGTCTCCTTGTGGTCATGATGTTCTTCACGGATGACTTCCACCTACTTGTTTTCCTGCTCGACAAGCACTACAAAGTCTATCTTTGTCAAAGAAAACATCTTTAACACCAAGAATATGATCACCTTTGATTAGCTTGTCTAGATTACGCATACCAACATGTCCAAGCCTTCTATGCCATAACCAACCTTTAGTAGATTTAGCAATGAAGCAAGTTCTAGGTTGGGCTTTCTTAGTGAAATCAACAATATATAGATCACCTCTACGGATACCGGTAAATGCCATGTTATGATTGTCACGACGAAAGACTTGGCAATCTACTTCGTTGAATAGCACATTGAATCCAAAGTCAGCTAATCTAGACACGGAAAGTAAATTGTATCCAAGTGATTCAACAAGCATGACATTTTGAATAGAGCTATCATGAGATATGGCCACCTTACCAAGGCCAAGTACCTTACCCTTGGAGTTGTCTCCAAAAGTCACATACTTGCGTGGACCATCGTTCTTTGCAAGCTCTCGAAACATGTCTTCGTCTCCGGTCATGTGATCGGTGCATCCACTATCAAGAATCCACTCTTTTCCGCCGGATATGTAGTCTCTCAGATTCGCCATAAGATTGAGACTCTTCATGATCTTGTCTAGCTCGGTGTCCGAATCGAGTAATCATCATCATGCTCATGCTCATCATCATATTGACCCATAGATTGTTCATCATCAACACCTAGGTCAATTTGACAACAACTTGCATTAGTTTTGTCAATGTGACAATAATCATCGGAATGCAATACAAGAGCATTTCTAATTAGAGCATTGATAAGACAAGGATCACCCTTCTTTTCATAAGATCACGAAGCTCAAAGAAGCATTTATCAAAGTTGGGATCATTTAAGCATCATATCAAATTCAATAGTCTTGTATAGAATTTCATCAAGACTTCTCAAAGAGTAGTCCGGATAAAGTTCTTCCAAGAACTTCCACATAGCATAGGCGCACTCAAAGTTTGTAACTAGCTTAAGCAAGTTATCGGGTAACCCTCTAATGATAAGATTTACAGTTCTAAGGTTACGAAGCAAATCAAGCTCTTCATCCATGGTAGGGTGCAAGGGGTCAAATGGAGGCACATATGGGGTTTCAACATATTTGCGCAAGTTATACATCTTAAAGATAATAAGCATTTCAATCCTCCACGAGTTATAGGACACTCCATTAAGAATAGGCACTCTATGGCTAACACTCCCAAACGTAGTCACGTCCATCTTCCTCCAATGGTGTGTAAACCAAAGCAATGGAGACCAAAGCTCTGATACCAATTGTAGGATCGAAGAAGGTGAGAGTGTCTAGAGGGGGGGGATTAGACTACTCGACAAGATAAAAATTCAGTCTTTTATCAAGGACAGATTTTGGCAGATTTTGCATAACACACACAAGTCAAGTAGCATACTACACATGCAATTCTAGAGTATGGGCAGCGGAAAGTAAATTGCACAAGTAGTAAAGAGAAGTTGAGAAGATCAAACGCAATTTGGAGACACGGAGATTTTTCTCGTGGTTCCGATAGGTGGTGCTATCGTACTTCCACATTGATGGAGACTTCAACCCACGGAGGGTAACGGCTGCGAGAGTCCACGGAGGGCTCCACCCACGAAGGGTCCACGAAGAAGCAACCTTGTCTATGCCATCATGGCCTACGCCCACGGAGGGCTAGCCTTACTCGGGGTAGATCTTCACGAAGTAGGCGATCTCCTTGCCCTTACAAACTTCTTGGTTCAACTCCACATCTCGACGGAGGCTCCCAAGCGACACCTAACCAATCTAGGAGGCACCACCCTCCAAAAGGTAATAGATGGTGTTGATGATGATGAACTCCTTGCTCTTGTGCTTCAAATGATAATCTCCCCAACACTCAACTCTCCTCACTGATTTGGTTGTGGTGGAAGAAAGGATTGAGTGGAAAGCAACTTGGGAAGGCTAGAGATCAAGCTTCATATGGTGGGAGTGGAGCAACTTGATCTCAACACAAGGGTAGGTAGTTCTCTTCTCGAAATGTAAGGTAGGAGTGGTAGTTCTTTCGATGGCTCTCTCCACGAATGAAGAGGGGTGGAGGTGTATTTATAGCCTCCACACAAAATCCAACCGTTACACACATTTGACCAATCTCGGTGGGACGAAGTTGACAACTCGGTGAGACCGAAAGTTCAAATCACGTGAACGTTGGGATTTTCGGTGGGACCAAAATACAATCTCGGTTAGTCCGATTCGTGTAAAGACAGAGCTTGCCAATCTCGGTGGGACCGACTTCATCATCTCGGTGACACCAATTTGATGATGTATGTTACTGAAGCTTGGCAACTCAAGTTTCGGTGAGACCAAGTTCAGAATCGGAAAATCCGAGATTTCTAGGGTTTGGCTTTATGGCTGAGGTGGTTCATCTCGGTGTGACTAAGTTTGGAAAATCGGTGGGACCAAGATTACTTATGAGTGTATATGGCAGTGAAAGTTGCTGATAGTTTAGGAGATGTATCACTAAGCACTTGAGCAACAAGATCATCATCATAACCTCATCCCCTTTTAATAGTATTGGCTTTCCTATGGACTCAATGTGATCTTGGATCACTAAACCAAAAATGGAGTCTTGAGATTTTGCCAATGCTTGCCTTAGCATTTGAGGGGTCCACCTCTTCAGTCCTTTTGCCATGCCAATGTGATTGAACTTCCTGAAACATACTTGATAAAAGCATTAGTCCAACCACAAAGTATGTTGTCATTAATTACCAAAACCACCTGAGGAGCAAATGTGCTTTCAGGCCTCCTTCCCCTCCTTTCTTTGGGCCACCGCCCGCCCGCCACCCAGCTGCCGGCTGCTCGGCCCGATCGGCGCAGATGCAAGACAGTACCAGAAGAGCATGGAACCTACGTGGTGTTTACGGTGTGGCTGATAATCGGCGTAGAGGCACGGCAAGCAACAAAGAAGAAGTAAATCGATTGGCAATAAACACTCCGGAGTTCATGCATTGGTCCGAGAGGCCTATCAGTTGGAGCAGAGTAGATCACCCAGAGGTGATGCCGAATCCGGGCTCCTATGCCCTGGTCCTAGGCGCCACCTTGGCCACTGATAGGCGGGCCGCCTGCTTTTCGAGAGTGCTGATAGACGGAGGCAGTAGCATCAACATCCTGTACGAAGATACTATGGAGAAGCTAGGGATCAAGCAAAGACAGCTGCAGAGCAGCCAGACTATGTTCCATGGTATTGTACCCGGCCTTTCCTGCTCACCAATCGGCAAGATCTTGATAGACGTCCTCTTCGGAGACAAAGATCATTTCCGCCAAGAGCCGGTCTAGTTCGAAGTAGTGGACCTTGAAAGCCCATACCACGCACTGCTTGGCCGACCTGCATTGGCCAAGTTCATGGCAGTTCCTCAATACACCTACCTCAAAATGAAGATGCCGAGTTCCAAGGGAATTCTGACCGTAGCCGGCGACTGCAGGAAGTCATCCGCCTACACGGCTGAGAGCAGTCGGCTGGCCGAGTCCCTGGTGATCGCAGCTGAGAAGCGGCTCCTTGACCGGGTCGTGGCGATGGCCGGAAAGCAGCCAGAGATGTCGCCCGACCCCAAGGAGTCGGAAGCTGAGGGCTCGTTTATGCCAGCTAAAGAGACCAAGAAGATACCCTTGGACCCGGAGCACCCAGAGAGGTACACTGTCATAGGTACAAACCTTGACAGCAAATAGGAAGGCGAGCTCGTCGATTTCCTCCGTGAGAATTGAGACATCTTTGCATGGTCCCGCAAAGACATGCCAGGTGTACCGACGAAATTCGCCGAGCACAAGCTACATGTCAGGCCAGGTGTGAAACCCGTCAGGCAGCCCTTGCGCCGCCTATCAGAAGAGAAGAGAAGAGTTGTTGGAGAGGAGATAGCCCGGCTTCTTGCGGCCGGCTTCATCATGGAGGTGTTTTTTCCAGAGTGGCTGGCAAACCCGGTTTTGGTACTGAAGAAAAACAAGCAATGGCGGCTTTGCATTGATTACACAAGCCTCAACAAAGCCTGCCCAAAGGATCCGTTTGCCCTGCCGAGAATCGATCAGGTGATAGACTCCACAACCGGATGCGAGCTGCTGAGTTTCTTAGATGCATATTCAGGTTATCACCAGATCAAGCTGAACCCGGCAGACAGACTGAAGACCGCCTTCATCAAACCATTCGGAGCCTTCTGCTACCTGACGATGACGTTCGGCTTGAGGAATGCCGGCGCCACCTTTCAGCGTTGCATGCAGAAGTGCCTCCTCAAGCAACTCGGCAGGAATGCCCACGTCTACGTGGATGATGTGGTGGTGAAGACGGACAAGCGTGGGACGCTGCTAGAAGACCTCAAGGAGACCTTTGAGAACCTGCGCCGATTCCAGATCAAGCTCAACCCTGAGAATTGCGTTTTCGGAGTACCAGCCGGCCAACTCCTTAGCTTCCTGATCTCCGAAGGCTACATAGAGTGCAACCCCGTGAAGATCAAGGCCATCGAGAGATGGAGGTACCCAGCCGACTATTAGATGTGCAGAAGTTCACCGGCTGCTTGGCGTCCATCAGCCGATTCATCAGTCGGCTGGGCGAGAAAGCTCTGCCTTTGTATCAATTGATGAAGAAGACCACCTTTTTCGAGTGGAACCACAAGGCGGATGAAGCATTTCTCCAGCTGAAGAAGATGTTGACTACTCCCCCTGTGTTGGCGGCTCCGACTCCTAAAGAGCCCATGCTCCTGTACATCGCCGCCACCAGCCGAGTAGTCAAGCCACAGATCATCGTAGTCGAGCATAAAGAGGGCAAGGCGCTCCTGTCCAGAGACCGGTATATTACCTGAGCGAGGTACTGTCGACCTCCAAGAAGAACTACCCCCATTACCAGAAGATGTGCTACGGTGTGCATTTTGCCGCCAAGAAGCTGAAGCCTTACTCTCAAGAGCATCCAATCACCATGGTTTGCACGGCTCCGCTGGCCGAGATCATTGGAAGCCGAGACGCCTCCGGCCGAGTAGCCAAATGGGCCATAGATCTGGCTCCTTACACCATCCACTACCAGCCCCGCACCGCCATCAAGTCGCAAGCACTGGCCGACTTCCTCGTCGACTGGGCCGAGACCCAGTACCTGCCGCCAGCGCCCGACTCCACCCATTGGCGGATACATTTCGACGGCTCCAAGATGCGCACCGGCTTGGGAGCCGGCGTTGTCCTCACCTCCCCTAAAGGCGACAAGCTCAAGTATGTGCTGGAGATCCACTTCGCCGTCTCCAACAACGTCGCCGAATACGAGGCGCTCATTCATGGGCTCCGGCTTGCCAAAGAGCTCGGCATTTGCCGGATCCTGTGCTATGGCGACTGGGACGCCAAAGACGCAAACATGGCGAGCTACAGTTTCCTGGTGCAGCAACTCAGCGGATACTTCGAGGGGTGCAAGTTCCTTCACGTGCCAAGAAGCGACAATGATCAAGCAGACGCCTTGGCACGAGTCGGCTCCACCCGCCAAGCAATACCTTCCGGCGTCGCTATTCAGCGCCTCCTCAAGCCGTCTATCAAGCCTTCACCAGAATCAGACTCCATCTTTGTGCCAGCTCCTCCCGAAGAAGTCAGATCCGACTCAAGTGCCCCAGCAGACGGCCCCAAGAAAATCGCAGTCGAAGCCAGCCCGGGGACTTCAGAACCCGGCCCGGGGACTGTGCCAGTCAACCCAGGGACTGCGCCAGTCGGCCCGGGGACTCCGTCAATCCAGCAAGCGGCCGCAAACTCCAGCCCGCCGCCTCCCAGCCCAGCCACCCTTGTCCAAGTCGCTGTGGTGGCGGTTGACGAAATAGCAGCACCCTCATGGGCACATCCCATCCTCAAGTTTCTAGTGAACAGAGAGCTGCCGACTGATGAGATCTGGGCTCGGCAGGTGCAATGCCGAGTGGCAGCATACACCGTAATCAACAGAGAGCTGGTCAGGCGCAGTGTCACTCATGTCTACCAGTGCTGCGTAGAGCCAGAACAAGGCCAAGAAATTCTCAGAGACATTCATCAGGGCGAGTGCGGCCACCATGCAGCTTCAAGAGCACTCGTCGCCAAAGCCTTTCGGCACGGCTTCTTCTGGCCGACTGCCCTGGAAGAGGCTAAAGAGTTAGTCCAAAAATGCAAAGGGTGCCAGAAGTTCCACTCCAAGCCACTTCAGCCGGCTTCCGCGCTGAAAACAATCCCCATCGCCTGGCCCTTCGCAGATTGGGGCCTGGACATGGTGGGACCATTCAAGACGGCCCGAGGCGGCCTAACTCATCTGCTTGTCGCGGTGGACAAGTTCACCAAGTGGATAGAAGCAAAGCCCATCAAGAAGTTGAACGGTCCGACTGCAGTGACTTTCATCGCCGACATCATGGTGCGGTATGGCATACCGCACAGCATCATCACCGACAATGGCACAAACTTTGCCAAAGGCGCCTTGGCCCGTTTTTGCGCGACGCAGGGCATCCGACTGGACTTAGCGTCTATTGCCCATCCGCAGTCAAACGGCCAGGTGGAGCGAGCAAATGGCCTCATCCTGTCTGGCATCAAGCCTCGGCTGGTTGAACCACTCGAGCGTTCGGCCGGCTGTTGGGTTGAGGAGCTACCATCCGTCCTTTGGAGTCTACGCACGACTCCAAACAAGTCAACCGGCTTCACGCCTTTCTTCCTCGTCTACGGTGCCGAAGCGGTCATCCCGACGGACATAGAGTTTGACTCTCCACGAGTCACCATGTACACCGAAGAGGAAGCTGAAGAAGCACGCCAAGACGGCGTTGACCTGCTGGTAGAGGGCCGGCTGTTGACACTCAGCCGGTCCGGCATCTACCAGCAGAGTCTGCACCGATACAACAATCGAAAGGTCAAGCCGAGAACGTTTCAAGAGGGCGACCTTGTGCTCCGGCTGATTCAGCGAACAGCCGGCCAGCACAAGTTGTCGGCGCCTTGGAAAGGCCCCTTCGTCATCAGCAAAGTGCTGGGCAACGGCTCCTACTAGCTAATCGACGCTCAGAAGCCTCGAGCGCGCAAGAGGACGACTCCGGCAAGGAGTCAGAACGGCCATGGAACGCAACTCTTCTCCGAAGATTTTACAGTTAATGCAGTATGTACCACGCTATCCTTTGTGTTAAAAGTACCGAGACTTTGGGCCCCCGAGACGAGCTCGGGGACTGCCCTTTTTGTTATCTGTATGATAAGAATTATGCCTCCGAGTATGCTACTCTTTGTTATGCCGCTTGGCACCGGGTTCAACTAGTCGGCCCGGGGACTCGCCGTCTTGTGCTATGAAATGCTTCCTGTAGTCGGACAAGTAGTGTGCTGCGCTTAAGCCATCTCCTGTCGAAAACCGCAGCTCGTAGAGCGACTGTTGGTAGGCAGAGTATAAGCAAGAACGAGTGCGCACATGGAAAAATGGCTAAGGAATCAAAGCGTATGCATAGCCCAAGCCGGCTCCCAGCCTCTCTCTGCGGAGCCGACTCTCGAATAGTCGGCTCTCCGCCTTCTATCTCATTTGTTAAAAAAACTCTATAAAGGCGAAGTACTTGCCTTCCCTAAAAATAGCCAAGCATTTGACCTGCGGAAGCCCGCGGAGCGACTGTCCGTCTGGCAAAGCAGCGACTATGGGAAGGCGGCAAAGGAAAAGGCCAAAAGAGCAATCAACAAGGAAAGATAGAAGCTAAATAGATATTTACATAAGCAAAGGCCTCTGGCCGAGTCCAAAATACACCCCGCGGGTGGAATTGTGCAAATTAACAAGTTCTTCAAAGACTATGAAAACAGATAAAGAAAGGACAAGACGGCAGCCTAAGGAGCAGCAGACGGGTTCGGTGGGTCGACGGAGACGGCGGTGTCAGGCGCCGGGGCGGCCGGCTCGGCAGTCTCGGCTTGGTCGCCTCCGGCGGCAGCCGGCCCAGTCGGACGCGGCTCGTTGCTGGAGGCGCGATCGAGCTGAGGCTGGTCGGCCGCCCTGTCCTCTGGCGCCTCCGTCTCATCTTCATCCCCCGCCTCGTCTTCCTCCTTGGTGCTGGAGCCGATCACCTCCGCCGAGTCTTCACTGTAGTCGAGGTTCACCCCGAACCACTCCGGAGGCACCTCCTCGCCGTTCGCGGCCCGCTCGGGAACGAAGACGCTGGTGTCGGTGTAGTCGGCGATCGCCGCCGCGCGCTCGATGAGGGCGCCTTCCACAGCCGCCAGTTCCGCCTGGGCCTCTGACCGAAACGCGGCCAGCCGGTCCAGGTCCAACCCTGGATACCAAGCCTTGACAAATTCCAAGGCCCGGCGCGCTCTAGCCCGGGCCGAGGAACCCTTCCAAGCCTCAAGACGGCCGGCTGCGACCTCCAACCAGTCGGCAGTTCGACTAGCGGTGCGCAGAGCCGGCATGCCTGGCGACAAGGCTCGCCTGGGCCCCGGCATGTTGAAGCCGGCGCAGCAGCTGATGAGCCGGCCGCAGACGGGTCTCGATGCTCAGCAGCTGCTCATCGACGGTCAGGGGGGCATTGGCGGCGATCTCCTCGCCATTCGCCCTCCGCGTCTCGTGATCAGCCTCGATGGCTCGATTGACTGCTTGCGAGTGGCCAGGGAAGAAGTCTGCCCCAAGACAGAAACAAGCAAAAAGAAAGTCAGCAGTCGGCCTGACTTGCAGTCGGCAGCTCAAGGAAAGAAAGAAAGGAAACTCACCATCGACGATGTCCTCGATCTCGTGGAAGCCGGAAGTCCGCATCGCCTCTGTCGGTGTCAAAACCGGCGGATCTCGGGTAGGGGGTCCCGAACTGTGCGTCTAGGCGGATGGTAACAGGAGACGAGGGACACAATGTTTTTACCCAGGTTCGGGCCCTCTCGATGGATGTAAAACCCTACGTCCTGCTTGATTAATATTGATGATATGGGTAGTACAAGAGTAGATCTACCACGAGATCAAGGAGGCTAAACCCTAGAAGCTAGCCTATGGTATGATTGTTGAGAGGTAATGTTCGTCCTACGGGCTAAGGCCCTCCGGTTTATATAGACACCGGAGAGGCTAGGGTTTACAGTCGGTTACAATGGTAGGAGATCTACATATCCGTATTGCCAAGCTTGCCTTCCACGCCAAGGAAAGTACCTTCCGGACACGAGCCGGAGTCTTCTATCTTCGTAGTCTGGGAGTCCGGCGGATATTGATAGTCCGGCTGTCTGGACACCCCCTAGCCCAGGACTCCCTCAGTAGCCCCCGAACCAGGCTTCAATGACGATAAGTCCAGCGTGCTTGCAGTCTTCGGCGTTGCAAGGCGGGTTCTCCCTTCAAATCCCATGTACCTGCCGAATTGTGTCCGGCTTCATCTTGAATGTTGTGCTCCTCGGCTTCTACGCCAAATTGTGGCTCTCTTCCACGCGTCGCACGAATGCGAAAAGCCAGGCTGTCTTTTACATTTCACCCCCTAATTGTGCGGGTCGCCCGTCTATAAAAGGGGCAGGGATCCAGATCCAAACTGCACCGTCTTCCTCCCGCGTATACTCCATCGAAGCGCCTCTGACCCTGAAATCCATTCCACCATGGATCGTCAACGCGGCTCTTCCTCACGCGCTCCTAGCCCATTGCCAGGGGATTGGAGGAGGTGCTCTATTTCGCACAATGAGCTAGTAAAGCTCCAAACGGAGGGATTTCTTCCTCCGGCCTTCATGGTTACAGTCCGAGCCGGACTGGTTACTTATCGAGGTGGGAGGCAGGCGGAGGACACCCCAAGCCCCAACAAGGGGGAGCGGGTGTTTTTCGTCCCCTATCTGATAAGGGGGCTCGGATTTCCAATACATCCGTTCCTCCGCAGGCTCCTGAAGTTCTACGGACTCCAGCTCCACCACCTCACGCCCGCCTCTGTGCTGCATATCGCGGGCTACGTAGCTCTTTGCAAGCTATTCCTGGGCATCGAGCCCCATTTCGCATTGTGGAAGAGGCTGTTCTGCCTCGTACCCCGTTCTCACCAGGGGTCCATATATCAAGTGGGCGGCGCCGAAATATGGCGCATCGCCGGGACCGGATACCTATCCGGCACCCCCAAGAGGGCGTCCGAAGACTGGCCCTCGGAGTGGTTTTATATGGTAGATGCTCCGTTACCCGACCCAGTCCGAATTGGCCTCCCGGAGTTTGATGTTGCTCCTTGAAGAAACGCCTCGGTTGGCGCCCGAGCCCCGTTTGGAGGAAGACAAGGCGTCCATTACTTGATGGGCGGATAAGATTAATGGCTTATTCCGCTTGACCATGATTGGAGTCATGGCGGCGTGCATCAAGCGGGGTGCAGCCGCTGAATCTGAGGCCACCCCATGTGGGATTTCAATGGGGAGGACGACGCTACCGACACGGCCGCAGAAGGGCGGGTTCGACCGAGGATCTGGTGAAGATTCTGTCGGTCTGTATAAGGGGAGAAGGAGGACTTCCTTCGTCCAAACCCTTTGGATGGGTTTTCCATGGTCAATCCTAGAGGATGGGTAAGCGAACACCTCGAAGGGTTCTACCCGTGCTCTCGAAGTTTAAGCTTCTTACATTACGTCTTCGGCGCAGGATCTACGCCGGACTGTGGAGGACATGGTGAGTCCTGCTCCACAACTCGAGGATCCGGAAGGATCCCTGGGTCCGGCCTCCGAAGAGGATCCGGACATCGAGGTGGAGCTGATCGAACGGGGTGTATCACCAGCTCAGCATTGATAATGTTTTGGTCGCCATTACGGCGGACTACCCCGGGCTAAGTTCGGCATCCAAGGTGACCACGACCGAGGTCCGGACACCACTATCCTATCCTTGCCTGTTTCTGACCTTCGCGAACGATGGTATTTTGCAGGAAGCGCCATTACGGCAGGAATCCGAGCCTGCGGCGGCCGACCTACAGAGGTTAGTCCGAACTAGCAGGAGGAAATGGAGCACCGTGCGGGCAGCAACATCGCCGCAGAGGTATAGCTTGTGTTTGATCTTTTTGAGCAACGTTCCGAGGAAACTTCTAAGTGCTCATGATCTTTATAGGAGAAAAAGCGCTCGCCGGACTGCGAGCGCAGGAATTGCCGACCCAACCAACACCAGCCAGGCTCCAGCGCCCGGACTGGAGGGGGATGCAAGCACAAGATGTGAACCGGATCCAACTCCAACGGAGGATACCGACAGACTGTCCGCCACCAAGTCAGAGGTGGAGAGCGCTATGAATCATAGACGCCGCCGGACAGTTTTTCAAGAAGCGTGCTTTTCCCCTGAGGTATTGGATGCCTTTAACGCAAGGGACGCGCATCTCCGGGCTGCTCAAAATGGTTTTACCAGAGCCACGGAGCAGTATGTTAAAGACATACGGGTAAGGAAATTTTAATGGTTGTATACACCAGTAGCCCCCGAGACTTAAATTAGTTATGTTAACTGATTTAAGGATCATTTGAAATTCAGGCTCTTAACGAGAAGAATGCCCAGCTGTCTCGGGAGCTGCAAGATTGCAAGGCCCAACTTGAGGCTGCACTTGCTGCCGCAGGAGGAGACGGAAAGACCCCCCTGGTAACACATTTGTATAAATTAATATAAGCATTGTGCGGCATGCACGAGTCTAATAATGACATCTGCAGGTGCCGCGAACAAGATCCGGACAGCAAGACTCTGCGCCGACTAAAGGCGGCGAGAATGTGTTGAACAGAGTTCAGCAGGAAAGGAACAAGCTCCAAGATGCCAACGCCAAGCTCGAAGAAGAGCTGAAAGGCGCACAGGCCGAGCTGTCTGGCTCCGTTAAGGAGAATCAACGGCTTCGTCGTGGCATCTATAGTAAGCGCTTGAGCGAAATCTCTAAGGAAGAAGAGTTCGGCGGGGAAGCAATTTGACATAATATGTCTTGTAGGTATACTCATGGGTCATCCTACGGAGGAGATGCCCGTATCAATGGGTGATCAACTTCCCGAACTGTTGCAGCTACTCGAACGAGTTCGGCAGGCAATGAGTGGCGCCGTACAGGCTTTATGGCCATCCCTCGCCCTGCCCGAGGGCCTCGGGGAGCTTGTAGAGAAGCTGCAGGGAGTACGGCAGCGCTTCCGTTTGTGGAAGATTTCGGCTTGCCGTCAAGGTGCCAGGGAGGCTTGGGCCATGGTGAAGGCAGCGGTACAAGAAGGCGGATCCCAACCATATGGCGAAGTTGGACGGTGGGGCCCGACAGGAAGGAGATCCTGTGAGTTTAGTGTCCAGCCAGTAGAAGCTGGCTGCTAAGTTTTCCCAACGGGATGTAAACTAGACAGACTGTTAGGCGGGATTGAGGAGGAATACAATCAATAATCTTGACAATGTATGTTATCCTTTAAAATGACATGTAAAATGCCTTCTAGCGGATTGTAGATCGTTTGTCTTCGCCGACCTTTTCGCCGACCTCGGGACCCTAGAGTCCGGAGTGTGTCCGAATACCTTTTTGGTTAAGAAATAACCGTGGTATGCATGGAGACCAGGCGTAGGGGTCATTAGTGCTTTATCAGACAAGTGCCCAACTAGTTATGTTATAATACATGGTTAGTAAGAAACATCTTCTAGGAGAATAGTTCCGTTAAGGGTTCCTTTTATTTGGGGAGGCATGCCCTAAAGTGCATGTCCGGACTGCCAAGAGAGCAGTAAAACATCTGGGGGCAGATGGGAAAAAATAGGTAAAAAGTCATCTTTTAAATCACCGACCGAATATTCCCTTAAGAACGCTAGCTTTCGGCTTCACCCAGTCTGAGGTACACATCCGGTGACCCGCAAGAATAATCGCAGAGGTGCTCCCTTTACCGCCTAGCCGAACAATCGGGAACGTAGGGGTAAGCACAGGAGCCAGGCAACCCAGCTTGGCCAAAACTTAAGTCATATCGATGCATATAATGGTGAGTAAAAGGTACATGTGGAAGCTTGACACATGTGTTGGGTATGAAACCCGTATAGTTGAGCTTCTGTAAAAGAAGCCCCCAGGAATAACGAGTGCGGATGGCACATCGTACGTATGCAAAGAATGCGAAAATAGGCCCCGAGGGGCTTGTTAATTTAAAAGGATAAAAAGAGAAACAGAAGACAGCCGAAATATAAAATGTTGGATGGGGGAAGAGGACGAACTCTTAGTCCGGCGCTAGGCATAGAATCGTCGGAGTCGGGATGCGTTCCATGGGTTCGGCTCGAGTCGGTTGTCCGACGCATTTCGTAGACGATATGCTCCGTCGGTCAGTACTTGATCAATAATGAAGGGGCCTTCCCATCTGGGCTTGAGCTTGTCCTTTTTCTTGTCCGGCAGGCGTAGAACTAGTTCGCCAACGTTATAAGTCTTGGCCCGTACTTCTCTGCTTTGATATCTTCGGGCCTGCTGATGATAGAATGCGGAACGAGCCTTCGCGATGTCACGTTCTTCCTCCAATGTGTCCAAGCTGTCCTGCCGATCTAGCTCGGCTTCTCTTTCCTCATAGATGCGCACTCGAGGTGAGTCATGAATAATGTCGCAGGGCAAGACTGCCTCTGCGCCGTATACCATAAAAATGGTGTGAATCCGGTAGTACGGTTAGGCGTTGTCCGCAGCCCCCAGAGTACAGAGTCGAGCTCCTCAACCCATTGGGTATCGGATTTGGTGAGTGACCTCACCAGTCTGGGTTTAATGCCGCTCATTATTAGATCGTTTGCTCTTTCCACTTGACCGTTGGTTTGAGGGTGATAGACTGACGCATAGTTGAGCTTAATGCCCATATTTTTGCACCATGACTTGACCTCATCGGCCGTGAAGTTCGTGCCGTTGTCAGTGATGATGCTGTGGGGGACTCCGTAATGGTGTACCACCTCTGATATAAAGTCTATCACTGGTCCGGACTCTGCCGTTTTGACCGGTTTGGCCTCTATCCATTTGGTGAACTTATCCATCATGACCAATAGGTACTTTTTCTTGTGGGTTCCCCCTTTAAGGGGTCCGACCATGTCAAGCACCTGACCATGAACGGCGGGTAATGGGTATGGTTTTGAGGGTGGTGGGTGGCATATGGCTCTGATTAGCAAAGAGCTAGCAACCAACGCATCGCTGGACCAAGTCCTGTGCATCTGCCCGAGCCGTCGGCCAATAAAATCCTGTATGGAATGCCTTTCCTACCAGGGCCCGGGCAGCTGCGTGGTGTCCACCTAGTCCAGCATGGATTTCAGCCAGGAGGTTTCGCCCTTCTTCTTCGGAGATACACCTTTGAAGGACTCCGGTAGTACTTTTCTTATAAAGTTCTCCCTCATGGACCTTGTAGGCCTTCGATCGCCGGACTATGCAGCGGGCCTCATTTTGGTCTTCAGGAAGTTCCTGCCTAAGTAAGTAGGCTAGGAAAGGTTACATCCTTGGCGATTCTGCCATTATAACGTGGGCGGAGGGTGTTATGTCATCTGCTGAATCACCGGTTGGTGCGGTTTTCTCCGGTTTGTCGCTCCCGGACTCCTCTTCCCATAGTACGGATGGCTTGAAGAGCCGTTCCAGAAAGATGTTTGGAGGGACAGCATCATGTTTTGCACCGTTGCATGCCAGGACGTCGGTCGCTTGGTTATTATCTCGGGCTATGTGATGGAATTCGAGTCCTTCAAACCGAGCTGACATTTTCAGGACAGCATTGCGATGTGCTGCCATTTTCGGATCCTTGGCATCAAAGTCTCCATTTATTTGGATATTGCAAGGTTTGAATCGCGCACCTCTAGGCGTTGAATGCCCATGGAGCGCCATCCGGAGACCATGTAACAGGCCTCAGATTCGGCTGCATTGTTGGAGTCCGTGTACATTATTTGAAGTACATATTGGATCAGATCTCCGTGGGAACGCCAAGACGACGCCTTGACCCGATCCGCCAACATTTTGGAACCGTCGAAGTGCATAGTCCAATTGGAGTATCGCCCGTACTCTTTAGGGAGTTCGGCTTCGGTCCATTCGGCGACGAAGTCAGCCAAAACTTGTGATTTTATGGCTCGTCGAGGTTTGTAAGTTATGTCGAATGGCAAGAGCTCAATGGACCATTTTGCAATCCTTCCCATTGCGTCGCGGTTATTTATAATGTCATTGAGTGGTACTTCAGAGGCCACTTTTATCGAACACTCTTGAAAGTAGTGCCGGAGCTTCCGAGACGCCATGAACACCGCATATGCTATCTTCTGATAGTGCGGGTAGCGGGATTTGCAGGGGGTTAATACAGTGGATACGTAATACACTGGTTTTTGAAGAGGGAATTTATGCCCTTCTGTCGCTCGTTCGACGACGAGGACAGCGCTTACAACTTGATGTGTTGCTGCGATATATAACAACATTGGTTCGCCCAGAGTGGGCGCAGCCAAGACCGGTTGTTGCCAATATGGCCTTTATTTCTTGAGTCGGCGGTGGCGGCATCCGTCCACTCGAAGTGTTGATTGCACCTTAGAGGCGATAAAGGGCAACGCTTTCTCTCTAAGCGGGAGATAAACGGCTTAAAGCTGCCACGCATCCTGTTAATTTTGTATTTGCTTGAGGTTCTTTGGAATATCCAAGCTGTGTGAGCCGGATTTTGGCGGATTTGCTTCAATTCCTCTACCGGATACGATGAAGCCCAGCAGCTTTCCGGCTGGTACACCGAAAACACATTTTTCCGGATTCAGCTTGATGCCATATGCTCTGAGGTTGTCGAATGTGAGCCTCAAATCGTCTACTAAAGTTTCGACGTGTTTTGTTTTGACGACGACGTCGTCTACGTATGCCTCGACTGTTTTGCCGATCTGGGTGGCCAGACATGTTTGAATCATGCGCTGATATGTTGTGCCGGCGTTTTTAAGTCCGAAGGGCATCGTGTTGAAGCAGAATGGTCCGTATGGAGTGATGAATGCCGTTGCGGCTTGATCTGCTTCCGCCATCTTGATTTGATGATAGCCAGAGTATGCATCCAGGAAGCACAACGAGTCGTGTCCTGCTGTGGCATCGATAATTTGATCGATGCGGGGGAGGGGGAAAGGATCCTTTGGGCAAGCCTTATTGAGGTCTTTGAAGTCATACGCAGGCGCCAGATTTATCCTTCTTTGGTACCATCACCAAATTTGCTAGCTAGTCCGGATGTTTGATATCTCTAATGAATCTGGCTTCCAATAACTTGGCTAGCTCTTCTCCCATTGCATGTCTTTTGGGCTCGGAAAATCGTCGAAGAGCCTGTTTGACTGGCTTAAATCCTTTTAGGATGTTTAGGCTGTGTTCTGCCAATCTGCGAGGGATTCCGGGCATGTCCGAGGGATGCCAGGCGAAGATGTCCCAATTAGCCCGAAGGAATTCGCGCAATCTTGGCGTCAACCGAGTTCAAGCTGTGTCTTGATGGAAGCCGTCTTTGTTTGGTCCATTGGGTGGACCTGAAATTTTATTATCTCGTCTGCTGGTTTGAAGGAGGTGAACTTGGATCTTTTATCAAGTATCACATCGTCCTGTTTACCGTAGAAGCAGCGTGTGAGTTCCTCTACCGCTAAGGCTTGGATAGTGCCTCGAGGGCTAGTGCGGCTGTCTTGTTTTCGGCGCTGAGTGCTATATCCGGATCACTAACGAGTGATTATTCCATTTGGGCCTGCATTTTGAGCTTCATGTACCCGTAATGAGTTATTGCTTGAAAAATTGTGAATGCCTCTCGTCCTAATATGGCGTGATAGCCGCTGCTGAGCACGGGCCACCGGCGTGACTTCTTCGGATCTGTAATTGTCCGGAGGCGAACACCACATCGAGTGTTATTTTTCGGTGCAGCGCTTCCGGCTTGGGATTATTCCTCTGAAGGTTGTGCTGCTTCGCTCAATCTGGATCAATCGATTTCCATTTTCATGAGAGTTCCTCGTAAATGAGGTTTAGTCCATTGCCGCCGTCCATGAGGACTTTTGTCATCGAAAGCCGTCCACTATGGGACTAAGTACCGGTCTTGGTGGGGCTCGTAGTTCGAGATGTGGGCTCGTCATTTGGCGCTGAAGGTAATAGTTGTGTCACTCCATGGATTTGTTGTTGCTACTTGGTAGACTTCGGCGAGTTCGCGGATTGTTCGTTTTCGCATATTATTTGATGCGAAAGTCTCGAAGACTGTTGATACCGTGCTGGTATTGTTGGAGTGGTTTCCCGGAGCTAGAAGCTCTTCGCCACTTTTGGCCACCTGCTCTAATATCCAACATGCTCGAAGGCTATGTGTTGGGACAGCTCCCTCTGTACTATGAAGTTTACAGGGTCCATTGAGCCATCCCTCCAGTACGGTTCCGTTTCCCTTGCTGGGTTTTTGCTTTTTTGTTTTTGCATCTGGGGCCTGATTGTAAGGCGCCCTTTTACCGCAGACTGGGTTTGGGGCCGGATTATCCCAAAATTGATTTTTAGTTTTCTGGAAACTCTCCATCGCACAAGATACTTCAAGACTATGGATGCGGATCGGTAAAACGCGTAATCTTGCGGCGATCAATGGCGTTCGAAATTCCCTTGTCCGTGCAGTTATTGCGTAAGATTGAGATTGCGTTTTCCTCTCGGCATCCTTTATCCTGTCCATAACCGGGAGGAATCGCCCGATAATGATGTATGTTTACGAAGGCTCTTGCGAATTAGAGATAGGTCGATATGTGCGGGCGGGTGGGTGGAATAAAATCCGGATCCCTGCCCATCTTTGGGCTCAAAGGCCGAGGGGCTTCCGAATTCGGAAGCTTGATTTGCTGGAGACAGCCCAGCGAGTCCGGAGCGACGCATGATTTTAGGTTCAATGCTCGATCAAAGTCCGTCCCTCCGCGGGAATCCGGCATGGAGGGTTCGGGAATCCGGACACGGATTGTTTTCAACACTGGCAAAGAATTGCCGAGTTGTTCCTCTACCACTTCGACGTGGTGGGTAGCCTGGGGAGAGTTAATCTCTCTCAGATCGGTTTTAAGCCCGATCTGATTATAGTCCGTAGCGACTCCCAGGGCGGCGATGCGATCCAAGAACTCAATTGGATCTAACTGTTCGGCAGCTTTAGGGCTGACGCGAAGATTGCTTCCGACGACTTGAGAAGTCATTGCTGAAGCGATGGCCGGACAGGCGGTCATAAGAAAGCCACCAAGCCAGATTGTCTGACCGGCAGCCAAGGCCCCTCCGGCGAAAACACCGTCTTTGAAGACGGGTAAAGGCATCCGCTCTGTCGGCGACGACACAGAGGAACTCTCAGTGAAAGCACCGATGTCGGTGTCAAAACCGGCGGATCTCGGGTAGGGGGTCCCGAACTGTGCGTCTAGGCGGATGGTAACAGGAGACGAGGGACACAATGTTTTTACCCAGGTTCGGGCCCTCTCGATGGAGGTAAAACCCTACGTCCTGCTTGATTAATATTGATGATATGGGTAGTACAAGAGTAGATCTACCACAATATCAAGGAGGCTAAACCCTAGAAGCTAGCCTATGGTATGATTGTTGAGAGGTAATGTTCATCCTACGGACTAAGGCCCTCTGGTTTATATAGACACCGGAGAGGCTAGGGTTACACAGAGTCGGTTACAATGGTAGGAGATCTACATATCCGTATTGCCAAGCTTGCCTTCCACGCCAAGGAAAGTACCTTCCGGACACGAGCCGGAGTCTTCTATCTTCGTAGTCTGGGAGTCCGGCGGATATTGATAGTCCGGCTGTCCGGACACCCCCTACTCCAGGACTCCCTCAGCCTCCCTGTCGGTCCAGGAGGAGCGCTCCATCTCGAACTCGGCCAAGAGGGCGGTCTCTTTCCTCCCCGCCTCGTCCTGAGCCGCCTTCAGCTGCTCCTTCTGCTCCGCCAACTGCTCGGGTCGCGCTCTTTGGCGAGCTTGCCGCACTCCTCCTCCTTGGCGCGAAGGGCCGTGCTGACATCGCCCAGCTGTTCCTGAAGAGCGGCGTTGGCCTCTGAAAAACAAAGAGAAAAGACGTTAAGTCATCAACGGAAAAGGTCGCCGGGAAGATCCGCCCGGCGCTCAGCGATCGGCCGAATCTCGGGACTACAGCTTCTTAGTCTTGCGCACTTCGCGAAAAGAAGAGGAACTTACTCCGGCTCTCCGACAAGTCGGTAGTCCGCTTCTCCAGCCGCTCAACGTTGCGGTTGTAGGCGGTGACGCGGAGGTTGTGGTACTCCTGCAATAAAAATCAGACGAAAACAAAAATGAGGAACTCGCCAGATTGAGTTCCGGGCCGCCTGCGCAGCAGCCGGCCCGAAACTCGGGGACTACACCCAGTGGGTGCGCTGGCACGCCCCCACAGAGAAGAATGAGAAACGGCAAAGTCAAAAAAGAAAAACGTACTCGGATGGACGCCCGCGACGCCAGATGTGCCCTGGTGCAGCCTTGGATGGCTTCTCCTTCAGCTCGTAGCTTCACCTGCACATCCAGGAGCGCTTGGTTTAGCGGACCATCGCCGCCTCCTCGCACCCATCCAGTAGGCGCGGCACTCGATGCCTCAGCATCAGGAATGGCCGAGCTGGCGGCGCTGGCTTCCAAGGGGCGCGGCGCCGAGACCGCCTTCGCAAGACGGCGGCGCGCCGGTGAGGCGACTTGAAGAAGCAGCCTTGCCACCGCCTCGTCCTCAGCCGGCGGTACTGGAGGGCCCGCCAGCTGCTTGCCATGCGGCGGAGGAGGCGGTGGCGGCGAGGCCGTGCCCGATGCAGAGGCCTCGCCTCCGTCCCTCTCCACGATGGAGTGCTCCCCGCCGACTTCTCCAGTCGGCCCCGTGAACTCTGGGGGCGGCGGCGCGGAGCTCAGCGGGACGACAAGCAATGCTGACTGGCGGCGCGCGGCCTCCTCAGCCCGCTGTTTGGCCACGGCGGCGGCTTCGGCCTCCGCCAGCTTCTTCTGGGAGGAGGCCGCCGCCTTCTCGGCCTCCGCCTTCTCCAAACGGCCGTCCTCTTCCTCATCGCGCTTCTCCCATGACAGAGGGGACAGCGACCCTCTCAAGGGAAAGAGGGGCCCTGAAGCAGAAAATAGAATGAAAAAGACTCGGAAAGAATTCATCAATGAAAACAAGACAAAGGCGGCGAAGGCTTATGCAGAGACTAGCGGCGGTTTTTCACTTCCTTGCGAAAGCGGTTGGCCTTCACGGCCGCCTACTCCCGCTTGGTCGCGGCGGCCGCCCCCTTGAACTTCTTTGGCCGACCGCCGAGCGAACTCGGCGCGGCCTGGCGCTTCTTCGCGCCGACTTGACCGGTCAAGCCGGCGGAAGAGCTCGCGCCGGGATGGCCGGCTTTGGGTTGGCGGCGCGGGATGACTTCCCCTTCGGCGTCGTCTTCTAGCCAGTCAGTGAAGGTCGCCGAGGGCTGGAGGCTGCCTTCCGCTCCCCCTCCTCCGCCTTCGGCGTCGGCCTCCATCGCCGCCGCCCCCAAGTCGGGGTCCTCGACATCGCTCTCCGCTTGATCTGGAGCGTAGTCACGGGGCTGTCCAGTGGCGCCGGCTGCGGGCGGGATGAGAAGGTTCTGACTCAAAAAAAGCCAAGAAGATCAGAAGCCGGATTCGGCCACGAAGAAAAACAGAAAGCAAAATATACGACTTACCGCGGGAGGGGGGTTGGCACGCGAGTACGGCTCTTTGCCGAACTGCCAATCTTCTGCGAGCTCGCAGTTCGCGATGTGATTCACCATCTTTGCCACCTCCGCGTGGGGCATGTCCCAGGTGCACATCCGACTCGGGTCTCAGCAGCCGCTCATCTGACTGATCAGGTGAGGTCGGCCTTGGAGAGGGAGGACTCGGCGTGCCACGAAGGCAGCCAGCAAGTCGGCCCCGACCAGGCCTTCTGACTGCGTCAGCACCCGGAGTCGCGCGATGGCGGCGGCGCCGGCAGGAGTCAGCGTCTGGGCCCGGTGGGACCAACTGGAAGCCTCCCAGCGCGCCGCCTCGTAAAGGGCGGCAGAGTTGACCGGTCGCCCTCGGCGACGTTCTTCACGTAGAAGTACGAGCGCTGCCACATCTTCACCGACTTGATCAGCGCGATGGAGGGGAATGGATTGTCGGCGGTCGACCTGCGCATTGCGATGAAGGTGCCGCACTAACCCGGCACGCCAGCGACGTGCGTGCCGAGTTTGGATTGAAAGAGCTCTCCCCACAGCTCGATAGTGGGGAGAATGCTGAGGAAACCCTCGCATAGGGTGGCGAAGGCGGCCAGCAGCACCACCGTGTTGGGGGTGAGGTGGTGCGGCTGGAGTCCGTTGAACTCCAATAAGGAGCGGAGGAAGCCGCTCCCCGGCAGGCCCAGGCTGCGCATAAGGTGCGAGCGGAATATAACCCGCTCGCCCTCCTGCCGCACCAGCCTTATTTCCCCCGCCGGCAGGGCGCGGGCTTGCACCAAGTTCGCGCCGGGGAGCCGGCGCGTCTTGCGAAGGTGCTCGATGGCGTCGTCATCCACTTCGGAGCCCGTCCCAAACACCGGAACGCACGGCCGGTGCCGCGGCGGCGGAGGAAGAGCTCATCACTATGGATCGATGCGGCGTAGTGTGGCGATGGCTGGAGGAAGAAGAAGCAGGAGGAGGCGGGGGAGCAGGGAGGAATGGGCGCGTGTGCTTCCCTTCCAGCCCCCCCCCCCCACCTACTTATAGGCCTGCGGGCTAAGAAGCCGATGGGGCGGCGTGGGATTAACTGCGCGCAGGACCCCACGCCCCCCATGATTTACCCTCGGGTTACCGCGCGATAACGCGTGAAGCCCAACCGCCCGCACGGCCGCAACGGATCCGTTCGCGCGCCGAGGCGCGGTAGTGGCGGGTCCTGCCTGACGGCCAGTCCCGTCGCGCGCGTGGGCAGGCAGACTGCCTTTGCCATGTGGTGCCGCGTGACGGGGCCGAGCCGGCGACCACGGGAAGCGTATCAGGCACGCCGCCTGGTTCCCGCCGCGACATACGAAACTCCCTAAGGGGCAAGACAGCCCTCGACGAATCAGACTCCAACCAGTCTGTTTGAGCATCCCGGCTCTCGTAGAATCTGACTCCAGCCAATCGACCTGGAGGAAGGCGGCCGCCAGAGCTTGCTTTCCCTCATCTAAGGAATGAAACTGCTGAGGCACACGACGTATTAACCTCGGAGCCTCACCAGCTTCGGGGACTACTGTCGGAGTAATGGGCCACGGGTAGGCTAACCCGAGTCCCAGAACCTTTCAAGACATCGGGGCAGACTGCGCCCCTCAAGTACCTACAACGACTCCAAGATAAGCCGAGTCCCAGTAGGCGACTCCAAGATGAGCCGAGTCCCAGAAGGCGACTCCGAGACGAGCCGACTCCCGGAGGCGACTCTCGTCTCGGCCGAGACCCAGAGCCGACTCCGAAGAAACCGACTGTGAGGAGTCGGCCCGCGACTTCCAACCACCCGGTAATTAAAGACGAGCATGGCCACAGTGCACCGTATCCTCGGAGATCTCCGCCCGGCGCGGCACTGTTGCCATGCCAGCCCTGACATCAGCCCCTGGGGCGGGGCCCTGTACCCACGACGCCTTGTCTCAGACGTCCCCAGATCTGGCGGGCCTACCGATCAAGCAAGTATTGAAGACGGCGGACGCGCCGAGAGTCGGACCCGTTGGGAGTCGGCCCCCCGAAGCCGGCCGGCCCCTCCCACGGGCCCCACGCGCCATTAACCAGATGCGACCGGGGGATGGCCACAGTGATCGCCCGCAGGAGGCGGCACTGTTGCCATAACCCCATGACCAAGCCCGCGTCATTAGAAGCACGACTACAGTAATCTGCAGCTGGCAAGACCCGCCCGCAGCGGGCGCGGGCTGATGCCCTTGTACCAGGACAGTCGGCAGGGCCCGACAGTCGGTGGGGCCCGCTAGTCGGCGGGCCCCAGGAGTCGGTGGAGAAGACGGCACCTGAGAGACAGACGGCTGGGACCCGCTCCCAGCCGGATTTACCATTGTAACCCTGGGGGGTAGGCCTATATAAACCCCCAGGACACCCTTGCAAAGGGTTCGCATCCAGTAGCATTAGACAGAACACAAAGGAGGGAGAGAGCTAGCCTTGCCTTCTCCTTCTTCCAGAAACAGCTCTAGGAGACCCCACAGAGCAGCAGTAGGGGTGTTATCTCCTCGGAGAGCCCTGAAGCTGGGTAAGATCCGCCGGCGTGCATGTCTTCGCCTCATCCCGTTTCTAGGCACCGGTGATGTTCTACTCGCCCCCACCATGATAAGCCATCCTTTGGCATATGTCGCACCCAACCCCCGACAGCTGCCATGCTCTTTCCTAGACTCCAGGTTGGTGCATCAAAGGAAAACACTATGGGCTCAGTGACTGGCATGAACGTCCTTCCTAGAACTTGAACTTGAATCATCCAACGCTCCTCTTCTGGTAAAAGCGGCGATGTAGATCCCTGTGAAGCTTGGCACTCCGATGTTCAGGTATCTAGTAACTTCCTTCAAGTGGAGTCCAATGGGTGTATCTTCATCCGCTTGCGTGAACTTGTTCCTCGCATCCGCCATCGTAAAAGAATAGAAAAGATGAGGAGTCAGAAATGAGAAGAGAGTGTAGTGATCTAGGGCTTAAGCTTAGTGGTCGTGTCCTATAGTCAGCGTGTGCTCTGATACCATCTTGTAGCGACCAGACCTCAAACAGTCTGATCTCTGTGCATTAGTGTCATCCTTGGATCGGTAATGCTGACACGCATAGTACTTGAAGGATTTATAACAGAGTAGCAATCACACACTTATTACATCGAATGTCTCAAAAGATAACTTATTACAATAAATATGCCTTAAGGCCATCTGATAATGATAACAGCGGAAGGCTTGGAAGATAAGCGAGTCCATCAACTGCAACGGCATCACTGAGTATAAGATCACGACCTAAGGTACCATACTCATCGTCTGAAAAGTCTGCAAAATGAACGTTGCAGCCCGAAAACGAGTCAGCACATGGAATATGCTGGCAATGTAACACATAGAGAGTAATGAACAGAATAATGCTATCACTACATGCATACATGGCTCGTGGAAAGCTCTATGGTTACAGTTTTGCATAAAGATAATTTTTCCCTACAACAAAGGAATAAATTTTATTTAACTATCATGGTGGTTGTTAAACATTGAGAAGGTTCCTCCAACTCAATCCAATTAAGCATCAACATTAACCCAACAGAATTAATTAAAGTAACATGATGAGATTCACATGATAATCCAAGTACTAGATACTCAGAACGTCCATAACCGGGGACACGGCTAACCATGATTAGTTTATACACTCTGCAGAGGTTTGCGCACTTTTCTCCGCAAGACTCGATCTCCTCCGCTTGATTTCTCACACTACATGGTGTTTGAGAAATGGATGACCGAGACACAGTCTTTAAGAAGCATTAACTCTTTACTCTGGGTAGACAGTACCAACCCCCTACATCTGCTAGTCTACCACTGAAAGAGGTCACACAACATACTCAACTATGCTAGAGTCCATAGTAGCTTGCGGTTGCACACGGAAGTTTCTAGCATGAATAGTCTCATGATCCCTTTGAGCCTGGGTGGCGGTCCATAGGAGAATCACACGGTACCCCGGGATTTTGTCACGACCGGTTTTCCAATAAAATACTTATTGAACAACCGACCTTTATGCAGACCAGTATAGGAAAATCCTCCTTACTGGTAGACAAAACTTTGATACAGAAATCCAGTAGTACTAAATATTATACAGGGTTGAGCTGAGACTGCTCAAAAAATTATTACAAGATCGCCAATAATTATACATAAGGGCGAATATGACACAGTGGTATGGTGGTATACTACTGACTCGCAACGAAAGTGGTGGTGGATATGTCACCGTGAAGTGGGTGACATGACTCATAGCTCATCAAGCGTCGGAGTGAGGCCTGACGATTTATTTGGGTAGCGGAAGCGGGTATAATACAAGTGAACAACCTGTGGTCGCTCGAGATCGAGGACTCCTCTAGGCGTCGGACTCGCTATCGAACTCTTCATCCATAAGATCGCTTTCACAACATCGGCCAAATCAACAAGCCAGGTGAGTACTCTGAATGTACTCGCAAGACAGTTCGGACATAAGATATAACAAATGCAAGAATGATGCGTCATGAGTAATTAGTAAGCACACTCAAATGATGAACTTGCACGACAATAATAAATAACAAGGAAGTCAGGCAGTAGTCCTCCCGAAATCCCTCCAAATAACCGAAAACCGATCGGGTGTCTGAAGCGATGCCTCGAAAGGTGAACAAATGAATTAACATGCCGCAGTCAGGCGTCTGAGCGACACCACATAAAGGGCTTATATTGAAAAGTAAATGACATTGCGTGCCACAGTCGGACGTCTATGCGACATCTCAAAAAGGGCTTATAATGAAAATAAACAACAAGCATGCCATAGTCGGACGTCTGAGCGACATCACAGAAAGGGCTTATATTGAAAGTAAATAGCAAGCATGCCACAGTCGGACGTCTGAGCGACATCACAGAAAGGGCTTATATTGAAAGTAAATAGCAAGCATATCACAGTCGGACGTCTGAGCGACATCACAGAAAGGGCTTATATTGAAAGTAAATAGCAAGCATGCCACAGTCGGACGTCTGAGCGACATCACAGAAAGGGCTTATATTGAAAGTAAATAGCAAGCATGCCACAGTCGGACGTCTGAGCGACATCACAGAAAGGGCTTATATTTCATCATTTGTATTCAATAAATTCATGAAGATATATTACTCACAGAAAACACTTAGCACAGAATAATAAACGGGTTAGTCCAACCACAGGAATAAACCATTAACCGGACGGAACACTCATGTTTGTTCACCGGAGTTTTGTCACTGAGACTGATACTGATAAAGATAGGTTGAACACGGTCGTTGATCAAGATATGATTTCTTGAATGATTTTGACTCTGCAGAGTTTTTACTATTTAACCACAGCCAACGGATTTCAGTAGTCGCAAAGGACTAGTTCCGTTTACGGTATTTTAGTAGAAACGCGACTAACCAGTACACACCCATTTCCACCTCGCGATGCCAGGAATCACCCTAGGCAACATTCAAGAAAAACTTTGAGACGGGAGGCTACAACCTCGAATAGCATGGGATCAAATTTATATACGCGCGCTCTAAGGGGTGCCCCCCTCTCGGTCCTAACCGGAAACACCCATGCCCCCTGACCGGATGACTGGCTTTAATCCAGGGCCATGGAACCCTCATCATGGCCTCTCTATTGGGTGTGTACGAGGAAAGTGGTTTGCAACTTACTAAGCCATATTCTTTGCAGAAAGCATGTGGTAGCACAAAAGGAAGGAATGGATGATAACGTAACTTGTTCCACGTTAACACTGGAGTAAAATGGTTTGGCATAAGACTGGCATGCTACAACACTGCCATCTTACCACCTCTCATGTCACCATATGATCATATAAACTTGCATCAAAAAGTATGTGGAGTTTCGAAGCTCGCTTTCCTCAACTTTGCATGCGACATAACACTCACTGAAATGCTTATAAACATGCCATGCACTAACTACCCAAAGCAAACATGCAAAAAAATCATCTATCAAAGGTTCGAACATGCTTGCCTGGTTCGGAGTAGTCGGAGTCTAGCTCGGTGAAGTTCGCGGTTCCGTCTCCTCCTTCGGTATCTACGGTATAAAGAAACATACACACTAACGTAAATACCGTGGGGTGCACCAAAAGTATTCCAAATATTTTCAACTAAATATGATAAAAAAACTAGACAGAGAAATAAATATGACAAAAAAAGAATCAATCAAAAATCATTTTCTGTTTAAAAGTTATAAGGGTTTTAGTCCAGAGACCTTTCTGTAATGAAACAGAAAGTTTCCAGGGTTCATTTTATAAAAACAGGAAACGTTTCATTTAAGAATACGCCAGTCCAGAGAGGAGACTACTTTGCCAGAAGGCGTTTTCAGAAAATGTTTCGTTTAAAAGAAAAGAGAGGCTGACGGGGGTGTCCCACCTGTCACGTTTGAATGTTTCAAAGAGAAAAGACAGGGCGCACCGACGCCCGAGGGCTGCGGTGGTCGCCGGCGGCGATCCACGGCGAGGCAGGGGGATCGGGAGGTACCTACGGGATCAGTGTGCCCTCCTGCGTCTGTGGGTGGAGGAGGTGGTCGTCGGCGAGTGTGGGGCACATGGATAAGGAAGGGGTGCAGTGCGCAAGGTGCCAAGCGCGTGCACTGGTGAGATTGACGACAATCTCTGAATAAAACGACGCCGATGACTGAATCAGATCACTGAACTCTGAATTTATTGAAACTGTGATAGAAACAGTGCCTGCCAAGTGTTCGACGAAAAGATTTTGGCATGTGGGGAATTTTCCTTGAGCTGATCTTTGGTGGGGTGGCCTCTCAATGCATCTGGGGGCTGGCTGAATTTCGGTAGAATTTTTGGAGAAGATAAAATATGAATTTCACCAAATTTGACAAATCTGGTCCAAACTTGCAGTGAGTAAAACACGAAAATTTTGAACTGTGGAAGAGTGGATCTTGATGGATCTAGGTTGGGGGTGCTAAGGACTAGCCAGAGGAGTTGGTTTGAGATTAAAAATCACAAGGAATATGGTACCTCCTTTGTAAATCACCTAGGTCCAAAAATAAATACAGAAATAGTTTTAGGGTAAAAATAAATAGAATAAAAATCCCAAATGGGTTGATCCTGCTAGGATTGGCTACTTGACTTGATCCAAAGTGGAGGGAGGTGTTTTGGAAGAAGAATTTTAACATGAGGCATGGTGGGAGGGGATGGTTTGCTTACAAGAAACAAATCCAAAACCCTAAGGATTTCTTTTTAAAAGAAAAACCTTGAAACTAAATTATGATGAGTCCACCCCAATGAAAAGCCTTCAAAACCAAACACCAGGGTTGAGGACAACCCAAAAATAAAAAATTTGACATAAGAGAAAATATTTGAGGAGAAGAGTCTTTTTAAAAGATTTTTGAATAGCCTCCTTTAAATCAACTAAAGATTTTGCTAAAAACCAAAATGAAATTTTTTGGAGTGTCACAACACCTACCCCCTTAGAAAAAATCTCGTCCCCGAGATTTCAGCTGATCCTCAAATAGGTGTGGGTGCTCTGTCCGAAGAAAATCCTCTCTTTCCCACGTTGCTTCATTCTTGGTGTGATTGCTCCACTGAACTCTGAAAAACTTGATTGTTTTTTGACGGGTCCTCCTTTCAGACTCCTCCAAAAAAATTATTGGGCGTTCTCTGTAGGTGAGGTCTGGTTGTACGTTGATGTCTTCATGGGATACATGCTTCTCTGGGTTGCTTACGCACTTCCTCAACTGTGATACGTGGAATACGTCGTGGACGTCTGACAATTCTTCGGGTAGGTCTAGCTGGTAGGCTACCGTGCCTCTTCGTGCAACTACACAGAATGGTCCAATGAATCTTGGTGCTAACTTTCCTTTAACTTTGAATCATTGCAGGCCCCTCATAGGAGATACTCGAAGGTACACATACTCACCGGGTTCAAAACTGACTCCACGATGTTTTTGATCGTAATAACTCTTCTGTCGGCTTTGAGCTGTCTTGAGTCGGTCCCTGATTAGCTTGACTTTCTCCTCGGTTTCTTTGAGCATGTCTGGGCCGAAGATACGGCTGTCTCTGGTCTCTGACCAATTTAGCGGGGTACGACATCTCCGCCCGTACAAGGCTTCAAAGGGTGCCATCTGTAGACTGGCTTGGTAGCTATTGTTGTAGGCAAATTCGGCGTATGGCAAGCTTTCTTCCCAACTGGTTCCATAGGTGAGGACACATGCTCTCAGTATGTCCTCTAGAACTTGGTTTACCCGTTTAGTTTGTCCATCCGTCTGGGGGTGGTATGCTGTACTGAATGCTAGTTGGGTCCCCAGAGCCTGTTGTAGGGGATCCCAAAATCTGGAGACGAATTGTGTGCCTCTGTCAGATATTATAGTCTTTGGAACTCCATGCAGACAGACGATACAGGAAAGGTAAAGCCTAGCAAGCTTCTGGGTGGTGTAGGTTGTCTTTACGGGGATGAAATGTGCCACCTTGGTTAATCTATCTGTGATGACCCATATGGCATCATTTCCGTGTTGTGACCGAGGTAGTCCAACAATAAAGTCCATCCCAATTTCATCCCATTTCCATTCAGGTATCCTGTTTGGCTATAACAACCCTACTGGTTTTTGATGCTCGGCCTTAATGCACTGACACGAATTACAGCATGCGATGAAGGTGGCTATATCCCTCTTCATACCGTGCCACCAAAATCTTTCCTGAGTGGCTTTGTACATCTTGGTCCCTTCCGGGTGGATTGAATATGGGGCGGTGTGGCCTTCGGCTAGAATTTGCTGTTTGAGCTCTTTTACATTTGGTACACGAAGCCTATCTCCGTACCATAGTATTCCCTTACCGTCTATGACAAATTATGAGGCCTTGCCCAAACTCATTTTTCTTTTTATGCCTTCGATGTTGGGGTGCCCATGTTGGGCCTCCTTAATTTGTTCTATCAGGTTGGGCTGTATTTCCAAATTTGATATACTGCCTTCGGTGACCATTACCAAGTTGAGTTTGGCAAACTCCTGCTGAAATCCTGGCCTCAAATGTGGTAGGCTGTCGTTGCCTGTACTAGGATTTCGACTAAGAGCATCTGCCACTACATTTGCTTTTCCTGGGTGGTAGTGAATGCCAACATCGTAATCCTTCACCAACTCTAACCAATGTCGTTGTCGCAAGTTGAGTTCTGGTTGTGTGAAAATATACTTGAGGCTTTTATGGTCCGTGTATATTTCACAACGATTCCCAAGCAAAAAGTGTCTCTCCATTCCTCGAGTGCATGAATAACTGCTGCCAACTCCAAGTCATGTGTGGGATAATTCTCTTCATGCTTTCAAGCGTAGGCGACTACCTTGCCTTCTTGCATTAATACGCATCCGAGGCCTTTTCGGGATGCGTCGCAATATACTTCAAAACTCTTGTGTATGTCTGGCACAACCAATACTGGTGCTGTTGTCAGTTTCCTTTAGTTCTTGGAAACTTTTCTCGTAGGCTTCGGTCCATATAAACTTTTTATCCTTCTTGAGAAACTGGGTCATTGGTTTTGCTATGGTGGAGAATCCCTCAATAAATCTTCGGTAATACCCTGCCATTCCCAAGAAACTTCGTACATCCATTACGCTGGCTGGTGGTTTCCAGCCAAGTACGGCTTTGACTTTTTCCGGGTCTACGGCAACACCTTCTTGGGTTAGTACGTGGCCTAAAAAACCAACCTGTCTTAACCAAAATTCACATTTGCTGAACTTGGCGTACAATTGATGTTTCCTTAGTTCTCCCAGTACAATCCTAAGATGTTCAGCGTGCTCTTCTGGTGTCTTGGAGTATACCAGAATATCATCAATGAATACCACCACAAATTTGTCCATAAATTTCATAAACACCTTGTTCATGAGGTGGACAAAATATGCGGGGGCGTTCGTTAGTCCACATAGCATTACTGTAAACTCATATAGCCCGTATCTTGAGGTAAATGTTGTTTTGGGAATATCTTCTGTCTGTACTTTTAATTGATGATACCCCGACCTCAAATCAATTTTTGAGAAGACTTTGGCTTGAGCGAGCTGGTCAAATAAATCATTTATCCGTGGCATCGGGTATTTGTTCTTGATTGTGAACATGTTGAGTGCTCGATAGTTTATACACAATCTCAGTGTTCCATCCTTTTTCTTGGCAAATAAAACTGGTGAACCCCATGGTGAGGAGCTGGCTCGTATAAATCCTTTGTCCAGTAATTCTTTTATTTGCTTCTTTAATTCCACCAACTCTGAGGGTGACATTCGGTATGGTTTCTTGTAAATGGGGGTGGTTCCAGGTGCTAGTTCAATGCTGAATTCTATTTCCCGGTCTGGTGGCATGCCTGGTAGTTCTTCGGGAAATACGTCTGGAAACTCACATACCACTGGGACTTTGTTTAACTCCGAAACGTCCACGCTGTTCAACCTCGGTCGCCATGGTATTTGTCTTTCTTGAGCTGAAACTTTTATTGTCTTCCCGTGGTGGTGAGTAAGAATTACTGTTGGGTTGAAGCAGTCAATAAATCCTTTGTTGGTGGTTAACCGGTCCATTCCAAGGATAACATCTAGTCCCTTATTTTCCAATACAATGAGGTTCGCATGAAACTTTAATCCCTCAAATTCAATAACCACACCTTGGCAGTAACTCTGAGTGACTTGCTTAATCCCGGGGGACTTGATGATCATGGATTTTTCCAAGGGAAGCATTGAAAAAATCATTTTGCAAAGCAAAACTCTTTGAAATGTATGAGTGAGAAGCTCCAGAATCAAACAAAACCGTGGCAGGTATTGTGTTGACAGGGAACGTACCGAGTACGATATCTGGGGCATTCTGTGCTAACTCTGTGGTCACGTGGTTCAGGTGACCCTTCTTGTGGTTGTTACTGGGGTTGAAATTGTTTCGCTTGGGCGTTGAATTATTGCCACCGTTGTTCGCCTTGGGGCGAGTTCTTAACTTGGGACCTTTGCTTGGCATAGTGTCCTTCTTCTCCACAAGCGTAGCAAGTAACGCCTGGGCGGCATGTGAACTCCTTGTCCCTTGCATGGAAATTCTTGATTGGACGTGAGACATTGGTCGTGGGTTTGGGTGCTCCACCTTTCTGAAAATCAGCCTTGCTCCGTTGGTTGCGAGCAAGTGTAGTCTGGTCCCTTTTGCGCTTGTGAAAATCCTCCAAGCTGCGTCGCTCATTTTCTAGGGTAATAGCCTTATCCACCAGTGTTTTGAAGTCTGGGAAGGTGTGTACGACCAGCTGGCATTTAAGTGCTGGTGCCAGACCGTCCAAGAATTTTTCCATCTTCTTGTTTTCAGTCATATGTTCTTTGTTGGCGTAGAGAGACAATAGTGTAAACTGACTGTTGTATTCAGTCACCGTCATGGTCCTCTACTTGAGGTCATCAAACTCCCTCTACTTGAGTTTCATAATACTTCTAGGGATATGCGCCCCACGAAAACCTTCCTTGAATTCTTCCCATGTTATATCATTTTCATTAGGGTGCATGTGTAGGAAATTCTCCCACCATGATGCAGCCGCTCTAGTGAGATAGTGCGGTGCATATAGTACTTTCTCACGATCTGAGCATTGTGCAATAATTAACTTTCTCTCCATGTCTCGAAGCTAGTCGTCGGCCTCAAGAGGTTTGTCAGTATGAGAAAATGTTGGGGGACGCGTCTTTTGTAGTTCTAATAGTTTGGATTGTTGTTGATACTGACCACGGTGATTTCCCATATTGATGACTTGGTTCATCATTTATTGGTGTTGTTGCTGACTCTGTTCATAAAGGTGGCATACTTGAGAAAATGCGGCATCACTACCCTGCTGACTTGATTGTCCTTGTGTGAAGTTGTTGCTTGTCTGTGTACCATAATTCTCTTCTGGCGGACTTGGCATGGAGTGAGTCCAAGGACGATGCATTTTCCACTCTGAGGTATTTTTTTGTGAAACTCTTGTGAGAATAGCTGTGACAGAAAAATAATTTTTTTGCAAGACAAAAAATTAAGAACTCCAATATTTTTCAAGGAAATATTTGATTGCGCACGGAGAAGGACCGCTTAGTACATATCTTACACACAAGCATAATTATACAATACATCACTCAGGATGTGCGTACACAATCCTGACATGTTATTTAGGCTAGTGCACTTCTCTAGTTCCTACATGATGCGCATACAGACTACTTCACACAACCTATGTGCATATAAACATATCATACATGCTGACACTCTGCACGGCATGCTGGGCACACTTAGTCGGAGATGGTGAGGACTTCCCTTGGCCTGCCAAGGGTAAGGCCCAGTGGAGTTGGAGACTCAACCTCCTCCTCAATAATGGTCTCCAGACGTGAAGCGCTGAGCTGCGGAGTTGGAACGGGTGCGGTAGGTGGTGCAGCTGTGACTGGGGTAGGAGCGATGACTTGGTCAAATTCTTCAGGAGTAGGTAGGCGGCGAGCAGTGGCGAATGTGGCAGGTGTGTGAGATGCCGAGGACGAGACATACGTCAGTGGTGGAGCTATGTGGAGAAGCTCCCTCCTGTTGGCGGAACAGCTGTGCACGACGGACATGCGAGCTGCCACGAGGTCGTCCACAAGGTTATCAAAAGCGGCCTCAAGCGCCTTGAGATAGTCAACCAGCATCTCAATGGCCTCATCCCTTTCTCCTCTAGGGCAAGCAAATGCGTTGTGACAGGTGTATGGCACGTGGCAGGGGAGGTAGCGGTAGCGACGAGTCTTCATTGAAGGAAGAACATCCCAAAGACGAGCTATCGCCTCACGGGCAGCCATCTGCATAGCATGCTTCTCCGTAGGCATGGCTCTTCCCACAAACCGGAAGCGGCGAAATTCAACACGCCCTCCCTTAAATTGCACCGCGGCCTGGCGCAAGGACAGGCTGTCGTTGATCTTGTGCTGGTAGAGTGTGAACTCCGGGCGAGTCGATGGCCCGATCGCGATTTTGACGATGGTGGTGAGGAGCTTGACGAAACCCTCAGGCACATTGGCGAACACCTGGGATTCACAGTCGTTGCCAGTGATCTACAAAAGTAGGCAAAAATTCTGAATGGTCAGATCATAAATTTATGTTGACTGTCAGAAAATGACTACATTTGCAAAATATTAAAATAGCACTAATTACGCTAATAACCGATTAGCGATCGCATCTAGTGGCTTCCTACAGTCAGCCTGGCTCTGATACCAAGTTTGTCACGATCGGTTTTCCAATAAAATACTTATTGAACAACCGACCTTTATGCAGACCAGTATAGGAAAATCCTCCTTACTGGTAGACAAAACTTTGATACAGAAATCCAGTAGTACTAAATATTATACAGGGTTGAGCTGAGACTGCTCAACAAATTATTACAAGCTCGCCAATAATTATACATAAGGGCGAATATGACACAGTGGTATGGTGGTATACTACTGACTCGCAATGAAAGTGGTGGTGGATATGTCACCGTGAAGTGGGTCACATGACTCATAGCTCATCAAGCGTCGGAGTGAGGCCTAACAATTTATTTGGGTAGCGGAAGCGGGTATAATACAAGTGAACAACTCCAGGGTCGCTCGAGACTGACTGGGACTCCTCTAGGCGTCGGACTCGCTATCAAACTCTTCATCCATAAGATCGCCTTCGTCAACATCTGGCCAAATCAACAAGCCAGGTGAGTACTTTGAATGTACTCGCAAGACAGTTCGGACATAAGATATAACAAATGCAAGCATGATGCGTCATGAGTAATTAGTAAGCACACTCAAATGATGAACTTGCACGACAATAATAAATAACAAGGAAGTCAGGCGGTAGTCCTCCCAAAATCCCTCCAAATAACCGAAAACCGAGCGGGTGTCTGAAGCGACGCCTCGAAAGGTGAACAAATGAATTAACATGCCGCAGTCGGGCGTCTGAGCGACACCACATAAAGGGCTTATATTGAAAAGTAAATGACAGTGCGTGCCACAGTCGGACGTCTATGCGACATCTCGAAAAGGGCTTATAATGAAAATAAACAACAAGCATGCCACAGCCGGACGTCTAGGCGACATCACAGAAAGGGCTTATATTGAAAGTAAATAGCAAGCATGCCACAGTCGGACGTCTGAGCGACATCACAAACAGGGCTTATATTGAAAGTAAATAGCAAGCATGCCACAGTCGGACGTCTGAGCGACATCACAGAAAGGGCTTATATTTCATCATTTGTATTCAATAAATTCATGAAGATATATTACTCACAGAAAACACTTAGCACAGGATAATAAACGGGTAGTCCAACCAGAGGAATAAACCATTAACCGGACGGAACACTCATGTTTGTTCACCGGAGTTTTGTCACTGAGACTGATACTGATAAAGATAGGTTGAACACGGTCGTTGATCAAGATATGATTTCTTGAACGATTTTGACTCTGCAGAGTTTGTACTATTTAACCATAGCCAACGGATTTCAGTAGTCGCGAAGGACTAGTTCCGTTTACGGTATTTCAATAGAAACGCAACTAACTAGTACACACCCATTTCCACCTCGCGATGCCAGGAATCACCCTAGGCAACGTTCAAGAAAAACTTTGAGACGGGGAGGCTACAACCTCGAATAGCATGGGATCAAATTTATATATGCGCGCTCTAAGGGGTGCCCCCCTCTCGGTCCCAACCGGAAACACCCATGCCCCCTGACCGGATGACTGGCTTTAATCCAGGGCCATGGAACCCTCATCACGGCCTCTCTATCTGGTGTGTACGAGGAAAGTGGTTTGCAACTTACTAAGCCATATTCTTTGCAGAAAGCATGTGGTAGCACAAAAGGAAGGAATGGATGATAACGTGACTTGCTCCACGTTAACACTGGAGTTAAATTGTTTGCCATAAGACTGGCATGCTACAACACTGCCATCTTTCCACCTCTCATGTCACCACATGATCATATAAACTCGCATCAAAAAGTATATGGAGTTTTGAAGCTTGCTTGCCTCAACTTTGCATGCGACATAACACTCACTGCAATGCTTATAAGCATGCCATGCACTAACTACCCAAAGAAAACATGCAAAACACTCATCATATCAAAGGTTGAACATGCTTGCCTGGTTCGGAGTAGTCGGAGTCTAGCTCGGTGAAGTTCGCGGTTCCGTCACCTCCTTCGGTATCTACGGTATAAAGAAACATATGCACTAACGTAAATACCGTGGGGTGCACCAAAAGTATTCCAAATATTTTTCAAATAAATATGATAAAAAAACTAGACAGAGAAATAAAGATGACAGAAAAAGAATCAATCAAAAATCATTTTCTGTTTAAAAGTTATAAGGGTTTTAGTCCAGGGACCTTTCTGTAATGAAACAGAAAGTTTCCAGGGTTCATTTTATAAAAACAGGAAACATTAAGAATACGCCAGTCCAGAGAGGAGACGTACTTTGCTAGAAGGCGTTTTCAGAAAACGTTTCGTTTAAAAGAAAAGAGAGGCTGACGGGGGGTCCCACCTGTCAGGTTTGAATGTTTGAAAGAGAAAAGACAAGGCGCGCCGACGCCCGAGGGCTGCGATGGTCACCGGCGGCGATCCACGACGAGGCAGGGGGATCGGGAGCTACCTACGGGATCAGTGTGCCCTCCTGCGTCATTGGGTGGAGGAGGTGGTCGTCGGCGAGCACCACGCCGACGGCGGCTTCTACTCCGGCGGACGGCGGCTCGGGTGATATTGGATCTCGTCAGGGAGAGCTGCAAGTGCCAAATTGAGGCACGGGTTAGGCGACTGGGTACCCTAGGAGGTTACGAGCGGGGTTAGGGAGGTGGGGGAGCCCTCACCTGCATGGATCGTGCCGGAGCCCTGAGCGGACAGGGGCGGCCGGAGACGAGGAAGGAGACCTCCTCGAGGTCCTCGCAGTGGCTAGGCAGGGCTCTGGTGGTGTGGAGGTGTGGCGCTGGGTCGAGGGAGAGCCTGGGGGCTCCTTTTATAGCTGATCCGAGGCGGTGGCGTGAACGGGATAACTCCGGTGGTGGGACGACGGCCGAACGGGGTTGTCAGGCGGTCGGGCATCAACGTGCGGGTCTTCTGGTGCCATCCAGGAGCTGATCTTGGCAAAAACTTGGGCGTTGCTCCAATCCTTCGACGGAACGGCCGACGGGACTCGTCAGCGGCAGGGAGCGCGCCCCGTGCTCGCCAGGCCACGGTGACGGTGCCGTAGCGTGCACAGGCAAGCAGACGGCTACGTGGAAGTCTTGGGTGGTTTGGGCGGCGCGGGACGGCGCCGAAAGCTGCAGCTGCACCCTGCCGATCGCCACGGGTGGCTCTGCCACCGCAGAAGCTGCCGACGTCGGCGGGACACGTCGCCACCGACGCCCACGCCCGGCCAAGCGATTGTGAGGCGCATGGATAAGGGAGGGGTGTAGTGCGCAAGGTGCCAAGCACGTGCACTAGTGAGATTGACGACAATCTCTGAAGAAAACAACGCCGATGACTGAATCTGATCATTGAACTCTGAATCTATTGAAACTGTGATAGAAACAGTGCCTGCCAAGTGTTCGATGAAGAGATTCTAGCATGTGGGGAATTTTCCTTGAGCTGATCTTTGGTGGGGTGGCCTCTCAATGCATCTGGGGGCTGCCTGAATTTTGGTAGAATTTTTGGAGAAGATAAAATATGAATTTCACCAAATTTGACAAATCTGGTCCAAACTTGCAGTGAGTAAAACTTGAAAATTTTGAACCGTGGAAGAGTGGATCTTGATGGATCTAGGTTGGCGGTGCTAAGGACTAGCTAGAGGAGTTGGTTTGAGATTAAAAATCACAAGGAATATGGTACCTCCTTTGTAAATCACCTAGGTCCAAACATAAATACAGAAACAGTTTTAGGGTAAAAATAAATAGAATAAAAATCCCAAATGGGTTGATCCTGCTAGGATTGGCTACTTGACTTGATCCAAAGTGGAGGGAGGTGTTTTGGAAGAAGAATTTTAACATGAGGCATGGTGGGAGGGGATGGTTTGCTTAAAAGAAATAAATCCAAAACCCTAAGGATTTCTTTTTAAAAGAAAAACCTTACAAATAAATTGTGATGAGTCCACCCCAATGAAAAGCCTTCAAAACCAAACATCAGGGTTGAGGACAACCCAAAAATAAAAATTTTGACGTAAGAGAAAATATTTGAGGAGAAGAGTCTTTTTAAAAGATTTTGAATAGCCTCCTTTAAATCAAATAAAGATTTTGCTAAAAACCAAAATGAAAATTTTTGGAGTGTCACAGATTTCCAAAAAATACAGGCAACACTGGGTTCCCCAGGTGCCTCAATCCACCCAGATGTGAATTTAAGTTGCCACCTTAAGTAAACCATTAAATAATAATCTCACGTCTACTAGCATAGCATGGCAATATAAGCAAACGTAGAAGTATCTCCCAAAGGTTTGATAATAAAACAGGTAATAGGTACTACCTCATCTACTACCCAATACCCACATGTTAAACAGATCCTAATCATGCAATTGTTTGAGAATTGATCTAATGCAATAAAACTGGGTAGTAAGGAGGTATGATAAAAGTGTTACTTGCCTTGCTGATGATCCGTGAAACCTAGAGATTCGAAGTAGCAAGCGGCGCACTCCGGGTACTCTATAGCAAACAAACAAGCATACAATAAGCACTCATCTAATGCACGGGTAAAACTCAAATAAGAGACCTAACCAGAAAGTTCAAATTAAGAACTCCAATTTGCAAAAAGAATCAAATCAAACGAAGCAACGGAAGTCAAACGGCGAAAGAAACAAGCTTCGTTTACTATTCTGGACCTACTTCAAACTTTACAGTGGTAAAAACTTGTTTGAGTTGGTTAAATGGAAAGAGGGTTTTGAGACGAAACTCTAGGCGCTTGAATCGCCTTATTTCGATAAATGTGCAAAAAGTTATACTACAACGAAACTCGGATCAGAAATCGCGATCGGAAATAATCGCGGAAATCCGAGAAAAAGAAAAACGGACGAACAGGCTAATGAACGAACGTTCGCTGTCTCCGGTTAAATGACGAAAACCGTTCGTTAAAGCAAACATACGGACGAACGTCCACTAAATAAATTAAACCGGGGAAAACCCAATCTATATAAAAAAATAAACCGGGTTCCTAAAAAAACCGACGGTTTTGTCTCGAAAACCGCGGCGGCGACGGTGACTACCTCCGGCGGGTCAACGGCGGTGGCGGCGGGTCAACGGGTAGCAGCGGCGGTCGGCTCGGCTGGGTGGCGGCGATCGGCGGCGGCGGGCGGGATCGGCATGCAGCGGCAAGCAAGGCGCAGTGGCGGCGGTGGCGGTGGCAAGGCGGCTAGGGTTAGGGTGGCAGGGTGGGCTGGGGCTGCTCGGGGGCGCACTATTTAAAGAAGCCGGCCGGGCGGAGTCCTGGCCAAATACAGCCCGAGATCGGTTTCGTTTTTTTACATAATTTCACGCAGAAAAACAAATAAAAGAAATACTAAACGGACTCCAAAAATCCCGAAATGAATTTTCCCCGTCCTCTAAAATCAAGACGGACAAGATGAAAATTAATTTGGGGCCTAAATGCAATTTTGAAAAATGCACATTTTTTCCAATTCAAAGAAAATAGCGATTAAACTCCGAAATAAAATCTTATTTGACTTTAATATTAAATCCTCAATATTTCTTTATTTTGGGAAAGTCATTTATTCCCTCTCTCATATTTTTATAATAGAAATAATTGAAGTTAAAATAATTAAAATCAAATGATCCTATTTTCAAAATTTCAGAAAACTCAAATATGAAAATAACGAAATCCCCAACTCTCTCCGTGGGTCCTTGAGTTGCGTAGAATTTCTATGATCAAGCCAAAGTTGAAAGTGCGTTATATCGACTAGAGGGGGGGTGAATAGGCGATTTCTGAGGAATTTGTTGGTGAGGAAATTTCTTAGCGAAGAACTACTTGCAGCGGAATAAGTACTCAGAAGTAAACATAACAGAATACAAGCATGGTCATCATGATGAAATGAAGACAAGCACAGAGTACAGAAAGCGTAATCACAGGATAACACAAGATGAAGACAAACAGACTAAAGAAATTGAACTGAGGAAATTGAGAAAGTCTTCAGTCAAAGTCTTCAAGCACAGATATGAACAAACACTCAACACAGTAATGAGGAAATGAAAGGATTGAGGAAATAGAACCAGTTAGTTGGTGAAGACAATGATTTGGTAAACCAGTTCCAACTGCTGTCTCAGTTGTACATCTGGTTGGAGCGGTTGAGTATTTAAACTCGAGGACACGCAGTCCCGAACACCCGATCATCGAGCGCAACTCAGACACCCGATCCTCACCATATTCTCCTTGAACTAAGACCACGAGGCCTCGTCCAATCACTCATGGTAAGTCTTCAGGTGACTTCCAAACCTTCACAGACTTGGTCACTCGGCGATCCACAATTCCTCTTGGATGCTCTAGACCTTGACGCCTAACCGTCTGGAAGAAGCACAGTCTTCAAAGGTAACAAGCGTCGGATCCACGAAGGATCAATTTCTTCTGTGATGCTCAATCACTTTGGGTTTGTGGGGGTTTGGTTTTGGGATTTTCCTCACTTGATGATTTTCGCTCAAAGTCCTCGGAGGATGGGTTGCTCTCAAATGACAAGTGTCAAGTTCTCTCGGAGCAGCCAACCAGCTAGTGGTTGTAGGGTGCGGCTATTTATAGCCTAGGGAGCAGCCCGACATGATAAGACATAAATGCCCTTCAATGATATGACCGTTAGGTGGATAAGATATTTTGGGGCAGGTAAGAAGACAACAACGGTCGGAAATTTGACTCTCAAATTCCTCGGGGCTATCATGTTCCTCCTTTGTGTAGGCAATTCAGACTTTGGCGAATTCCTAACTCCTCGATCGAGCAAAGTCCTCGGTGACTGGAAGAACTGCGTCTCACATGAAGAAAATGGTGAATCTGTATGAGATTTCCAATGGCTTCACTCGAAGGGATTGGTAGGTGTAGGATTTTGAGTTGAGCATCACATGGAAATTTTTCCTTAGTATTTCCTCGACCCCCTTTAACGAAGACGGTGTTTCCTATGACTCAAGAAAAGAAAATGAAACTACAAAAACAAAAGTCTTCACGCTTCATGTTCCTCGAATGAATACCAAGTCTTCAAGGTCACACCAATTTCTTCACTTTCAAAGTCTTCAGAAAGTCTTCAGAATATCAAAGTCTTCAGTCGAAGAACTTCATTTTTAGGGGTCGACTTTCTCTGTAAATATCAAACTCCTCATAGACTTATAGACCTATGTATACTCACAAACGCATCAGTCCCTTAACCTATAAGTCTTCAATACACCAAAATCACTAAGGGGCACTAGATGCACTTACAATCTCCCCCTTTTTGGTGATTGATGACAACATAGGTTAAGTTTTCAACGGGGATAAACATATGAAGTGTAAATACTGATATTGAGGAATTTGATTGCAAGATATAGAAGAACTCCCCCTGAAGATGTGCATAGTGAGGAATTTGCTTTTGAGGCAATGCACATTTGAAGAGTTGAATCATGGAGATCTCCCCATATATCTTGTAATTCATACACGCATTTGATATATAATATGAAGAATTTGAAATGCATGATGAAATATGGTGCCTGATGAAATTCAGCATGCGTGCAGTAATATTAACGAGGAATAAGCATGCAGAATAGCACATCAAAAGTATCAGAGCAAAGTGCATCAGAAGTATCAGAGCACCGTCAAAAGTATCAGGGCACCATTGGGTTTAAGATTACAACTTGATCCAATAAAAGTTTCGGAAGAACGAGAGTTGTAACTTAGAAAAACACGCCCTTAATATAGACCCGCTTGAAGACTAACTCAGATTTCTCCCCCTTTGTCATCAAGTGACCAAAAGGATCGAAACTGAGGACTAACGCCCCTGAAGAATTTCAAGTTGATGGAGGAGCGCCAGCGTTATCGGGGTTGTTTGTTGTAGCAGGGCCTGCCGCAGTTGTCATCCAAATCTTCATACTCATCAAGATCGCGCGATGAAGAATAAGAGCTGGCCACGGATCGGGAACTTTGACCCTCTTGAATTTCTTCGAGGAGGTGCAGATCGGTCAAATTCTTCCTTAAGACCCATAGTCTTGAGTTCTTGGCGCTATAAACATGAGTGAGGACAGCCCAGTGCGGTTGAGGGTTTCATGAAGGTAGTAGTGGTTTTCTTCACCTGCATTATGTGTTGAGGTCATGTTGTGAAGAATTGCACCAAACCGACGCTTTACCCATTTGTGATTGCGATCAACCTTCCGATGAAGGCGAGGAGTAACTCACGATCGGTCATCACCACAGGTCTTTGTGGCTTGAGGATTTTTCTTGGCTGAGGTATTTGCGGCAGTGTCATGTGTGGCAGAGTCGTCATTGGTAGAATAAGATGTAGCCAGACGAAATTGACCATCCAATGGACGAGTGCCTTCATCGATCACAGCAGCTGCCTTGCCTTTATCATCAAATGATGAAACTGACCGTTTGAGGACTTCAATGGGAGGCAAGTAGCTACCATGGTTCAGAGTGTCAGCTTTGTAATTCAGTGAAGATCTTGCCCTTATGAATCTCATAATCCAAGGCGCATAGGGCTTCAGCTCGCAAGGTGACAGAGCAACATTGGCTAAAGTCCTCATGAAGAAATCATGAAAGTTGACGGGAACACCATGAATGATGTTGAAAAGCATATTCTTCATGATGCCAACGACATCTTCATCATTGAGTCGTGGCCTTTGATAGGACTCATTGTCTTCGTCAGAATGCGATAGACAGTCCGAGGCACATAGAGCAATTCCTTGACGAGGAATTTGGTTCGTGGGGCCTGCCCAGGCTTCAAAGGCTTCATGAGCACTTGCATAAAATGATTTGTCAGTTGGGGGTCATTGTAGATGCAACGTGCACTGTCATGGCGAGGATCAAGAGGAAGGACACGAAGCAATTCAGTTGCCGGTGCCTTGTAGTGAGTATTTGCGGTCATCCAATCCAACACCCATGAATTGACATCTTCAGCATCTCGAGTGATATGCAGTGTGGCGTAGAACTGAAGAATGAGTTCTTCATTCCAATTGCAAATGTCAGTGCAGAAATTCAGTAATCCTGCATCATGAAGAACACTGAGGACTGGCTCGAAGCATGGCAGAGATTCCATATCCACATGAGGAATATGTTCATGATCGAAGGTTTTGTCCTTGTCAAACAGCACCGAGGAATAGAAGTTGGCTTGACTGGTAGTCCAGAAACGCCTCTTCCTTATGCGAGCAGAGTCATATGGATTATAGTCAGTGAAGAACACATGCTCCGAAAAGAAGTCTTCAGCCTTGAACTTTTGCTTGCTTGAGAACGGATTCTTCGGCTTAGGCCGAGGGGTGTCAGTCATTTGCAGTATCACCTCAGGAATCGCGAGCTCAGGTTCTTCAGGCTGAGGAATTTCTGGCTCCTCTTCTTGTGCAATCTGTGGATCAGCAGCAGCAGGTTCTTCAGCACTAGCGGCTGGAATATCTTCATGAACGGATGGAGTGGGTTGAGTTTCTTCAGAGCCCATTTGAACAGTTGTTGCCGGGGACTGAGAAATCTGTTGAATAGGAGTGAAGAGAGGAGTATTGGGATGCTGACTTTCCCAAAAGTCATCATTCATCACAGGTGTGGTGCATCCAATATCCACATCTTCATCTTCAATTTCCTCAACACCAGCCTCTTGTTTGTGAACCGAGGCATCGGTGAGAAATGACTGTCGTTGAAGGGATTTTATCCACTTCAATTTCTTCATCAATCTGCTCTGACGAAGCAGCAGAATGATTTTCTTCATCAAATCCGCTTGGGATCTTGTAGTCTTCTCCAAAAGGAACAATTTCCTTTGATGACATGGAGCAAATCGGAACGGCATCAATTGGATGTTCAAGTGAGCTGGTCATTGGCTTCATTTTCTTCGCAGCCGAAGAATTTGACGCAGCTGATGCCTTCCTTTTCTTCACTGCAGCTCGCTCTGCAGCCTTGGTCTTCTTCACTTCATAGGCAGAAGGAAGAATTGGAGTTGGTGTAGGCGCGGGAGGAGCCGAGGAATCTGGTTGATTTTCTTGGCAATCAGTGCGATTGCCTGATCTCTTCGATTTCTTCAGCGCACCACTAGTGGATGCCCAGCAATTTCTTCGGTGCTGGAATGGAGTCATCAGCCCTGGAACTTACATTTTCTTCAGCAGGCTAAAAGTCATCAGCGGTGCTGGCATGTTCTTTAGCAGGCTGAGCAGAGTCTGCAGCCTGAAGATTTTCTTGTTGCGATGGGGCTGCAACATTCGTGAGTTTCTTCGTCAGATCGACAAATCTCACTTTGGCTCGTTGCCAATCAGCATAGTATGCATCGAAGTCTTTGCTGAGGGCTTGAATTTCAGACTGAGCCTTGAGAAGTTCCTCAGGTGTCAGCCTGACAACATTCTTCTTCAGGAGCTTCTCCTTTCTAGATTGAGCTTTCTTTATTTCTCTTGCCTTCTCAAATTTCCATTTCTCTTGAGTGATGAAATGGGTCAACATGTGACTTTGACCAGGAGTCAGTTGAAAATCAGGCATGGGGGTGTTTGGATCCTTGTGCCAGAGGTCAATGTAGTCGAGGATTTTCCTCGGATCCAATAGCAGTGGCACAGATGTGCCTTTGGCTCTAGCGGCCTTCACTTGCTGTCTCGATGTTTTACGCAAGTTCTTCATCGAAGCTTCATCATCGAGGGCACTTGGAATGCAACCTGTTTCTTCCTTGGACTTGGCGAGGACGCGGCCCATTGTTGCTTTAGTCTTCAACGGTGTGGGGCTGATGAGGACATTGGTGCAGGTGAGGAACTTCTTTGAGACACCGAGCAATTGAAAAACCATTAGTCCTTTGGCATGTAGCCAGATGCATAGGAGTTGAGGACTTTGGTGGAGCAGTAGCGGTCTGAGGAATTTGCCGTGAGGGCATAGCTGAGGAACTGGGCCGTGAAGGTGCTGTCGGTGAAGCACTTGGCTTGCGAGCAGGCTTCTTTGGCATTGATTTCCTCGGCTTGACCGAGGCCTCAGTAGCAGCAGTGGCAGAATCCTCATTGAATTTCTTAACTGCCTCCTTGGCTTGTATTGCCAATTTAGCTTGGCGCTTAGCCCATTCTTCAGGAAAGTCCTCACCACGCTTGATGCTGGTGGGATCGGCTACGTGGCCAGGTGCCAATGGAGCTCTTGGGCATGGAGGATTTAAACCGAATTTCTTCATATACTTCGGAGTTACATATCTGTACTCCCTCCATTCTCTTGCCCATCTTCGTTCAATCCTTTGAATGCGCAGCTTGCGCTGATTTTTGTTCTCTTTGCCAAATTTGGCTTCATCAAGTGTGCAATAATCCTTGTATATGTCATCAGGGATCTCGAAAGCATTCATGACCTCATGTTTCTTTCCTCCTTTCTCCGGTCTCTTTCCTTCAGCCATATTCTTCAGATGAGGAATTTGAACAATTGAACACTCTGAAGAAGTATGCAGTTTTTCTTCGAGGAACGCTGCAAATGAGTTAAGTTGATGAGAACCTAGTGATTCAGCAGTGGACATGAGTACCAATGAACAGAGTGTAGGTGCGAGGAATTTGGAGAGGTCATATGCGTTCTCAGAAGGTTTTTCGAAAAGACAAGTTTTGAGGAATTTGACCAGTTGAGCCTTGAGGAATTTCACTAAGCGTTCTTGTCTTAGGTTCCAAAGTTGTACAGATCGAAGATCCACACAATTGAGGAATCTTGAAGAAAATGAGTGCTTAGAGAAATGGATCAAGAGCATACAGTGTGTGAGGTGTTCATATGTGTGAAGATTTGAAGAATGAAACACCTTTGAAGATTTTTAGGAAAGCTTGAGAATCAAAGTGAGTAATAAAAGTAACTTTTAATTACCCGAACTGAAGAACACGATGAACTGAGATGATCAGAGGTGAAGTTCGTCAAGTTAGATCTCCCATGCCCTAACTTGGCAGAGGGAGACAGCTACGGCGGCGGCGGAGTGAAGATTTCCGCAACCGGCGCGAGTACGACAGCGACGAGGTCGAGGCAGCGAAGCTCTTCCTCACCGGCGACGATGGAGTAGCGGCGGCGCTAGGGTTTGAGGAGCTCGAGCGAGAGACAGCGACCGAGCGGAGTAAATGAAGTGAGGAAGGGGAGAGGGGTATTTATAGCCACGGTGAAAAACTGTTCGGCCGAAGATTTTGGGACGAACATGCCCCGGCCCTTTCTCCTTCACGCGACATGTGTCACCCACGTATTGTGCAGATGAGATCGTGTAAGATCGTGGGTTAATATAATAATGCATCATGGGATGCGGAACGGTTTGAGCGGCAAAACCAAAAATCTGGATAAGATTTGTTTTAAAGTTTCGTTCGCAATTTCTTTAGCTGACAAGGACACAGTGAAGACTTTGAACGAGTTTCAAATAGAACGCACATGAAGAATTTGTGAATAGATTGGGTTGAGTATAGCATAGAGGGGGAAGGGTCCGATCACATTCACTTAGCAGAAAACGCAACATGAAGAAATAGCCATAAGTGAATGCTGTAGAGGACATAAACTCATATATATATATATAGCCAATGAAGAAAAACGACGGAAACAGTGAAGATTTTGCAAAGTTGAAGAATTTGAAAAACTGAAGAATTTCAAAAATGAGGAAAAACTCAAATTGAAGATTTTCAACTTTTGTGGTGGCGTGACCCACTGTATAAGAATGATGATTTCAGACACCGCGTACATTGTCGTAGGGTTCTGAGAGTCAAATTCTTCATTAATATCTTCACACTTAGAGTGTTATTCTTCATTGATTGAAGAAAAACGTTTCTTCATGTGTTGCACATCTAAGTCATCAATTTTGCATAAGTGTTAGGATGTGTGTCCTTTTCAAAGAACATTCGAAGACTCTAAGATATTTAGCTCACACCGCAACTTGCTAAATCTCTTCCCATCCAAGGGCTTGGTGAAGATATCAGCTAGTTGTTCTTCAGTCTTCACATGCTCGATGGAGATGTCGCCCTTCAACACATGATCACGAAGAAAATGATGACGAATCTGAATGTGCTTTGTCTTCGAGTGCTGAACTGGGTTGTGTGCAATCTTGATGGCACTCTCATTATCGCAGAGGAGAGGCACATTCTTCACGTTGACGCCATAGTCCTTGAGGTTTGCTTCATCCAAAGCAGCTTGAGCACAGAAGAGCCAGCAGCAATGTATTCAGCTTCAGCGAAGAGCGGTGATACGAGTTACATTTCTTCGAGGACCAACGGACCAAAGATCGTCGAGGAAATGACAAGTACCGGATGTTGACTTGCGGTCCACACGATCACCAAGCATAGTCGAGTCAGAATATCAATGAGATCAAAAGCAGAGCCCTTGGGGTACCATAATCCTAGTGTTGGTGTGTGAGCTAGATATCGAAGAATATGCTTCACAGCCTTATGGTGTGATTCCTTGGTGCAGCTTGAAATCGGGCACACATGCAAACACTAAGCATTATATCCGCCTAGATGCACATAAGTACAATAAAGAACCAATCATGGGCGGTATACCTTGTGATCGAAATCAATACCATTTTCATCGATTGCATAGATGGCCATCTATGGGCATAGGAATTTTGACGCCTTTGCAATCTTGCATGCGAATTTCCTCAATTACATCTTTGAGGTATTTCTCTAAGATATGAATATGCCATTTTTGCCGATGAATTTGAAGACCTAAGAAGAATTTCAACTCTCCCATCATAGACATTTGATATTCTTCACTCATCATATAGTCAAATTCATCACTATAACGTTGGTCAAGACAGCCAAAGATAATATCATCAACATATATTTGGCACACAAACAGTTCACCATCATAAGATTTAGTAAAGAGAGTAGGGTCGAGTGAACCGGTGTGAAGCCATTCTTCACGAAAAATTCCTTCAATGTATCATACCACGCCGAGGGGCTTGCTTGAGGCCATAGAGGGCCTTATTGAGTCTGAAGACTTTGTCGAGATTCTTTGGATCTTCAAAACACAGGGGTTGAGCAACATATACTTCTTCCTCAAGCTTACCATTGAGGAATGCACTTTTCATATCCATTTGATATAAGATGATATCATGATGGTTAGCATAGGCAAGTAATATCTGAATAGCCTCAAGTCTAGCAACAGTGCAAAAGTTTCATCGAAATCAATTCCTTCAACTGTGTGTAGCCTTGAGCTACAAGTCGTGCCTTATTCCTCACCACAAGGCCATTTTCATCTTGCTTGTTGCGGTAGATCCACTTTGTGCCAATGATATTATGCTTGCGAGGATCAGGCGATTGACCAATTCCAGACATTGTTAAGCTCAAACTGATGTAATTCTTCTTGCATAGCCTGAATCCACTCCGGCTCGAAATGCTTCATCTACCTTAGTGGGCTCTGTGATAGAGACAAAAGCATAGTGCCCACAAAAGTTAGATAAATGTGAAGCTTTTGAGCGTGTGAGAGGACTGGTGCGCTAATGTCATCGATGATCTTCTCCACTTGCACTTCTTTTGCAACGCGAGGATGAGCTGGTTGTCATTGAGGAATTTGATCAAGATTTTCTTGACACCATTTTCCTCATCATGTTCTTGAGTGCATCAGCTCGGCGTTCTTCATGAATAGGAATGAATTCTTCACAGATTCTTGAGAGGAATGACATCCTCGGTTGCCTTGAACTTGATAGAATCCTCGGTGCTGGTTCATCTAACACGAAGGTAGGTGCTCTCTTTGCGAGCCATTAGTTTCATCGAACCGCACATCTCTGTGTCAACAATCTTGTGAAGAACAATGTTGAAGACTCAGAGGTGTGCGAGTCCTTTCGTAACCAAGCATAAAACCTTCATGTGCTTTCGGTGCAAATTTAGAGTTGTGGTGAGGATCTCTAATCCAACATTTAGCAATCAAGACTTTGAAATAACTCACATTGGGTTTCTTGTCGGTGAGGAGTTCATAGGCCGTCTTCTTGAAGAATTTGTGAAGATATACTGTTGATGATGTGGCACGCAGTATCAATTGCATCAATCCAAAACGCCGAGGCGTTTTGTATTCATCAAGCATAGTGCAAGCCATCTCAACAAGAGTTACGTTCTTGCGCCCACGACGCCATTTCTTTGAGGAGTATAAGGAGCAGATAACTCATGAGTAATACCAAGTTCATCAAGATAGGCATCAAGACCGAATTCTTGAACTCAGTTCCATTGTCACTTCTGATGTGCTTGATCTTCACACCAAAGTTGGTTGAAGCCCTCGAGGAAAATCGTTTGAAGACTTCCTGCACTTCATGTTTGTAAGTAACAATGTGTACCCATGTATATCAAGAGTAATCATCAACAATGACAAAACCATATAGAGATGCATCATTAGTGACTGCTGAGTAATGATTAGGTCCGAAGAGGTCCATGTGAAGCAATTAGAATGGACGGGTAGTGGTCATGATAGTCTTTCTGGATGCTTGGCCTTGGTCATTTTTCCAGCTTCACAGCTCGTGATAAGTGATCCTTGAGGAATTTGACATTCTCAATGCCAATGACATGCTTCTTCTTCGCAAGCGTGTGCAAATTCCTCATGCTGCATGACCAAGTCGTCGATGCCATAGCCAGCCTACGAAGCTTTTGCAAGTAGACACACGGCTGGTTGTGGTCTGTAGAGAAATCAACAATATACAAATCTCCTCTCCTAAAGCCTTGAAGACTTTGGAATTGTCACTTCCATAATCACAACACAGCGATACTTGCCAAAGACAACAACCATATCAAGATCACAAAGCATTGAGATCGACATGAGATTGTATCCTAAGGACTCAACAAGCATGACTTTGTCCATGTGTTTATCCTTAGAGATCGCAACCTTACCAAGACCCAATACGACATTTGCCTTTGTCGGCAAAGATGATATGCTTCAGAGGTGACGGTGATAAGGAGCATCCATCAATAGATTCTTGTCACCAGTCATGTGATTCGTACATCCACTATCGAGGACCCATTCGGTGGTTTTGGGTTGATCATCCTGCAGATGAATTAGTGTAGCTTACAATCTCATATGCTTCATCAATGAAGAATATGATATCAAGTTCATCGATGAATTTCATCAAGCGAGAAGCAGATATAGCGAGTATGAGGGCGTGTGAAATGAAAGTTCATTTCATCATGATTCGCTGCGTCCTTCGAGCATTTTGTCGGGTCAAAGCAAATTTTTCAGACGTTAAAGCACGTCTGGAGACCTGACCCTGCAGAAGACATTAGTTCTTTTTCTTCACCACCCACATCTGGAGGGGTGGCAAAGAATTCATCACTCTGCGAGCACCATATGAGAAAGATGGCAAAGATTCCAAACTGTTTCGATTCACATAAGAGGGGTTAGGGTAAGCATATGAATAAGCAGAGTAATTCTTCGAGGACTTATGAACATAATGGTTTGAAGAATAATGCACATATTCATAGCCCTTAGCTCTACCCTGCAAGACAGAGTTGTTAGCACGATGATAATCATATGAGGACTTTGATCCTTTTGAGGAATTTGATCCATGTGAGGAATTTGGTCCGTATGAGGACTTGGATCCATATGAAGAGTTTGGTCCATATGAAGAATTTGATCTGGGGTTCCTGTTCTTCACTGGTGGTGTCATGAGGACATTCACCTGAAGACTTTCAACATAACTTTTGGGAACCCAGATTTTCTTCATAGGGGAACCGTTCGCAGATTAGTGCCAACATATCTAGCAAATACTTCACCATTCTGATTTTTGAACAGTTTATAGTTGGAGTCAAATGACTCATCAGAAGAATGAGGAGATTCACATGTAAAGCCAGATAAGTTAGATGGATCAACTGGAGGTCCCTTAGCAGCAACCCATGAGGTGTTGGGGTACTGCTTAGGCTTCCAATATGTTCCATCAGCATTGAGTTTCCTCTCAAAGGCAATACCCTCTTTCCTAGGGTTTCTGTTGAGGATCTGCTTTTTAAGCACATAACAAAGAGTCTGATGCCCTTTGAGGCTTTTGTACATGCTTGTAATGTACAATTCCTTCAGCCCTGCATTGTTAGTGATACTAGCAATGTCCTTAGATGAGGAATTAGTGATAGTAGAGGCATATGAAGAATTTGTAACAGTTGAAGCATTTGAACATTTAGGTGAAGAATTAGCAGATTCACGTTCAATGCACTTTAAGCATGGAGGAACAAATTCTTCCTGAGAAGCGCTGATTTGTTGAGCTAGTAATGAATCGCGCTCCTTCTGAAGATCTTCATAACACACTCTTAGCTTTTCAAGATCTTCCTTTCTTTGAAGAGATTTAGAAAAAAGCTTCTCGTGATCTTGCTTTTCTTGAAGAAATTCATAAGAAAGTTTCTCATGATCAGATAAGAGAGTGTTATGGTGACTTTGAAGGTTATCAAACCTAGACTGAAGTCTCTGAAGATTTTCAGTCAGGGCTTTAGTGCGATCCATTTCCTCACCCAATCATCACTTTTGTCTAGCATGTTTTGAACCTTTTCAAAAGCCCGTTGTTGTTTCACAGCAATCTTAGCAAGTTTAGAGTAGCTGGGCTTGAGATCCTCATCAGATTCATTTTCACTAGATTCAGAGGAGTTGTATTTGAGTACCTTAGCACCTTTCGCCATGAAGCAATAGGTGGGGCGTAGCCATCATTATCTTCATCGGTCTTGTCGGTGGGGTCGGTTTCTTGATGTTGAAGATGGACTTGTCGACGAAAGCGAGAGCGAAGGCGGACTCGCCACACAGATTCAGATTCTTGAGACGCCTCCTCTTCCTCATTTTCCTCAGATTCAGCTTGAGTCCATTTCCTTGCCAATGAATGCCCGAGCCTTCTTGGAGCTGCTCTTCTTGTGAGATGAAGACTTGAGGATTTTGATGGCGAAGATTTTGACGATTTCTTCTTCTTCTTTGCATCATCGTAACTGTAATCCTTGTATTTCTTCTTCTTCATTTCCTTTTCCCATCGAGGACAATCTTGGATATAGTGACCAGGTTTCTGGCATTTGTGGCACATCCTTCTCTTATAGTCCTTTGGATGAGGAATCACTGCTTCTTGAGGATTTTCCAAAGCGACCACTTCTTGAGAACTTTTGGAATTTCTTCACGAGCAATGCTAGCTCCTGGCTCAATTCTTCAGGATCACCAAGGCTACTACCAGAGTCCTCATATTTGAGTCGAGACAGCCTTGGCCTTGAGGCACGTGGTTTGCCATAGTTTGAACCATAGAGATCTCTCTTTTCAGCAAGCTGGAACTCGTGAGTATTTAGCCTTTCGAGGATATCGGCAGGATCAAGAGACTTGTAATCAACACATTCTTGTGTCATTAGTCCCAGAGTATCAAATGAGGAATCAAGCGATCTCAACAGTTTCTTCACCACTTCATGATCAGTGATGTCAGTGGCACCGAGGGCTTGAAGCTCATTTGAGATGTCAGTGAGGCGATCAAAGGTTTGTTGGACATTTTCATTGTCGAGTGTTTTGAAGCGGTTGAAGAGATTCCGAAGAACATCAACTCGAGAATCACGCTGAGTTGAGACTCCTTCATTTACTTTGGACAGCCTATCCCAGATAAGCTTAGCAGTTTCCAAAGCACTCACTCTTCCATACTGTCCTTTGCTCAGATGGCCCCATATGATATTCTTCGCTTGAGAATCGAGTTGCTTGAATCTCTTCACATCGGTAGCGTTCAGTGAGGGTGAGACAGAGGGAACACCATTTTCCACAACATACCAGAGATCGTTATCAATTTCCTCAAGATGCATTCGCATCTTGTTCTTCCAGTAGGGGTAGTCCGTCCCATCAAAGGTAGGACACCCAGCCGAGACCTTGATCATACGTGCGGTCGACATAACTAAAACTCCAGGCGGTTAAACCAAAATCACACAGAACAAGGGAGTACCTTGCTCTGATACCAATTGAAAGTGCGTTATATCGACTAGAGGGGGGGGTGAATAGGCGATTTTTATGAATTCTTCAATGAGGAATTTGCTGGTGAGGAAATTCCTTAGCAAAGAACTACTTGCAGCGGAATAAGTACTCAGAAGTAAACATAACAAAATACAAGCATGGTCATCATGATGAAATGAAGACAAGCATAGAGTACAGAAAGCGTAATCACAGGATAACACAAGATGAAGACAAACAGACTGAAGAAATTGAACTGAGGAAATTGAGAAAGTCTTCAGTCAAAGTCTTCAAGCACAGATATGAACAAACACTCAACACAGTAATGAGGAAATGAAAGGGTTGAGGAAATAGAACCAGTTAGTTGGTGAAGACAATGATTTGGTAAACCAGTTCCAACTCTCTGTCCGGTTGTACATCTGGTTGGAGCGGTCGAGTATCTAAACTCGAGGACACGCGATCCGGACACCCACCATCGAGCGCAACTCAGGACACCCAGTCCTCACCGTATTTTCCTTGAACTAAGACCACGCAGGCCTCGTCCAATCACTCACGGTAAGTCTTCAGGTGACTTCCAAACCTTCACAGACTTGGTCACTCGGCGATCCACAATTCCTCTTGGCTGCTCTAGACCTTGACGCCTAACCGTCTGGAAGAAGCACAGTCTTCAAAGGTAACAAGCGTCGGATCCACGCAGGATCAATTTCTTGATGATGCTCAATCACTTTGGGTTTGTGGGGTTTGGTTTTGGGATTTTCCTCACTTGATGATTTTCGCTCAAAGTCCTCGGAGGATGGGTTGCTCTCAAATGACAAGTGTCAAGTTCTCTCGGAGCAGCCAACCAGCTAGTGGTTGTAGGGGCGGCTATTTATACCCTAGGAGCAGCCCGACATGATAAGACATAAATGCACTTCAATGATATGACCGTTAGGTGGATAAGATATTTTGGGGCAGCGTGCAAGAAGATAACAACGGTCGGAAATTTGACTCTCAAATTCCTCGGGGCTATCATGTTCCTCCATGTGTAGGCAATTCAAGACTGGCGAATTCCTAACTCCTCGATCGAGACAAAGTCCTCAATGACGGAAGAACTGCGTCTCATCCTTTCAAGAAAATGACTGAATCTGTATGAGATTTCCAATGGCTTCACTCGAATGGATTGGTAGGTGTAGGATTTTGAGTTGAGCATCACATGGAAATTTTTCCTTAGTATTTCCTTGATCCCTTTAACGAAGACGGTGTTTCCTATGACTCAAGAAAGAAAATGAAACTACGAAAACAAAAGTCTTCACGCTTCATGTTCCTCAAATGAATACCAAGTCTTCAAGGTCACACCAATTTCTTCACTTTCAAAGTCTTGTAATGTCTTCGAATATCAAAGTCTTCAGTCGAAGAACTTCATTTTTAGGGGTCGACTTTCTCTGTAAATATCAAACTCCTCATAGACTTATAAACCTGTGTACACTCACAAACGCATTAGTCCCTTAACCTATAAGTCTTCAATACACCAAAATCACTAAGGGGCACTAGATGCACTTACAAAAGTGCAAGATATGCAATGAAGATCGAATGTATAACTTTCCAAATTGAAAATTTGGGATGTTACACGTAACTACTCACTAATCATATTCATGTTCATAATCAGAGGGGTATTAATATGCATTAAGGATCTGAACATATGATCTTCCACCGAATAAACTAACTAGCATCAACTACAAGGAGTAATCAACACTGCTAGTGACCCACATGTACCAATCTAAGGTTTTGAGACAAAGATTGAATACAAGAGATGAACTAGGGGTTGCGAGGAGATGGTGCTGGTGAAGATGTTGATGGATATTGACCCCCTCCTGATGAGAGGATCGATGGTGATGACGACGGTGATGATTTCCCCCTCCCGGACGGAAGTTTCCCCGGCAGAACAGCTGCGTCGGAGCCCTAGATTGGTTCCGCCAAGGTTTCGCCTCGTGGCGCCGGTGTTTCGTCCCGAAAGCTTGCTTATGATTTTTTTCAGGGTAAAAGACTTCATATAGCAGAAGATGGTCATTGGAAGGCTGCCAGGGGGCCCACGAGGCTGGGGCGCGCCCCCACCCTCGTGGACGGTGGGTGGCCCCCCTCTGGTATTTCTTCTGCTCAGTAATTTTATTAATTTCAAAAATGACTTTCGTGGAGTTTCAGGACTTTTGGAGTTATGCAGAATAGGTCTCTAATATATGCTCCTTTTCCATACCAGAATTCCAGCTACCGGCATTGTCCCTCTTCATGTAAACCTTGTAAAATAAGAGAGAATAGGCATAAGTATTGTGACATAACGTGTAATAACAGCCCATAATGCCATAAATATCGATATAAAAGCATGATGCAAAATGGACGTATCACGCTCTCTTCATACAGAAGAATACACGCCGGCTCTAGCAGTCGGAAGAGAAAACGGCCTATTCAAGCCGAGCAGCTCATCGGTCTTTAAGACCGCAGACAAAGCTAAACGTGTCCGGCGCACACCTCAGTGCGGCAGCTCAGATAAACCCGAGATCGATTAGCAGCTACGCCCCCATTGACTGCCCCATGAGGAGATACACTCAAAATTCCGTGGGCGGCATCGGGGCACTCTACACGCAAAAAGTGCATAGTTCGGCTCAACCCTATTCGGACTCCAGGAGTTATCTTTCACGGTTCATTAAAACGAACCAGCTTTACTTGTGGCCACACCAAATTCTTTTACCTGGTTTTTTCCCTTTTTACTGATGGCCATCATATTATACCCTTCAAGGACACTTCACAATGGAGACAAAGGCGCAGACGTGCAGCAGGGCCTCGCATTAAGGTTTCTTTTTAAGATTAAGACCCTCTGTAAACCTTTTTTATCTCTTTCTGTTTTATACTTTCCTGGCATGTAAAATGTCCAAGAAAGATACCGACATCATCTGTAAATATATGGCTCGCTGTACTAAAGTGGATGTTATAGAAGCAGCTTGGTTCGTATTGTGTTTTGAGATTTATGCTCTCACCACCTGTGCTCTTTCCCCACGTCGGATCGCCATACGTGCCTTGATACCAGGGTCTATCACCAGGCGCTGTATTCAGCCCGGTGTATATTGAAAAGTCCGAACACCTGTAGGAGTGTTCGACGTCGCGAGTTTGGCCTTATATGCATCAGCTCCGAATCATGTCTTTGGTCAATAGTTGGGTTGCCCGGCTCCTGTGCTTACTATCTTACGTTCCGCTATATCGGCTAGGGTAGTAAAGGGAGAACTACTGCGATTGTGTCCTGGCTCGTCTAGATGAGCACCTCAGTAGAGAAAGCCGAAAACTGACTGTCAGGGGTTGGGTGCGACATATGCCAAAGGATGGCTTATCATGGTGGGGGCGAGTAGAACATCGCCGGTGCCTGGAAATGGGATGAGGCGAAGACATGCACGCTGGCGAATCCTACCCAGCTTCAGGGCTCTCCGAGGGATAACACACCTACTGCTGCTCTGCGGGGTCTCCGCATGATCACTAAGGCAAAGTGACTACAATGGTGCTCCTGGAGCTGTATCAGGAGGCAGGAGAGGGCAAGGCTAGCTCTCTCCTCCCTATGCTATCTGGCCTATTTCTATCAAGGTCCGAACCCTTTGCGTGGGTGCCCCAGGGGGTTTATATAGGCCTACCCCCCGGGGGTACAATGGTAATCCGGCTGGGCGCGGGTCCCAGTCATCTGTCTCTCATAGCGCCGTCCTTCCCGCCGGCTTGTGGGGCCCGCCGACTGGCGGGTCCCACGGACAGGCTTGATACTATATCAGCACTCCTGATGAAGCAGGCTTGGTCATTGGGTCGTGGCAACAGTGCCGCCGTCTATCGAGCGATCACTGTCGCCATTCCCCATCCTATCTGGTTAATGGCTCGTGGGGCCCTGGAGAGGAGTCGGCCGACTCCAGGGAGGCCGACTCCCACAGGTCCGTCTTCGGGGCGCTCAGGTCGCCTTTGGTCCACCCACTCACAGGCAGCCCCGCGGTCTTCGGGTCGTACAGGCCGGCGTCATGGGCACAGTGCGTTGCGCACTGTGGCTGAGGTCAGGGTAGGCTTGGCAACAGTGTCGTGCCTCGCCGGAGATCTTCCAGCGATACGGCTCACTGTAGCCATGCCGGTCCTTCGTAGGCAGGGGGAACGGCCACGCCGTGACCGTACCCCGCATCGTGCTTCGAGATGAGGGAGGAGTCATGGGCCGACTCTCCATAGTCGGCCTCTCTCGAGGTCGCCAGCTTGGAGTCGGCTTATCTCGAGTCGTTATGCGGGACTCGGCTTGTCTTGAGTCGGCTCACGGGACTCGGCCGAGAGGCGGCCTGCCCGATGTCTTGAAAGGTCCTGGGACTCGGGTTAGCCTACCCGTGGCCCATTACTCCGACAGTAGTCCCCGAAGCCGGTGAAGCCCTGCGGACGCTGCAGTGTGGGGCTTCAACAGTTTCAACCTCCTCGGAGCGGACTCTGGAACTCGGCTGCCGTCTTCTATTGGGCCGACTGTCGAGAGTCTGATTTTTTCTAGCGAGGAGCCGCAGCTTGAAAGTCGCGGCGGGAAATCAGACGGCGTGCCTGATACGCTTCCTTGCTGCCATAGGGGCAGTCCTATCGTGTGGCGCCACGTGAAGAGGACAGTCTGCCTGCCCACGCGCGCGACGGGACGGGCCGTCAGGCGGGGCCCGCCACTACCGTGCCTCGGCATATGATGGATCCGTTGCGGCCATGGACGGTTGGTTTTCCCACGTTGTTATTGTTGGGGAACGTAGTAATTTCAAAAAATTTCCTACGCACACGCAAGATCATGGTGATGCATAGCAACGAGGGGAGAGTGTTGTCTACGTACCCTCGTGAGAAGCCGAAGCGTTAGCATAGCGTAGAGGAAGTAGTCGACGTCCTCCGGTTCAACCGATCCAAGCACCGTTACTCCGGCACCTCCGAGTTCTTGACACGCGTACAGCTCGATGGCGCACCTCGATCTCCAATCCAAAGAGAGGCGCCGAGGGGGTTCCGTCAAGACGACGACGGCGTGGTGGCGATCTTGATGTTCTCGATCGCGAGGCTTCGCCTAAGCACCGCTACAATATGACCGAGGTGTAATATCGTGGAGGGGGCACCTGCACGGCTAAGGAATGATCAATGATCAACTTGTGTGTCTAGGGTGCCCCCCTACCCCCATATATAAAGGAGGGAGGGAGGAGGTGGCCGGCCCAAGGAGGGGGCGCGCCATAGGAGGAGGAAACCTACTCCAAGTAGGTTTCCCCTCTTTTTCCTAATCCAAGTTGGAGGGGAAAGGAAGGAGTACTAGTAGTAGGAAGGAAGAGGGGGAAGGAGAAGGAAAGGGGTCCGCCCCCTCCCCAGTCGGATTGGGCTTGGGCGCGCCTCCCCTGCTCCTTCTCCTTCCTTCCACTTGGGCCCAATAAGGCCCATATACTTACCGGGGGGTTCCGGTAACCTCCCGGAGCTCCGGTATATTCCCAAACTCTCCCGGAACCTTTCCGGTGTCCAAATATATCCGTCCAATATATCAATCTTTATGTCTCGACCATTTCGAGACTCCTCATCATGTCCATGATCACATCCGGGACTCGAACAAACTTGGTACATCAAAATACATAAACTCATAATATAAGCTGTCATCAAAACCTTAAGCGTGCGGACCCTACGGTTCGAGAACGATGTAGACATGGTGAGACACGTCTCGGTCAATAACCAATAGCGGGACCTGGATGCCCATATTGGTTCCTACATATTCTACGAAGATCTTTATCGGTCAAACCGCACAACAACATACGTTGTTCCTTTGTCATCGGTATGTTACTTACCCGAGATTTGATCGTCGGTATCAATACCTAGTTCAATCTCGTTATCGGAAGTCTCTTTACTCGTTCCGTAATACGTCATCTCATAACTAACTTATTAGTTACATGCTTGCAAGGCTTAGGTGATGAGTATTACCGAGAGGGCCCAAAGATACCTCTCCGACAATCGGAGTGACAAATCCTAATCTCGAATTATGCCAACTCAACATGTACCTTCGGAAACACACTGTAGTACTCCTTTATAATCACCCAGTTACGTTGTGACGTTTGGTAGTACCCAAAGTGTTCCTCCGGTAAGCGGAGTTACACAATTCTCATAGTTCTGAGGAACATGTATAAGTCATGAAGGAAGCAATAGCGAATACTAAGCGATCAAGTGCTAAGCTAACGTGATGGGTCATTTCAATCACATCATTCTCCTAATGATGTGATCCCATTTAATCAAATGACAACACATGTCTATGGTTAGGAAACATAACCATCTTTGATTAATGAGCTAGTCAAGTAGAGGCATACTAGTGACTATATGTTTGTCTGTGTATTCACACATGTATCATCTTTCCGGTTAATACAATTCTAGCATGAATAATAAACATTTATCATGATATGAGGAAACAAATTATAACTTTATTATTGCCTCTAGGGCATATTTCCTTCATCTCCCACTTGCACTAGAGTCAATAATCTAGATTACATAGTAATGATTCTAACACCCATGGAGTCTTGGTGCTGATCATGTTTTGCTCGTGAGAGAGGCTTAGTCAGCGGGTGCGCAACATTCAGATCCGTATGTATCTTGCAAATCTCTATGTCTCCCACTTGGACTTGGTCCCGAATGGAATTGAAGCGTCTCTTGATGTGCTTGGTCCTCTTGTGAAATCTGGATTCCTTTGCCAAGGCAATTGCACGATATTGTCACAGAAGATCTTCATTGGTCCCGATGCACTAGGTATGACACCTAGATCGGAAATGAACTCCTTCATCTAGACTCCTTCATTTGCTGCTTCAGAAGCAGCTATGTACTCCGCTTCACATGTAGATCCCGCTTCTGACGCTTTGTTTAGAACTGCACCAACTCACAGCTCCACCATTTAATATAAACACGTATCCGGTTTGCGATTTAGAATCGTCGGATCGGTGTCAAAGCTTACATCGGCGTAACCATTTACGACTAGCTCTTTGTCACCTCCATATCGAGAAACATATCCTTAGTCCTTTTCGGGTATTTGGGATGTTCTTGACCGCTGTCGATGATCCACTCTGGATTACTTTGGTACCTACCTGCCAAGCTTATTGCTAAGCATACATCAGTCGGTACACAGCATTGCATACATGATAGAGCCTATGGCTGAAGCATAGGAACATCTTTCATTTTCTCTCTATCTTCTGCTTGTGGTCGGGCATTGAGTTTGACTCAACTTCACACCTTGTAGCACGTGCAAGAATCCTTTCTTTGCTCGATCCATTTTGAACTTTTCAAAATTTTGTCAAGGTATGTGCTTTGTGAAAGTCCTATTAAGCGTCTTGATCTATCTCTATAGATCTTGATGCCCAATATGTAAGCAGCTTCACCGAGGTCTTTCATTGAAAAACTTTTATTCAAGTATCCCTTTATGCTATCCAAAATTCTATATCATTTCCAATTAATAATATGTCATCAACATATAAAACTAGAAATGCTCTGAGCTCCCACTCACTTTCTTGTAAATCTGAGGCTTCTCCAAAAGTGCATATAAAACCATATGCTTTGATCACACTTTGTCAAAGCGTTTATTCCAACTCCGAGATGCTTGCACCAGTCCATAAATGGAGCGCTGGAGCTTGCACACTTTGTTAGCACCTTTTGGATCAACAAAACCTTGAGCTGCATCATATACAACTCTTCTTCTAGAAATCCATTCAAGAATGCAGTCTTGACATCCATTTGCCAAATTTCATAATCATGAAATGCAGCAATAGCTAACATGATTCGAGACAGACTTAAGCATCGCCACTGGTGAGAAAGTCTCATCGTAGTCAACCCCTTGAACTTGTCGAAAACCTTTCGCAACAAGTCGAGCTTTCTAAACGATAACATTACCATCGCGTCGGTCTTCTTCTTAAAGATCCATTTATTCTCAATGGCTTGTCGATCATCGGGCAAGTCAACCAAAGTCCATACTTTGTTTTCATACATGGATCCCATCTCAGATTTCATGGCCTCTAGCCATTTTGCGAATCTGGGCTCATCATCGCTTCCTCATAGTTCGTAGGTTCATCATGGTCAAGTAACATGACTTCCGAATAGGATTACCGTACCACTCAGTGCGGATCTTACTCTGGTAGACCTACGAGGTTGAGAGAAACTTGATCTGAAGTTTCATGATCAATATCATTAGCTTCCTCACTAATTGGTGTAGTTGTCACAGAATCGGTTCTTGTGATGAACTATCTTCCAATAAGGGAGTAGATACTGATTATCTCATCAAGTTCTACTTTCCTCCCACTCACTTCTTTCGAGAGAAACTCCTTCTCTAGAAAGGATCCGAATTTAGCAACGAAAATCTTGCCCTCGGATCTGTGATAGAAGGTGTACCCAATAGTCTCCTTTGGGTATCCTATGAAGACACATTTCTCGATTTGGGTTCGAGCTTATCTGGTTGAAGTTTCTTCACATAAGCATCGCAGCCCCAAACTTTAAGAAAAGACAACTTTGGTTTCTTGCCAAACCATAGTTCATAAGGCGTCGTCTCAGCGGTTTTGATGGTGCCCTATTTAACGTGAATGCGCCGTCTCTAAAGCATAACCCCAAAGCGATAGCGGTAAATCGGTAAGAGACATCATAGATCGCACCATATCAAGTAAAGTACGAATCGACGTTCGGACACACCATTTCGTTGTGGTGTTCCAGGTGGCGTGAGTTGCGAAACTATTCCGCATTGTTTCAAATGTAAACCAAACTCGTAACTCAAATATTCTCCTCCACGATCAGATCGTAGAAACTTTATTTTCTTGTTACGATGATTTTCTACTTCACTCTGAAATTCTTTGAACTTTTCAAATGTTTCAGACTTGTGCTTCATCAAGTAGATATACCCATATCTGCTCAAATCATCTGTGAAGGTGAGAAAATAACGATATCCGCCACGAGCCTCAACATTCATCGGGCCACATACATCGTATGTATGATTTCCAACAAATCTGTTGCTCTCTCCATAGATCCGGAGAAGCGGTGTTTTGGTCATCTTGCCCATGAGGCACGGTTCGCAAGTACCAAGTGATTCATAATCAAGTGATTCCGAAGTCCATCAATATGGAGTTTCTTCATGCGTTTACATCGATATGACCTAAACGGCGATTGCCACAAATATGTTGCACTATCATTATCAACTCTGCATCTTTTGGCTTCAACATTATGAATATGTGTATCACTACTATCGAGATTCAATAAAATAGACCACTCTTCAAGGGTGCATGACCATAAAAGATATTACTCATATAAATAGAACAACCATTATTCTCTCGATTTAAATGAATAACCGTCTCGCATCAAACAAGATCCAGATATAATGTTCATGCTCAACGCAGCACCAAATAACAATTATTCAGGTCTAAAACTAATCCCGATGGTAGATGTAGAGGTAGCGTGCCGACCGCGATCACATCGACTTTGGAACCATTTCCCACGCGCATCCTCACCTCGTCCTTAGCTAATCTTTGCTTAATCCGTAGTCCTGTTTGAGTTGCAAATGTTAGCAAGTAACCGATATCAAATACCGGTGCTCTGCGAGCATTAGTAAGGTACACATCAATAACATGTATATCACATATACCTTTGTTCACTTTGCCATCCTTCTTATCCGCCAAATACTTGGGGCAGTTCCGCTTCGATGTCGATCGCTTGCGGTAGAAGCACTCGATTTCAGGCTTAGGTCCAGACTTGGGTTTCTTCTCTTGAGCAGCAACTTGTTTGCTGTTCTTTTGAAGTTCCTTCTTCTTCCTTTGCCCTTCTTCTTGAAACTAGTGGTCTTGTTGACCATCAACACTTGATGCTCCTTCTTGATTTCTACCTCCGCGGCTTTCAACATCGCGAAGAGCTCGGGAATAGTCTTGTTCATCCCTTGCATATTATAGTTCATCACAAAGCTCTTGTAGCTTGGTGGCAATGATTGGAGAATTACATCAATGACGCTATCATCCGGAAGATTAACTCCAGTTGAATCAAGTGATTATTATACCCGGACATTTTGAGTATATGCTCCTTGTGAACTGTTCTCCTCCATCTTGCAGCTGTAGAACTTATTGGAGACTTCATATCTCTCAATCCGGGCATTTGCTTGAAATATTAACTTCAACTCTGGAACATCTCATATGCTCCATGACGTTCAAAACGTCGTTGAAGACCGGTTCTAAGCCGTAAAGCATGGCACATCGAACTATAGAGTAGTCATCAGCTTTGCTCGCCAGACGTTCTTAACGTCGTCCAGCATCGGCAGCAGGCCTGGCACCCAGCGGTGCTTCGGGACATAACTCTTCTATGCAGCAATGAGGATAATCCTCGAGTTACGGACCCGATCCGTGTAATTGCTACCATCATCTTTCAACTTTGCTTTCTCAAGGAACGCATTAAAATTCAACGGAACAACAAAGACGAGCCATCTATCTACAAACAAACATAGACAAGCAAAATACTATCGGTACTAAGTTCATGATAAATTTAAGTTCAATTAATCATATTACTAAAGAACTCCCACTTAAGCAGACATCTCTAGTCATCTAAGTGATCACGTGATCCAAATCAACTAAACCATGTCCGATCATCACGTGAGATGGAGTAGTTTCAATGGTGAACATCTCTATGTTGATCATATCTACTATATGATTCACGCTCGACCTTTCGGTCTCCGTGTTCGAGGCCATATCTGTATATGCTAGGCTCGTCAAGTATAACTGAGTATTCGCGTGTGCAACTGTTTTGCACCGTTGTATTTGAGCGTAGAGCCTATCACACCCGATCATCACGTGGTGTCTCAAAGACGAAGAACTTTATAGCGGTGCATACTCAGGAGAACACTTCTTGATAATTAGTGAGAGATCATCTTAAAATGCTACCGTCAATCAAAGCAAGATAAGATGCATAAAGGATAAACATCACATGCAATCAATATAAGTGATATGATATGGCCATCATCATCTTGTGCTTGTGATCTCCATCTCGAAGCACCGTCGTGATCACCATAAATCACCGGCGCGACACCTTGATCTCCATCGTAGCATCGTTGTCGTTCGCCATCTATTGCTTCTCGACTATCGCTACCGCTTAGTGATAAAGTAAAGCAATTACAGTATGCTTGCATTTCATACAATAAAGCGACAACCATATGGCTCCTGCCGATTGCCGATAACCGGTTACAAAACATGATCATCTCATACAATAAAATATAGCATCACGTCTTGACCATATCACATCACAACATGCCCTGCAAAAACAAGTTAGGCGTCCTCTACTTTGTTGTTGCAAATTTTACGTGGCTGCTACGGGCTTAGCAAGAACCGTTCTTACCTACGCATCAAAACCACAACGATAGTTTGTCAAATAGACTCCGTTTTAACCTTCACAAGGACCGGGCGTAGCCACACTCGGTTCAAGTAAAGTTGGAGAAACAGACACCCGCTAGTCACATGTGTGCAAAGCACGGCGGTAAAACCAGTCTCGCGTAAGCGTACGCGTAATGTCGGTCCAGGCCGCTTCATCCAACAATACCGATGAACCAAAGTATGACATGCTTGTAGGCAGTATGACTTATATCGTCCACAACTCACTTGTGTTCTACTCGTGCATATAACATCAACGCATAAAACCTGGCTCGGATCCCACTGTTGGGGAACGCAGTAATTTTCAAAATTTTTCCTACGCACATGCAAGATCATGGTGATGGATAGCAATGAGGGGAGAGTGTTGTCTACGTACCCTCGTAGACCGAAGCGGAAGCATTGACGCAACATAGAGGAAGTAGTCGTACGTCCTCCCGGTTCAACCGATCCAAGCACCGTTACTCCGGCACCTCCGAGTTCTTGACACGCGTACAGCTCGATGACGCACCCTCGATCTCCAATCCAGTAGAGGCGCCGAGGGGGAGTTCCGTCAGCACGACGGCGTGGTGACGATCTTGATGTTCTCCTGTCGCAGGGCTTCGCCTAAGCACCGCTACAATATGACCGAGGTGTAATATCGTGGAGGGGGGCACCGCACACGGCTAAGGAACGATCAATGATCAACTTGTGTGTCTAGGGTGCCCCCCTACCCCCGTATATAAAGGAGGGAGGGAGGAGGTGGCCGGCCCAAGGAGGGGGCGCCATAGGAGGAGGAAACCTACTCCAAGTAGGTTTCCCCTCTTTTTCCTAATCCAAGTTGGAGGGGAAAGGAAGGAGTACTAGTAGTAGGAAGGAAGAGGGGAAGGAGAAGGAAGGGGGGGCCCCCTCCCCAGTCGGATTGGGCTTGGGGCGCCCCCCTCCCTTGCTCCTTCTCCCTTCCTTCCACTTGGGCCCAATAAGGCCCATATACTTACCGGGGGGTTCCGGTAACCTCCTGACTCGGTATATTCCCAAACTCTCCGGAACCTTTCCGGTGTCCAAATATATCCGTCCAATATATCAATCTTTATGTCTCGACCATTTCGAGACTCCTCGTCATGTCCGTGATCACATCAGGACTCGAACAAACTTGGTACATCAAAATACATAAACTCATAATATAAGCATCATCGAAACCTTAAGCGTGCGGACCCTACGGTTCGAGAACGATGTAGACATGACCGAGACACGTCTCGGTCAATAACCAATAGCGGGACCTGGATGCCCATATTGGTTCCTACATATTCTCGAAGATCTTTATCGGTCAAACCGCATAACAACATACGTTGTTCCTTTGTCATCGGTATGTTACTTACCCGAGATTTGATCGTCGGTATCCAATACCTAGTTCAATCTCATTATCGGTAAGTCTCTTTACTCGTTCCGTAATACGTCATCTCATAACTAACTCATTAGTTACATGCTTGCAAGGCTTAGGTGATGAGTATTACCGAGAGGGCCCAGAGATACCTCTCCGACAATCGGAGTGACAAATCCTAATCTCGAATTATGCCAACTCAACATGTACCTTCGGAAACACCTGTAGTACTCCTTTATAATCACCCAGTTATGTTGTGACGTTTGGTAGTACCCAAAGTGTTCCTCCGGTAAACGGGAGTTACACAATTCTCATAGTTACAGGAACATGTATAAGTCATGAAGGAAGCAATAGCAGAATACTAAACGATCAAGTGCTAAGCTAACGGGATGGGTCATGTCAATCACATCATTCTCCTAATGATGTGATCCCATTTAATCAAATGACAACACATGTCTATGGTTAGGAAACATAACCATCTTTGATTAATGAGCTAGTCAAGTAGAGGCATACTAGTGACTATATGTTTGTCTATGTATTCACACATGTATCATGTTTCCGGTTAATACAATTCTAGCATGAATAATAAACAATTATCATGATATGAGGAAATAAATAATAACTTTATTATTGCCTCTAGGGCATATTTCCTTCAGTTACTGCGTGCAGTAACTTCGTGGGGTAAATCGTGGGGCGGCGTGGGGCATCACGCGCAGTTAATCCCACACCCGCCCCCTCGGCTTCTCAGCCCATAGGGCTATAAGTAGGGGGGGAGCGGGGCGGCACCGCACGCGCGCCCTTCTCCCCCATTCCCCCGCCTCATCTTGCCTTCTCTCCCTCCTGCCTCTGCCGTTGAGCGAGAGCACTCCACACCACGGCGCTGAGCTCTTCCTCCACCGCGGCCCCCGCCGTGCGCTCCGGCGTGTGGGACGGCTCGGAGGTAGAAGAGGAACACATCGAGTTCCTCCGCCAGACACACCGTCTCCCCAGCACGGACCTCGTGCGTGCCCGCCCCGCGCAGGAGGGGGAGACCCGACCGGCGCCGGAGGAGGGCGAGCGGGTCATCTTTCGCTCGCACCTCATGCGCGGCCTGGGGCTGCCGACGAGCGGCTTCTTCCGCTCGTTCTTGGAGTTCCACAGCCTTCAACCGCACCACCTCACTCCGCATACGGTGGTGTTGCTCTCCCCCTTCGCCACTCCGTGCGAAGGTTTCATCGGTGTTCTCCCCACCCTCGAGCTGTGGGGAGAATTCTTCTCTTCTAAGCTCGGCACGCAAGTCGCCGGCATACCGGCTCAGTGTTGTACCTACATCGCGGTGCGGCGCTTGACAGCCGACCACCCTTTTCCTCTCATCGCGCTGATCAAGTCGGTGAAGATGTGGCAGCGCTCATATTTATACGTGAAGAACCTCTCCTCCGATGGCGACTGGGTCAACCTGCCGTCTTACAACGCCGCCCCCCTAGCTGGGAGGCTCCCCAGCTGGTCTCACCGAGTCAAGACGCTGACTCCCGCCGGAGCCGCCGCCGTAGCGTGACTCCGAGTCTTGACGCAGTCGCAGGGTCTTGTCGGGGCTGATTTGCTGGCCGCCTTCGTGGCGCACCGAGTTATCCCGCTCCAAGGCCGGCCTCACCTGATCTGTCAGATGAGCGGCCTCCGAGACCCAAGTCGGATGAGCACGAAGGAGATGCCCCGCAAGGAGGTGGCGAACTTGGTGAACCATATCGCGCACTGCGAGTTCGAGGAGGACTGGCAGTTCGGCAAGGAGCCGAACTCGCGCGACAAACCCCTGCTAGTGGTAAGTCGCGTCCCCCTATTGTTTTGTCTTCTTTGTGGCCGACTCCGGCTTCTGACTCTTGTTGGTTTCTTCTGAGCTAGAACCCCCTCATGCAGCCTGCAGCCGGCGCCACGAGACAGCCCCGCGAGTATGTTCCCGATCGTGCGGACAGCGACGTCGATGACCCCGACTTGGGGGCGGCGGCGACGGAAGCCGACGTTGAAGGCGGGGGAGAAGGATCAGAAGGCGGCTTCAGGCCCTCGGCCACCTTCGTCGACTGGCCTGACGACGACGCCGAAGGGGAAGTCGCCCCGCGCCACCAGCCGAGGGCCGGCTTGTCGGGCGCTGGCTCCTCCGCTGGCCTGGCTGGCCATGGTGGCGCGAAGAGGCATCACGCCAGGCCGAGTGCGCCCGGCGGCAAATTGAAGAAGCTCAAGAGGGCGGCCACCGCGACGAAACGGGAGGAGGCGGCCGCGAAGGCCAACCTCTTCCGAAGGGAAGTGAGAAGGCCGCCGCTAGTCTCTGCGTAAGTCTTTATGCTCTTTTATTTTCCATCGTTGAATCTTATCCGAGTCTTCTTTTATTCTCCCTCCGTTCTCCTTCAGGGCCCCTCTTTCCCTTGAGAGAGTCGCCGTCCCCTCCGTCATGGGGTCGGCAGAGAAGTCTGCCAATACTCGGCGGGCCGATCCCGCCGCCGACCTCCGGGAGGCGACGGAGCGAAATGCGCGGGAGAAGCGCGACGAGGAGGAGGCCGACTGCCTGGAGAAGGCGGAGGCTGAGAAGGCGGCCGCCAACGCCCAGAAGAGGCTGGAGGATGCCCAAGCTGCCCTTGTGGCTAGACGGTGTGCCGAGGAGGCCGCGCGTCGCCGATCGGCGATGCTCGTCCCCCCATTGTCGTCTGCCCCGCCGCCTCCGGAGTTCACGGGGCAGACCGGAGAGGCTGGCACTGAGAACCCCGTCGTGGAGAAGGAGAGCGGCGAGGCTTCTATGTCGGACACTCTCGTGCCGCCACCGCCGCCTCCGCCGCCGTCTGGGAGACCGCATGGCAAACAGCCGGTGGGTCAGTCGGAGCTACCGATCACGAATGAGGCCGAGGCGCGGCTGCTTCTTCAAGTCGCCTCGCTGGTGCGCCGCCGTCTTGAGAGGGCGACCTCGGCGCCGCGACCTCGGGAGACCGGCGCTACCAGCTCGGCAACCCTAGACGCCGAGGCCACAAGCGCCGCGCCCACCGGATGGTTGCGCGGAGGCGGCACTGGGCCGCTGAACCAAGCGCTCTGGGCGTTGAGCGGCTGCAAGATCAAGGCGCCGCCCTTAAAGCTTGCACCAGGCGATTCGCCGCCGCGGACATCCATCGTCGTTTCCCTCTTCTTTTTATTCTTGTTTTTTTCTCGTGAGGCCAGCAGCTCCTGCGGGTGTAGTCCCCGAGTTCGGGCGGCTCTGCTGAGTAGCGGTTCGAACTCCGCGAAGTTCCAAATACTAACTTTGTCTCCATTGACTTATTGCAGGAGTATCATAACCTCCGCGCCACTGCCTTCAACCGCAATGTTGAGGAGTTGAACAAGCGGACCGCCGACTTGATGAAAGCCGGAGTAAGCTCTTTTCCTTTTCTTCACGGTATTTGGCGACCACTGGCTGTAGTCCCGAGATTCGGGCCGATCACGAGCGATCGGGCGGATCTTCCGGCGATCTACTTTGCTGACGACTTATTTGTCTCTTCTTTCGTTCTTCAGGCGCCAACTCCGCTCTTCAGGAGCAGCTAGGCGAGGCCAATACCGCCCGGCGTGCCAAGGAGGAGGAGTGTGGCAAGCTTGCCACGGAGCGCGACCTGCTGGCAGCGCAGCTAGCAGAGCAGAAGGAGCTGCTCAAGAAGGCGTAGGACGAGGTCGAGAAGAGGGAGACCGCTCTCCTGGCCGAGTTTGAGAGCGAGTGCTCCTCCTGGACTGACAGGGAGGCGATGCTGACCTCCGGCTTCCACGAGATCGAGGATATCGTTGATGGTAAGTTTCTTTCGTTTCTTCGGGCTTCCGACTATGCGTCAGGCTGACTTCTTATTTTTCGACTTGCTTTTTTTTGTCTTGGCAGACTTCTTCCCTGGTCACTCGCAGGCAGTCCCTCTGGCCATCGAGGCTGCTCGAGAGGCGTGAAGGGCAAACGGTGAGGAGATCGCCGCTAACGCTCCCCGAACCATCGATGAGCAGCTTCTGAGCATTGAAGCCTATCTTCGTCCGGCTCACCGGCTGTTGCGCTGGCTTCAGCGTGCTGGTGCCCTGGCGGTTGCCGCCCTATGGCCAGACATGCCGGCTCTGCGCACCGCCAGTCGGACCGCCGACTGGCTGGAATTCGCCGCCGGCTGTCTTGAGTCTTGGAAGGGCTCCTCGGCCCGGGCTGGAGCGCGCCAGGCCTTGGAGTTCGTCAAGGCGTGGTATCCAGGGCTGGACCTGGACCGTCTGGCCGCGTTCCGATCAGAAGCCCAGGCCGAGCTGGAGGCTATGGAGGGCACCCTTATCGAGCGTGCGGTGGCCATCGCCGAGTACACGGACACCAGTGTCTTCGTGCCCGAGCGGGCTGAAGGCAGCGAGAAAGTGCCGCCAGAGTGGTTCGGGATGAACCCGGAGTATGGCGAGGACTCGGCGGAGGTGATCGACTCCAGCACCGAGGAGGAGGACGAGGCTGAGGACGGAGGCGAGGCGGAGGTGCCAGAGGACGGAGCAGGCGGCCAGCCTCAGCTCGACCGCGCCTCCAGCAACGAGCCACGTGGAGAGAAGGCGACTGCCGCTGGAGGCGACCAAACCGAGACCGCCCAACCGACTGCCCCGGTGCCTGACACCGCCGTCTCCTCAGATCCTCCGATCCCAGATGCCGCCTCCTAGGCTGCCTTTTCTGCCTCTGTTTGTCTGTCTTAGTAATCTTTTGAAAACTTTGTTAGATTCGAACAGTTCCACCCGCGGGGTGTATCTTGAACTTCTATTCGAAGATTCGGCCAAGGGCCTATGTAAATATTTATCCGATTTCCGTCTTTCCTTGCTTACTGCTCTTTAGGCTTTTCCCTTTGCCGCCTTCCTTTAGTTGCTACCTTGCCAGTTGGACAGCCGCTCTGCGGACTGTCGCTGGGTCAAGTGCTTGGCTACTTCGGGAAAGCAAGTACTTGGCCGTTTAGAGTTTCTTTAGCAATTCGGCTAGAAAGCGACAGGCCAACTACCCAAGAGTCGGCCGTCCTTGATAGAGGCTAAGATGGCGAGCCGACTACTAATGAGTCGGCTTTCTGTTTCAGAAATGCTGGAGGCCGTCTTACGCTATGTTCGTGCTTTAGGTCCTTAGCCATTTTCGTGTGGGCGCCCGTTCTTCCTCACTCCTGCCCGCCTCACATCGCTCTGTGAGCTGCGACTTTGGCAGGAGGCAGATTAGGCACCGCGCACTACTTGTCTGATAGCAGGAAGCGCCTCATAGCGCAAGGCGGCGAGTCCCCGGGCCGACTAGTTTGGCCCGGTGCTAAGCGGCTTGTAATGAAAGTAATGTACTCGAAAGCATAATTCTTATCATACAGATAACAAGAAAGGGCAGTCCCCGAGCTCGTCTCGGGGGGCCCAAGGTCTTTGGTACTTTTAATACAAAGGGGGGTAGTGCGATACATACTGCATCAACTGTAAAATCTTCGAAGAAGATTTGCATTCCATGGGCGCTCTGTTTCTTTGCCGGAGTCGTCCCTTTTGCGCGCTCGAGGCTTCTGAGCATCGATTAGGTAGTAGGAGCCGTTGCCCAGGACTTTGCTGATGATAAAGGGGCCTTCCCAAGGCGCCACAACTTGTGATGGCCGGGTGTTCTCTGAATCAGCCGGAGCACAAGGTCGCCCTCTTGAAACGATCTCGGCTTGACCTTTCAGTTATAGTATCGGCGCAGACTCTGCTGGTAGATGCCGGACAGGCTGAGTGCTAACAGCCGGCCCTCTTCTAGCAGGTCAACGCCGTCTTGGCATGCTTCTTCAGCTTCCTGTTCGGTGTACATGGTGACTCGTGGAGAGTCGAACTCTATGTCCGTCGGGATGACGGCTTCGGCACCATAGAACAGGAAGAAAGGCGTGAAGCCGGTTGACTTGTTTGGAGTCGTGCGCAGACTCCAGAGGACGGATGGTAGCTCCTCAACCCAACAGCCGGCCGAACACTCGAGTGGTTCGACCAGCCGAGGCTTGATGCCAGACAGGATGAGGCTGTTTGCTCGCTCCACCTGGCCGTTTGACTGCGGATGGGCAACGGACGCTAAGTCCAGTCGAATGCCCTACGTCGCGCAAAAACGGGCCAAGGCGCCTTTGGCAAAGTTTGTGCCATTGTCGGTGATGATGCTGTGCGGTATGCCATACCGCACCGTGATGTCGGCGATGAAAGTCACTCCAGTCGGACCGTTCAACTTCTTGATGGGCTTTGCTTCTATCCACTTGGTGAACTTGTCCACGGCGACAAGCAGATGAGTTAGGCCGCCTCGGGCCGTCTTGCATGGTCCCACCATGTCCAGGCCCCAAACTACGAAGGGCCAGGCGATGGGGATTGTCTCGCCGCGGAAGCGGCTGAAGTGGCTTGGAGCGGAACCGGCACCTTGCATTTTGGACTAACTCTTTAGCCTCTTCCAGGCGGTCGGCGAGAGAAGCCGTGCCGAAAGGCTTTGGCGGCAAGTGCTCTTGAAGCTGCATGGTGGCCGACTCGCATACGATGAATGTCTCTCGAGAATTGCTTGGCCTTGTTACGGCTCTCACGCAGCGCTGGTAGACACCAAAGGACGCCGCGCTGACCAACTTTCATTGATTATGGTGTATGCTGCCGCTCGGCGCTGCACTTGCCGAGCGAGGATCTCATCGGTCGGCAGCTCCCTGTTCACTAGAAACTTGAGGATGGGCTGCGCCCATGAGGGTGCTGCTATTTCTTCAACTGCTACCACTGCGACTTGGACAAAAGTGGCTGGGCTGGGAGGTGACGGGATGGAGTCTGCAGCCCCTTGCTAGCTTGACGGAGTCCTTGGGCTGACTGGCGCAGTCCCTGGGCCGACTGGCGCAGTCCCCTGGCCGGGTTCTGAAGTCCCCGGGCCAGCTTCAACTATGATTTTCTTGGGGCCGTCTGCTGGGGCTCTTGAGTCGGATCCGACTTCTTCTGGAGGAGCCGGCACAAAGATGGAGTCTGACTCTGGTGAAGGCTTGATAGGCGGCTTGAGGAGGCGCTGAAGAGCGACTCCGGATGGTATCGGTTGGCGGGTGGAGCTGACTCGTGCCAAGGCGTCTGCTTGGTTGTTGTCGTTCCTTGGCACGTGGAGGAACTCGCACCCCTCGAAGTATCCGCTGAGTTGCTGCACCAGGAAGCGGTAGCTCGCCATGTTTGCGTCTTTGGCATCCCAGTCGCCAGATGACTGCTGGACCACCAAGTCGGAGTCGCCATAGCACAGGATCCGGCGAATGCCGAGTTCTTTATCAAGCCGGAGCCCATGAATGCGCGCCTCGTATTCGGCGACGTTGTTGGAGGCGGCGAAGTGGATCTGCAGCACATACTTGAGCTTGTTGCCTTTAGGGGAGGTGAGGACGACGCCGGCTCCCAGGCCGGTGCGCATCTTGGAGCCGTCGAAATGCATCCACCAATGGGTGGAGTCGGTATTTGGCGGTAGTCTCGGGTCTCGGCCCGGTCGGCGAAATCGGCGGTGCTTGCGACTTGATGGTGGTGCGGGGCTGGTAGTAGATTGTGTAAGGAGCCAGATTTATGGCCCATTTGGCTACTCGGCCGGAGGCGTCTCGGCTTCCAATAATCTCGGCCAGCGGAGCCGTGCAAACCGCGGTGATCGGATGCTCTTGAAAGTAAGGCTTCAGCTTCTAGGCGGCAAAATGCACACCGTAGCACATCTTCTGGTAATGGGGGTAGTTCTGCTTGGAGGCCTACAGTACCTCGCTTAAGTAATATACTGGTCTCTAGACAGGTAGCGCCTTGCCTTCCTCCTTGCGCTCGACTACAATGACTGTGCTAACTACTCGGCTGGTGGCGGCAATGCATAGGAGCATGGGCTCTTTGGGAGTCGGAGCCGCCAGCACAGGGGGAGTAGTCAACATCTTTTTTAGTTGAAGAAAATCCTCGTCCGCCTTGGGAGTCCACTCAAAGAAGGTTGTCTTCTTCATGAGCTGATATAAGGGGAGAGCCTTCTCGCCCAGCCGACTGATGAATCGGCTGATGGATGCCAAACAGCCGGTGAACTTCTGCACATCTAACAGTCGTCTGGGCGCTTCCATCCTCTCGATGGCCTTGATCTTCACAGGATTGCACTCTATGCCGCGTTCGGAGACCAGGAAACCGAGGAGCTGGCCGGCTGGTACTCCAAAAACGCACTTCTCTGGGTTGAGCTTGATCTGGAATTGGTGCAGGTTCGCAAAGGTCTCCTTGAGGTCTTCTAGCAGTGTCCCAGGCTTCTCCGTCTTCACCACCACATCATCCACGTAGACGTGAGCGTTCCTGCCAAGTTGCTTGAGGAGGCACTTCTGCATGCAACGCTGAAAGGTGGCGCCGGCATTCCTCAAGCCAAACGTCATCGTCAGGTAGCAGAAGGCTCCGAATGGTGTGATGAAGGTGGTCTTCAGTCTGTCTGCCGGGTTCAGCTTGATCTGGTGATATCCTGAATATGCATCTAAGAAAATCAGCAGCTCACATGCGGCTGTGGAGTCTATCACCTGATCGATTCTTGGCAGGGCAAACGGATCCTTTGGGCAGGCTTTGTTGAGGCTTGTGTAGTCAATGCACATCCGCCATTGCTTGTTTTTCTTCAGTACCAAAACCGGGTTTGCCAGCCACTCTGGAAAAAATGCCTCCATGATGAAGCCGGCCGCAAGAAGCCGGGCTATCTCTTCTCCAACAACTCTTCTCTTCTCTTCTGATAGGTGCCGCAAGGGCTGCCTGACGGGTTTCACATCTGGCCTGACATGTAGCTTGTGCTCGGCGAATTCCGTTGGTACACCTGGCATGTCTTTGGGGGACCATGCAAAGATGTCTCGATTCTCATGGAGGAAATCGACGAGGTCGCCTTCCTATTTGCTGTCAAGGTTTGCACCTATGACAGCGTGCCTCTCTGGGTGCTCCGGGTCCAAGGGTATCTTCTTGGTCTCTTTGACTGGCTTAAACGAGCCCTCAGCTTCCGACTCCTTGGGGTCGGGCGACATCTCTGGCTGCTTTCCGGCCATCACCACGACTCGGTCAAGGAGCCTCTTCTTAGCTGCGATCACCAGGGACTCGGCCAGTCGGCTGCTCTCGGCCGCGCAGGCGGACGACTTCCTGAGAGTCGCCGGCTACAGTCAGAATTCCCTTGGAACTCGGCATCTTCATGTTGAGGTAGGCGTAGTTAGGAACCGTCGTGAACTTGGCCAAGGCAGGTCGGCCAAGCAGTGCATGGTATGGGCTTTCCAGGTCCACTACTTCATACCAGACTGGCTCTCGGCGGAAATGATCTTTGTCTCCGAAGAGGACGTCTATCAGGATCTTGCCGATTGGTGAGCAGGATAGGCCGGGTACAATACCATGGAACACAGTCCAGCTGCTCTGCAGCTGTCTTCGCTTGATTCCTAGCTTTTCCATGGTATCTTTGTATAGGATGTTGATGCTACTGCCTCCGTCTATGAGCACTCCCGAAAAGTGGGCGGCCCGCCTATCAGTGGCCAAGGTGGCACCTATGACCAGGGCATAGGAACCCGGATTCGGCATCACCTCTGGGTGATCCGCTCTACTCCAACTGATAGGCCTCTCGGACCAATGCATGAACTCTGGAGTGTTTGCTGCCACTGCATTTAGTTCTTGTTGCTGCTGCTGTCTGCTGCGTCGATCATCAGCCACGCTGGTAAACACCACGTAGGCTCCATGCTCTTCCGGGTACTCATCTTGCACTGCGCCGACTGGCCGAGCGGCCGGCTGCTGGGGCGGCGGTGGAGGCGGCGGAGGAAGGAGGCCGTCTCCCTTGGCGATTCTGGTGAGCCAGTGGCACTTTCGGGTGGTATGATTTGACGGCTTCGCGCCGCTGTGGAACTTGCAAGGACCGTCCAGAGTCTGCTCATAGGAAAAGGCCGGCAACCAATTGGATTTGTCGCCTTTCTGCCTTTTGGCCGGAGGCTGCCCCTCCGGCTGTTGATCTTCAACTGTCGCAACCTGCCGAGTATTGGAAGTCGGCAGTTGGGCCTTGCGCTTGTTGTCGCTCTGTTGTTGGCGCCGACTGGTGTCTCCAGCTGGAGTTCTGGGAGCCTGAGGAGCCACCTTGCCAGCCGCATTGACTTGAATCTCTGTCTTCATGGAGGAGTCGGCCGTGGCATTTGTTCCGCTATGACTAGCAGTTAAATCGAGGGTTTCGACTCGTCGTAGAGGAGCCTGTGTTTGAGGAGGGTGCCTTCTCAGCACCCGGCAGTGAAGTACTCGATAGCCTGCACCTCGTGCACGCCCTCGCAGGAGTTCCGAAGCTCGCCCGAACGCGTGAGGTAGTCGTGTGTTGACTCATCGGGGCCTTGCACGCACAAGGAAAGCTGGCGTGGCTTTGGAGGTCGCTTGTACGTGCTCGTGAAGTTGCGGATGAAGGCTTCGGTGAAGTCGACCCAGCTATTGATGCTGCGGGGCTTCAGACTGTTCAACCATGTGCAGGCGTGCCACGGAGCATGAGGGGGCGTACTTCACGGCAACCCGCTTGTTGCCGTTCGCTATCTTGATGGCGTGGAGTAATCTATCGGCCCGTCTTCCGTTTCACGTAGCTGGTGTACTTGGGTGTGTCTCGGGGGAGCGTGAACCCTTTGGGGAAGGGCTCGTCTCAGATGCGGGGCCCGAAGCAAGGCGGACCCAGCTCGTCTTCTTCTTCCAGCGCCAGGGATCGGTGGAGTCGGTCGATCCGATGGCGGGCGTCGTTCTCTCCGACTCCTTCTCGACGGCCAAGGCGGCCGCCGAGAGTCAGATGCTCAACAGGCGGCGGGGAAACTCGTCGTTCTCTTCTTGGTGGGGGAGGCAGGTAGTCGTCCCGCCGCTCTACTACTCTCGGACGGCCGTCTTGGTCGCGCTCAATGGTGATGTGAGTCCGACTGCGACTGACGGCCGGCTCCTTCTCTTTCCTTCCGCGGACTCCGCTAGTCGGCGTCTGAGATGTCCTCCCTTGATCTCGGCGGGGAGGCAAGTCATCAATCGGTTGCTGAAGCACATCCGCGCGGCCGCCGGCCGCGTTCTGCGCAGCAACCGCATCGAGAAGCTGCTGGACTCGCTTCGTCATCATGCAGCGCTCTTCGCCCTCGAAGTTCTTCAACTCGTCAGCCGCCGCTTGGGCAGCGCGGATGTTCTCCGCTGGGGTGGCATATACGAGCGTTTTGCCCCGAACAAGTCGGCAATGGTTGCGCCGCGCTGCCGGACCGCGCCTAGACGTCTCGGCCTAGTTGGAGCTGGCGATCCGCCCACAGCGCGATCCATCTCGCGCTGGTATGCTTCTGATAGGCGCCTCATGCTCGCCAGCCTCTTGGCGCCTTCGATGATCTGAAGGCGGCGTGTCTCCAGCGTCTCGGCGTCTGTGTCCTCAGGAATGGGCGCCGTTAGGTCTTGTAGGGCCGCAGCGAGCGGGTCCTGAGCTTCTTCGCCGGAGCGCTCATCGTGACTGATGACGAGCACCTCCGTGACGGCGCTTCCGCCACTCTCCTCGTGAGGAAGCGGCTCGTCGTAGACCACCACGTTGGTGGGGAAAGTGTCAAGCGACACGGCGTCGGAGTCGACCAGCATCGGGCCGGTGGAGCCTACGGACTCCAAGTCCACGGCAAGCTCGCCAGTGACGTGGAGTTGGTCGAGAGGCCCGCGAGAGACTCTCGGGGCCACCCATGCCTGCGTCGGATGCAGCTCGTCGGGCGCACCTCGCCCGACAAGTTCGGGCGAGCTGCTTGCTGCAGGCGTCCTCGGCGCCCAGCATAGCGTCGATCTGAGACTCCATCTGGCGAGTCTGGCTGGCTGCGCTCGCCAGGGAGGAAGAGGGTTCCTGTCCAGAATAGATCTCCGGACGACGGTGCACCGAGCCCTGATGGGCGCCAAATGTCGGGGGTTGGGTGCGACATATGCCAAAGGATGGCTTATCATGGTGGGGGCGAGTAGAACATCGCCGGTGTTTGGAAATGGGATGAGGCGAAGACATGCACGCCGGCGAATCTTACCCAGATTCAGGGCTCTCCGAGGAGATAACACCCCTACTGCTACTCTGCAGGGTCTCCACATGATCACTAAGGCAAAGTGACTACAATGGTGCTCCTGGAGCTGTATCAGGAGGCAGAAGAGGGCAAGGCTAGCACTCTCCTCCCTATGCTATCTGGCCTATTTCTATCAAGGTCCGAACCCTTTGCGTGGGTGCCCCGGGGGGTTTATATAGGCCTACCCCCCGGGGGTACAATGGTAATCCGGCTGGCGCGGGTCCCACCGTCTGTCTCTCGAGACCGCCGTCCTTCCCCTTGCTTCAGGGCCCGCTTAATGGCAGGTCCTTGAGCAGGCTTGATCTTCAGCGGCACTCGATGGCGTGAGCTTGGTCATTGGGTCGCGGGCAACAAAGTGCCGCTGTCTGTCGAGGCGATCACCGCCGCCATTCCCCATCCTATCTGGTTAATGGCTCGTGGGGCCTCGGAGAGAGTCGGCCGACTCAGGAGGCCGACTCCACAGTCCGTCTTGGGCGCTTAGGGCTGCCGGTCCACCCATCGGCGGCCCCGCGGTCTTCGGTCGTACAGGCCGGCGTCGTGGCACAGTCGTTCGCGCTTGGGTCGAGAAGTCGAGGCAGGCATGGCAACAGTGCCGCGCCTCGCCGGAGATCTTCCAGCGATATGGCTCACTGTAGCCATGCCGGTCCTTCGTAGGCAGGGGGAACGGCCACGCCGTGACCGTACCCCGCATCATGCTTCGAGATGAGGGAGGAGTCATGGGCCGACTCTCCATATTCGGCCTCTCTGGAGGTCGCTAGCTTGGAGTCGGCTTATCTCGGAGTCGCCGTCTGGGACTCGGCTTGTCTTGGAGTCGGCTCCTGGGACTCGGCCTGAGGGGCGTGGCCTGCCCCGATGTCTTGAAAGGTCCTGGGACTCGGGTTAGCCTACCCGTGGCCCATTACTCCGACACTGACTGTCATGATGCGGCAAGAGCTGGTCAACCACTCGATGACTCATCGGAATCTTCGCGATTCCCTCCGTGTTAAACGAAGGACCGTCCTTCTGGTCACGTATGTACATGCACCGTATTCAGATAACCGCAGACATACCAGGGGCTATATAGTAGCCCCACCGTTAAACTTTTATGGCTATGTGAAAGTGTTAAAGCTCTACAGTCTGATTGCCTAGTTCACCGCACTAACACCTCCTTAATGGACCAAGACGTTGGGTCAAGTGTGATCAAGTGCTTTTCCGAACACCCCCGCGTTATACGCGAGGGGGCTGAAGCCGACGACTGCAAACTTTCAGATTGTATATATAAAAAAAAGATGGCCGCACAGGAGGCACCAAAACTTTTCGGGCAAAAAGAATAAAAATGTAGCCTTAAATATATCATAATATTGTTATTACAATTTTGATACACTTTACTCGAACATATATTTTTCGAGCACTGACCCTCTATCAAGTGGGCACCCTCTAGGACATCTTCAAAGTAATGTTCTATCATGTTAAGGTCCTTACCTTCGGGTGGACACTGCGCTGCAATATCGGTGGCCTTCATCTCCCCCCAGTACATCTTGACACGGGCAAGGGCCATCCGTGCACCTTCTATGCACGTTGACCGCTTCACAACGTCGATACGCGGCACCGCATTAACAAGTTGCCGCACCAAACCGAAATAACTATTTGGGATGGGCTCAGTTGGCCACAGCCGGGCTATGATGTCCTTCATGGCAGTACCGGACATCTTGTGGAGCTCGGCCCACTAGGCCATCTGTTCGTTCAACAGTGGACGCTTTGGCGTGTCAAATTGCGACCAAAATAGCTTTTCTGTCGCATGTCCTTCTTGCACGTGAAAAAACTGATTCGCATCGATAGCACTCTTCGACAGGTCCATAAAGGCATCTGGAGAACTCCACAGTTGATTAAGCGGCGCATACTTCGAATAGACAAACTTAGTTTGCAATAAAAAGGGCTTACCAGCCGCGATCTCCCCATCTTGTCGGATTTCCTCCCGAGCTGCTCTAGACTCATACCGGGCTTCCTTCGCCTCTGATACATCCATTTTGCATCATGCTTTTATATCAATATTTATTGCATTATGGGCTGTTATTACACATTATATCTCAATACTTATGGCTATTCTCTCTTATTTTACAAGGTTTACCATGAAGAGGGGGAATGCCGGCAGCTGGAATTCTGGCTGGAAAAGGAGCAAATGTTGGAAACCTATTCTGCACAACTCCAAAAGTCCTGAAACTCCATGAAACAACTTTTTGATTTAATAAGAATTCATGAGCGAAAGAAATAGGCCAGGGGCCCCAAACACTGTCTAGGAGACAGGGGGCGCCCCCCTGTAGGGTGCGGACCCTATCTCCTGGGCCCCCTAGTGGGCCTCCGGCGTCCATCTTCTGCTATATGAAGGGTTTTGTCCTGGAAAAAATCATGGGCAAGCTAACGGGACGAAACTCCGCCGCCACGAGGCGGAACCTTGGCGGAATCAATCTAGGGCTCTGACAGAGCTGTTCTGCCGGGGACACTTCCCTCCGGGCGGGGGAAATCATCACCAACGTCATCACCAACGATCCTCTCATCAAGAGGGAGTCAATCTCCATCAACATCTTCACCAGCACCATCTCCTCTCAAGACCCTAGTTCATCTCTTGTATCCAATCTTGTATCAAAACCACCAATTGGTACCTGTGGGTTGCTAGTAGTGTTGATTACACCTTGTAGTTGATGCTAGTTGGTTTACTTGGTGGAAGATCATATGTTCAGATCATTTATGCATATTATTATTCCTCTGATTATGAACATGAATATGCTTTGTGAGTAGTTACGTTTGTTCCTGAGGACATGGGTAAAGTCTTGCTATTAGTAGTCATGCGAATTTGGTATTCGTTTGATATTTTGATGAGATGTATGTTGTCTTTTCCTCTAGTGGTGTTATGTGAACGTCGACTACATGACACTTCACCATTATTTGCGCCTAGAGGAAGGCATGGGGAAGTAATAAGTATATGATGGGTTTCTAGAGTGACAGAAGCTTAAACCCTAGTTTATGCGTTGCTTCGTTAGGGGTTGATATGGATCCATATGCCTAATGTTGTGGTTAGGTTTACCTTAATACCTTCTTTTGTAGTTGTGGACGCTTGCAATAGGCGTTAATCATAAGTGGGATGCTTGTCCAAGTTAGGGAAGTACCCAAGTACCAGTCCACCCACATATCAAATTATCAAAGTACCGAACGCGAATCTTATGAACGTGATGAAAACTAGCTTGACGATAATTCCCAATGTGTCCTCGGGAGCTCCTTCTTCATTATTAGAATTTGTCCAGGCTTATCCTTTCCTACATAAAGGATTGGGCCACCTTGCTGCACTTTATTTACTTTATTTACCTTTTGCTCATTACTATTTATCTTATCACAAAACTATCTATCACCTACTATTTCAGTGCTTGCAGAGAAAACCTTACTGAAAACCGCTTATCATTTCCTTCTGCTCCTCGTTGGGTTCGACACTCTTACTTATCGAAAGGACTACGATAGATCCCCTATACTTATGGGTCATCAAGACTCTTTTTTGGCGCCGTTGCCGGGGAGTGTAGCGCTTTTGGTGAGTGGAACATGGTAAGGAAACATTTATATAGTGTGCTGAAATTTTCTGTTACTTGTCACTATGGAAACTAATCCTTTAAGGGGCTTGTTTGGGGTATCTTCACCCCAACCAGAAGAACAAAGAGATGCTCCTCAACCTACTGAACTTTATGAAAATATTCACTTTGAGATTCCTTCGGGTATGATAGAAAAACTGCTAGCTAATCCTTTCGTAGGAGACGGAACATTGCATCCCGATTTACACCTTATCTTTGTGGATGAAGTTTGTGGATTATTTAAGCTTGCGGTATTCGATGATGTTGTCAAAGGAAGGTCTTCCTTTATCTTTGAAGGGAGATGCAATGACATGGTATAGGCTATGTGATGATACGAGATCTTGGAATTATAAGCGAATGAAGTTGGAATTTCACCAGAAGTTCTATCCTATGCATCTTGTGCATCGTGATCGTAATTACATATATAATTTCTGGCCTTGCGAAGGAGAAAGCGTCGCTCAAGCTTGGGGGAGGCTTAAGTCAATGTTATATTCATGCCCCAATCATGAGCTCTCTCGGGAAATGATTATTCAGAATTTTTATGCTCGGCTTTCTCTTGATAATCGCAACCTACTCGATACTTCTTGTGTTGGTTCCTATATGCTGAAGACTATTGATTTCAAATGGGACTTATTGGAAAGAATTAAACGCAACTCTGAAGATTGGGGTTCCGAAGATGGTAAGGAGTCAGGTGTGACACTAACTTCGATTGTGTTAAATCTTTTATGGATACCGATGCTTTCTGTGGATTTATTTCTAAGTATGGACTTGACTCTGAGATAGTAGCTACTTTTTGTGAAACTTTTGCTACTCACGTTGATCTCCCTAAAGAGAAGTGGTTTAAATATAATCCTCCAATTGAAGTGAAGTCGTTGCACCTATTACAGTCGAAGAGAAGACTATTACATATAGTGATCCTATTATTCCTACTGCTTATGTTGAAAAACCTCCTTTTCCTGTTAGGATAAAAGATCATGCTAAAGCTTCGACTGTTGTTCGTAAGAGTAACACTAGGACCTATACACCTCCTGAGCAAATTAATGTTGAACCTGGTATTGCTATGATCAAAGATATCTTGGATGAGGACTTAGATGGGCCTGTTATTTCTTTCTTGGGTGAAACTGCTAATATTGCTAGACCCGATACTAAGACACGTAGACGTGTTGTAGGCACGGCTGTTATTTCTGTTAAAATAGGAGATCATTGTTATCACGGCTTATGTGATATGGGTGCTAGTGCTAGTGCGATACCTTATGATCTTTATAAAGAAATTATGCACGATATTGCACCTGTTGAATTAGAAGACATTGATGTTACTATTAAGCTTGCTAATAGGGACACCATTAAACCTATTGGGATTGTTAGAGATGTTGAATTCTTGTGTGGGAAGATTAAATACCCTGCTGATTTTCTTGTTCTTGGTTCCCCACAAGATGATTTTTGTCCCATTATTTTTGATAGACCCTTCTTGAGTACTGCTAGTGCTAAGATTAATTGTGAAAAGAATATCGTCACTGTTGGCATAGATGGTATGTCTCATGAGTTCAATTTTGCTAAATTTAGTAGACAACCTCATGAAAGGGAACCACCTAGTAAGGATGAAATTATTGGTCTTGCTTCCATTGTTGTTCCTCCAACTGATCCGTTAGAACAATATTTGTTAGACCATGAAAACAATATGTTTATGAAGGAAAGGGAAGAAATAGATGAAGTGTTCCTTAAACAATAACCTATGCTGAAACATAACCTTCCCATTGAAATTCTTGGGGATCCCCCTCCACCCAAGGGTGATCCCGTGCTTGAACTCAAACCTTTACCTGATAATCTTAAGTATGCTTATCTTGATGAAAAGGAAATATATCCTGTTATTATTAGTGCTATACTTTCAGAGAAAGAAGAAGAAAGATTATTGAAAACTCTGAAGAAGCACCGAGCTGCTATTGGATATACTCTGGATGATCTTAAAGGCATTAGTCCAACATTATGTCAACACAAAATTTCAGTGGAGAAAGATGCCAAACCAGTTAGAGATCCTCAAAGACGATTAAATCCCAAAATGAAAGAAGTGGTAAGAAAGGAGATTCTAAAGCTCCTTGAGGCAGGTATTATTTATCCCGTTGCTGATAGTGAATGGGTCAGCCCTGTCCATTGTGTCCCTAAAAAGGGAGTGAGGGAGTCCTGGAGTAGGGGGTGTCCGGATAGCCGGACTATCATCATCGGCCGGACTCCAAGACTATGAAGATACAAGATTGAAGACTTCGTCCCGTGTCCGGATGGGACTTTCCTTGGCGTGGAAGGCAAGCTTGGCGATACGGATATGTAGATCTCTTACCATTGTAACCGACTCTGTGTAACCCTACCCTCTCCGGTGTCTATATAAACCGGAGGGTTTTAGTCCGTAGGACACACAACCATTACAACAATCATACCATAGGCTAGCTTCTAGGGTTTAGCCTCCTTGATCTCGTGGTAGATCTACTCTTGTACTACCCATATCATCAATATCAATCAGCAGGAGTAGGGTTTACCTCCATCGAGAGGGCCCGAACTTGGGTAAAAATGTCGTGTCCCTTGTCTCCTGTTACCATCCGCCTAGACGCACAGTTCGGGACCCCCTACCCGACATCCGCCGGTTTTGACACCGACATTGGTGCTTTCATTGAGAGTTCCTCTGTGTCGTCACCGATAGGCTTGATGGCTTCTTCAATCAACAACAACGCAGTCCAGGGTGAGACTTTTCTCCCCGGACAGATCTTCGTGTTCGTAACCGGCTGCACGTGGGCCAATTAAGCAGCCATCTGGAGCAGATCGAAAGCTACGCCCCTGGCCATCAGGTCCGATTTGGAAGCCTAAAATTCACGGCCGACATCCGCAGAGACTTGATCTTCGATGGATCCGAGCCACAGCCGAGCACGCTGCACTGTCACGACGGGCATGATTTAGGTCTGCCGCCGGACAGCGCTCTGGAGGCCGCACATGAGTCCGCTCCGACCCCTAGTTCGGAGCTGACCGCGCAGATCGAGGATAGGTGGTTGGACACCACCTCAGGGACTGAAATCTCTATGGCGATGGAGCCGAACACTGACCCTGTCCCTTGCAAAGCTCGTGACTCCGAGGTGCCGGACTCCTTGCCGGACTCCGAACCTCCTGCGCCCCTTCCAACTGAATCCGATTGGGCGCCGATCATGGAGTTCACCGCTGCGGACATCTTTCAGCACTCACCCTTTGGCGACATCTTGAATTCGCTAAAGCATCTCTCGTTATCAGGAGAGCCCTGGCCGGACCGCGGTCAGGATGGTTGGGATGCGGATGACGAAGAAATTCAAAGCCCACCCACCACCCACTTTGTAGCCACTCTCGACGATCTAACCGACATGCTAGATTACGACTCCGAAGACATCGACGGTATGGACGACGATGCCAGAGACGACCAAGAACTAGCGCCTACGGGGCACTGGAAGACCACCTCATCATACGACATATACATGGTGGACATCCCAAAGGATGGGAACGGCGAAGAAGCAGCGGAGGCAGATTCCCCTAAGAAACAGCCCAAGCGCCGACGTTAGCGGTGCCGCTCTAAATCCCGCCACAGCAAGAATGGAGATTCCGGCACAGGAGATAATAACACCCCAGAGAGTGCCGAAGATAACCCCCTCCAGCAAGATTCAGCGCAGGAGGACGAAGAAGCCAGCCCTCACGAGAGAGCGGCAGACGAAGAGGTCGAGGATGATAATTACATGCCTCCCTCCGGAGACGAGGCAAGCCTCAACGACGATGAATTTGTCGTGCCCGAGGATCCCGTCGAACAAGAGCATTTCAAACGCAGGCTAATGGCCACGGCAAACATCCTAAAGAAAAAGCAGCAACAGCTTCGAGCTGATCAAGACCTGCTGGCCGACAGATGGACCGAGGTCCTCGCGGCCGAAGAGCATGAACTCGAACGCCCATCCAAAAGCTACCCAAAACGCAAGTTGCTCCCCCGCTTAGAGGAGGAGGCATATAAACCTTCATCACCAGCGCACAATACGGCAGACCGACCACCTCGTGGCCGCGACAGAGAGGAATCTAGGCCCTCCATCAGGACCGTACCCCGGCATCGCTCGAAAAGTACGAAGCCACGGGGGAATGCGCCGGACTTGCGAGACATATTAGAGGACAAGGCAACACAATCAAGATCTATCTACGGATCACGTGGGCGCCCCACGATCCACGACGACTACCGTTGCGCCGGATACAACAACTCGGCCGGGCGAATCTGACGCAGACAAAGCTCTCTTGAGCTACGTCGTGATATTTACTTGATATAGGCGCGCAAGCACCACTATGCTTCACAGATGAAGTAATGGATCATCAAATTCCCGAAGGGTTTAAACCCGTGAACATTGAATCCTACGATGGCACAACAGACCCCGCGGTTTGGATCGAAGATTATCTCCATCATATCCATATGGCCCGCGGTGACGATCTCCACGCCATCAAGTATCTCCTGCTCAAGCTTAAAGGACCAGCTCGGCATTGGCTTAACAGCTTGCCAGCAGAGTCAATTGGGTGTTGGGAGGACCTGGAAGCCGCATTTCTCGACAACTTCCAGGGCACATACATGTGACCACCAGACGCCGATGACCTAAGCCGCATAATTCAGCATAGACAAATTGGCCAGACAGTTCTGGACACGGTTCTTAACAAAGAAAAATCAAATCGTCGACTGTCCGGATGCAGAGGCCCTTGCAGCCTTCAAACATAACATCCGCGACGAGTGGCTGGCCCGGCACCTAGGACAGGAAAAGCCGAAATCCATGGCAGCCCTCACATCACTCATGACCCGCTTCTGTGCGGGGGAGGACAGCTGGCTAGCCCGCAGTAAAAACCTCAACAAAAATTCTGGCAGTCCGGATACTAAGGACCGCAGTGGCAGATCGCGTCGAAACAAAAACAAACTCCGCGTTAACGGCGATAACACTGAGGATACGGCAGTCAACGCCGGATTCAGAGGCTCTAAACCCGGTCAGCGGAAGAAGCCATTCAAAAGAACCACTCCGGGTCCGTCCAATCTGGACGGAATACTCGACCGCTCTTGCGGATACATGGCCTTCGAAAAGCCAGCTAATCACACTAACAGGATTGTTGGGTATTCAAGCAGCGAGCAAGTTAATTGCGAAAACAATGACAAGGGGCTGCATAGCGATGACGAGGAAGAGACCCGGCCGCCGAACAGTAGAGGACAGAAGGGTTTCCCCCCACAAGTGCTGGACGGTAAACATGATATACGCGACCCATATACCCAAGAGGGAGCGGAAGCATGCACTTAGGGACGTATATGCGATGGAGCCAGTCGCTCCGAAGTTCAATCCATGGTCCTCTTGCCCGATCACTTTCGATGAAGGACCACCCCACCAAGATTCGCCATGGCGGATTCGCCGCATTGGTTTTAGACCCAATCGCCGATGGATTTCACCTCACTAGAGTCTGATGGACGGCGGCGGCAGCCTAAACCTGCTTTATCGGGATACAAAGGCGCAAGATGGGCATAGACCCTCAAGGATTAAACCTACAAAGACGACCTTCAAAGGCGTCATACCAGGTGTTGAGGCCAATTGTACAGGCTCAGTCACACTAGAAGTAGTCTTCGGATCCCCAGATAATTTCCGAAGCGAGGAGTTAATATTCGACATAGTCCCGTTCCGTAGTGGCTATCACGCTCTGCTCGGACAAACCGCGTTTGCAAAGTTCAACACGGTGCCGCACTATGCATACCTTAAGCTCAAGATGCCAGGCCCTCGTGGAGTCATCACGGTCAACGGAAACACTGAACGCTCCCTTCGAACGGAGGAACACACAATGCTCTCGCGCGAAATCTGAGCAGCCTCTTAAGGCAGTTTTCGAGTCCGACCGTTAAACGACCGGACATGGCCAAACGCGCCCGGAGTAACATACATCAAGACCACGGCATGTTACGAGCACGCCAGAGCAATGCGGCTAACCCCAGCCCTTGCATGATTGCAAGACCAGCTCTTCGCGTACATCATTATGCTCTGGAGATACCATGTGCATAGGGGAGGGGCACGACCACGACAGGCCCAGAGTGCGGCTCAACCACACCAGGGGCTCCCAAGTGCGTCTCTCTTTTTATTTTCCTTTTTTTCTTCTATTTATCCATAGGACTCCATTCACCAGAGACCCTGTCCGGCGGTTAATCTGCCAAACTCACGATGCAACAGCCAGGGAAGGACAAAGGCTACGACGAACAACTAGGTGGTCTCCATTATGAGCATTAAATTTGTTAAATACACCATTCCGCAGCCTACCCCTGGAGGGGGACATGCCTAATAGTCCAATCCCTTGCTTACCGTACTATTTGTATCGTTCTGCACTCATGGCAGAATTCCTTGAATAAACAATGCATTACTCTTCACCTATAATTGCATTCCTTTTTTACATATATGTTCATTTATGACGTTTTGCATCCGTACACTTTGGTACGGCCGAATACACCAGGGGCTTATGTTCCCCGCATTATGGTGTGATAAGTCCGAACACTTTCACAAGTGCGGCACCCCGAACTTATAGTACTATATGCATCGGCTCCGAATCATGTCTTGGGTCAATAGTTGGGTTTGCCCGGCTCCCATGTTTTGGTACCTTACGTTCCGTTCTATCGGCTAAGGTAGCACTGGGAGAACCACTGCGATTGCGCCCCGGTTGAGATGGGCGAGCGCCTCAGTGGAGAAAGCTAAAACTGACCGTCATGATAAGGCGAGAGCTGGTCGCTGTTCGAGAGGTCTTTTCAAGTCCCTAAAGACTTATGCCACTTAGAGCGAGGAAGCGGCTGTGTCCGGCCCAGGCGTGGATAGCGCCCCGAACTCGGTCTTCCGGGCACTAGGGGCTTCGCCGAAATTTAAAATTATAGAATTCTATGGCCAAATGAGAGTGTTCAAGCATTATAAGTCCGGTTGCCTTGTTCGTTGTGTTGAGCGCCTCCCTAGATGGACCCAAAAATGGGAACAAGAGCGCTCAAGTTTATCCCGAACACCCCAGCACTCGTGGCATGGGGGCTGAAGCCGACGACTTGCCATCTCTCAGATTTGATAAATGGCCGCACAGAAGGTAATATTTTAAATTAATAAGTGTTGCTTAGCGCATATGAACAAAGTTTTCAGCGCACAGGATAACACATTGCGAGTCTACTCAAATATTACATCCTTGGTGCACTCATCCGCAATCTTGCGGGCACCCTTCAGGACACTCTTATAATACATCTCGCGCATGCGATACTCCTTGCTCCCCGTCGGCGCGCGTCCGTCGAAGCTTCTCGAGATCCAGCCTGCCCAAGTGCACCTTTTGCGCGGCAAGGGCCCGACGGCACCTTCAATGCGGCGGAGCGCTTGATGACTTCCACCCAGGACACGATCCACCAGCCGCCGCACCATGCAAGTAGTAGCTCCGGGCATGGCCTCTTGTGCCACAACCGGACTATGAGGCCCTTCATGGCCTGCTCGGCTACCTTGTGGAGCTTGACCACTGCTTCAACTGGTCGCTAACGGCACGGATGTCCGCCTCAAAGATCCGAGACCGAAGACCTTCTCCATTGAGCTCCCTCCTCGGCCCGGTAGAATGCGGCGGCATCGGACACGCTGCAAGGAAGATCTGCAAACGCTCCTGGAGAGCTCCGAATTCGGGTAAGTAACAGGTAATTCACATTCACATGCTTGCTTTGCATGAAAAATGCCTTACCCGCCGCTATTTTCTTCATCGCCTCAATCTCCTGGAGTGCCTTATGGGCCTCGGCCTTAGCGGCTTTGGCACTCTCAAGAGCCGAGGCAAGCTCGGACTCTCGAGTCTTCGAGTCGCGCTCCAAACTCTCATGCTTTTCCATGAGCCTGGAGCTCTTGCCGCACCTCCGCCACCCGTGCCTCTTGCTTCTCTCGCTCCGCTCATTCCGCGGCCGCATTACGTTCGGCCGCGGACACGGCCTCCTTCAGGGTCGCCACCTCGTTCGTGGCCCCTGCAGTACCCACGTTATCCTTGTTATTTCTATTGCAACCAAAATCCTTTTCTGTAAGGTACAAATTTAATACGGTGTTACTCACCTTCTCTGTCCTCGAGCTGCTTCTTGGCAAGGCCGAGCTCGTTCTCGGACCGCTCGAGGTTCTGCTTCGAAGCATCGATCTCCACAGTCAGTGCGGCAGAGGTCAGCAGTGCAGCCTGCAAACCCATATTGACATAATTTTTAGAACTCCTGCGTATATCTTTTTAGATCCTTAGTCCGGCTTTTCTTTTCGAACACCGAACTGAGCATCAGGGGCTACTATCTATGCGGTATTACATTAAATATTTTAAAACTTCTTACCTCAAAGCCTGTTAGAAGGCTGCTGCAGGCTTCGGTCAGCCTGCTCTTGGCGAGCTGAACCTTCTGAATCACCGCACTCATGATAGTGCGGTGTTCTTCCTCAATGGAAGCGCCGTTGAGCGCCTCCAACAAGTTGTCCGGCGCCTTCGGTGGGATGGAGGCCGCCGGCGTCACGGTCTTGACCTTCTTACAAAGGGGCCGCCTACCGGACTTCAGAACCACTATAGGTTCCGGTGCGAAGTCCGGCGCAAAGTCCGGGAGGCTGCCTTGCGGCGCCTCCGGAGCCTCTTCCTGATGGGTCCCCTCCTGGGATCCCACCTCGGCGTCATCAGCGTCACGGGGAGTCGAGGCGGTCGGAATGGAATCCACATCCGACGGAGCCAAGGACCCACTCGATGAAGCGGGAAGATCATCCTCGGTCGGACTACAGGCAGTATGCGGCATTAGAAGGACACTACGTGGCACAAAGAGAAACTATAAATCATTCAGGAGTCCGGATACTTACGATCTTGCCGGGGGCTTGGCCCTTGAGGGCCACTCCCCGTCGCCGTCGCCGGCGTTGGCGGAGCAGTCCGGAGGAAGGGTCCTTCCCTTCCTGGACCCTTCGGCCTTCCCCGTTGGGGAAGCCTTCCTCTTCCTCTCTCCCCCCTTTGGGGGAGAGTCCTCTTTCTCCTCCTCGTCTTCGGGAGAGGAGTCTGCCTCGGAGCCATCGGACGATGAGTCCGATACCACCTGGCGCCGGGAACTCCTTCGGGTTCCCGTGCCTTCTTCTTGGCCTTCTTCTCCGGCACCACATAAAGTGCCGGGACTAGCAGCCCCGTTAAACGGGTATCCGCTGGGTCTTCGGGGAGGGGAGCCGGACAGTTAACCTGTTCGGACGTCCTCTGCTAGTCCTGTTAAAGGCATTGGGAATTTTAAATCCCGCATAGAGTCAAACTATGAAAGAAATGAATGTCCCATAAAGGATAGCATAGCTTACCGCGCCGGCCGGGCGTTGTGTGCTGAATCCGCGATCTTCAGTCGCGGATGCGGGGGCTTCTCCGCCCTTGAACAGCACCCTCCAGGCAGCTTCGTACGTTGTGTCGAAGAGCCCGCTAAGGGTCCGGTGCTGTGCCGGTTCAAACTCCCACAAATTGAAACCCCGTTGTTGGCAGGGGAGAATCCGGCGGACGAGCATGACCTGGATCACGTTGACAAGCTTAAGCTTCTTGTTCACCAAGGTCTGAAGACAGGACTGGAGTCTGGTCAGCTCCTCCGAACTGCCCCATAACAAGCCTTTCTCTTTCCAGGAGGTGAGCTGCATGGGGAAACCAGATCTGAACTCGGGGGCCGCTGCCCATTTAGGGTCGCACGGCTCGGTGATGTAGAACCACCCCGATTGCCACCCTTTGATGGTTTCCACGAAGGCGCCCTCGAGCCAAGTGACGTGGGGCATTTTTCCCACCTTGGCGCCTCCGCACTATGCTTGGCTACCCTTCACGACCTTCGGCTTGACGTTGAAGGTCTTTAGCCACAAGCCGAAGTGGGGCCGGATGCAGAGGAAGGCCTCGCACACGACGATAAATGCCGAGATGTTGAGGATGAAGTTTGGCACCAGATCGTGGAAGTCCAGGCCGTAGTAGTACATGAGCCCCCGGACGAAGGGATTAAGTGGGAAGCCCAGTTCACAAAGGAAGTGGGGAAGAAATACGACCCTCTCATGGGGTCTGGGGGTGGGGATGAGCTGCCCCTCGTCGGGCAGCCGGTGCGCGATGTCGCTGGACAGGTATCCGGCGCCACGCAGTTTCTCGATGTGCCCCTCCGTAACGGAGGAGGCCATCCACTTGCCTCCCGCTCTGGACATGGCTGGACAAGGTTGAGACGAGATGTGCAGACTTGGGCGCTGGAGCTCGAGTGCGCGGAGAAGGATAAGAAAAGGAGGAAGAAGGCGTAGGTAAAAAAGGTGGATCCTTATCCCCTTATATATGGGCGGACGAAGACTATGCGTCCCCACCGGCCTGGTAAAACTCGCTTATCTCCCAAGCGCCACAATCAATGACGCGGTTGGGTTACCCACGTCCGTATTGATGGGAATCCCAGAATAAGGGGAACACGATCTCTGCTTCGACAAGACGTGCCAAGGAAACCGCTTCGCTAAATGCGCTGAGGTGGTACAGTAAAAACAATTCAAGTAAAGGCTTGGTAGTGGCATGATGTCATGCCACAAAATGCGTCAGCAGATCGAACTTGTGTACATATTATTCTCTCTGCGGTGGTATGTGGAATTTATTTTGCAGAGCGGGACACTATCCTGGTGTTCACAATTTTCTATGATTAATTCGGAGGAGGAACCCGCCTTGCAATGCCGAATAATATGCACGCCGGACTCATTGTCATTGAAGCCTGGTTCAGGGGCTACTGAGGGAGTCCTGGACTAGGGGGTGTCCGGATAGCCGGACTATCATCATCGGTTGGACTCCAAGACTATGAAGATACAAGATTGAAGACTTCGTCCCGTGTCCGGATGGGACTTTCCTTGGCGTGGAAGGCAAGCATGGCGATACGGATATGTAGATCTCCTACCATTGTAACCGACTCTGTGTAACCCTAGCCCTCTCCGGTGTCTATATAAACCGGTGGGTTTTAGTCCGTAGGACGAACAACCATTACAACAATCATACCATAGGCTAGCTTCTAGGGTTTAGCCTCCTTGATCTCGTGGTAGATCTACTCTTGTACTACCCATATCATCAATATCAATCAAGCAAGAGTAGGGTTTTACCTCCATCGAGAGGGCCCGAACCTGGGTAAAAATGTCGTGTCCCTTGTCTCCTGTTACCATCCGCCTAGACGCATAGTTCGGGACCCCCTACCCGAGATCCGCCGGTTTTGACACCGACAGGGAGGTATTACCGTTGTCCCTAATGATAAAGATGAATTGATCCCGCAAAGAATTATTACAGGCTATAGGATGGTAATTGATTTTCGTAAGTTAAATAAAGCTACTAAGAAAGATCATTACCCTTTACCTTTTATTGAACAAATGCTAGAAAGGCTATCCAAATACACACAGTTTTGCTTACTAGATGGTTATTCTGGCTTCTCTCAAATACCTTTGTCCGCGCAAGATCAATATAAACTACTTTTACTTGCCCTTTTGGTACTTTTGCTTATAGACGTATGCCTTTTGGTTTATGTAATGCACCTGCTACCTTTCAAAGATGCATGATGGCTATATTTTCTGATTTTTGTGAAAAGATTTGTGAGGTATTCATGGATGACTTCTCCGTCCATGGATCCTCTTTTGATGATTGTTTGAGCAACCTTGATCGAGTTTTGCAAAGATGCGAAGACACTAGTCTCGTCCTGAATTGGCAAAAGTGTCACTTTATGGTTAATGAAGGCATTGTCTTGGGGCACAAGATCTCCGAGAGAGGTATTGAAGTTGATAAAGCCAAAGTTGATGCTATTGAAAAGATGCCATGTCCAAAGGACATAAAAGGTATAAGAAGTTTCCTTGGTCATGCCGGTTTTTATAGGAGGTTCATTAAGGACTTTTCCAAAATCTCTAGGCCTCTGACTAATTTATTGCAAAAAGATATTCCTTTTGTCTTTGATGATGATTGTGTAGAAGCATTTGAAACACTTAAGAAAGCTTTGATCACTTCACCTATTGTTCAGCCACCTGATTGGAATTTACCTTTTGAAATTATGTGCGATGCTAGTGATTATGGTGTAGGTGCTGTTTTAGGGCAAAGAGTTGATAAGAAATTGAATGTTATCCAGTATGCTAGTTAGACTCTTGATACTGCCCAGAGAAATTATGCTACTACTGAAAAAGAGTTCTTAGCGGTTGTGTTTGCATGTGATAAGTTTAGCTTATATTGTTGATTCCAAAGTTACTATTCACACTGATCATGCTGCTATTAAATATCTTATGCAAAAGAAAGATGCTAAGCCTAGACTCATTAGATGGGTTCTCTTGCTCCAAGAATTTGACTTTCATATTATTGATAGAAAGGGAGCTGAGAACCCCATTGCAGACAACTTTTCTAGGTTAGAGAATGTTCTTGATGACCCACTGCCTATTAATGATAGCTTTCCTGATGAACAATTAGCGGTCGTCAATGCTTCTCGTACTGCTCCTTGGTATGCTGACTATGCTAATTATATTGTTGCTAAATATATACCGCCTAGTTTCACATACCAGCAAAAGAAAAAGTTCTTTTATGATTTAAGACATTACTTCTGGGATGATCCACACCTTTATAAAGAAGGAGTTGATGGTATTATTAGACGTTGTGTGCCTGAGCATGAACAGGAACAAATCCTACGCAAGTGTCACTCTGAATCCTATGGAGGACACCACGCTGGAGATAGAACTGCACACAAGGTACTACAATCTGGTTTTTATTAGCCTACTCTCTTCAAAGATGCTCATAAGTTTGTCTTATCTTGTGATGAATATCAAAGAATATGTAACATTAGTAGACGTCAAGAAATGTCTATGAATTATTCTCTTGTTATTGAACCGTTTGATGTTTGGGGCTTTGATTATATGGGACCTTTTCCTGCCTCCAATGGTTATACACATATTTTAGTTGCTATTGATTACGTTACTAAGTGGGTAGAAGCTATTCCAACTAGTAGTGTTGATCATAACACTTCTATTAAAATGCTTAAAGAAGTTATTTTTCCGAGGTTTGGAGTCCCTAGATATCTTATGACTGATGGCGGTTCACACTTTATTCATGGTGCTTTCCGTAAGATGCTTGCTAAGTATGATGTCAATCATAGAATCGCATCTCCTTATCACCCATGATCTAGTGGTCAAGTAGAGTTGAGCAATAGAGAGCTCAAATTAATTTTGCAAAAGACTGTGAATAGATCTAGAAAGAATTGGTCCAAAAAACTTGATGATGCATTATGGGCCTATAGAACTGCGTACAAAAATCCTATGGGTATGTCTCCTTATAAGATGGTTTATGGAAAAGCATGTCATTTACCTCTTGAACTTGAACATAAAGCATATTGGGCTATTAAAGAGCTCAATTATGACTTCAAACTTGCCGATGAGAAGAGGTTGTTTGATATTAGCTCACTTGATGAATGGAGAACCCAAGCATATGAGAATGCCAAGCTTTTCAAAGAAAAAGTCAAACGCTGGCATGATAAGAGGATACAAAAGCGTGAGTTTAACGTAGGAGATTATGTGTTATTATTCAACTCTCGTTTAAGATTTTTTGCAGGAAAACTTCTCTCAAAATGGGAAGGCCCCTACATTATCGAGGAGGTCTATCGTTCTGGTGCTATAAAAATCAACAACTTCGAAGGCACAAATCTGAGGGTGGTAAATGGTAAAAGAATTAAGCATTATATTTCGGGTAATCCTATCAATGTTGAAACTAATATTATTGAAACCATAACCCCTGAGGAATACATAAGAGACACTTTCTAGAACGCTCCAGACTCTGAAAAGGCATAGGTACGTGGTACGGTAAGTAAACCGACTCCAAAACAACTCTAATGGAAATTTTTATCAGTTTTGGATTATTTAAGAATTTTAGGAAGAAAGAAGTAGTACGAAAGGGACACGAGGCTCCCACGAGAGAGGAGGCTGCGCCCCCCTGTGGGGCGCGCCCCCCTGTCTCGTGGGCACCTCGTGTGCCTCCCGGACTCCCTTTACCATGGGTATCAAGACTAGCAAAGCTTAATGGGAAAGGAAGGGGTAAAGTGGTGAGGTTGCAGCAGCGACTAAGCAAGTATGGTGGCTAACATACGCAAATGAGAGCGAGAAGAGAAGCAAGCGGAACGGTCGTGAAGCTAGCAATGATCAAGAGGTGATCCTGAACACCTACTTACGTCAAACATAACACAGAAACTGTGTTCACTTCCCGGACTCCGCCGAGAAGAGACCATCACAGCTACACACACGGTTGATGCATTTTAATTCGGATCTGGTGTCAAGTTATCTACAGCCGGACATTAACAAATTCCCATCTGCCACATAACCGCGGGCACGGCTCTCGAAAGTTTAAACCCTGCAGGGGTGTCCCAACAGCCCATGACAAGCTCTCGCGATCAACGAAGGAATAGACCTTCTCCCGGAAGACCCGATCAGTCTCGGAATCCCGGTTTACAAGACATTTCGACAATGGTAAAACAAGACCAGCAAAGCCGCCCGATCGCCGACAATCCCGATAGGAGCTGCACATATCTCGTTCTCGTGGCAACACCGGATAAGTCAAGCTACGAGTAAAACCAGACTTGAGTTTCCCGAGGTGGCCCTTGAAGTTGCTCGATTCGGACCAACACTTATACAAGCACCGCCCGGGGGCTATAATAAAGATGACCCTTGGGTTAATTACTCCCAAGGGAAATATAGGTGGTGGTGAGGCAAATGGTAAAACCAAGGTTGGGCCTTTGCTGGACAAGTTTTATTCAAAGCGAACTGTCAAGGGGGTCCCATAAATCACCCGACCGCGTTAGGAACGCAAAATCCGGGAACATAACACCGATATGACGGAAACTAGGGCAGCAAGAGTGGAACAAAACACCAGGCATAAGGCCGAGCCTTCCACCCTTTACCAAATATATAGATGCTTTAATAATATAAGAGATATTGTGATATCCCGACCAAAATTCTGTCCACCATGGAGAAATCTTCAACTTCACCTGCAACTAGCAACGCTATAAGAGGGGCTGAGCAAAAGCGGTAACATAGCCAAACAACGGTTTGCTAGGAATCGTGTCAAAAGTTAGAGGTTCATGGCAATTTGGGGAGGCTTGATGAGCAAAAGATAGGTAATGCAGCATAGGATAGAACGAAGCAACTAGCATAGCAATGATAGTAGTGAGATCCGGGGTAGCGGTCATCTTGCCTGAAATCCCGCTAGGAAGAAGAACGAGTCCATGAAGAAGATGAAGCCACGAAGACGAACCACACATAGACGAACGCATCCTCACGATCGCAACGAAACGGGAACTATCGAGAAGAAGCACACAACATGGTAAACACACCACACATGACAAGGCATGATGCACAACAAGCATGATGCATGACAAAGCTACATGAAGCTACTCATGGCAAGAGATGATGCAAACAAGAACAACACATCAAGGCAAGTTTAAATGAGGCCGGGAACAACATATAACAATTCCGGTAAGTCCTCATATGCAAATTTCGAAATTAGTCCAGAACTGAATAAACATTAAGTTGAAGTTGTTAAACAGCAAGTTAAAGAGCACCAAGAGGATCTACACGAAATTCTAGTCAAGTTACATATAAAGTTCATTAGATTCGGAGCTACGACCTAGAAGATATGAGCAAAACAAGTTAAACATGGCATTGATGCAAAATGCACCCAAACATCAAGCAAACACACCAAAACAAGGATGCAACATGATAATATGAAACAACATGCAAATTCAAGCAAGTTTCATATAGAGCACACTCAAAACGGAGCAATGGTTCAACACATGCACACTATACGAGTCATAGCAACAATCAGTCCATAACAGCAACTAGGCATCTTGCAAGCATCAAAACAACATGCTACAGCACCCCAACACTATAACAAAAGCCATGGGCATGAAGTACTGGTAAAGCATAACAAAACATGAACACTGAGCTAGCTCCAGAAACAACTAGAACATGCTCAAAAAGACATGGAGATATTGCAAATAATAACAGTTTCAAACTTATCAGGAAATAACATCAGGTTGCAATGTTTAGAGCTATCATACAACATGTTACAGGAACATATCATGGCAAACAAAGGCATGGCGTGAATCTACTAATTGCATAGATCTAAAGACCCTTACTGACCATAAGCCAAAAAGGATCAGAAAATATGATGGCACCCATGTAAACATGGCAAGTTATATTACAGATTCATACATGGCAGGAACAACAATAATTAGGCATGTTCGTGAGCTTGAACCACTCATCACAGAGCAACACATGGCATGACAAGGCAACCAACAGTAAGAAGACATGTTTATGAAGCTAAGAATGGCAAGAGCAAGTTCATAGGGTCCATGGATCACTAGGAAAACACATGGGAACAAGTGAACTTAATATTAACAGGCTGACAGCAACATTTTCAAGCAACTTTGGAGCAAGATAACAACATGTTCCAGCAGGCTATAATTGCAACCAAGGGCATGAATGGATAGAGCATGACATGTAGATCAAAACATGTTTATAGAACATCTCCAGATTATGCATAGAATGATTAGTAGAAGCATGTTAACATAGCAACGAAATATAACAGAATCTGTCAGAAAACAAACAACAAGAACTACCCTACTTAGCAAGCTTGATACACTCAGCACACAACTCACAAAAAAACATGGTTGGCACCCCTGGAAAGATGGCATGGCATAGATCAACATTCATGTAGAGCTCATACTCATAGGATGCACACATCAATCATGGCAAAAATGATAAATGAGCAAGTTATAACAGTTTCAGCAGATCAACATCAACATGCACTCTTCCAACAACATTTCGGGCATCAAGATGAGCTCAAATGAAAATGATGCAATGGAATGAAATGAAGTACTTGTTGAGATGAACAATTTGTCATATTACACGCGCAAAACGGAGCTACGGATGCAGAGATGCAGCAGGTCAAACATGGCATGACTATGATAGAAATCTGGGGGACTTAGTCGATTTTAACCTCGTGGAGAAGTGGACGGGGTCAACCCGGGACGAGGAGATCCGGGACGGGAGACGTTTGGTTGGTGGGATGGGTGGATTTGATATACCCATCGATGGATCTCGCCGGAGAGGACTCCGGCGAACTCCGGCGGTGCTCCGGCGACGACGGGCGATGACGGGGAGGCGCGGGACGCGCGGCGAGGCGAGGCTCGGGCGCGGAGATGGCCGCAGGCCGGTGGCAAACGGCCGGGCGGGCGGCGGGCGGTGCCGCAAAGCGCCGGAGATGCGGCGGCGGCGGAACGCCGGCGGCGCGGAGGCGCGGGCGCGAGGCGGCGGAGGCGGGCGCTGGGCGGGCGGGCGGCCGGGCGCCGCGCTGGATGCGCAGGGCGCGGCGTGCGATCAGCTATGGTGGTAAAGCGGCGGTGTGTGAGTGTGGAGGCGAGGCGAGGGCCGAGGCCAGCGGCGGGCGGAGGTCGCCGCTGGCGGCGGGCATGGTGGTGGCCGGGCGGGGATGAAGGGCGGGGCGCAAGGCTCGGGCCTCGATGGGCTCAGGCGGGCCCGACCAGACCTCATGAACAAGGGCGGGCGGCGCGGCGCAGGAGTGGAGGGAGCGCGGCGGGGTGACGTGGCGGCTTGGGAGTGGCCGGAGTGAGGTGGCTGCGGGCGGCGGACATGTCCGGACACGGAGGGGATTTCGTCCAGCGGCGCGAGGAGGACGAAGCTAGGGTTAGACTGCGAGAATTTCGGGGGAGGCCACATATTTATAGGTAGAGGGAGCTAGGAGAGTCCAAATGAGGAGCGGTTTTCGCCCACGCGATCGTGATCGAACGACCGAGAGCATGGAGGGGAGTTAGGTGGGTTTTGTGCTACTTTGGAAGGGGTGTTGGGCTGCACACAAAAGAGGCCTTTTGCGGTTACCCGGTTAACCGTTGGAGTACCAAACGACCTCCAAATGGCACGAAACTTGACAGGCGGTCTACCGGTGCTATACCAAGGCCGCTTGGCAAACCTCGGGCCATTCCGAGAAAGTTTAACACCCACTCACAACAGGAGAGAAGAAGGGGACGCCGGATGACATAGGAGTGCCGGATTCCAAAATGGACAACGGGGAAAAAGCTCGGATGCATGAGACGAACATGTATGCAAAATGAAATGCACATGATGACATGATATGAAATGCATATGATGACATGGCAAAGTGCAACACGCAAGCAAAAGACATGGCAACGACGGCGAATAACTGGCAGACACCTGGCGCATCGAATCCGGGGCGTTACAACACTCCTCCACTAACAAGAGATCTTGTCCCGAGATCTTAGGACCGAGACGGAAGTGAAAAAGGAAGAGGGAAAGAAGAACTCAAGAGAAGAAGCAAAGAATCGAGAGCACTCTAGAAAAGAGAGGAACAACGAGAATTACAAGAATCGAAAGCTCACGGCATCAGATAGACTCTGAAATGACTCCGGTTGGAACGGGATAAGAAGCGGATGAGACTGAAAGAATTTAGGCAGCACTCCGGTTGAAAATAAAAGGAGTAGAACATGAACCAGAGAAGATGGAATGAAACTTGATGAACTCTTGAAGAATGAGTTAAATCATGAAGAACTCCGGTAAAATAAAGGATGATGAGATAGAATGAAGGATGAAAGAATAAGATGAGTCTTGCGATGATTTTGATGGAGGTTCCGACGAAATGACCGAGGAAATTTGAACTCCGGGAAAAGAAAAGATGAAAACGCTTGGAACTAGAATTTATTCATCAAGAACAAACTCCGAAGAAAAGGGATTACTCGCTTGGATGAAATAAGAATAAGATTTATTGTATACCGATTAAAGAACACTTGAATGAAGCACCGGGATAATAGAGAACGATAACTGGAATGATGGCCTCCGGTGAAAAGAAACGGGAAAAACAACTTCTGACATACTCCGGATGGATGAAAAGAATTCGCATGACTTGAAACAATTTGATAGGATAACATCGAGCTAGCATCGCGAATCTCCGGGGAACGGACAAGATTTAGAGGAAAAACTCTTCTTCGACCTTCAAATGATGACGAGAAACACCACCAAAATTACTGAGGTACTCCGGGAGAATGAAAAGCGAAGAGGTTGAGCTGACGATGAAAAGAATTTGAAAGAGATCTTGGAAAAGTCATGTGACTGATGGAATCCATTCTTACGTCACACTTGAAAAGAATTATGAATGACTCCGGGGGAATTAGAAGAGTCAGGTAAGATCCTGGGAAAAGACCTGTGGGTTAGGGCCCACTAAAAGAAAAACACCGTTGGAAAGGATTGTTGAACAGATAGATGAAGCACTGGATGATTGAAATATTTGAATTGTTCTGGTGCATCATACTCCGGAAGGATAAAATGGCGAGAGGCGAACGAGCAAAGGGAAATACTTGAGCCGAGAGAAAGAATATGATCAACCCGAAAAACTTGAATTTAGTCCGCCGAAAAAGAAAAGAGATGAAGTATGACGAACAAAACGAGAAATTCACCGGTTGAAATAATTGAGGGAAGACTGAAGAGACTCCGTACAAATGAAATTGATACTCTAAACAAACTCAGGCTCTGGGAAGAAGAGGGTGGGAGGGCGGAAGGGGAAATCGACGAATATCTTGAAGAGAAAACACCGGTTGAAATCATTGAGGAAAGAAAGCAAAGACTTCGCACGAGTAGGATGGTTACTCGATTACGGACTCCGGTTCCGAGAGGAAGAAGGGTGGGCAGGAGGGAAAAGAAGACAACTGAGGATTGAACTTGGCAAAAATGAAGAGGCTCGAGTCAACATGACGAGAAATGCACCGGATAAAAGAGGATGGACAACTCACGAAACTAACCATGTGATCCTAAAGAAAAATTTGAACGGGAAGAGGAGTAATTCAAAACACCTACCTCAAGATTCCTCACCAGAGCGACAAAGGGGCTGAGGAGTAAAAAGAATTCCTACTCTCCGATATAACTAGACTCCAAAAAATAGTTTTTTTCTAGACTCAACAACGGCCAAACTACACGATCAATCAAGGGGGGCTCCTAAGGTCGGTCGAGGCTCTGATACCAACTTGTCACGCCCAATATGCGACCCTATCCAAAAGGAACTCGAAGGTCCCACCAAGGATAGACCCGCATAATGGAACGCTTTTGCAAGGTGGATATCATTACATCAACATTACATAATAGTGGGGATACATCCATTACATACAATGTCACATGAATACAACAATACAACATACATAAGAGCACCATCCAACTACGGATGAAACACAAACAGAAACTCAAACGACATCCACCCTGCTAGCCCATGCTGCCAACCTGGAACCTATCCCATGATCAAAGAAGAAGCAGAAGAAGAACTCCAAAACAAGCAAACATCGCTCTTGCGTCAAGATCATCACATAACCTGTACCTGCAACTGTTGTTGTAGTAATCTGTGAGCCACGAGGACTCAGCAATCCCATTACCATGGGTATCAAGACTAGCAAAGCTTAATGGGAAAGGAAGGGGTAAAGTGGTGAGGTTGCAGCAGCGACTAAGCAACTATGGTGGCTAACATACGCAAATGAGAGCGAGAAGAGAAACAAGCGGAACGGTCGTGAAGCTAGCAATGATCAAGAGGTGATCCTGAACACCTATTTATGTCAAACATAACACAGAAACCGTGTTCACTTCCCGGACTCCGCCGAGAAGAGACCATCACAGCTACACACATGGTTGATGCATTTTAATTCGGATCTGGTGTCAAGTTATCTACAACCGGACATTAACAAATTCCCATCTGCCACATAACCACGGGCACGGCTCTCGAAAGTTTAAACCCTGCAGGGGTGTCCCAACTTAGCCCATGACAAGCTCTCGCGATCAACGAAGGAATAGACCTTCTCCCAGGAAGACCCGATCAGTCTCGGAATCCTGGTTTACAAGACATTTCGACAATGGTAAAACAAGACCAGCAAAGCCGCCCGATGCGCCAACAATCCCGATAGGAGCTGCACATATCTCGTTCTCAGGGCAACACCGGATAAGTCAAGCTACGAGTAAAACCAGACTTCGAGTTTCCCCGAGGTGGCCCCGCAGGCTGCTCAGTTCGGACCAACACTTAGACAAGCACTGGCCCCGGGGGGGCTATAATAAAGATGACCCTTGGGTTAATTACTCCCAAGGGAAATACAGGTGGTGGTGAGGCAAATGGTAAAACCAAGGTTGGGCCTTGCTGGACAAGTTTTATTCAAAGCGAACTGTCAAGGGGGTCCCATAAATCACCCAACCGCGTTAGGAACGCAAAATCCGGGAACATAACACTGGTATGACGGAAACTAGGGCGGCAAGAGTGTAACAAAACACCAGGCATAAGGTCGAGCCTTCCACCCTTTACCAAATATATAGATGCATTAATAATATAAGAGATATTGTGATATCCCGACCAAAATCCTGTCCACCATGGAGAAATCTTCAACTTCACCTGCAACTAGCAACGCTATAAGAGGGGCTGAGCAAAAGCGGTAACATAGCCAAACAACGGTTTGCTAGGTGTGGTGTCAAAAGTTAGAGGTTCATGGCAATTTGGGGAGGCTTGATGAGCAAAAGATAGGTAACGCAGCATAGCGATAGAACGAAGCAACTAGCATAGCAATGATAGTAGTGAGATCCAGGGTAGCGGTCATCTTGCCTGAAATCCCGCTAGGAAGAAGAACGAGTCCATGAAGAAGATGAAGCCACGAAGACGAACCACACGTAGACGAACGCATCCTCACGATCGCAACGAAACGGGAACTATCGAGAAGAAGCACACAACATGGTAAACACACCACACATGACAAGGCATGATGCACAACAAGCATGATGCATGACAAAGCTACATGAAGCTACTCATGGCAAGAGATGATGCAAACAAGAACAACACATCAAGGCAAGTTTAAATGAGGCCGGGAACAACATATAACAATTCCGGTAAGTCCTCATATGCAAATTTCGAAATTAGTCCAGAACTGAATAAACATTAAGTTGAAGTTGTTAAACAGCAAGTTAAAGAGCACCAAGAGGATCTACACGAAATTCTAGTCAAGTTACATATAAAGTTCATTAGATTCGGAGCTACGGCCTAGAAGATATGAGCAAAACAAGTAAAACATGGCATTGATGCAAAATGCACCCAAACATCAAGCAAACACACCAAAACAAGGATGCAACATGATAATATGAAACAACATGCAAATTCAAGCAAGTTTCATATAGAGCACACTCAAAAGCGAACAGCGGTTCAACACATGCACACTATACAAGTCATAGCAACAATCATCCATAACAGCAACTAGGCATCTTGCAAGCATCAAAACAACATGCTACAGCACCCCAACATTATAACAAAAGCCATGGGCATGAAGTACTGGTAAAGCATAACAAAACATGAACACTGAGCTAGCTCCAGAAACAACTAGAACATGCTCAAAAAGACATGGAGATATTGCAAATAATAACAGTTTCAAACTTATCAGGAAATAACATCAGGTTGTAATGTTTAGAGCTATCAAACAACATGTTACAGGAACATATCATGGCAAACAAAGGCATGGCATGAATCTACTAATTGCATAGATCAAAAGACCCTTACTAACCATAAGCCAAAAAGGATCAGAAAATATGATGGCACCCATGTAAACATGGCAAGTTATATTACAGATTCATACATGGCAGGAACAACAATAAGTAGGCATGTTCGTGAGCTTGAACCACTCACCACAGAGCAACACATGGCATGACAAGGAAACCAACAGTAAGAAGACATGTTTATGAAGCTAAGAATGGCAAGAGCAAGTTCATAGGGTCCATGGATCACTAGGAAAACACATGGGAACAAGTGAACTTAATGTTAACAGGCTGATAGCAACATTTTCAAGCAACTTTGGACCAAGATAACAACATGTTCCAGCAGGCTATAATTGCAACCAAGGGCATGAATGGATAGAGCATGACATGTAGATCAAAACGTGTTTATAGAACATCTCCAGATTATGCATAGAATGATTAGTAGAAACATGTTAACATAACAACAAAATATAACAGAATCTGTCAGGAAAACAGCAACAACAACTACCCTACTTAGCAAGCTTGATACACTCAGCACACAACTCACAAAAATACATGATTGGCACCCCTGGAAAGATGGCATGGCATAGATCGACATTCATGTAGAGCTCATACTCATAGGATGCACACATCAATCATGGCAAAAAATGATAAATGAGCAAGTTATAACAGTTTTAGCAGATCAACATCAACATGCACTCTTCCAACAGCATTTCAGGCATCAAGATGAGCTCAAATGAAAATGATGCAATGGAATGAAATGAAGTACTCGTTGAGACGAACAATTTGACATATTACACGCGCAAAACGGAGCTACGGATGCAGAGATGCAGCAGGTCAAACATGGCATGATTATGATAGAAATCTTGGGGACTTAGTCGATTTTAACCTCATGGAGAAGTGGACGGGGTCAACCCGGGATGAGGAGATCCGGGACGGGGGAGACGTTTGGTTGTTGGGATGGGTGGATCTGATCCACCCATTGATGGATCTCGCCGGAGAGGACTCCGGCGAACTCCGGCGGTGCTCCGGCGACGACGGGAGGCGGAGGGACGCTTGAGGCGGGCGAGGCGGGGCTCGGCGGCGGAGATGGCCGCAGGCAGGCGGCAAACGGGCGGCCAGGCGGCCTAAGCGGCGCGGCAAAGCGCCGGAGACGCAGGCGGAGGCGGAACGCTGGTGGCGGAGGCGCGGCCGCGAGGCGGCGGAGGCGGAGCTGGGCGGCGGCGGCGCCGGCGCCAGTGGCATGCGCAGGGCGCGGCGGTGTGTGCAGCCATGGCGGCGAGTGGCGGCTGGCTGGAGGAGGGAGAGGCGAGGGCAGGGAGGCCTGGCGGCGGCGGGCACCTGCGGCCGGGCGGGGATGGAGGGGCAGGCGGTGTGCGCTTCGGGCTGCGATGGGCTCGGCGGGCCCGACCAGACCTCATGAAGCCTGTGGCGGGCATGGTGCATGGACACGTGGTGGCGTGCGTGATTGGGGAGCGGTGGCGGGGTGATGTGGCGGCTTGGGAGTGGCCGGAGTGAGGTGGCTGCGGGCGGCGGACATGTCCGAACGCGGAGGGGATTTTGTCCGGCAGCGCGAGGAGAACGAAGCTAGGGTTAGACTGCGAGAATTTCGGGGGAGGCCACATCTTTATAGGTAGAGGGAGCTAGGAGAGTCCAAATGAGGAGCGATTTTCGCACACGCGATCGTGATCGAACGATCGAGAGCATGGAGGGGAGTTAGGTGGGTTTTGGGCCACTTTGGAAGGGGTGTTGGGCTGCACACAAAAGAGGCCTTTTGCGGTTACCCGGTTAACCGTTGGAGTACCAAATGACCTCCAAATGGCACGAAACTTGACAGGCGGTCCACCGGTGCTATACCAAGGCCGCTTGGCAAACCTCGGGCCATTCCGAGAAAGTTTAACACCCACTCACAACAGGAGAGAAGAAGGGGACGCCGGATGACATAGGAGTGCCGGATTGCAAAATGGACAACGAGGAAAAAGCTCGGATGCATGAGACGAACATGTATGCAAAATGAAATGCACATGATGACATGATATGAAATGCATATGATGACATGGGAAAGTGCAACACGCAAGCAAAAGACATGGCAACGACGGTGAATAACTGGGAGACACCTGGCGCATCGAATCCGGGGCGTTACACTATCTTTTACTTTATGTTTTTTACTTTATGCTTGAGTCAAGGTGATGCTCACCTTTCCCTTTTTATTTTTATCCTTTGGCAAGCTCCTCGTGTTTGAAAGATCATGATATATATATCAAATTAGATGTAAGTTGGCATAGGCTATTATTGTTGACATCACTAAAGGTCAATACGTTGGGAGGCAACACAATAAGCCCCTATCTTTCTCAGTGTCCGGCTGAAACTCTATAACCTCAAGTATTGCGTGAGTGTTAAGTATTATAGGAGATTACGAGATAGTTTAGTATGTGAGTTTGTTGAAAATCCCTATTATTGACACTTTCTGATGTTACGATAAATTGCAATTGCTTCAATAGTGAGATTATAGTTTGTTAGTTCGAATGAAGTTTTGAACCATACTTGACATTGTGAATTGCTTATTACTTGAGCTTAGGAAATCATATGAAAAATCTATATATGTTGCTGTTATTAGAATGATCATGATGCCCTCATGTCTGTATTTTATTTTTATCGACACCTCTATCTCTAAACATGTGGACATATTTTTCGATTTCGGCTTCCGCTTGAGGACAAGCGAGGTCTAAGCTTGGGGGAGTTGATACATCCATTTTGCATCATGCTTTTATATCAATATTTATTGCATTATGGGCTGTTATTACACATTATATCTCAATACTTATGGCTATTCTCTCTTATTTTACAAGGTTTACCTCAAGAGGGGGAATCTGGCATTTGGAATTCTGGCTAGAAAAGGAGCAAACGTTGGAAACCTATTCTACACAACTCCAAAAGTCCTGAAACTCCACGAAACAACTTTTTGGATTTAATAAGAATTTATGAGCGAAAGAAATAGGCCAGGGGGACCACACCCTGTCCAGGAGACAGGGGGATAGGGTGCGGCCCCCTATCTCCTGGGCCCCCTGGTGGGCCTCCGGCGTCCGTCTTCTGCTATATGAAGGGTTTGCTAGGAATGGTGTCAAAAGTTAGAGGTTCATGGCAATTTGGGGAGGCTTGATGAGCAAAAGATAGGTAACGCAGCATAGCGATAGAACGAAGCAACTAGCATAGCAATGATAGTAGTGAGATCCAGGGTAGCGGTCATCTTGCCTAAAATCCCGCTAGGAAGAAGAACGGGTCCATGAAGAAGATGAAGCCACGAAGACGAACCACATCGTGAGCGAACGCATCCTCACGATCGCAACGAAACGGGAACTATCGAGAAGAAGCACACAACATGGTAAACACACCACACATGACAAGGCATGATGCACAACAAGCATGATGCATGACAAAGCTACATGAAGCTACTCATGGCAAGAGATGATGCAAACAAGAACAACACATCAAGGCAAGTTTAAATCAGGCCGGGAACAACATATAACAATTCCGGTAAGTCCTCATATGCAAATTTCGAAATTAGTCCAGAACTGAATAAACATTAAGTTGAAGTTGTTAAACAGCAAGTTAAAGAGCACCAAGAGGATCTACACGAAATTCTAGTCAAGTTACATATAAAGTTCATTAGATTCGGAGCTACGGCCTAGAAGATATGAGCAAAACAAGTTAAACATGGCATTGAGGCAAAATGCACCCAAACATCAAGCAAACACACCAAAACAAGGATGCAACATGATAATATGAAACAACATGCAAATTCAAGCAAGTTTCATATAGAGCACACTCAAAACGGAGCAACGGTTCAACACATGCACACTATACGAGTCATAGCAACAATCTGTCCATAACAGCAACTAGGCATCTTGCAAGCATCAAAACAACATGCTACAGCACCCCAAAATTATAACAAAAGCCATGGGCATGAAGTACTGGTAAAGCATAACAAAACATGAACACTGAGCTAGCTCCAAAAACAACTAGAACATGCTCAAAAAGACATGGAGATATTGCAAATAATAACAGTTTCAAACTTATCAGGAAATAACATCAGGTTGTAATGTTTAGAGCTATCAAACAACATGTTACAGGAACATATCATGGCAAACAAAGGCATGGCATGAATCTACTAATTGCATAGATCAAAAGACCCTTACTGACCATAAGCCAAAAAGGATCAGAAAATATGATGGCACCCATGTAAACATGGCAAGTTATATTAATGATTCATACATGGCAGGAACAACAATAAGTAGGCATGTTCGTGAGCTTGAACCACTCACCACAGAGCAACACATGGCATGACAAGGAAACCAACAGTAAGAAGACATGTTTATGAAGCTAAGAATGGCAAGAGCAAGTTCATAGGGTCCATGGATCACTAGGAAAACACATGGGAACAAGTGAACTTAATGTTAACAGGCTGATAGCAACATTTTCAAGCAACTTTGGACCAAGATAACAACATGTTCCAGCAGGCTATAATTGCAACCAAGGGCATGAATGGATAGAGCATGACATGTAGATCAAAACGTGTTTATAGATCATCTCCAGATTATGCATAGAATGATTAGTAGAAACATGTTAACATAGCAACAAAATATAACAGAATCTGTCAGGAAAACAGCAACAACTACCCTACTTAGCAAGCTTGATACACTCAGCACACAACTCACAAAAATACATGGTTGGCACCCCTGGAAAGATGGCATGGCATAGATCAACATTCATGTAGAGCTCATACTCATAGGATGCACACATCAATCATGGCAAAAATGATAAATGAGCAAGTTATAACAGTTTTAGCAGATCAACATCAACATGCACTCTTCCAACAGCATTTCAGGCATCAAGATGAGCTCAAATGAAAATGATGCAATGGAATGAAATGAAGTACTCATTGAGACGAACAATTTGACATATTAGCAAAACGGAGCTACGGATGCAGAGATGCAGCAGGTCAAACATGGCATGATTATGATAGAAATCTGGGGGACTTAGTCGATTTTAACCTCGTGGAGAAGTGGACGGGGTCAACCCGGGATGAGGAGATCCAGGACGGGGGAGACGTTTGGTTGTTGGGATGGGTGGATCTGATCCACCCATCGATGGATCTCGCCGGAGAGGACTCCGGCGAACTCCGGCGGTGCTCCGGCGACGACGGGGAGGCGCGGGGACGCGGCGGGCGAGGCGAGGCTCGGCGGCGGAGATGGCCGCAGGCTGGCGGCAACGGGCGGGCGGCGGGCGGGCGGCGCTGCAAAGCGCCGGAGACGCGGCGGAGGCGGAATGCCGGTGGCGGGAGGCGCGGGCGCGAGGCGGCGGAGGCGGGCGCTGGGCGGCGCGGATCGCAGGGGCGCGGCGGCGCGCAGCCATGGCGGCAGTGGCGGCGGCTGGAGGCGAGGCGAGGCGAGGGCCGGAGGCCAGGCGGCGCGAAGCGTGGCGGCGGGCGGCGGGATGGAGGGCAGGCGGTGGCGGCGCTCGGGCTGCGATGGGCTCAGGCGGGCCCGACCCAGACCTCATGAACATGGGCGGCGGGCGATGTGCGCGGACACGTGGCGGCGCGTGATTGGAGGGGAGCGGTGGCGGGGTGATGTGGCAGCTTGGGAGTGGCCGGAGTGAGGTGGCTGCGGGCGGTGGACATGTCCGGACGCGGAGGGGATTTTGTCCGGCAGCGCGAGGAGAACGAAGCTAGGGTTAGACTGCGAGAATTTCGGGGGAGGCCACATATTTATAGGTAGAGGGAGCTAGGAGAGTCCAAATGAGGAGCGATTTTCGCACACGCGATCGTGATCGAACGACCGAGAGCATGGAGGGGAGTTAGGTGGGTTTTGGGCCACTTTGGAAGGGGTGTTTGGCTGCACACAAAAGAGGCCTTTTGCGGTTACCCGGTTAACCGTTGGAGTACCAAACGACCTCCAAATGGCACGAAACTTGACAGGCGGTCTACCGGTGCTATACCAAGGCCGCTCAGCAAACCTCAGGCCATTTCGAGAAAGTTTAACACCCACTCACAACAGGAGAGAAGAAGGGGACGCCGGATGACATAGGAGTGCCGGATTGCAAAATGGACAACGAGGAAAAATCTCGGATGCATGAGACGAACATGTATGCAAAATGAAATGCACATGATGACATGATATGAAATGCATATGATGACATGGCAAAGTGCAACACGCAAGCAAAAGACATGGCAACGACGGCGAATAACTGGCAGACACCTGGCGCATCGAATCCGGGGCGTTACACTATCTTTTACTTTATGTTTTTACTTTATGCTTGAGTCAAGGTGATGCTCACCTTTCCCTTTTTATTTTTATCCTTTGGAAAGCTCCTCGTGTTTGAAAGATCATGATATATATATCAAATTAGATGTAAGTTGGCATAGGCTATTATTGTTGACATCACTAAAGGTGAATACGTTGGGAGGCAACACAATAAGCCCCTATCTTTCTCAGTGTCCGGCTGAAACTCTATAACCTCAAGTATTGCGTGAGTGTTAACAATTATAGGAGATTACGAGATAGTTTAGTATGTGAGTTTGTTGAAAATCCCTATTATTGACACTTTCTGATGTTACGATAAATTGCAATTGCTTCAATGACTGAGATTATAGTTTGTTAGTTCCCAATGAAGTTTTTGAACCATACTTGACATTGTGAATTGCTTATTACTTGAGCTTAGGAAATCATATGACAAAATCTATATATGTTGCTGTTATTAGAATGATCATGATGCCCTCATGTCTGTATTTTATTTTTATCGACACCTCTATCTCTAAACATGTGGACATATTTTTCGATTTCGGCTTCCGCTTGAGGACAAGCGAGGTCTAAGCTTGGGGGAGTTGATACGTCCATTTTGCATCATGCTTTTATATCAATATTTATTGCATTATGGGCTGTTATTACACATTATATCTCAATACTTATGGCTATTCTCTCTTATTTTACAAGGTTTACCATGAAGAGGGGGAATGCCGGCAGCTGGAATTCTGGCTAGAAAAGGAGCAAACGTTGGAAACCTATTCTACACAACTCCAAAAGTCCTGAAACTCCACAAAACAACTTTTTGGATTTAATAAGAATTTATGAGCGAAAGAAATAGGCCAGGGGGACCACACCCTGTCCAGGAGACAGGGGGATAGGGTGCGGCCCCCTATCTCCTGGGCCCCCTGGTGGGCCTCCGGCGTCCGTCTTCTGCTATATGAAGGGTTTTGTCCTGGAAAAAATCGTGGGCAAGCTTACGGGACGAAACTCAGCCGCCACAAGGCAAAACCTTGGTGGAATCAATCTAGGGATCTGGCAGAGCTGTTCTGCCGGGGATACTTTCCTCCGGGAGGGGAAATCATCACCAACGTCATCACCAACGATGCTCTCATCAAGAGGGGGTCAATCTCCATCAACATCTTCACCAGCACCATCTCCTCTCAAAACCCTAGTTCATCTCTTGTATCCAATCTTGTATCAAAACCACAAATTGGTACCTGTGGGTTGCTAGTAGTGTTGCTTACTCCTTGTAGTTGATGCTAGTTGGTTTACTTGGTGGAAGATCATATGTTCAGATCCTTTATGCATATTATTACTCCTCTGATTATGAACATGAATAGGCTTTGTGAGTAGTTATGTTTGTTCCTGAGGACATGGGTAAAGTCTTGCTATTAGTAGTCATGTGAATTTGGTATTCGTTCGATATTTTGATGAGATGTATGTTGTCTTTTCCTCTAGTGGTGTTATGTGAATGTCGACTACATGACACTTCACCATTATTGGGCCTAGAGGAAGGCATGGGGAAGTAATAAGTAGATGATGGGTTGCTAGAGTGATGAGCTTAAACCCTAGTTTATCGTTGCCGTTCTGGTTGATATGGATCCATATGCTTAATGTTGTGGTTAGGTTTACCTTAATACCTTCTTTTGTAGTTGCGGACGCTTGCAATAGGTGTTAATCATAAGTGGGATGCTTGTCCAAGTTAGGGCAGTACCCAAGTACCAGTCCACCCACATATCAAATTATCAAAGTACCGAACGCGAATCTTATGAACGTGATGAAAACTAGCTTGACAATAATTCCCAATGTGTCCTCGAGAGCTCCTTCTTCATTATTAGAATTTGCCCAGGCTTATCCTTTGCTACATAAAGGATTGGGCCACCTTGCTGCACTTTATTTACTTTTTGCTCCTTACTATTTATCTTATCACAAAACTATCTATCACCTACTATTTCACTGCTTGCAAAGAAAACCTTACTGAAAACCGCTTATCATTTCCTTCTGCTCCTCGTTGGGTTCGACACTCTTACTTAACGAAAGGACTACGATAGATCCCCTATACTTGTGGGTCATCAGCCTCTTGTAAGGCCTTGTCAAGATCGACCACTTTGGCTTTGTTATCTTTCTCAAAAACTTGGCATCGGCTAGTGGCATCCTTCATCTCAAGTGCCATACTATATATTCTCTCCTCGCACTGACGCTGAGCAGTCTGCTCGGCTTTTAATTCGGCGGCTACCTTTTCGTCACCCGCATTACTCATCCTGGCTTGCTCCTTGGCCCGGGCAAGTTCCGCCCGAAGGGTTTCAACCGCGGCGGCACTATCTGCAGTTATGCATATACAAATTCTCAGTATCATTTCATTTTATAACACTAGCATGTACTGAATGCCCCAAAGACATACCCTGCGCCTTGTCGAGCCGCCTGTTAATAAGTGTGAAGTCATCATCCGCCACATCAACTTTCAGCTTCAGATGTGCTGCCTCTGTAGCTTGGGAAGTCACCGCGGATGTAACAACCCGTGTTTCAATTAGTCAGATCATTTCCTGGGCATATATTTTTGATCCTCTGATTGCATCCCCTTGGATGTCAACCAGAGTCTCAGGGGCTGCTATCTATACACAGGTGCAATTTGCACTTATAATATAATTGAAATTACACTACGTACCTCGAAGTGTCTTAGTAGGCTCGTAAAGGCTTCATTCAATCCGCCTTTCGCGGACCAAACTCTTTCAACCACTGTACCCATCAAGGTACGATGTTCCTCTGAGACGGAGGCATGTTGCAATATGTCTATCAATGTATCCGGCGCCTCCGGATCCGGAACAGGTTGAGTCGTCCCTCGGACATTAGATAGTGTCGGTGTCAAAACCGGCGGATCTCGGATAGGGGTCCCGAACTGTGCGTCTAGGCGGATGGTAACAAGAGACAAGGGACACGATGTTTTTACCCAGGTTCGGGCCCTCTCGATGGAGGTAAAACCCTACTCCTGCTTGATTGATATTGATGATATGGGTATTACAAGAGTGGATCTACCACGAGATCAAGGAGGCTAAACCCTAGAAGCTAGCCTATGGTATGATTGTTGTAATGGTTGTGTGTCCTACGGACTAAAACCCTCCGGTTTATATAGACACCGGAGAGGGTTAGAGTTACACAGAGTCGGTTACAATGGTAGGAGATCTACATATCCGTATCCCCAAGCTTGCCTTCCACGCCAAGGAAAGTCCCATCCGGACACGGGACGAAGTCTTCAATCTTGTATCTTCATAGTCTTGGAGTCCGGCCGATGATGATAGTCCGGCTATCCGGACAGCCCCTAGTCCAGGACTCCCTTGGTAGCCCCTGAACCAGGCTTGAATGACGATGAGTCCGGCGCGCATATTGTTCGGCATTGCAAGGCGGATTCCCCCTCCGAATATTTCATAGAAGATTGCGAACACCAGGATAGTGTCCGGCTCTGCAAAATAAATTCCACATAGCACCGTAGAGAGAATAATATGTACACAAGTTCAATCTGCTGACGTATTTTGTGGCATGATGTCACGCCACTACCAAGCCTTTACTTGAATCGTTTTTTATTATACCACCTCAGCGCGTTTAGCAAAGCGGTTTCCTTGGCACGTCTTGTCAAATCAGAGATCGTGTTCCCCTTATTCCGGGATTCCCATCAATACGGACGTGGGTAACCCAACCATGCCCGTCGCCACGCCTCCTCTATGGGAGGTGAGTTCCAAACGGTCACGGGGACGGCTCTTGGTATTCTTTCCTCTTTATAATGAGACCAAGGCTCGTTTCTTTTCTTCAATCCTCAACCGAATCTGCCCCTTGCCCCGAGTTCCAACACCCAGAGCCTCAGATTCGAGCACCTCGGACCTTCAATGATGTTCGGATCCGACCTTCAGGGCCGGTGGATGCCCTCCTCCGTTACGGAAGAGGACGTGCAAAAGCTGAGAGAAGCCAAGTACTTGACTTACGAGATTTCGCATCGCCTGCCCGCCAAAGGGCAAGTCATTCCCACTCCCAAGCCCGGCGAAAGCGTCGTGTTCGTGTCCCACCTCCGTCGGGGTTTAGGCTTCCCGATGGATCCTTTTGTGAGAGAGCTCATGTTTTACTATGGGCTGGAATTCCGCAACTTGGCTCCAGAGTCCATCCTCCACATCTCGTCATTCATTGTCGTCTGCGAGGCCTTCCTCCGCACTACCCCCCCCCCCACTTCGGTTTGTGGCTCAAAACCTTGAACATGGAGCCGAAGGTGATCGAGGGGCGCCAGCAGAGTCTTGGGGGCGGTCGAAGCAGGAGGCCGATGCTCCGCCCAAGGGCTCCTTCAAGAGGAGCTCGGCTTGCAACAGGAGTGGTTTTATATTACCGCTCCCAGGGGCAGCAGGCAGAAGCCGCCGCCCATCTTCCGCTCGGGTCCTCCACGACGACTGATGTCATGGGTCAACCAAGGGCTCGACTGGGGGCCATCAAAGGACGTGCCCCTATTACAGGGCCGGATTCAAGACCTCCAAGCGAGGGAGATCGATCTGGTCGTGGTGATGCAGGTCATGCTGATTAGGCGTCTCCTGCCCTGCAAATGCCGTCCTCTCCGGCTGTGGGAATTTAATCCGGAGGGACCACGAATTCTCCAACACTTCATGGGTACGACACCCGTGGAGATGTACAAATTGTTCTCCAGATCACAAGAGGTGTGTCCCGAATTGACCGAGGACGTCGGCCTAAGCTACAATCGCCCGGATACACAAGTAAGTAGCTCTGTGTCCGGACATACCATTTGTTTGCCTTTCTACGATTCGCCTTTTAACCAATTGTCCTTTAAACAGGAGTGGATAGCGCATGCAAAACTGATACGATATCCGGCCCCCCTCCCAGAGACCGCGCCGGATCCCGTGCTGGTCAGCATGCTGGAGGTTGCGCCTTCAGAGGAAGGCGAAGGGGAGAATAGAGGAACTACCGCCTCTACCGAGGAGGCTTTTGAGAAGGGGGGGATCGAGAATCCCTTCTTCCAAGGGGAGAAGAGGACGGCTTCCGAAAACCCGGAGGCCAAGGCCTCGAAGCGGGGGAAGAGATCCTCACCGGAGGGTCCTGCGTCCGGGGAGGCCCCGGCCGCACTATCTCCTCTACGGAATCAGCCCTCCAGCGAGCCGTAAGTAGAAAAAGAAGGGAGTTTCGTAATAAGGGACATCCCTATTTGTGCTTCTAAGGATAACTTATGTTTTTACCTTGTACTTCGGATCTCCGTCCTTCTCAGATGAGCTCGTCTTCGGGGGACCTTCGTCCGGAGATGATGGAGAGCGAGATGCCTCCATCCGCCACGCGTTAGGTGGAGCGGACGACCCTGAGGTTTCATCACGGAGGGTATCCCCGAGTCCGGCAGAGCCGAAGAGTTCGGCACCAACTAGTGTACGGCCGGGGGAGCTGAGGGATCTGCTTGAGAGGGCGTCTATCTCAGAAGATCACCATACATTGATGAGTATGGTGATTAGAAGAATTTCGTCCGCCGAAGGCGGTTTGCATGATGCCGTCAGAAGCTTGCTGGCGGGGTTTGAGGTATGTAAAAATGACATACCTTGTGACAGTTTTACACATAAAGTGCGCCCTGTATAGATAGAAGCCCCTGAGACTCGGTAGTTTGTCGAGAGCGACAACATGCCGAGGATCAAAATCGCATGTTTTAATTTTCGCCTTTCCTATGCAGGTGGCGGATAGTCCGGTGGCCAGCCGGACTGATGGAGTTGCCGAACTAAAGCGGCAACTCGATGTTGCGGATGCGGACATCGCGCTAGTCAACAAGCGACTTGACGAGTCGCAAGGTAGGTTTCTTCTCCGTGGTCACCTAGTAAGGGAGCTGAAGCCCACTCCTTACAACATGTGTGCTCAATGCAGATGGTGCCGCTGCTGTGGAGAGCCTTCGTGCCGAACTTGCTCGAGCCAAGGAGCAGGCCAGAATGAGTGATGCGACTGCCTTAAGGGCGGCCAAAGAGCTAGAAGCCGGAAGGGCTGCTCACTGCCGAAGCAGGGAGGAAATGGCCGAAATGGCCGTGAAGTTGAAAGATGCTACCGACCGCTATGAGGTTCTTGAAAAAGAACGCCGAGCGGAGCAAGAAGACCTGAAGAAGGCCGCCGACGAAGCCAAGGATGCCCGTTCTGCAATGCGGGCTATAAAGGAGGAGCTGCGCCAGGCCGGAGATATTGTGGCTGGCAAGCCCTTTCTGCTGCGCCAGAGGTTTACGGATCCGAAGTACGCTCAGCTTGGCCAGCTGTGGGGTCCGGAGGATCCTTATATGGACTTAGCGGCGAGTGCGGCAGATGCTGTTGTGCACTTCCGAAGTCAAAAGGATCACGAGACGGAAGAGCTTTTTTGGTCTAAACTCCATAGTCCGGAGCGTTCACTTCCGCTGACCGATTGGTTAGCTGAGTGGGCTGAGCTGAATAGATTGTTCGGACATGCCATGACAGATATCGTGGCTCATATCTGGCCGGATAGGCCCAAGCCAAAGAGTTATTTTGGTTTATTGCAGCAATTCCTTGGGGCGGTGCCGCATATCAAGGCGATGAAGCGGTCGGTCTGCATAGAGGGTGCACGGATGGCCCTCGCCGTGTGAAGACATACTGGACGGAGATGGATGCCACCGCTGTTGCGACCCAGGGTTCGGACGAGAGCCGGTTACCCGCCGAGCACTATTTTGGGGAAGTTCTGCGTGGTGCTCGTGTAATAGAGTCACCGTGCTCAAAAAATGTCATGTTCAAATGAATTTTGTGGTTTGTAAGACGATATATAATAGAAGTTCTTTTTATACTTGTGCGTTCAAGTATTGTAATATCTGCTGTGCGGTCGTTAATGTATACTTGTGTATAACCTGAAAGATGGCAGTCTTCGGCTTCAGCCCCCACGCACAAGGTGCGGGGGTGTTTGCAAAAATAGCGCATTTTCACACTTAATCCAACGTCTCGGTCCTGTGAAGGAGGTGGTAGCATAGCAAACGAGGCAACCGGACTATAATGCTTTATCACTTTCACTTAGCCATAGGAGTTAGAGGGTGGGGCTACGACATAGCCCCTAGGGGCACCGCGCTCTCCGAATTCGGGGCGCGTGTGTGCCTGACCAGGAAACGGTCCTTCGTCAAAGCGGAGGAATTCTAAACATTCCGGTAGTCGATCGAGTGGTTGACCAGTCTCTCGCTGTATAATGATAGTCAGTTTTCAGCTTTCTCTACTGAGGTGCTCGCCCGGCCGAACCGGGGCACAATCGCAGTAGTTCTCTTGGTGCTGCGTTAGCCGATGATACGGAACGTAAGGCAGCAAAACACAGGAGCCGGGCAAACCCAACATTTGACCAAAGACATGATTCGGAGCTGATGCATATAAGGCCTAACTCGAGACGCCGAACACTCCCTAAGGTATTCGGTCTTTATGATAACGGGCAGAACAATGCCCTAAGCCCCTAGTGTCCAGGTACAGGCGTGAATTTCTGGCGTGGCCGATGCCAAGACGCCAGCCTCCTTGCTGGTTATGTTAAAAAACCGTGGGATGTAAATCAACAAGAGACAGTAAGAAAGGTCTACGCAGGGTCTTAATCTGAAAAGAATCCTTGCGACGGGTCCCTGCTGCACTTCTGCGCCTGTGTCTCCGTTGTGCCGTATCCTGGACGGGTGTACACGCTGTTCATCTGTAAAAGAGTGGAACTTAGTTTGAAAATAAACCATGCAAAGAATGTATTAAAATCGAAATATGAATGAATGAATTGAGATGAGCTTTTATTAGCTCTTTATTGCTTATACGCACAGCCCCTTGTGAAGGGGTGTGCGGCTAGGCAGACCCTAGTTTGTTTGTGCGGGACTCGTCTAGCCGTGTCCGGGGTCTTGAACGACCTTTTAATGAGATGATGCCGCTTGGACCGGGCATTTTAAGTGTAAGAGACATGTAGTGCGGTATTGCGTTAAAGCGGACGAAAGCTTCACGTCCCAATAGTGCTTGATGGCTACTTTTAAATGGGGCGATATGGAAGATTAGCTTTTCGCAACGGGAGTTGTTGGGTGACCCGAACACAACTTCTAGTAGTAAGGAGCCCGTGCACTTGGCGTAAGGGCCTGGCGTCACTCCTTTGAAGGAAGTATGGCTATTGTGAATTTTAGTAGGGTCTATCCCCAACTTGCGGATTGTGTCCGGATATAGCAGGTTTAAGTCGCTGCTGCCATCCATCAGGACTTGTGTAAATTGTAGCCCGTCGATTATAGGATCCAACATTAGAGCAGTCCATCCTGCGTTTCGAATACTTCTGGAGTAGTCCAGGTGGTTGAAAGTCATTGGTTTTAACATCCAATCTCGGGGTTCCGCTGGGGTGGACCGTGCGGCACGTGCTTTAGCGTGTGCCGCACTATTGTTCCGTATTATCACATGAAGTGAGTTTACTGTTTTGACTTCTTGTGGGAAAGTCTTTTGTTTTCCGGTGCTCTGCTGGTGGGGTTCGTCGTCGTCCTCACTTGGCGCGTCGAGCCCCTTGTGTTCGGCGTTGAGTCGGCCGGACTGTTTGAAGACCCAACAATCTCGATGGGTGTGGTTTGCAGGCTTCCCGGGGGTACTGTGGATTTGACATATCCGATCCAGAATTTTGTTTAGGTTGGATAGCTCATCATTGTTGTCCTTAAGAGGCAGTGTTTTGTTATTTGGCCGCGAGCTTTTGAATCTGGCGTTGACCGCCGTGTTCTTTGGGCTTTTTTATTTATGTCGGCGCTGGTCCTTTCTGTGCCGTGATTTTCCGTTTCCATCTCTGATCTCGGATGTACTCGGGTCGCTGGTGCTGCATCTTGCTAGCCAGCTGTCTTCCCCCGCGCAAAAGCGGGTCATGAGGCTTGTTAGCATGGCCATTGTTCTTGGCTTTTCCTGGCCGAGGTGTCTGGCGAGCCATTCGTCTTGGACGTTATGTTTAAAAGCTGCTAGGGCTTCGGCGTCCGGACAGTCGACTATTTGGTTCTTTTTAGTGAGGAACCTGTTCCAGAACTTGCGCGCTGACTCTCCGGGCTGTTGGGTTATGTGACTTAAATCGTCTGCATCCGGAGGGCGGACGTAAGTCCCCTGCAAATTTGCTCTAAACGTGTCCTCGAGCTCTTCCCAGCTTCCAATGGTATTTTCTCGGAGGCTTTTGAGCCAATGCCGAGCTGGCCCTTTGAGTTTGAGGGGTAAATATTTTATGGAATGGAGATCGTCTCCTCTAGCCATATGTATGTGTAGGATATAATCCTGAATCCAGACTCCGGGGTCTGTTGTTCTGTCGTATGCCTCTATGTTTATGGGTTTGAACCCCGCTGGAAATTCATGATCCAGCACCTCATCGGTGAAACATAGTGGGTGTGCGGCGCCCCTGTATTTGGGTGTGCCATTGTCTTCGAACACATGGAGTGTTGTGTTGCTTCCTGGGGCCCTCTTCTTTGGCCCATAAATGGACCTTACCTGGCCATCTGTTTTGCCAGGATCACGTGCCGATTTGTGTGCGGCGCCGCGTGTCGCTCTTGGCCTGTCGTCTGGTCGTCTATCCGGCCAGGCGACCTCTTTGATTTTTGATTGTGGGATCTCTATGGCCTCCTCGTCGAATTCTGGCAGCAGCTTGCGCTTTCGGTAGCTCTTTGTTTGGTGGCTGTTGCCATATTTGTCTGCAGTTTTGAGTACTTTGCTCCATCTCATTCTAAGTATGTCTTCCGCTGTTTTGAGCTTTCATTTCTGCTTCTTCAGGCTTCTTGCAGTGGCGACAAGTCTTTTGTGAAGGTTCTTATGCTCCGGTGGTGTGTCCGGCGTGAGATCATCTGGACTGTTGTTTTCGCCGGGGATGGATTGATTATCCGATTCATCTTGTTCGGATGGTTGCTTGGTTGCATGTTCGTCGCCCACTGGTTTGCGCTGCTCTATTGCTGGGTCATTAGGAGTGCTGTTGTTGTCGAGGCGGGACTTAGGGCGGCGCCTGCGTCGCTGTTTTGGTTGTTTTTCGGCGGAATTATCCTTTGCCGCGTCCTGTTGTTCCTCGTTATCGCTTCCTTTTGGGGTGTCCACCATGTATACATCATGAGTTGAGGTGGCCTTCCAGTGCTCGGTAGGCGCTGGTTCTTGGTCATCTCCGGCATCGTCATTCATACCGTCGATGTCTTCGGAGTCGTAGTCTAGTATGTCGGTTAGATCGTCGACAGTGGCTACAAAGTGGGTGGTGGGTGGGCTTTGAATTTCTTCGTCGTACGTATCCCAACCGTCCAGACCGTAGTCCGGCCAGGGCTCTCCTGATAACGAGAGATGCTTTAGCGAATTCAAGATGTCGGCAAAGGGTTAGTGCTGAAAGATGTCCGCAGCAGTGAGCTCCATGATCGGCGCCCAATCGGATTCGGTTGGCAGGGCCGCAGGAGGTTCGGAGTCCGGCAAGGAGTCCGGCACCTCGGAGTCACGAGCTTTGCCAGTGACAGGGTCAGTGTTCGGCTCCATCGCCGTGGAGATTGCGGCCCCCGAGGCGGTGCCTAACCACCTGTCCTCGATCTGCGCAGTCGGCTCTGAACTAGGGGTCGGAGCGGACTTATGTGCGGCCTCCAGGGCGCTGTCCGGCGGCAGAGCTAAATCATGCCCATCGTGACAGTGCGGCTCGCTTGGCTGTAGCTCGAATCCATAGAAGATCAAGTCTCCGCGGATGTCAGCTGTGAAGTTTAAGATTCCAAATCTGACCTGATGGCCAGGGGCGTAGCTTTCGATCTGCTCCAGATGGCCAACTGAATTGGCCCGCAGTGCAAAGCCATCGAACACGAAGATCTGTCCGGGGAGAGAATTCTCACCCTGGACTGCGTTGTTGTTGATCGAAGAAGCCATAAAGCCTATCGGTGACGACAAAGAGGAAATCTCAATGAAAGCACCAATGTCGGTGTCAAAACCGACGGATCTCGGGTAGGGGGTCCCGAACTGTGCGTCTAGGCGGATGGTAACAGGAGACAAGGGACATGATGTTTTTACCCAGGTTCGGGCCCTCTCGATGGAGGTAAAACCCTAGTCCTGCTTGATTAATATTGATGATATGGGTATTACAAGAGTGGATCTACCATGAGATCAAGGAGGCTAAACCCTAGAAGCTAGCCTATGGTATGATTGTTGTAATGGTTGTGTGTCCTACGGACTAAAACCCTCCGGTTTATATAGACACCGGAGAGGGTTAGGGTTACACAGAGTCGGTTACAATGGTAGGAGATCTACATATCCGTATCGCCAAGCTTGCCTTCCACGCCAAGGAAAGTCCCATCCGGACACGGGACGAAGTCTTCAATCTTGTACTTCATAGTCTTGGAGTCCGACCGATGATGATAGTCCGGCTATCCAGACACCCCCTAGTCCAGGACTCCCTCAGATAGTCTGGGACTTTTGTTGTTCCCTATAAGGGCCTCGCACCTTGGACCCTGGGCGGCCGAAGTATTACCTTCGGCCCCGGCCTTCACTACCCCTTGTGCCACTCGTTGATCGGGAAAGATCCTCCGGGACGACACCTTGGTGTCGTCTGCCTTATCAGTCAGGGAGATCTGTGGAGGCATCTTGCTCTCCATCATCTCCGGAAGAAGATCCCCCGAAGAGGAGGACTGTTGAGGAGGGTTGTGTGCTGGACTACAAACATGTGTTTAATATGTTACCCTTACAGCCAGGAAAGAACGGGATATGTTTAAAACACCCTGGTTCACTTACGATTCGGCTAAGGGCCTATCTTTATGGAGTGACTACGTGTCAGCATCCTCCCCTGACTGGGATACCTTCCCCCGCTTAGAAGCTTCTCTTTTCGAGTCCTCGGAGGTGGTCCTCTTCTTCCCATGAGGAGAAGGGATGTCGGTTCACCCTTCCCTTCCATCTTCGAAAGTGGAAGTTCCAATCTCCCCGGACAAATTGCCTGGTGTTCCTCCAGAATGGAGGCCACGTTGGGCCTCTTCGCTCACCTCCTTATCTTCCCCCACCGACACTTGATATGGTGTCGGAGCCAGCATCCTAGTTAACACTGGATTGGCACAGTCTTCAGGAAGTGGAGCCGAACACCGAATTCTCTCCACCTTCTTTAGCCAGCCCTGGCCGAGTAGAGTTTTGTCAGTACATCATCATGAGTAATTTGACTAAACTATGTTCGGGACTCAAGTACTTACCAGAGTATCTGGATGATTGCAATCGAGGCCGAGGTCTTCTGTAGTATTCGGCCACTGTTTTCGTGCGGCGAAGAATAAATTCCACATCCCTCTGAGCAATGTGTCGGAGAAGTTTGTAAGGGTCCGTGGACCTTCCAGATTGAATTCCCACATACGGAGAGGGCGCCGCTGGCACGGAAGGATCTGGCGGATTAGCATTACTTGGATTACATTGGTGAGACCGGTGTCCTTTTTAATGAGGCTCTGAATGCGGCTTTGCAACATCTGCACTTCATCAGTAGAACCCCGGTCTAGCCCCTTGTTAATCCATGATGCAAGCTATAAACGAGGGCCAGATCGAAACGCGGGTGTAGCTGCCCACTTTTTACCACGGGGTTCGGTAATGTAGAACCACTTGCCATAAGTCATAAGATTCTGCGAAAGAGCCCTTTGGCCAAGGAGAAGTGATAAGTTTGCTTATTGAAGTGCCTCCGCACTCTGCTTGTTTCCCGGCGATTACCTTCGGGTTCACGATAAAGGTTTTAAGCCATAAGCCGAAGTGTGGGGAAATCCGGAGGAAGGCCTCGCATGTGATGATGAACGCCGAGATATGAAGCAAGGAGTCTGGAGCTAGATCATGGAAATCTAGCCCGTAATAAAACATAAGCCCTCGAACAAACGGATGGAGAGCAAACCCAAGCCCTCGAAGGAAGTGAGAGATGAACACAACCCTCTCATTGGATCTGGGAGTGGGAATAACCTGCCCTTGAGCAGGAAGCCTATGGAGGATTTCCACAGTCAGGTATCTCGCCTCCCTGAGCTTTGAGATATCCTCCTCTGTGACAGAAGAGGCCATCCACCAGCCTTGAAGGCTGGGTCTGGACATGTCTGGAAGCTCGAAGCACTGGATTGACCCTTGGGTGTTGGAAGTTGAGGTGGGAGGTGGAGGAAAGAACTAGCGTGGAAGAAAAAGGTCAGGCCTTAGCACCTTTATAAAGGCAACGAATATCAGGCGTCCCCTCCATGGCCTTAAAACATGCCTATTCCCAAGGAATCATGCCAACAGAACGGTTGGGTTGCCCACGCCCATGTTGATGAAAATCCCACGATAAAGGGGACACGATCTCTGCTTTGACAAGACGTGCCAATAGAAATCGCCTCTCGAAACGTGGAGCGGCAGGCTAGAAAACGATTCAAAATATTGGCCGGGTGATGACGTAATGTCATGTTACAAAGGTTGTCAGCAGATTGGACCCGTGGAATATTACACTTTCTACGGCTGTGTATGGAACTTGTTTTGCAGAGTCGGACACGATTCTTGTGTTCGAGATCTACCTTGAAGTATTTGAAGAAGGAACCTGCCTTGCAATGCCGAAGACAATCTTCGCACCGGACTCATCGTCATTGAAGCCTGGTTCAGGGGCTATTGAGGGAGTCCTGGGTTAAGGGGTCCTCGGATAGCTGGATTATATACGTGGTCCGGACTGTTGGACTATGAAGATACAAGATAGAAGACTTCGTCCCGTGTCCGGATAGGACTTTTCTTGGCGTAGAAGGCAAGCTTTGTGATTCGGATATGTAGATTCCTTTCTCTGTAACTGACTTTGTACAACCCTAGCCCCCTCTGGTGTCTATATAAACAGGAGGGTTTAGGCTTTTAGGGTTTAGCCACAACAATCATAACCTCATAGGCTAGACTTCTAGGGTTTAGCCATTACAATCTCGTGGTAGATCAACTCTTGTAATACTTATATTATTCAAAACTGCATCTAGGCACTAACACGTTTTCTTCTTTTGCAGATAAGATTAGGCCCAGTGGTGGATAATGTGATACAATATAACAATCACATCGAATGCCTAGATCTGCATCTCTCAGAAATTACTTTGAACTCCTACCGAGGGACCTTACCGGAGATTATATTCACCAGGTTCTTTGTTATGAGAGCAAGGGTGCTGAAGGTAATGAGGTTTGCTCTACATTTATTTCTCAAATATGAATGGTTTGTTGATCAGCGCTGGCGCCTGCGGCAGAATGGAATAGATTCCAAAAATGTTGGATTTCATTTTGGAACTTCAGATGACAAATTAATCGGAACTCATCATGTCAACCCCATACATGACTTCTCACTGGATGACCCCTTTGCAAAAGTTGTGAGGTTTCGAAACCAGACTAAGAAGTGGTAATATTAGTTTGAACCTCTCTGATATCAATGTTTAGCGGATCAGCGCGAGTGTTTGTAGCTAATGAGCTGAATTTCATTTCTAATATCAGCTTGAACCTTGTAATCTTCGAATTTGAGCCATATAACTCTGGAATTTGAATCTTGTAATATTTTGAGCTTTTGTGGTACAATCGTTGAAATGGCATCGTATGAGACTCTGGAATTTGAACCTTGTAATATGTTGACCTTAATATGCAATGGACTTAGATTTGATTTTATTAACCATTCTCGAATCTATTTACCTTGTCGATCTCACAGCACACGATCTATATAGCTACCTCGACTGCGCGATCTTCAACATTATTGCACACAGTTGGTTTCTTTCACCATGTGCCTTGTAGAGTGCAAAATTAATTATCGCACTCGAGTGTCCATCATCATCCTTCTGTGTAACTTTGACCTCATCACCCACGGGTAAACTTATGACTTAAGTCATTCCAAACACTTTGTTTTTACAAAGCTTTTTGTCAATAAACGCCCGTGATTTGTCCCTCTTCTAGCCGATGCGTGGCAAACCAAGCCGGGCAGGAAGCTTGCGTGGTAAACTGCACGGTAGCGCGGGAACACGCTCACCGACGATATATTTGGCGCCTCTTTGAGGCCACGCGTGGTCAAACCGCGGTGCGGTGTTTTCAAGCGTGCACTGAAATCCTCCGCTTTGAACGTCGTGACAAGATGTGACGATTATAGGCTGGCTAGCCCCCATTTGTTACAGCGGCCATTTAAGCCTCTTGTGTCTCTTCAACCTTTCGATCGCGCCCCACCATTGCAAGAAGCACACCCACCATGACAAGTTCTTAGAGGGTATCCTACGCAGCTCCAATGGCGCTCCGAGCGGCTGCCAACGACGAGCAGTAGTTCACCATGCATGCCGTGGTGGACACCCACCGAAGGTTCACGGAGCTCTCGGTAGTGTACACCAACAACCCGGTCTAGGTGGAGCACTCCATCCACATCATGGAATTGTTGCTTGCTGAAGAAAATTGCAAGGTGGTCGGGTTCGACCTCGAGTACACCCGCACTCGTGCTGGGCCTCGTCACAAGGTCGCCGTCTCCCATATGTGCATGCGCAACCACGTCCTCATCTACCAATACTGCCTGGCCACAAGGCCTTGCGTTTGTCAACAGCCCCCACTACATGTTCGCTACAGTAGACATCACCAACGATGTCAAGGTGCTCAAGAATCAGGCATCGCCTGCCAGAATCTTGTCGACATCCAAAGCCAATACAAGATCTAGGGCAGCAAGGAGCATCAGAAGGACTCACTGGTTCACCTCGCCGAGGCCATCATCGACCCCTACTACAGACACATGAAGGATTCCTGCAACAAGGACAAGCATGCCTGGCACTCGGCCTGGATGGAGAAATTCGACAAAACTTACATCGTGTACGCGGCCAAGGAGGCGTACACGTGCTACGACATGTACAGGCGGATCGTTGACATGAGGAAGTGCCTCCTTCCCCAAAACAGCCAGGGATCTAGCCGGAAGCAGAGAAATGGCAAGTGTCATCGCAACAAGTAATGATTAGATCCTCGTTTCTCATAGTTTAGTATGCATGTAATTGCTTACTTTGGTGTGTGAAAATGTTATGTGTGTAGTCACTTGTGTAATTGTATGCTTAATTTGGTTATGCAATGTTGTCTTTTTAAGTATATATATATATATATATATATATATATATATATATATATATATATATATATATATATATATATATATATATATATATATATATATATATTGATGCTCTATAGACAGAGCAAAACACATCGCACATGGACTAAACAATGGAACCCGTCGGTGATGATTTCATCAATCACTAACAATTGTATACTAGCAATCGTTTGATCACAACACACCCGGCTTGTTAACACGAATCGTTTGTGTTGTTATCGATCTTCCCACACATTTCCGATTACATACCTGTTTGCCGCATATCACACACATCTTGTTAAGTTGAACCGTTTATGTTCTCTTGGCTCAATGCAAATAGTTCACCCGAGTGAACTGTATGTCGTATATCGCACACACACGTTCATCTGGCTACCCGTTTTTGTTGTTCCGCCTCATCGCAAACAGTTCATCCAAGTGAACTGTATGCTCTACATCGCACACGCCTTCATTTGGCAGCCCGTTTCTTTTGTTCACCCTCATCGCAAATAGTTAATTGAACTGAACTATGCCCTAAATTGCACACACACAAAAAAACTGAACTGTGTTTCATGCATCCATCATCGCAAACATTTTGCACCTTTTTTTGACGGTTTTTTACACCACCGTTTGCGATTATTGCATCGCACACAGGTTCCTCGAAGGGTCTCTGATCGTAGTGTCATGTTAGCAGCATCCTACAGTAGTGGTTATTCTCACGATGAGTGTTTATTCACTTGTCATTGCACGAGAGTACGGCAAAGGTATTAGGGATGCCCAGTCCCGAAATGAAAAAAAAATGAATTTACTTTATGTTATCAAATAATAAATTCCTTGGAAAGTGTTGGTATGGAGGGCACCCATGGATACAGATAGCCATGGAAAGTGAAAATATGGTGGAACAAGGAATAAACTTTATTTTCTGTTTGGGAACCACCTATGATGTACTTCCTCCGTTCCTAAATATTTGTCTTTCTATATATTTCAATAAGTGACTACATACTGAGCAAAGTAAGTGAATCTACACTTTAAAATATGTCTACATACATCCGTATGTGGTAGTCCATTTGAAATGTCTAGAAAGACAAATATTTAGGAACGGAGGGAGTATCTCGCATGGAAAGTGTTGGGAGCTCTAAGTCGTTTTCGTTGGTGGGAAAAGTATGCCTCCCAAAATGTTTTTATCTCTCAATTTTTGCTATGAGCTCTGGCACCTCTACAAATCCCTACTTCCCTCTACGAAGGGCCTTTCTTTTACTTTATGCAATTTTTATTTTTGAACTTGAGTCTCCATCTTCTCTTATAAAGCACCAACTAAGGGGCACTATGATCGTATTTGAGCATTGGGTGTAGCTAATATTTTGGTGTGTTTCATGAATGGATCAATGGTTGATCATAATGGGCTAGGGATAACTTGCTTTAGTGTTGATATGTTGAAAGACATGGTTGCTTGTTGGTATGCTTGAGTATTAAAGTATTCATGTCAAAACTAGACTATTGCTTTGAACCATATAAAAGTCCAAATGTCCATGCTATAAAGAAAAGAATGTGTGATAAACATGTTAGGCAGCATTCCACATCCAAAATTCTGTTTTTATCTTTTACCTACTCGAGGATGAGCAGGAACTAAGCTTGGGGATGCTGATACATCTCCAACAAATCTATAATTTTTTTATTGTTCCATGTTGTTATATTATCATTCTTGGATGTTTTACAGTCATTTATAGTAATTTTTGGCACTAACCTATTGACATAGTGCCCAGTGCCAGTTGTTGTTTTCTGCTTGATTTTTACATCGCAGGAAAGCACTACCAAACGGAGTCCAAATGCAGCAAAACTTTTTGTGGATTTCTTTGGACCAGAAGACACATGTTGGGCCAAAGAAGTACTAGAGGGGTGCTTCGAGGGGAGCACAACCCACCAGGGCACGCTTGGGGGCCCAGGCGCGCCCAGGTGGGTTGTGCGCACCTCGGTGGCCTCCCGCACCGCCTCTCTACTCTATAAATACCCCAATATTCCAGAAACCCTAGGGAAGTCGACGAAAATCAATTCCAGCCGCTGCTACTTTCAAAAACACCAGATCCAATCTAGACACCATCACGGAGGGGTTCATCATGTCCATTGGTGCCTCTTCAATGATGTGTGAGTAGCTCTTTGTAGATCTACGGGTCCGTAGTTAGTAGCTTGATGGCTTCCTCTCTCTCTTGATTCTCAATACAATGGTCTCTTGGAGATCCATATGATGTATGTCTTTTTGCGGTGTGTTTGTTGGGATCCGATGAAGTTTGAGTTTATGATCTGATCTATGTTTTTACCCATGAAAGTTATTTGAGTCTTCTTTGATCTCTTATATGCATGATTGATTATAGCCTCGTATTTCTTCTCTGATATTTGGGTTTTGTTTCTCCAACTTCATCTATTTATCTTGCAATGGGAAGAGGTGCTTTGTGATAGGTTCGACCTTACAGTGCTTGATCCCAGTGACAGAAGGGGAAACGACACGTATGTATCATTGCTATTAAGGATAACAAGATGGGGTCTATTTCTACATAAATAGATCTTCTCTACATCATGTCATCATTCTTATTGCATTACTCCATTTTTCCATGAACGTAATACACTGGATGCATGCTGGATAGCGGTTGATGTGTGGAGTAATACTAGTAGATGCAGGCAGGAGTCAGTCTACTAATCTTGGACGTGATGCCTATATAATGATCATTTCCTACATATCATCATGATTATTTGAAGTTCTATCAATTGCCCAACAGTAATTGTTTTCCCACCGTTTGCTATTTTTCTCAAGAGAAGCGACTAGTGAAACCTACGGCCCCCGGTTCTCTTCTTTAATATATTTGTCTTTGTGATCTATTTTCCTTTCCTTTTATTTTCAGTTCTATTAAACAAAAATACAAAAATACCTTGCTGCACTTTATTTTATTTGCGATCAATTTATCCAATCTATTACAATTTTATCCCGTCTCCGTGCCAAATTCCGGCTCCGTTGCCCGAAAGGGATTGACAACCCCTTTAACACGTCGGGTTGTGAGTATTTGTTATTTGTGTGCAGGAGCTGTTTACGTTGTGATGTGTGGTTCTCCTACTGGTTTGATACCTTGGTCTCATCACTAAGGCAAATACCTACCATTGTTCTACTGCATCATCCCTTCCTCTTTGGGGAAATACCGACGTGGTTCAAGCAAACATCACTCTTCAGGTCTTCTCCCGAAGCTTCTAGGTTCTCTCTGGGTCCGGAAAAATCGTTAAAAAGTTTCATGGCATTTGGACTCCCTTTGGCAAAACAATAGGAACTGACACTGCGCACTAGGTTGATAGGTTAGTCCCAAAAAATGATATATAATTGCATATAAAACATCTGAGGTTGATACTACAATAGCATGCAAGAATGAAAAACTATAGGTATGGTGGATACGTATAAACAGATGAGTGCACGATTGAGCACGAGCGCATGTAGCTCGCCGGCCTCCAAGCCGAGAATGAGAAGAATTTCGATGAGCTCGCCAATGAGGATGAGGGCAAGTACGAGATGGCATGGAGTCAGCCCACCGCCAACAATAATAAGGCCTATAGCTCTGACAGATTCTTATGGGGGGGTGATCCCTGCTAAAAGAGCATGGTGCCACCATGTTTGATTTTGATAAATGGTGGCAATCCCTATGGACTAATGGTTTCCTTGAGATATATTTGAAGGGTTTGTCCATAGGAATTTCTTGAAGACCATTTGTTGGTTCCAAGGTTATTAGAAGAATATTAAGTGTTGACCAAGGTGCTACTCAAGGAGTTATCCAAAGTTTGGTCATGTGAGAGTTGAGGCTATTGCAAGCATGTCTCGAAGAAGGTTGTGTGAACATTCACGTTTACATTTAAGACATCATCTTAATGAAGAGAATTGGAAAGATGAAAGGTTTACCAATACTAAGTATAAAGAGTTATTGAAGTTGATCAACACACAAAGCGTAGAAGATGTATCGAGTGGGATCAAGTTATCTCATAGTATGGTGAGCATTGTTGTCGGTGTCAAAACCGGCGGATCTCGGGTAGGGGGTCCCGAACTGTGCGTCTAGGCGGATGGTAACAGGAGACAAGGGACACGATGTTTTGACCCAGGTTCGGGCCCTCTCGATGGAGGTAAAACCCTACTCCTGCTTGATTGATATTGATGATATGGGTAGTACAAGAGTAGATCTACCACGAGATCAAGGAGGCTAAACCCTAGAAGATAGCCTATGGTATGATTGTTGTAATGGTTGTCCGTCCTACGGACTAAAACCCTCCGGTTTATATAGACACGGGAGAGGGCTAGGGCTACACCGAGTCGGTTACAATGGTAGGAGATCTACATATCCGTATCGCCAAGCTTTCCTTCCACGCCAAGGAAAGTCCCATCCGGACACGGGACGAAGTCTTGAATCTTGTATCTTCATAGTCTTGGAGTCCGGCCGATGATGATAGTCTGGCTATCCGGACACCCCCTAGTCCAGGACTCCCTCAGTAGCCCCTGAACCAGGCTTCAATGGTGACGAGTCCAGCGCATACATAGTCTTCGGCGTTGCAAGGCGGGTTCTCCTTCAAATTCCATGTGCTTGCCGAATAGTGTTCAGCTCCCTTACAAATGTTGCGCTCCTTGGCTTCCACGCCCAATAATGGCCCTCTTCCACGCGTCGCACGAATGCGAAAAGCCAGGGTATCTTTTATGTTTTACCCCCTAGCTGCACAAATAATCTGCCTATAAGAGAGATAAGAATCCAGATCCAAATCACACCATCCTCCTTCCGCGAGTACTCATCGGAGCGCTTCTGACCGAAAACCCATTCCATCATAAACCGTCGACGCGGCTCCTCCTCTCGTGCTCCCAGCCCTCCGCCAGGAGATTGGAGGAGATGTTCAGTTCCGCACAACGAGCTGGTGAAGCTTCAAGCGGAGGGATATCTTCCTCCGGCCTTTATGGTCCCGGTTCGAGCCGGGCTGGCCACCTACAAAGGTGGGAAGCAAGCGGAGGCCACCCTAGTCCCTCTAAAGGAGGCGGGTGTGCCGTCCCCTATCTAATAAGGGGCTTGGATTTCCCGTACATCCGTTCCTCCGCGGGCTTATGGAGTTCTATGGACTCCAGCTCCATCACATGACGCCCGCCTCTATTCTGCACATTGCGGGTTTCATAGCCCTTTGCGAGCTATTCTTGGGCATCGAGCCCCATTTTGCGCTGTGGAAGAGGCTATTCTGCCTCGTACCCCGTTCTCACAAGGGGTCAATATATCAAGTGGGTGGTGCCGAAATATGGCGCATCGCCGAGACCGGATACCCATTCGGAACCCCAAAGAAGGCGTCCGAAGACTGGCCTTCGGAATGGTTTTACATAGAAGACGCTCCACTGCCGGACCCAGTTCGGATCGGCCTCCCGGAGTTCAGCAAGGCTCCTCTAAAGAAACGCCTAAGTTGGCGCCCATGAGCCCTCAGCTGGAGGAAGGCAGGCGTCCATTATTTGATGGGCGGATAAGGTTCTTGGCCCATTCGGATTGACCATGATTGGAGTCATGGCCACGTGCATAATCGGGGGTGCAGCCACTGCAATCTGAGGCCACCCATGTGGGATTTCAATGGGGAAAATGATGCCACCCATCATGGCATAAGGGCGGGATCGGCCAAGATCAGTGAAGATTCTGTCCAGCCTGTACAAGGGGCAGAAGGACGACTTCCTCCAGACGAGCCCATTGAATGGGTTCTCCATGAACAACCCTCGGCGCTGGGTAAGCAGACATTTTATTTATCCGACCCGTGCTTTCAAAGTTAAGTACCTTACTTTACGATTTCGACGCAGGAGCTGCGTCGGGATGTGGAGGGCATACATAGTCCGGCTCCACAACCCGAGGATCTAGGAAGATCCCTTGATCCGGCCTCCGAAGAGGATCCGGACATAAAGGTGGAGCTAATCGACGGGGTGTTCCACCAACTCAGCATGGACAATGCTCTAGTCTCCATTCCAGCAGACTAACCGGGCTTATCTCTGGCTCCCCAGGTGATTGTGACCGAAGTCCTGACACCATTATTTAGTCCTTGTGCATTTCTGACCACCGTATACAATGGTGTCTCGTAGGAGGTGCCTTCAAGGCAGGAAACCGAGCCCACGGCGGCTGACCAACAAGGGTCAGTCCGGCCCAGCAGGCGGAAGAGGAGTGCGGCGTGGATCGAAACGTCACCGCAACGGTATAGCTCGCGACTGTTATTTAGGAAAAGGATTCCCGGAGGTGTATTGCGCTCATGACCTTTCGGGAGAAAGAGCACTCGCGGATGTGTCGAAGAGGTTGCCAACCAAGCCTCCGCCCGCCAAGCTCCAACACCTGGTCCGGAGGGGGAGGCGAGCGCAAGGCGCGAGCCGGATACTCCTCCAGCGGAGGATGCCGACCGGCTGTCCGCCACCATGTCTGAGGTGGAGAGCGCCATGAATCATAGGCGCACCGGACAGTTCTGCGTGACGCGTGTTTCTCCCCAGAGGCGTTGAATGCCTTTAGCACGGGAGACGCGCACCTCCGTGCCGCTCAAGATGGTTTAACCAGAGCCACGGAGCAATATGTAAAAGACATACGGGTAAGAGATTTTAATAGTTGTATATGCCAGTAGCCCCCGAGACTTAAAGTAGTTAAAGTAACTGATTTAAGGATCATATAATTTGCAGGATCTTACAGAGAAGAATACCCAATTGTGCCAGGAGCTGCAAGAGTGCAAGGCCCAGCTTGAGGCCGCACTAGATGCCGCAGAAGGAGGCACAGAAACCCCCTCCGGTAACACATTATTTCAGAAACTAAAGATAAGCGGTGTGCGTATAAATCTGACAACGGTATTGTAGATGTTGCCGTACTTGATCCGGACAAGCAACAACTACTGCGCCAGCTGAAGGCCGGCGAGAGGGTGCTGAAGGTGCGGCGGAAAGGAACAAACTCAGGATGCCGCCCAGCTTGGAGAAGAGCTGAAAGGTGTTGGGCGAGCTATCTGCTCCGTGAAGGAGAATCAGCGGCCGTCGCAGCATCTATAGTAAGTGCTTGGCGAACTCCTTTAAAAGAAGAGTTGGCGAGGAAGTCAATTGATGAAAATATGCATAGGGTGTGCTCACAGTGTCGCCTGCTGGAGGAGATGCCGTCTCAGCGGGTGATCAACTTCTGAGTGGTGCAACTGCTCGAGCGTGTTCGGCGCGGCGATGGCGGCGTCGTCCAGGCCTTATGGCCGTCCCTCTCCCTACCCGCGGCCTTGGAGAGCTTGCGGGAAGCCAGGAGGCTTGGCTTAGCATTTATGGAAGATATCGGCTGCCGCCAAGGTGCCGAGGAGGCTGGGCCATGGTGAAGGCAGCGATACAAGAAGGCGGATCAAACCACATGGCGAGGTCGGACTGTGGGGCCCGATGGGAAGGAGATCCTGTGAGCTTAGTGTGCGGCAAAGTAGAGTTGGTGTAAGTGCATCTAGTGCCCTTAGTGATTTTGGTGTATTGAAGACTTATAGGTTAAATGGCGATGCGTTTGTGAGTGTACACAGGTCTATAAGTCTATGAGGAGTTTGATATTCTGAGAGAAAGTCGACCCTAAAATGAAGTTCTTCGTTGAAGACTTTGATATTCGAAGACTTTGAAGACTTTGAAAGTGAAGAAATTGGTGTGACCATGAAGACTTGATATTCATTCGAGGAATATGAAGCGTGAAGACTTTTGTTTTCGTAGTTTCATTTTCTCTTTCTTGAGTCATAGGAAACACCGTCTTTGTTAAAGGGGGTCGAGGAAATACTAAGGAAAAATTTCCATGTGATGCTCAACTCAAAATCCTACACCTACCAATCCCTTGAGTGAAGCCATTGGAAATCTCATACAGATTCGATCAAATTCTTGATGTGAGACGCAGTTCTTACAGTCATTGATGACTTTCTCTGATCGAGGAGTTAGGAATTTGCCAGTCTGAATGGCCTACAGTGAGAACATGATAGCCACGAGGACTTTGAAAGTCAAATTTCCGACCGTTCTTTGTCTTCTTGTATTTGGCGGACCAAAATATCTTATCCACCTAACGGTCATATCATTGAAGGGCATTTATGTCTTATCATGCGGGCTGCTCCCTAGGCTATAAATAGCCGCCCCTACAACCACTAGCTGGTTGGCTGCTCCGAAGAACTTGACCTGGTCATTTGAGAGCAACCCATCCTCAGAGGACTTTGGCGAAAATCATCAAGTGAGGAAAATCCAAAACCAAACCCCACAAAAACCCCAAGTGATTGAGCATCATGAAGAAATTGATCCTGCGTGGATCCGGCGCTTATTACCTTTGAAGATTGTGCTTCTTCCAGACGGTTAGGCGTCAAGGTCTAGAGCATCAAGAGGAATTGTGGATCGCCGAGTGACCAAGTCTGTGAAGGTTTGGAAGTCACTGAAGACTTACCACGAGTGATTGGGCGAGGCTGCGTGGTCTTAGTTCAAGGAGAATACGGTGAGGACTGGGTGTCTGAGTTGCGGCTCGAGGCTGGGTGTCCGGCTGTGTGTCCTCGAGTTTAAATACTCGGCCGCTCCAACCAGACGTACAAGCCGAGACAGCAGAGTTGGAACTGGTCTACCAAATCATTCTCTTCACCAACTGAGTGGTTCTATTTCCTCAACTCGTTCATTTCCTCATTACATGTTGCATGTTGTTCATATCGTGCTTGAAGACTTTGGTGAAGACTTTCACAAATTCCTCGGTTCAAATTCTTGATCTGTTTATCTTCATCTTGTTATCCTGTGTTTACGCTTCACGTACTCTGTTCTAGTCTTCATTTCATCATCTTGACTATGTGTGTAATCTGTTATGTTTACCTCTGAGTACTTATTCCTTTGCAAATAGTTCTTAGCTAAGGAATTTCCTCACGGCAAATTCCTCGGTGAAAATTTCATAAAATCGCCTATTCACCCCCCTCTAGTCGATATAACACTTTCAATTGGTATCGAGCAAGGTACTCCCTTGTTACTGCGTGATTTTAGTTTAACTACACGGGTTCTAGTTATGTCGACCGCGGTATGATCAAGGTCTCGGCTGGGTGTCCTACCTTTGATGGAGCGGATTATCCCTCTTTGGAAGAACAAGATGCGGATGCATCTTGAGGCAATTGATAATGATCTACGGTATGTTGTGGAAAATGGTGTCCCCATTGTCCTTTGAAACAACGGCGCTCTTGATGTGAAGAGATTAAAACAACTCGACTCTCAGCGAAGAATATCATCTGTGGCCATCCGAGCAAAGGACGGTATGGAAGAGTGAGTGCTTTGGAAGCGCCAAGCTTATACGGGATAGGCTGTCCAAAGTAAATGAAGGAGTCTCAACTCAGCGTGACTCTCGAGTTGATGTTCTTGGAATCTCTTCAACCGCTTCAAAAGACTCGACAACGAAAATGTTCAACAAACCTTTGATCGCCTCCTTGACATCTCAAATGAGCTTCAAGCCCTCGGTGCCGCGATATCCTTGACCATGAAGTGGTGAAGAAAGCTGCTAAGATAAGCTTGATTCCTCAATTGATACTCTGGGATGATGATACAAGAGCGTCTTGACTACAAATCACTTGATCCTGCCGATATCCTTGAAAGGCTTAACACTCACAAGTTCGACTTCTGAAAGAGATCTCTATGGCTCAAACTATGGCAAACCACGTGCCACGAAGGCTAAGGTTGTGTCGACTCTGAATGTGAGGATTACGGAAGTAGCCTTGGTGATCTGAAGAAGCGAGCAGGATCTAGCTCTCTGGTGAAGAAATTCCAGAAATTCACAAGGCGTGGTCGCTTTGGAAAACCCTCAAGGGAAGTGATTCTTCATCCGGTGACTACAAGAAGACTTTTCCACAAATGCAAGAAGCCTGGTCACTATATTCAAGATTGTCCTCGGTGGGAAAAGGAAATGAAGAAGAAGAAATACAAGGACTACGATTACGATGAAATGAAGAAGAAGAAGAAGAAATCATCAAAATCTTAGTCTTCAAAACCATCAAAGTCTTCATCTCACAAGAAGGGCAGCTCCAAGAAAGCTCGGGCATTCATTGGCAAGGAAATGGACTCTGAAGCGAATCGAGGAAAATGATGAAGAGGAGGAGTCGAAGAATCTGAGTGCAGTGTGGCGAGTCGGCGTTGTTACTACTTTCGTCGACAAGTCCATCTTCAACCTTTGAAGAAACCGATTCCACCAACAAGCTGATGAAGATAATGATGGCTACGCCCCACCTATTGCTTCATGGCAAAAGCAGCTAAGGTACTCAAATACAACTCCTCTGATTCTACTGAAAATGAATCTGATGAGGATCTTAAGCCTAGCTACTCTAAACTTGCTAAAATTGCTATGAAACAACAACGGGCTCTTGAAAAGGTTCAAAACATGCTAGATAAAAGTGATGATATGTTGGGTGAAGAAATGGATCGCACTAAAGCCCGACTAAAATCTTGAGACTTGGTCTAAGTATGATAACCTTCAAGGTCATCATAACTCTCTCTTATCGATCATGAGAAACTTTCTTATGAATTTCTTCAAGAAAAGCAAGACAATGAGAAGCTTTCTCTTGAAGCTATTCAAAGAAAGGCAGATCTTGAAAAGCTAAGAGTATGTTATGAAGATCTTCAGAAGGACCGCGATTCATTACTAGCTCAACAAATCAGCGCTTCTCAGGAAGAATTTGTTCCTCCAAGCTTAAAGTGCATTGAACGTGAATCTGCTAATTCTTCACCTGAATGTTCAAATGCTTCAAATGTTACAAATTCTTCATCTGCCTCTGCTATCACTAATTCCTCATCGAGGACTTTGCTAGTATCCTTGACAATGCAAAGGCTGAAGGAATTGTACATGACAGCATGTACAAAAGCCTCAAAGGGCATCGAGACACTTTGTGATGTGCTCAAAAGCAGATCCTCAGCGAAACCCTAGGAAAGAGGGTATTGCCTTTGAGAGGAAGCGAATGCCGATGGAACATATTGGAAACACGAGCGGTATCCCAAAACCTCATGGGTTCTGCAAAGGGACCTCGATTGATCCATCTAACTTATGCGGCTTTACATGTGAATCTCCTCATTCTTCGATGAGTCATTTGACTCAACTATAAACTGTTCAAAAATCAGAATGGTGAAGTATTTGCTAGATATGTTGGCACTAAGCTGCAGAGCGGTTCCCCTATGAAGAAAATCTGGGTTCCCAAAAGCTGTGCTGAAAGTCTTCAGGTGAATGTCCTCATGACACCACCAGTGAAGAACAGGAACCCCAGATCAAATTCTTCATATGGACCAAACTCTTTATATGGATCCAAATCCTCATACGGACCAAATTCTTCACGAGGATCAAATTCCTCAACTGGATCAAAGTCCTCACATGATTATTATCATGCTAACAAATCTGTCTCATGAGGTAAAGCTAAGGGCTATGAATATGTGCATTATTCTTCAAACCATTATGTTCATAAGTCCTCGAAGAATTACTCGCTTATTCATATCTTACCCTAACCCTCAATGCTAAGCGAAATGGTTTGGCATCTTTGCCACCTTTCTCACATGGTGCTCGCGGGATGATGAACACTTTGCCACCCCTCGGATGTGGGTGGTGAAGAAAAAGAACTAATCTCTTCTGCAGGTCAGGTCTCGGGCGTGCTCGAGCGTCTGAAGAAGTTCTTGGGGACGACAAAATGCTGAAAGGGCCTTGGCGAATCATGATGAAATGAACTTTCATTTCACACGTCCTCATCTTGCTATATCATTTCTTGCTTCATGAAATTCATCGATGAACTTGATATCATATTCTTAGCGATGAAGCATATGAGATTGTAAGTTACACTAATTCATCTGTAGGATGATCAACCCAAAACCACCGAATGGGTCCTCGATGGTGGGTGTACAAATCACATATTGGTGACAAGAATCTATTGATGGATGCTCCTTTATCACCGTCACCTCTGAAGCATATCATATTTCTTGACAAAGGCAAAAGTCGGTATTGGGTCTTGGTAAGGTTGCTATCTCTAAGGATAAGCACATGGACAAAGTCATGCTTGTTGAATCCTTAGGATACAATCTCATGTCAGTCTCAATGCTTTGTGATCTTGATATGGTTGTTGTCTTTGGCAAATATTGCTGTGTTGTGATTATGGAAGCTGACAATTCCAAAGTCTTCGAAGGCTTTAGGAGAGGAGATTTGTATATTGTTGATTTCTCTCAGAGGACCACAACCAGCCATGTGTCTACTTGCAAAAGCCTCAGAAGGCTGGCTATGGCATCGACGACTTGGTCATGCGGGCATGAGGAATTTGAACACGCTTGCGAAGAAGAAGCATGTCATTGGCATTGAGAATGTCAAATTCCTCAAGGATCACTTATGCGGAGCATGTGAAGCGGAAAAATGACCAAGGCCAAGCATCCGGCGAAGACTATCATGACCACTACTCGTCCATTGAATTGCTTCACATGGACCTCTTTGGACCTAATCATTATTCATTTGTCACTAATGATGCATCTCTATATGGTTTTGTCATTGTTGATGATTATTCTCGATATACATGGGTACACATTGTTGCCTTACAAACATGAAGTGCAGGAAGTCTTCAAGCGATTTTCCTCGAGGGCTTCAACCAACTTTGGTGTGAAGATCAAGCATATCGAAGTGACAATGGGCTGAGTTCAAGAATTCGGTCTTGATGCCTATCTTGATGAACTTGGTATTACTCATGAATTATCGCTCCTTATACTCCTCGGCAAAATGGCGTCGTGGGCGCAAAAAGCAGAACTCTTGTTGAGATGGCTCGCACTATGCTTGATGAATACAAAAGCCTCGGCGTTTTTGGATTAACATAATTGATCTTGCCTGCCACATCATCAGCAGTATATCTTCACAAATTCTTCAAGAAGCGCATATGAACTCCTCAGCGACAAGAAACCCAATAGAGCATCTACCTTCTATGTTAGATGAACCAGCACCTAAGGATGCTATCAAGCACAAAGGCAAGCGAGGATGTCATTCCTCTTGAAGAATCTAGTGAAGAATTCATTCCTGTTAAGTGAAGAGCGTCGGTGATGCACTGAAGAACATGATGAGGAAATTGGTTTGAAGAAAATCTTGATCAAAATCCTCGGCGACAACCAACTCATCCACGTGTTGCAAAAGAAGTGCAAGTGGAGAAGATCATCGATGACATCAGGTAGCACAGGTCCTCTCACCGCTCAAAAGCCTCACACTTATCTAACTTTTGTGGGCACTATGCTTTTGTCTCCATCTCGAGCCCACTAAGGTAGATGAAGCATTTCTGGGCAGTGGATTCAGGCTATGCAAGAAGAATTACATCGATTCGAGCTGAACAATGTGCAGGAATTGGTGATCGCCCGGATCCTCGCAAGCATAATATCATTGGCACAAAGTGGATCTACCGCAACAAGCAAGATGAAAATGGCCTTGTTGTGAGGAATAAGGCATGACTAGTAGCTCAAGGCTACACACAGGTTGAAGGAATTGATTTCGATGAAACTTTTGCACTGTTGCTAGACTTGAAGCTATTCGCATTTACTTGCCTATGATAACCATCATGATATCATCTTATATCAAATGGATGTGAAAAGTGCATTCCTCAATGGTAAGCTTGAGGAAGAAGTATATGTTGCTCAACCCCCAGGTTTTGAAGATCCCAAGAATCGACAAAGTCTTGAGACTAAATAAGGCTCTCTATGGCCTCAAGCAAGCCCCTCGGGCATGGTATGATACTGCTTGAAGGAATTCTTCGTGAAGAATGGCTTCACACCAGTTCACTCGACCCTACTCTATTTACTAAATCATATGATGGTGAACTGTTTGTGTGCCAAATATATGTTGATGATATTATCTTTGGCTGTACTAACCAGCGATATAGTGATGAATTTGCCTATATGATGAGTGAAGAATATCAAATGTCTATGATGGGAGAGTTGAAATTCTTCTTAGGTCTTCAAATTAAATCGTGACACAATGGCATATTCATATCTCGGAGAAATACCTCAAAGATGTCTTGAGGAAATTGGCATGCAAGATTGCAAAGGCATCAAAATTCCTATGCCCACAAATGGTCATCTATGCCTTGATGAAAATGGTATTGACTTGATCACAAGGTATACCGCTCCATGATTGGTTCTTTATTGTACCTATGTGCATCTAGGCGGATATAATGCTTAGTGTTTGCATGTGTGCCCGATTTCAAGCTGCAGGAGGAATCACACCATAAGTGTGAAGCATATTCTTGATATCTAGCTCACACACCAACACTAGGATTATGGTACCCCAAGGGCTCTGCTTTTGATCTCATTGGATATTTCGACTCGACTATCTTTGGTGATCGTGTGGACCGCAAGTCAACATCGGCACTTGTCATTTCCTCGGACGATCTTTGGTGCATTGGTCCTCGAAGAAAGCAGCGTGTATCGCTGTCTCTTCGCTGAAGCTGAATATATTGCTCTTTGGGTCATGCTGTGCTCAAGCTGCGTTGGATGAAGCAAACCCTCAAGGACTATGGCGTCAGCGTGAAGAATGTGCCTCTCCTCTGCGACAATGAGAGTGCCATCAAGATTGCTCACAACCCGATTCAGCACTCAAAGACTAAGCACATCCAGATTCGTCATCATTTTCTTCGTGATCATGTGTTGAAGGCGATATCTCCATCGAGCATGTGAAGATGAAGAACAGCTAGCTGATATCTTCACCAAGCCCTTGGATGAGAAGAGATTTAGCAAGTTGCGGTGTGAGCTAAATATCTTAGAATCTTGAATGTTCTTTGAAAAGGACACACATCCTAACCCTTATGCATAATTGATGACTTAGATGTGCAACACATGAAGAAGCGTTGTTCCTCAATCAATGAAGAATAACACTCTAAGTGTGAAGAAATCAATGAAGAATTTGATTCTCGAGAACCCTCGACAATTGTATGCGGTGTGCAAATCATCATTCTTATCTGGTTGGCTACGCCACCACAAAAGTTGAAAATCTTCAATCTGAGTTTTTCCTCATTTTTGAAATTCCTCATTTCTTCAATTTCTTCAACTTTGCAAAATCTTCAGCATTTCCATCGTCTTTCTTCATTGGCTATATATATATATATATATGAGTTATGTCCTCTACAGCATTCACTTATTGCTAATTCTTCAAGTTGCGATTTCTGCTAAGTGAATGTGATCGGACCCTTCCCCTCTATGCTATACTCAACCCAATCTATTCACAAATTCTTCATGTGCGTTCTGATTGAAACTCGTTCAAAGTCTTCACTGGTCCTTGACAGTTGAAGAAATTGCGAACGAAACTTTTAAACAAATCTTATCCATGTTTTTTTTTCCACTCAAACCGTTCCGCATCCCACGATGTATTAGTTTAATCACCCACGATCTTACGATCTTATACGCACAAGATGCGTGGGTGACACACGCCGCGTGAAGGAGAAAGGGCGGGGGCATGTTCGTCCAAAATCTTGAGCGAACAGTTTTTCACCCTGGCTATAAATACCCCCTTTACCCTCCTCACTTCATTTACTCCGCTCAATCGCTGTCTCTCGCTCGAGCTCTCCTCAAACCCTAAGCGCCGCCGCTACTCCATCGCCGCCGGTGAGGAAAAGCTTCATTGCCTCGACCTCATCGCCCGTCGTACTCGCGCCCGATCATGAAATCTTCACTCCGCCGCCGTAGTTGTCTTCCTCCGCCAAGTTAGGGCGTGGAAGATCTAACGTGATGAACTTTCTCAGTTCATCTCTGTTAAATCGTGTTCTTGATTCGGTAATTAAAAGTCACTTTTATTACTCGTGTTGATTCTCAAATCTTTCGAAAATCTTCAAAGGTGTTTTACTCTTCAAAATCTTCACATATGAACACCTCACACACTATATGTTCTTGATTTATCTCCCTAAGCATTCATTTCTTCAAGATTCCTCAATTGTGCGGATTTTCGATCTGTACAACTTTGGAACCTAAGGCAAACGCTTAGTGAAATTCCTCAAGGCTCAAACTGGTCAAATTCCTCAAAACTTGCTTCTTTTGAAAAATCTTACGAGAAGCATATGACCTCTCCAAATTCCTCGCACCTACACTCTGTTCATTGTGTACTCATGTCATTCTTTGAATCACTAGGTTCTCATCAACTTAACTCATTTGCAGCGTTCCTCGAAGAAAAACTGCATACTTCTTCAGAGTGCTCTATTGTTCAAATTCCTCACCTGAAGAAAATGGCAGAAGGCAAGAGACCATGAAGGGAGGAAAGAAACCGGAAGTCATGACTGCTTTTGAAATTCCTGAGGAAATATACAAAGACTACTGCACACCTGATGAATCCAAGTTTGGCAAGGAAACCAAGAACCAGCGCAAAGTGCGCATACAGAGAATAGAAAGGAGATGGGCACGAGAATGGCGAGAATACCGCTATGTCACTCCTAAGTACATGAGGAAATTCGCTCTGAATCCTCCATGCCCAAGAGCTCCTTTGGCTTTGGCAAGTCGTCGATCCCACCAGCGTCAAACGTGGTGAAGACTTTCCTGAAGAATGGTCCAGGCGCCAAGCCAAATTGGCAAGACAGGCCAAGGAGGCAGTGAGGAAATTCAATGAGGATACTGCTGCTGCTGCTGCTGCTGAGCCCTCGGTCAAACCGAGGAAATCAATGCCAAAGAAGCTGCACGCATAAGCCAAGTGCTTCACCGTCGGCGCCCTCACGGCCCGGTTCTCAATTGCGCCCTCACGGAAAATTCCTCGATCGCTGCTGCTCATTCAAAATCCTCGGGAGCTCCTCCAAGTCCTCAACACTGTGCATCTTGCAACTTGTCAAAGGACTCAAGGATTCTCCATTGCTTCGGTGTTTCAAAGAAGTTCCTCATTGCACCAATGTCCTCAACAGGTCCCACTCTGCTGAAGACAAAAGCAGCTCGCTGGGCCGCGTCCTCGGCCAAGTCCAAGAAGAAACAGTTGCATTCAACGTTCCCTCGATGATGAAGCCTCGATGAAGAACTTGAAGAAATCATCAGAGACAGACTGACCAAGGCCGCTAGAGCCAAAGGAACAAGTGTGCCTCTGCTTTTGGATCCGAAGAAGATCCTAGACTTCATTGACCTGTGGCATCAGGATCCACACACTCCTCTTCCGGATCTTCCACTGACTCCTGGTCAAAGTCACATGCTAAACCATTTCATCTCTGAAGAGAAATGGAAATTTGAAAAGGCTCGTGAATTGAAGAGAGTAAAAGCAAGAAAAGAGAAGCTTCTGAGGAAAAACATCATAAACTTGACTCTGAAGAACTTCTTAAAGCTCAATCGAAATCCAAGCACTCGGCAAGGATTTTGATGCTTACAATGTTGTTGGCAAGGAGCCAAGGTGAGATTAAATCACTCGGCGAAGAGAATGTCAACTATTGCGTTTCATCGCAACAAGAAAATCCTCGAGTGAAGAATCTGCCCAGCCTCTTTGAAGAACATGCCAGCCTCGCTGATGACTTTCAGCATGCTAATGAGAACACAAGTTCGAGGCTGATGACTCCATTCCATTCTTTGAAGAAATTCCCGGGGCATCCACTAGTGGTGCGCTGAAGAATCTAAAGGAAGCAGGCAACTTTGCACGGTTGTGCTGAAGAAACTGTACCACAATCCTCAGCTCCTCCTGCACCAACACCAACTCCAATTCTTCCTTCTGCCTATGAAGTGAAGAAGACAAAGGCTGCAGAGCGAGCTGCAGTGAAGAAAAGGAAGGCATCAGTTGCGTCAAATTCTTCGGCTGCGAAGAAATTGAAGCCAATGACCAGCTCGATTGAAAATCCTATCGATGCCATTCCCATTTCCTCCATGTCATCCAAGGAAATTGTTCCCTTTGGAGAAGAATACACGATCCCAAGCGGATCAGATGAAGAAAATCAATCTGTTGCTACTTCAGAACAGCTTGATGAAGAAATTGAAGTGGAAGCTTTCCCTTCAACTCCTGTTGCTTCCTCACCCGTGCCTCGGTTCACGGTGAAGAGGCGGTGTTGAGAAATTGAAAAGAAGATGAAGATGTGGATATTGGGTGCACTACACCTGTAATGAACGATGACTTTTGGGAAAGTCAGCACCCCAATACTCCTCTCTTCACTCCGCTTCAACAAGTTCCTCAGTCACCGACTACTACTGTTCAAATGGGCTCTGAAGAAACTCATCCCACATTATCTATCAACGAAGAGATTCCAGCCACTAGCGCTGAAGAACCAAATGCTGATCCTCAAACTGCACAAGGAGAGGAACCAGAAATTCCTCAGCCTGAAGAACCTGAAATCGCGATTCCTGAGGTTGTGCTTCAAATAACAGATATTCCTCTGCCCAAGCCAAAGAATCCGTTTTCGAGCAAGCAAAAGTTCAAGGCTGAAGATTTCTTTTACGAGCATGTGTTCTTCATCGCCTACAATCCTTATGACTCTGCTCGAATGAGGAAAAGACGCACGGACTCCAACACAAGCAAATTTCTATTCCTCGGTGCTATTCGACAAGGACAAGATCTTCGACCATGAGCATATTCCTCATGTGGATATGGAATCACTGCCGTGCTTGAGCGATACTCCGTGTTCTTCACGATGCGAGGCTGCTGAATTTACGCACCGATATATCTGATTTGGAATGAAGAACTCATTCTTGATTCTATGCCACCTGCACATCACGGAGATCTTTGAAGACATCAACTCATGGGTTCTGGATTGGATGGTGAAAATACTCACTACAAGGCACCAAAGAATTGAATTGCTTCATGTCCTTCCTCTTGATCCTCCCCATGAATCTGCGTTGCCTCTACAATGAGCGTGAAGCTCTCGATCACTTCATGCAAGTCTTGATGAAACAAGCTGAAGCGAGGCCAAGCCCTCAAACCAAATTCCTCGTCAAGGATTTGCTATATGTGCCTCGGATCGTGTACTGAGAATCTTGGCGAAGACTATGAGTCCAATCAAAGGCCACGACTCAAATGATGAAGGCGTCGTTGGCATCATGAAGAACATGCTTTTCAATATCATTCATGGCGTTCGTCAACTTCCATGATTTCTTCATGAGGACTCGGCCAATATTGCAATGTCACCTTTTGAGCTGAAGCCATATCGCCTTGGATCATGAGATTCATAAGGGCAAGATCTTCACTTTGAACTACAAAGTGACACTCACGAACCATGGCAGCTTCTCGCCGCCCATTGAAGTCCTCAGCGACCAATTTCATCATCGATGACAAGGGCAAGGCAGCAAGCTGTAATTGATGAAGGCACTCGTCCATTGGATGGTCGGTTTAGCAAAGCTGCATCTTACTCCACCAATGGCGATTACGCTTTCGCATGATCTTGCCGCAAATACTTCAACCAAGAAACAGCCTCAAGCCACAGCACCCAGGGTGATGACTGATCGTGAGTTACTCCTTAGTCTTCATCAGAAGGTTGATCACAATCAGAAATGGGTCAAGCGCCAATTTGCTGCAATTCTTCATAATATGACCTGAACACATAATGCTGTGAGGAAAAACCAGTACTACCTTCATGAAACCCTCAACCGCACCTGGGCTGTTCTGAATCATGTCTACTCAGCGGAAGAATTGAAGACTATGGGTCTTGGGAAGCTTATGACTGGTCTCGCACCACCTCGAAGAAATTCAAGAGAGTCAAAGTTCTGATTTGGTGGCCAGCTCTTATTCTTCATCGCATAAAGCCGATGAATATGAAGATTTGGGCGACAACTGCGGCGAGCCCTACTTCAACAACCAACCTCGACAATCTTGGCGCTCCTCCATCAACTTGAATATCTTGAGGCGTTAGTCCTCGGTTTGATCCTTTTGGTCAATTGATGACAAAGGGGGAGATCTGAGTTAGTCTTCAAGCGGGTTTATACTATGGGCGTTTTTATTAAGTTACAACTCTCGTTCTTCCGAAACTTTTATTGGATCGAGTTGTAATCTTAAAACCGATGGTGCCCTGATACTTTTGATCGTGCATTGTGCTGACTTTGCATTGTGCTCTAATACTTTTGATCGTGCTTACGATGCTCGATTTTGATCGTGTTATGCTCGATGCTTTTGAAGCACTAAGCTCGAATGTGATATTTGAGCTCTGAAACTTTTGGTGTGATATTCCGCATGCTCATTCCTAGTTAATACTATTGCATGCATCTTTGAATCTCATCGGGCACCATATTTCATCATGCATTTCAAATTCTTCATAGTATATGTATCAAATCGTGTATGAATTACAAGATATAGGGGAGATCTCCATGATTCAAATCTTCAAATGTGCATTGCCTCAAAAGCAAATTCCTCATTATGCACATATTAGGGGAGTTCTTCTATATCTTGCAATCAAATTCCTCAATATCAGTATTTACACTTCATATGTTTATCCCGTTGAAAACTTAACCTATGTTGTCATCAATCACCAAAAGGGGAGATTGTAAGTGCATCTAGTGCCCTTAGTGATTTTGGTGTATTGAAGACTTATAGGTTAAATGGCCGATCGCTTGTGAGTGTACACAGGTCTATAAGTCTATGAGGAGTTTGATATTTGAGAGAAAGTCGACCCTAAAAATGAAGTTCTTATTGAAGACTTTGATATTACGAAGACTTTACGAAGACTTTGAAAGTGAAGAAATTGGTGTGACCATGAAGACTTGATATTCATTCGAGGAATATGAAGCGTGAAGACTTTTGTTTTCGTAGTTTCATTTTCTCTTTCTTGAGTCATAGGAAACACCGTCTTTGTTAAAGGGGTCGAGGAAATACTAAGGAAAAATTTCCATGTGATGCTCAACTCAAAATCCTACACCTACCAATCCCTTGAGTGAAGCCATTGGAAATCTCATACGATTCAGTCAAATTCTTGATGTGAGACGCAGCTTCTTACAGTCATCGATGACTTCTACGATTGAGGAGTTAGGAATTCGCCGGTCTGAATGGCCTACGATGAGAACATGATAGCCCCGAGGACTTTGAAAGTCAAATTTCCGACCGTTCTTTGTCTTTCTTGGCGTGGCGGACCAAAATATCTTATCCACCTAACGGTCATATCATTGAAGGGCATTTATGTCTTATCATGTCGGGCTGCTCCTAGGCTATAAATAGCCGCCCCTACAACCACTAGCTGGTTGGCTGCTCGAGAGAACTTGACACTTGTCATTTGAGAGCAACCCATCCTCAGGGACTTTGAGCGAAAATCATCAAGTGAGGAAAATCCAAAACCAAACCCCACAAAAACCCCAAGTGATTGAGCATCATGAAGAAATTGATCTGCGTGGATCCGGCGCTTATTACCTTTGAAGGCTGTGCTTCTTCAGACGGTTAGGCGTCAAGGTCTAGAACATCAAGAGGAATTGTGGATCGCCGAGTGACCAAGTCTGTGAAGGTTTGGAAGTCACTGAAGACTTACCATGAGTGATTGGGCCGAGGCTGCGTGGTCTTAGTTCAAGGAGAATACGGTGAGGACTGGGTGTCTGAGTTGCGGCTCGAGAGGCTGGGTGTCGGGGACTGTGTGTCCTCGAGTTTAAATACTCGGCCGCTCCAACCAGACGTACAACCGAGACAGCAGTTGGAACTGGTCTACCAAATCATTGTCTTCACCAACCGGTGGTTCTATTTCCTCAACTCATTCATTTCCTCATTACGTGTTGCATGTTGTTCATATCGTGCTTGAAGACTTTGTTGAAGACTTTCACAAATTCCTCGTTCAATTTCTTGATCTGTTTGTCTTCATCTTGTTATCTTGTGTTTACGCTTCTGTACTCTGTTCTAGTCTTCATTTCATCATGCTGACTATGTGTGTAATCTGTTATGTTTACCTCTAAGTACTTATTCCGCTGCAAATAGTTCTTCGCTAAGGAATTTCCTCACCGGCAAATTCCTCAGTGAAGAATTTCATAAAAATCGCCTATTCACCCCTCCTCTAGTCGATATAACACACTTTCAGTTGGCCGCTAAATATTCCCAAAGGGACTGTAAATTAGACAGCCTGTTAGACGGGATTGAGGAGGAGTACAGTCAGCCGATTTGACGATGTATTTAAAATGACATGTAAAATGCCTTCTAGCCGGATTGTAGATCATTTGTCTTTGCCGACATTTTCGCTTCAACCTCGGGACCCTAGAGTCCGGAGTGTGTCCGAATACCTTCTCGGTTAGGAAAAAATCGGGGCATGCATGGAGACCAGGCGTAGGGGGCATTAGTGCTTTATCAGACAAGTGCCCAACTAGTTATGTTATATTACATGGTTAGTAAGAAACATCTTCCAGGGAGAATAGTTCCATTAAGGGTTCCTTTCACAGGAGGCATGCCCTAAAGTGCATGTCCAGGACTGCGAAAAAAGCGGGGAAAGCATCACAGGGGCAGATAAATAAATATGCAAAAATCATCTTTCCGATCACCGACCGAATATTCCCTTAAAACGCTAGCTTTCGGCTTCACCAGTCGAGGTACACATCCGGTGACCCGCAATGATAACAATCGCAGAGGTGCTCCCTTTACCTCCTAGCCGAACAATCGGAAACATAGGGGTAAGCACAGGAGCCAGGCAACCCAGATTGGCCAAAACTTAAGTCATATCGATGCATATAATGGTGAATAAAAGGTACATGTGGAAGTTTGACACATGTGCTGGGCATGAAGCCCGTATAAGTAAGCTTCTGTTAAAGAAGCCCCCAGGTATAATGAGTGCGGATAGCACATCAAGTGTGTGCGAACAATGCGCAAATAGGCCTTTAAGGGCTTTGATGAAAAAGGTGAGAGAAAAGAGAGAAACGAAAGACAGCTGAAGTGTAAAAAATTTGGACGGAGGAAGGAGATGAACTCTTAGTCCGGCGCTAGGCGTAGAATCTGCGGAGGCGGGCTGCGTTCCATGGGTTCGGCTCGAGTCGGTTGTCCGATGCATTTCGTAGACGGTATGCTCCGCCGGTCAGGACTTGATCGATAATGAAGGGACCTTCCCATTTGGGCTTGAGCTTGTCCTTTTTCTTGTCCGGCAGTCGTAGAACTAGTTCGCCAACATTGTAAGTTTTAACCCGTACTTCTCTACTTTGATATCTTGAGCCTCTCTCGATAGAATCTTGGGCGAGCCTTTGCCACGTCGCGTTCTTCCTCCAATGCGTCCAAGCTGTCCTGCCGATCCAGCTTGGCTTCTCTTTCTTCGTACATGCGCACTCGAGGTGAGTCATGAATTATGTCGCAGGGCAAAACTGCCTCTGCGCCGTATACCATGAAGAACGGTGTGAATCCGGTAGTACGGTTCGGCGTAGTCCGCAGCCCCTAGAGTACGGAGTCAAGCTCCTCTACCCAGTGCGTGTTAGATTCCGTAAGGGACCGCACTAGTCTGGGCTTGATGCCGCTCATTATCAGACCATTTGCTCGCTCAACTTGACCGTTGGTTTGAGGGTGATAGACTGAAGGGTAATCGAGCTTGATGCCCATATTTTTGCACTAGAGTTTGACCTTGTCGGCCGTGAAGTTCGTGCCGTTATCGGTAATGATGCTATGGAGGACGCCATAACGGTGTACTACCCCGGATATGAAGTCTATCACCGGTCCGGACTCTGCCGTTTTAACTCGCTTGGCCTCTATCCATTTGGTGACTTTGTCCACCATGACCAATAGGTACCTTTGCTTGTGGGTTCCCCCTTTGAGGGTTCCGACCATGTCAAGCCCCGGACATGACGGCCGGTAATGGGTATAGTTTTGAGGCGGTGGGTGGCATATGGCTCTGATTAGCAAAGAGCTGACAACCGACGCATCTTTGGACTAAGTCCTGAGCATCTGCCCGGGCCGTCGGCCAATAAAATCCTGTACGGAAGGCCTTACCTACAAGGGCCCGGGCTGCAGCGTGGTGTCCGCCTAGTCCGGCGTGAATTTTAGCCAGAAGATTTCGCCCTTCCTCTTCGGAGATGCTCCTTTGAAGGACTCCGGTTGTGCTTTTCTTGTAAAGTTCTCCCTCATGGACCTTGTAGGCTTTAGACCGCCGAACTATGCAGTGGGCCTCGTTTTGGTCTTCAGAAAGTTCCTGCCTAATTAAGTAGGCTAGGAATGGTTCTGTCCACGGGGCAATTACCGCCATTATTTCGTGGGCTGAAGGTGTTATTTCATCGGCTGAACCGCCGATTATGTCGATCCATTACGTGTTGGGTGGCGCGATTGTTTCCGGGTTGTTATTTCCGGACTCCTCTTCCCATAATACGGATGGCTTAAAGAGCCGTTCGTGAAGATGTTTGGAGGACAGCGTCGTGTTTTGCGCCCGATCGTGCCCGCCCACGCCGTCTGCTTGGTTATTATCGGGCTACATGGTGGAATTGAGTCCTTGAACCGGCGGACATTTTCGGGACAGCGTTACGATAGGCTGCCATTTTCGGATCCTTGGCGTCAAAGTCTCCATTTACTTGGGATATTGCAAGGTTTTAATCGCGCACCTCTAGGCGTTGAATACCCATGGAGATTGCCATCCGGAGACCATGTAGGAGGGCCTCGTATTCGCTGCATTGTTCGAGTCCGTGTACATTATCTGAAACGTATTGAATTTGTGTCTCGGTTGGGGACATCAGTACGACGCCAGCCCCCAAGCCGGCCAACATTTTGGAGCCGTCGAAATGCATAATCCAATTGGAGTATGCGCCGTACTCTTTAGGGAGTTCGGATTCGGTCCATTCAGCGATGAAGTCGGCCAATGGTAAGAGCTCAATGGCCCATTTTGCAATCCTGCCTGTCGCGTCACGGTTGTTTATAATGTCGTTGAGGGGCACTTCGAAGGCCACTGTTATCGAACACTCTTGAAAGTAGTGTCGGAGCTTCCGGGATGCCATGAACACCACGTACGCTATCTTTTGATAATGCGGGTACAGGACTTGCGGGGAGTTAAGGCGGTGGATCGTAGTACATCTTGGTTTTGAAGAGGGAATTTATGCCCTTCGCTTCTCGTTCGACGATGAGCACCGTGCTTACAACTTGATGTGTTGCCGCGATATATAACAACATTGGTTCACCCAGGTTAGGTGCAGCCAAGACCGGATTTGTTGCCAATATGGCCTTTATTTCTTGAGTCGGCGGTGGTAGCATCCGTCCACTCGAAGTGTTGATGCTTTGAGGAGGCGATAGAGGGCAATGCCTTTTCTCCCAAGCGGAGATGAAGCGGCTTAGAGCCGCCATGCATCGATCAATTTTGTATTTGTTTGAGGTCTTTTGGAATATCCAGTGAGGCGAGCTCGGATCTTGGCTGGGTTTGCTTCAATTCCTCTACCGGATACAATGAAGCCCGTGAGCTTTCCGGTGGTACGCCCGGCGCATTTTCCGGTTGAGCTTAATGTCATATGCTCGGAGGTTGTCGAATGTGAGCCTCAAGTCGTCTACTAGAGTTTCGATGTGTTTGGTTTTGACGACTACGTCGTCTATGTGTGCCTCTACTGTTTTGCCGATCTGGGTAGCGGACATATACGAATCATGCGCTGACATGTTGCTTGGCGTTTTTGAGTCCGAAGGGCATCGTGTTGAAGCGAGAATGGTGCGTATGGAGTAATGAATGCCGTTGCGGCTTGGTCTGCCTCCGCCATCTTGATTTGATGGTATCCGAGTATATCGTCGAGGAAGCACAATGAATCGTGCCTGCGGTAGCATCAATTATTTGGTCGATCTTGGGGAGGAAAAGGGTCCTTTGGGCAGGCCTTGTTAAGGTCTTTAAAATCGACACATAGGCGCTAGGATTTGTCCTTCTTTGGTACCATTACCAGGTTTGCTAGCCAGTCCGGATGTTTGATGTCTCTTATAAATCCGGCTTCCAGTAGTTTGGCTAGCTCTTCTCCCATTGCCTGTCTTTTGGGTTCAGAGAATCGCCGAAGTGCCTGTTTGACTGGCTTGAATCCTTTTAGGATGTTTAGGCTGTGTTCTGCCAATCTGCGTGGGATTCCTGGCATATCTGAAGGGTGCCAGGCAAAGATGTCCCAATTTTCCCGAAGGAGTTCTCGCAGTGCGGCGTCTACATCAGGGTTTAACTATGCCCCGCTGGAGGCCGTCTTTGTTGGGTCCGTTGGATGGACCTGGAATTTGACTATTTCATCCGCTGGTTTAAAGGAGGTGGACTTGGATCTCTTATCGAGTATCACATCATCCCTATTCACCATAGAGCACACCGCCGTGAGTTCCTCCGCCGCTAGGGCTTCGGATATTGCCTCCAGGGCTAGTGCGGCAGTCTTGTTTTCGGCGCGGAGCGCTATGTCCGGATCACTGACGAGAGTGATTATTCCGCCGGGCCCGGGCATCTTAAGCTTCATCTACCCGTAGTGGGGTATGGCTTGAAAAATTGTGAATGATTCCCGTCCTAGTATAGCGTGATATCAGCTGCTGAACGGGGCCACTTGGAACGTGACTTCCTCGGACCTATAATTGTCCGGCGAGCCAAAAACCACATCAAGTGTGATTTTTCCTGTGCAGCGCGCTTCCCGGCTAGGGATTATTCCTCTAAAGGTTGTGCTGCTTCGCTCAATGCGGCTCCAGTCTATTTCCATTTTCTGAAGAGTTTCCTCGTAGATGAAGTTTAATCCACTGCCGCCACCCATGAGTACCTTGGTAAGACGAAAGCCGTCCACTATTGGACTGAGGACCAATGCGGCTGGTGCTCGGGCTGTTTGGAATTTTGGTTCGTCACTGGCGTTGAAGGTGATGGCTGTGTAGCTCCATGGATTTGTTGTTGCTACTTGGTAAACTTCGGCGAGGCTGCAGATTGTTCGTTTTCGCATATTATTTGATGCGAAAGTCTCGAATACCATTGACACCGTACTGGTACCATTAGAGTGGTTCTCTGGGGTTAGAAGCTCTTCGCCACTTTTGGCCACCTGCCGCAGTATCCAACATGCTCGAAGGCTATGTGTTGGAGTGGCGTATACATCTTGTGAATATTACAGGTCCGCTGAGCCATCCCTCCAGTACGGTTCCGTGCCCTTTATGGGGTTTTTGCTTTTTGGTATTGTGCCTGGTGCCTGAGTATGATGCACCCTTTTGTTTCGGACTAGGGTTGTATTTGGAGCCGGATTGTCCCAAAACTTAGTTTCAGTTTTCCAGAAACTCTCCATCACACAGTACTTGCATACTATGGACGCTAGGTCGGCGAATCGTGTAATTTCGCGAAGACTTACGGCGTTCAAGATTCCCTTGTCCGTGCAATTATTGCAGAAAATTGAAATTGCGCTTTCCTCACGGCAGTCTTTTATCCTGTCCATAACGGGAGGAATCTGCCCGATAATGATGTCTTTGTTTGAGGTGGGCTCTTGCCGGATTTGGGATAGATCGCATATGTTTGGGTGGGTGGGTGGAATTGAGTCCTGAACCCTACCCATCTCAAGGCTCAAGGGCCGAAAAGTTTCCGAATTTGGAAGCTTGGATTGTTGGACGTTGTCCAACGAGTCTGGTCCGATGTATGACTTTAGGTTCAGGGCTTGATCGACGCCCGTCCCTCCACGGAAATCCGGCATGGAGGGTTTGAGAGTCCGGACATAACTAGTTTTCAATGTAGAAGAATAATCGCCGCATTGTTCCTCTACCACAGCAACGTGGTGGGTGACCTGGGGAGAGTTAATCTCTCTTAGATCGGTTTTAAGCCCAATCTGATTGTAGTCTCTAGCGACTCCCATGGCGGTGATGCGATCCAAGAGCTCGTTTACGGACAAGAGCTCTATTGGATCGAGCTGCTCGGTGAATTCCGAGTTGACGTGAAGCTTGCTTTCGATGACCCGAGAGGTCATCATCGAAGCGGTGGCCGAACAGGCGGTCATGAGAAGACCACCTAGCCGGATAGTTTGGCCGGCGGCCAGGGCTCCTTTAGTGATGATACCGTCTTTAAAGACGGGAAGAGGCATCCTTCCTGATCGTGACGGCACAGAGGAACTCTCAATGAAAGCACCAATGTCGGTGTCAAAACCGGCGGATCTCAGGTAGGGGGTCCCAAACTGTGCGTCTAGGCGGATGGTAACAGGAGACAAGGGACACGATGTTTTTACCGAGTTCGGGCCCTCTCGATGGAGGTAAACCCTACTCCTGCTTGATTGATATTGATGATATGGGTAGTACAAGAGTAGATCTACCACGAGATCAAGGAGGCTAAACCCTAGAAGCTAGCCTATGGTATGATTGTTGTAATGATTGTCCGTCCTACGGACTAAAACCCTCCGGTTTATATAGACACCGGAGAGGGCTAGGGCTACACCGAGTCGGTTACAATGGTAGGAGATCTACATATCCGTATCACCAAGCTTGCCTTCCACGCCAAGGAAAGTCCCATCCGGACACGGGACGAAGTCTTCAATCTTGTATCTTCATAGTCTTGGAGTCCGGCCGATGATGATAGTCCGGCTATCCGGACACCCCCTAGTCCAGGACTCCCTCAATTGTCCATTACGCTTTGTGTACTAACCCATGGTGCATGTGAGAGTTTTCTATGGGGTTCGGTATGTTTCCATGGGCGTGCATCAAAAGGAAGATATCATATAACCCACGGAGGATGACATCAAGTGGTGATCGTCATCAAGATCGTGGTGTGCAAGTTCAAGTGGAGCATCACGAAGAGATCATGCTTGAATCTTGCCATCCATTCTCGTGATAATGGACATGTGCAAATGTGCCAAAAAGAGGCTCACCCATAGTGGAGTATGGTGGAGCAATCTACTAGTTTTCATCGAGCCAAAACAATCAAGAAAGGTGGTTCGACTTGAGGAGAACAAAATCGTAATCATCTAGCTCAAGTGGAGTATGTGCAAGTAAAATGTTTATCCTTGATAGGTTTTCTATTTAACTGGTCTCATGGTGTTAGTTGGGAGACCGGGTTATAGGATTTATTGTCATACTATCAAGGGGGGTGAGGGAGTCCTGGACTAGGG